>JADMNL010000023.1:509643333-510265000 GCA_016271365.2 Neoceratodus forsteri | reverse complement strand
AATGAAGGCCACTGTTCTACTAACAAGGCTCTTGTTAGTCGAGCGGTGACCTTCATTAATCTCTAACTCTCCAACAATAATGTATAAGATAGTAATAAAAAATACCCCCATTCATTTCAATGACGCACACCCTTGCTGTCTTCTTTGTCCTTTGCTTCACTGGAGGAGGGGGCTGGCAAAGCGTGTCTGTAGTGGGGCTCCAATAGTCTATGCATACCATACTGCTCAACTATTCGTGAAAGCAAGGGACAGCTCTAGATTGTCTGTAACATCTATCTGAAAGGTACAACTTATTTGTTCTGTCTGAAAAGTGATATGCAAACAAGGAAAAATTCAAATGTATAAGATTCATCTGTATACGCTCTGAAGCAGTGCATCAGATTTGGGCTTAAAACCACACAGTTACTAATCTATTTTTTTTCCTGGCTGAAGTTCTGCCCCCTCCCCAAAGAACTTTGTCCTGATTTTTCTCCCTGACTCAAATCCATTCAATACTCATCCCCTATGAGTTACGAAGCTGCCCAAAGGTGAAGAAATGTGAAAAGCACAATAATATTTCAGTCCTTCTCCTTTCCCTATTCCTTGTAAAAAAAAAAGTTATGTACTTTTACTTACCCGGCCATATAGCCAGAACCTTAAGCCTGGCATATTGTGCCACCAGCCCTGTTTTCAGTCCACCCCCCCCTTCCTTCCATCTGAAGCTGGATGCTAGAACCGACCATCACAGGTGCCCATCGTGCTCTGCGACCAACTCACCTCATCAACTAAACCCATCCAACCTAAGTTGCTTGCTTCTTGCTTAGTTGCTGCTGTGGATGCTGCTACTGTACACTGCACTGATCAAGGCCTATGAAAGCCACCGAGACCACTGTCATCACTGCTGCTAAGCCTAGCTTGCTGACATTGGGGGGGTCTGTACTGTTTATTTTTTGCAAGGTGTGCCTAGTAGAGTAAGTAAGTAGCCTAGTCTTGATTAAGCTTCTAGCTCACCCTCTGTCCCTTCAGCCACAAGGGGAGATGGAGACTCACTCATAGTAGACCAACAAAAATATGCTGCCACAACACTGCTATTGACAGTTCAGTGCTCACTGACTCTTCCAAGCTGTAGTGTGCAGTCTTTCTACTCTGTGGTGTGAAAGACAGTGTCTCACTTGCAAGACTCATATGCTCTTTTTTTAGCTGGAGCTCATCCACATCACATTTGATTGTGCTGCCACTAATAGGTCTAGAGAGTGAATAACCTGCAAGATGAGCACACACAGGCCAGGTGGACACTTATTGTGCAAAAGATTAAATTCAAATTTAATGCCATTATTGCCACACCATAAGAACAACCTAGGTACAAATATGGGGGGCCCTACCTAAATGGCACCCTGTTTTTATGGGGATATTGAGGTAAACTTATGTTCAGGTACATGACATTATGTTGTCATTGTGGCTAGGACTCTGGACTCATATTATAGTGTATATTTACTTCCTTCTGCTAGTTCTGTAATTTGAGTATATATTGTAATGTCTTTACACTCTGTACTTATTAGGACACATGTCTCATTTACTTGGGGGTTCATGACAGGTATAATTTTTTTGAAGGGGTAACTATAATAATGATAGGTGCAAATGATGGTTATTACAATTCATGTACATATATTTCATTTTAAGTAGTTACTTTTCCCTGAGGGGTAATTCCTAAGAATATTTGCTTAGATTCCTTGAACTGTCTCTCTCTCTCTCTCTCTCTCTCTCTCTCTCTCTCTCTCTCTCTATATATATAGTTTATACGAACCTCTCCAGTCTAGTTTTCATAAAAGGCGTAGCACCGAGACTGCTCTGGTTCGGGTGCTCAGTGATCTCCTGATGGCGAGAGATCGGAGATACCATTCTATTCTGGTTCTCCTTGATCTGTCATCAGCCTTTGATACTGTGGATCATGGGGTTTTGCTCGAACGTCTGAGGTCCATCTGTGGACTTTCAGGTATGGTCCTCAGATGGTTTTCATCTTACCTCGAGGGGAGAACGCAGATAGTGGTCTCGGGATTACATTCTTCCTGGGCTTTCTCTCTGCCCTGCGGGGTACCACAGGGGTCGGTGCTTCCCCCATGTTATTCACAGTATATATGCTACCCCTCAGAGACATTGTAAGATGGTATGAGCTGAAGTTTCACTGCTATGCTGATGATACCCAGCTCTACCTGTCTTTTGCACCTGACCAGGTTAGTGCTGTCTTGCTGCTGAATAAATGCTTTGTAGATATCCAAGACTGGATGAATACAAGCGGTTTAAAGTTGAATCCGGGAAAGACTGAGGTTATGGTTGTGGACCCCGGCTGCAGGGTTGGGGGTTTGGGGGTGGGTTCCCCCTCCGGAATAATTCTGGGGGGGACCAGATCCCCATTTCTGAATGGGTGTGTAACCTGGGTGTGGAGCTTGACACGGATTTGACCCTTCGTTATCAGGTGTCTGCTGTTGTCAGGACTGCATTTTTCCATCTTAGAAACATCTCCAGGATTAGGCACCTGGTTCCTCCTGGTGATTTGCCGGTTTTGGTCCACGCCTTTGTGACATCTCGCTTGGATTACTGTAACTCCCTGTACCTAGGGCTTGCTGGGGTTGATATCCGCCGCTTGCAGCTAGTGCAGAATGCAGCAGCATGTTTGTTGATGGGGGTTTCAAGAAGATCTCATATTACCCCAGTGTTGCGCTTCCTGCACTGGCTGCCAATGCAGTGGCGGATCACCTTTAAAGTGGGTCTTTTGACCTACCAAGTCCTACAAGGGTATGGTTCTGACTATTTGAAAGAGCTTCTATTGCCTTACACCCCTCTGAGACAGCTTCGCTCGGCTGACGAGGGGTTGCTGGAGATTCCGAGGGTTAATTTGAAGTCTTCTGGAGCCCGTGCTTTTGGTTTCGTGGCTCCATCCCTCTGGAATTCTCTACCCCGTCTGCTCTGAGAGAGTACAACGTTGGACAGTTTTAAAAGGGCCCTAAAGACCTTTTTATGGGATAAGGCTTTTCCATCTATATTGTAATTGTTTTTTATTTGTTGTAATTGTTGTTCTGTTTTATTGTATTTTCGATGTTTGGTTTTATGAATTTTTGTACAGTGCCTTGAAAATTTGAAAGACGCTTAATTAAATAAATTTTATTTATATATATATATATATATATATATATATATATACATAATTTTGATTATGCACTGACCATTTATTGAAATTTGTATATATCAGGTTGCATAGTCTCAGTTTCTTGGAGGTCCATGACTAGCCCTTTTTTTATCTGGCACTTACACTGATAATTCATATTATCAAGTATAAAATCTTGTTACAACAAGTACTTAACATAATAGTTTGTCTAGGGTATGTTAGGATTATATCTCCAGCCAGTTGTACTTTCATCAGTGTGCTAGACTTACTCACTTTGGGTATACATCATTTTCATAATTCTATATGCCACATAAATGGGGCTCATTTTTATGTTGGCTCACTCATGTGCAGCCAACATATTGCGGTAGTAGCAGATTTGGAGGCGCGGTCACTGTTGGACGAATGCAGGGCATGCATCAGTAGGTGTGTCCCTCATTCCCCAATCAGGCAGCATGCAGGTGCCACATCAGCAATTTGGAATGTGGCCACCAAATCTAACAAAAGGTCCACTGCAATGAGAGCAGAGCTGTCATGCAGCTTGACCACAACACGCCTCCTGACGTGCACGCAACTCTGCTGCTGCCTCCTGTCAGAATGCCAATGGGGGAGCCCACTCCCCATCAGCAAAATAACCCCCCTTCCATTGACATTGTATGCTGAGGGGGTGCCCAATCCCCCTCAGCATCATGCGTGCCCCCCAACAGTTTTTCTTTGCTGACAGGGGCCCCAATCCCCATCAGCTTCAGTGCCCGAGTGATGTTGCCGATAGGGGAGCCCACTCCCCATCGGCATTATGTAACACCCCCACCCACTTTTGTTGTGTGCCAATGGGAGTGATTAATCCCCATTGGCATAATGTAACCCCCCCTTTTGTTGTGTGCTTATGGGGTGCCCAATCCCCCATCAGCTATAGCTGCCCCCACAAAAAAGAGTCAGTTGGGATGCTGGGATCCCACTCCAACATGCCACATGCCCTAGTTAAAAAAAATGGTCCCACGATGTATTTGTTTTTTACCCTGTCAAAAAAGAAAACAGTCCCTCGCGGTCTCCCTGCCCCCTCCCACAACCGCGCCCACCCACTGTGCACCCTGCCTCCCCACAACCCCCCTCTCTCCATACTTATCTCCAGAGTTTGGTGCAATGATCTTCAGTGGACCGGGAACACGTCTGCACTCTTCGAAGCTGACCGCGAACTGAGGAAATGCCGATAAGCTGTATAATGGAATAAATCGTTTTTTTTTTCAACTTTGATGCGTATCTCAGGCATTCTTTGGAATTTTAGCACCAAATTTTCAACATGGTGGTTTTGGGACCCCTCCTCATGAATTATGGCACTGTCATGGCATTAATCGGCCCCAAAAGGTGATTTCCTGGTCACTGCGTGGAATCACCTTTCAGGACCGATTAACGAAACGACAGTGCCAGTGTTCATGAGGTGGGTTCTCAAAAAGCCTATGTTGCAAATTTGGTGGAAAAAATCCCAAAAATGACTGTTTTACAAGGGTGCATTGTGCAGTTTCCACGCACGCTCGTAACTTCATGAATTTGTAATATTTTCACTCCAGATTTTCAAAATTCACATTTTTCCTTACCTTCTTATGAACAGTGAAGCTGCCATTTTATAAATTCTGTCTGAAATGTGTTTTCACACTTCCAGCATAGAATAACGCTGTCGCTGCTGAAATCAGTTTTTGGGACAGTTTCAGGAAATGATGGTAACACTATTCATGAGCAGAAGTCCTAAAATGCCTATGTTGAAAATTTGGTGACACAATCTGATAAATATGCTATATGCTGAGGCAGTTTCGCACCCTTGTAACTTCACAAATTTGCACTATTTTCATGTCAGATTTTCAACACTGGCATTTTTTTACACCTCCTTATGAACAGTACAGCTGTCATTTTTCACATCCTGCCCTACATGTGTTTTTGCACCTGTGGTGAACAATGGCATGGTCATTGTGTGAAATCAATGTTTCGGACACATTAACAGAATCACACTGCCACTGTTCATGAGGGGAGATCCCAAAATGCCTATGTTAAAGATGTGGTTAAAAAAATCCCCAAATTAATTGGGTTATTGATGTTTGTTGCACAGTTTCTGTGCATGCTCATACCTTCACCAATTGTTCATATTTTCACTCCAGATTTTCACGTTGTCATTTTTTTACATCTTCTCATGAACAATACAGCTGTCATTTTCCACATCCTGCCCAAAATGTCTTTTGTCCCTGTGTTGCCAAATGGCATAGCCACTGTGCAAAACCACCTTTCAGCTAACACATTGATAGTGCCGCTTTTCATGACATGGGCTCACAAAAGCCCATGTTGAGAATTTGGAGTGAAAATATCAACACACACCTACAGTGTTAGGGTTTCCAACTGTAGCACCCCACCATGTAGAGACTGACAGGCGTCAACGATGTGACTTGGGATCATTGGCTGTAATGCTCATGCCATTCCACCCCCACCCCCCTCCTTGCAGCCAGTGACAAGCATCGTGGTGTGTCTTGCACTGTTCAGCCACAAAGTTCACCTCATTCTCCTATACTGCACCCACCTCAGCGTATTTCCTTATGGAATGGAGTAAGTATAATGCCCAAAGACCCCAAAGCATACCACAACACTTGTCAGTGTCTACAGGGTAGGGTGAGGTGAAATAGCATGAACGTTATGGCTGACGACCCAAAGGCACACCCCAATGCCTGTCGGTCTCTACAGGGTGGGGTTGGGGTTGGCTTCATTTTAATACTTCACTGCCATTCCTATTATGCATCTCTAACTCCTGTACTACCAATGCCAATGCCAGTGAGACAACATTTGGCATTGACAAATGCTTGTTTTATTGTTGTTTTACATGGTTATATGTTACATTTTAGCATGCAGATGTTTTCTCAAGGATCATCTCATTATCTAAGGTTCTGTCCTGAGCAGAGTTATGTACTGTGGCATCTCTTGTGAAATATGTGTCTTAGGGAGGTTTCCTTCACTTGGCATGTAATTTAGTGATCAGAGAATCTTAAGGTTTTTTTATCCATTATACTGATAAATGGTAACTCTCTGCCTGCTGTTACTGTATCTTTAAACAACCTTTAACCTTTAAGTTTGGTTCAGCTGAAATCACTCTAGACATTCAAGCTCTCCAGTGTCTCTTTAATTATTTCTGAATACCTGTTTTAAACCAATGAAAACTATTTCCGTTTTTTTCTGCATGGTCTAAGTGTTAATAATATGAGATTTTCTAAATAACTCTCATTACGCTTCTGATGAAGGACTTGTTGGTCTGAAAGCTAAAGCTCTTTGTTCTTTTTGTAACATCCTTGGTCCAATAAAAGGTATAAAAAAATTCATTCTGGATTTCTGCTTAATGGTAGAAATTCATTTTCAGGTGCTAATGTAATGGTTTCCACTGTGTTTGGAGGTACTGTATCTCCATGTTTCATGATGTGTCCTGATAATCATGTGGGTTAGTGTCCCTCATTATCCCTCATTTTGAATGTTCATGTCCCTCATTTCAGTGACAAAATGTGAGGTATGGTGCATGCTTCCAAGACCCTACTCAGCACAAAGAGTGCTGACCATGGTCATAGTGTATATGCTCAATACAGAATGACAAAGCTAAAGTAAGTTAGATGAAACAGTCATGGAGAAACACATTTGTAATACTAAATATGAATAAGGGATTGGCATGGTCCAAAACAAAAAGAATAGGCTTCACACCACACAGGCCCCTCTTCGTACATCTGGAATGGGGAATGTTGACTGGCTATATCCATTGGAATGGAGGGTTATGCAAAGACTGAAATCAAACAACAGCATTGTTATCAAAAAAGCTGATAAAGGCTCTGCAGTGGTAATATTAAACCGAGATGACTATATTAATGAAGCCAACAGACAGCTAACTGACCATACCTCCTACTGAAAATTGGAGAGTGACCCCACTGCAACCTATAAAAAAGAAATACAGGACTTAATTAGATATTTTCCAAACCATGTCCAAAAAAAGACTAACTGACCTCATCCCTTCTGAACCCAAGCCAGGGACATTCTGCATGCTGCCTAAAATACATAAACCTGGTAATCCGGGGAAACCCACAGTCTCTGGTAATGGTAATCTTACTGAGGGGATCTCAGGGTTTGTAGAAACCATTTTGAAACCACTGGTCATGGAAAGAGAGGGTTACATCCAGGACACTACACACTTCCTGTGTAAACTTTCTGGTTATAAGGACTTAACCACCAGATACCATTTTAGCCACCATGGATGTAACATCACTCTACACTAATATTCCACACATGGATGGCATTTCAGTCTGCCATAAATAAATACAGGAGAAATGACTGGATCAAAACATCAACCATGAAGAGGTGGGGAAACTTATTGATGCATAATAACTTCAACTTCAATGGTAAACATTATGTTCAAACTATGGGCACCAGGATGGCTCTGCAGTATGCTAATCTTTTTATGGCAGATTTGGAGGAGGACTTTTTAAGGCACTGTGCACACAAACCACTCGCTTATTTCCATTACATTGATGATTTATTTATAATTTCGACAGAGGGTATTGATACAGTTAAAGATTTTCATCAGGAACTTAATAACTTCCACCCAACCATAAAGTTTTCCATGGAGTATTCTGCCACAAGTGTTAATTTTCTGGACGCCACTGTCACCATCAAGGATGGAACCTTACATACATGTATTTACAGAAAGCTAACAGATAGACAGATATATTTACACAAGAACAGTAATCACCTGAGCCATACTAAGAAATCTGTCATGTACAGTCAAGCACTTTGGTATCAGCACATCTGTTCAAATGAGGAAGACAGAGATACACATTTGTCTATGTTGAAAAACATCTTTATTGAACAGGGACACTCTTGCAGAGAAATTGACAGGACACTAGAACGTGCAACACAAGTACCAAGGCAACAACTACTTCAGTATAAGGAAAGGACAGCTATCAACAGAATACCCTTAGTAATCACAGATCATCCTGACCTTGAACTTCTGGGCAAGTTTATTAAGGACCTCCACCCAATATTTAATGAGGATGAGACCCTTAATTGTATTTGTAAGGAACTACAACTACTATCTTTTAAACAAACACTAAACTTAGCCAAAGTAATTATTAGGAGTAAACTTTCACTAGAACAGAATGCCATGACACTTAATGGTACATGACCCTGTAATCAACTCAGATGTAAGACTTGTGAACTCTTTTCTACTTTGGACTGTGTGGTTACATCACAAAGCAAACACACTGATTAGTGCATCTGTGCCCATTTGTAGTGAATTCTTCCAGTCAGCTAAAAACATTTGCCTTTCCCATCCATATCCTGGTTTATTAGTAACCCTTAGGCCTCTAGCTGAACGACCCACTTGTAAAAATGTCTCAAGGGTCATTTTTCCCCATTGGTGTCTGTGTCCCCTAAGTACTGCTCTTTCAAACTCTAGGAATGCTTTTTTAATATCTGATATTATTGGTTCAGGTGCAGTAGCTATTGGAGGTTCACTAGCTTCTACCTCAAGGGTGTCGGCCACATCATGAACTAAATCCTCCTCACCTGCAGCAGTGAAAACAATCAAGACATACGAGCCTGCCGTAGCTCCGATATTTATGGTGTTTAAGTCAGATACTGACATTCCACTCAGATTACGCTATGCTCCTCTGGTCCCACTAAGTGCTTTACTGTCCCAAAATATCTTAAATGAAGGTTTCAAAAAGAGGATACCCTCAATGTACTCATAGGACCTCCGCTGTAGTCTCCAAAATCAAAGGTAGTGGTTACGGCTGCTTGCATTCAAATGGCGTCTATGTAGAAAAAAATGCCAAACTACAGCTCACAGAGAGCATGTAAAAAGTTCAATTGTGCACCAACAATACAGCTCTCCTGTATCAGAAAGGTGTGTGAAGTAAAAAACATACGAGTGAACAAACAACTGCACTCCTCAGCTGTAGAAAAATGGCTTTTATTACTTAAACATTTAAAACCTGCCACCAAAAACCAACATGGTCAAACATGCCTCACACAAACCCCAACCGGTTTTGTACACAGTAAGTCATCAGGGGTGATTTCTCATGAATGGTCTTGGCCACTTATATCCATAATTATTTAAAGTGACAGTGCATTCCCCAGAGTATCCCCTCAATTCATAAAATGTACTATAACATCACAAGTGTTATTTATCATCACTTTAAGTCTTAATTATCTCTAAAAATAAGTGGCCATAACCAAACACAATTTATAAACTGCAAAGATAAAAATATGTAGTCTTGTATATACAAAAATATTTTTGAACCAATTATACTTATTATATAAGCTGTTTAAGAAGGAGCTTAATTGCCACCTTACAATGAAACTGTGCACATATTTGAAAGGTCATGTGAGAAACAGTTTGGTCTTTTATTTACTAATATGAGAAAGCCAAATTATGTCAATTTTAACAGGCCCAGAGGCAGAGGCACTAAAAAGTATAGAAATGAATAAAGAGATCACGTTCAAACCAACAGATAAAGGTGGATCAGTGGTGGTGATGTCCACTAATAAATGTAATGAAGAAATAAGTAAACAACTATCTCAGCAGGACTTTTATTTACCTGTGGCCTCAGACCTAACAGTGAAATTTAAAGGGGCTATAGATGCTTTTCTCTATGAATAAAAATGTGAAGGTCTTATTAATTTTGATGAATCACAGTACTTGACTGTCACTGCCCCAGTGAATGCATGCATATTTGTGTTCCCCTAAATACATAAAGATCCTATTAATCCCCCTAGTCATCCGATTGTTTAGGGTATTGGATCCCTGGTAGGACCACTGTCGATCTTTGTGGATGCCCATATAAAAGGTTATGTTCCTACCCTCAGATCATACATTCAGGATACCTCACATTTGTTAGAGACCTTGAATGATATGCAGATTGAACAGGAATGGTTATTGTTCTGCTTGGGCATCTCCTCCCTATATACAAATATCTCCCATGATTGGGGGTTGGAAGCATTAGGTCATTGGCTGGAATTGGACAGAAGTTTGGATCTGGGGAAAAAGCTGTTTCTTCTAGACTATGCTACACATGTGCTAACAAAAAAACTATTTTGTCTTTCAGGATTCTTTCTATTTACAGGTTGAGGGGACAGCAATGGGGGCCACGTTTTCCCCCAATTATGCCAACCTCTATTTCGGCCTTTGGAAAAAAGTACATGTCTATGACACACAGACCAATCCATTTTACCATAGGATTGATATCTGGCGTCATTTTGTAGATGACATTTTTTTTGGTGTGGTGTGGCACTAAGGATGAACTTGTGAACTTTGTTCAATATATGCGGGAAAGTAATGAAAATGTGAAATTCTCCATGCAGTGTGATTCCAGTTCAGTCTCCTTCCTGGATGTGACCATATACAAAAAAGAAGATGGTACCATGCGTTCTTATTTATTCAGGACAGAGACCGACAGGAATTCTATACTGCATGCTATGAGTTGCCACCCCCACTATTTGATTAGGAACATTCCATAGGCACAGTTTATGCGGGCTCATAGGAATTGTAGTGAATATGGGGATTTGTTAATAAATGGCACAGAAATGTGCAATCAGTTTGTTAACAGTGGTTATCCCCAACACACTATTAATAAGGCTTTTACTGATACACTGCTAACAGATAGGGGTACTCCATTTGATAAAAGGGAACTAAAAGAACAAGAGTCCAGACTTAATTTTGTGACAAAACATTCCACATATTGTAATGAGATTCAAGATATTTTATACTCAAATTAGAAAATTTTGGAGGAGGAACCCTTATTACAGTGGGTTACAAAGGACAAACCCAGGATGACTTTTACAAGAGGGGCCAAGCTTAAGGACAGGTTGGTCCATAGTTACCAGCCAGGGCTATGGGAAACAAAAAATAAATGGGTGTTTTGTCTCCCCTGGCTCTGGGAATGTACACTTGTGGTAACTGCAAGTTCTGTAATTCTGTTCTGAAGTGTAACACATTTACAAGCTGCAATAGCACTGCAGATTTTCAAATCAGGGATTTTATTACCTGTGTGACCGAGGGTGTTGTGTATTTGGCCACTTGCTGGTGTGGCTTCTTTTATGTGGGCAAAACCACAAGGACCTTACGACTAAGAACAGGAGAACATCTTTGGTCAATTGAGAATAATGATAATCACTATGCTTTAGCTATACAGTGCAGAGACATCAGACAAAAGAACTTGAAACATGATTTTAAGTTTTGTGGCATCGAAAGAGTACAAGTTGGTGCTAAAGGTGGCAGTTTGGATGATAAATTAAAACAAAGAGAATCCTACTGGATCTTCACACTTGGAGCCCTTAGAATACCAGGCTTGAATGATAGAATAGATTTATTGCCATGTATTAAGAAATAAATACAAAAATAGGAAAATCAGTACTGTTTTAGGTTAATGTATAGTGCCCTTAAAAATGTTGTGAATTTGTGTGAAAAAAGTTGTTTCGAATCTGTGATCCTGTTAGCCCTGCTTTTTCATGCTTTAGGTTCTATTTATAGTTGATTTAAGAGTAGTGTTTGAGGTATATGAAGTACAAACTGCAAAAAATCTCTCTTTTTATATATATATATTTTTTCAGAATCATTAGGAATAGCTTGACTACCAAATTATTGATGATGATCTGAAAAGTGGAGATTGCAATTGGCATCCTTATAACAGAAAAAAATACGCTCCTTCTTAAACAGCTTATATAATGAGTATTACTGGTTCAAAAATATTTTTGTATATACAAGACTACATGGTTATATCTTTGTAGTGTATAAACTATGTTTGGTTATGGTCACTTATTTTTAGAGATGATTAAGTGAGACATGAGGTGATGATAAATAACACTTATCATGCTATAGTATATTTTATGAGTTGAAGGGATACTCTGGGGAATGCACTGTCATTTTAAATAATTATGGATATAAGTGGCCAAGACCATTCATGAGAAATCACCCCCAATGATGTACAGTGTACAAAACTGGTAGGGGTTTGTGTGAGGCATATTTGACCGTGTTAGTTTTTGGTGGTATGTTTTAAATGTGTAAGTAATAAAAGCCATTTTTCTACAGCTGAGGAGTATGGTTGTTTGTTCATTCGTATGATTTTTACTTCACACACCCTTCTGGCACAGATGAGCTGTATTGTCAGTGTATATGTTGAAAAACACCTTTATTGAGCAGGGACAATCTTCCAGAGAAGCTGACAGGACAATAGAACGTGCGACACAAGTACCAAGGCGACAAATGCTTCAGTATAAGGAAAGGACAGCTACTGACAGAATACCCTTAGTAATCACAGATCATCCTGACCTTGAACTTCTGCGCAAGATTATTAAGGACCTCCACCCAATATTAGTGAAGATGAGACCCTTAATTGTATATTTAAGGAACTACCACTGTTATCTTTTAAACCACCACCAAGCTTAGCCAAACTAATTATTAGGAGTAAACTTTCCCCAGAACAGAATACAATGACACTTAATGATACACGACCCTGTAATCAACTCAGACATAAGACTTGTGAGCTTATTTCCATTTCGGACTGTGTGCTTACATCACAAAACCAACAATTCAGGGTACAGGGGAATTATACATGTGCATCATGGCATGTTGTTTAATTCATTCAATGCAAGAGATGTTCACAAACATGTTATGTTGGAGAGACAAGTCAACCGCTCCGCACTAGAATGAACTCACACAGACATAATATTAATCTCAAAATGACTGAAAACCGGACAGGCAACACTTTTCTCGGCCAAACCACTCAGTCTTAGATATGACAGTAATGATCTTAAAAGGAAATCTCAAAAGTACACAGCAAAGATGGGCTTTTGAGATCAAACTTATATTACTTCTCATTATGGTAAATTATGGCATGAACACAGATTTGGGATTTATGGCACATTATAGGACTCAAACATACACAGACTTTTTCTTCAAAGGATAGACTTGTTATAGGACTTCAGCATCTCCTTGGGTGTGTGTGTGCGTGGGGGGTTTGTGAATGTGGTGGGTGTGGGGGCTGCTGTTACATTGAGATGGTCTTATATTCAGGTACATGGCATAATGGTGTTGCAGTGTGTAATGACTCTTCATTTACACCCTTAATGAATATTATTTCCCTTAAACACTGACTTTCCCAGGGTTGGGGGTAGGCCTAATTTCATTGGGTATTATTCAGATTCCTTGCCTGTTACTCTTCGTACAGTAGTTTTATTATATACTGTCACATTTTTGTACTCTGAATATACTGGAATGCAGGATTTCACTTCCATGGGGGCCCTGAACAGTTTAAATTACACTGGGCTAATATTGTAGTGATCTGTGGAAATGAAGGTGTGTTAGGACCCGTGTCTCATGTACGTATAGTGTACATTCACTTCTAACTAGTTATCTACCCTGGGGAGGGTGGAGAATTTTTGCATTTTTGAACTCTGTACATATCTCTTCTACTTGAAGGTTCATGACAAGTTTAATTCCTTTGGATAACATTTGAATTGATTGATGTGAATAATGGTGCATTAGAACACGTGTGTGTGTGTGTGTGTGTCTCCTCACAACTAGTTATCTTCCCCTCCCCGTGGGGGAGAATTTAATTCCTTTGATTTCTTATTCAGATTCCTTAGACATTTTTTATAAAATGGGCATGAAAAAATAAGCTCAGTGATTGGCTAGAAAACCAGTGTAGTATCTGTATTACACATGGAATAAAAAAAGTACAGGCAAAGAAATCAATGCCCCTAAATGGAATGTTCACTGCTAGGCATGGAACGTTAATTTTTTAAAAGCCGCCATTGTTTTTAGTCTCGGTAAGCGAGGGAGTGAATGCCTTGCTGACAATCCCGCTCCCAATCCACCACAGTTACTGTACTAATTATGCCTGCATTTGTGATCTGGCTGACAGTCCTGCTCCCGACCTGCTGCAGTTATAAATCTTGATTTCAGTGCTTTGCTGACAATCCCTCTCTCGTTGAATGAGAGAAAAAAAAATCTCCCCACAATATTACTCAGAAAGCCAGACCAGAACACTATTCTATCTGTTCCCACCACTCTGTCTGTGTGATGTGAACCCCAACAGCAGTACAGAGAAGCGTAGGAGATGCCCTGTGTAGCAAATATGAAGAAATGTATCCATACAAACTGCAGTCCGACACAAATCCGGGGTTGAAACCGCTTAGGGACATAACTTTATTCAAACACTAACTTCTGCCTAACTGCGAGAAATTATCAAAACAGTAACTGTACACCACGATATGCATGTATATCCTCTCCCCTACTAAGTTAAAATCAGCAACAGTCACTCTTTACCTTAAAGCAAGTGACCCATTCTGGAAAGTTCGGCCTATAATCACTGAAAGTGTTTTTTTCCCTGTTCCTGCAGCTCAGTGCTTACCTCCAGCCTTTTCACCAGGATTTTCATGTAGAGCCGTGTAATCCCAAGAGATATTCCAAACATTGACAGCAACAAGATAAACACTACCATGACAGACAAGAACACTGCAAACACATTGCAAGCTATTCTCCTGAACTCCTCCACTGTAACAGCTGCTGCAATGGATTTCAATATATTGTGCACTTTTAGACAATTCTGAAGCAGTTTACTGTGTCAATTAAAAGAGACTATTTTCCCTTGTGTAGGGACACTATTCAAATAAAGCTATATTTTAATGTAAATACAATATTTTCTGAATCTTTTTTTTTAATTTCTAATAAAAGTTCTCCATTTTATAAGCGCAATAAGACACTCCAGGTTATGTGTTAAACATAAATTACAGCACAGTTGTGGCTGAAGTCACTTGGCCGGTGGCCTTGTGACTTACTACGCCCCAGCCGTGTGGTAATATATGATCAACACATACCCCATCATGTTTTATTGCTTACTTAGTACATCAAGTTGAAATCTATACACATCAGATTGCATGGTCTTAGTTTCTTGGTGGTCTTTGACAAGCAGCTTTTTTGTTTGACTCTTATACTGCTAATTTATATTATCATGTATAAACTCCTGTTACAACACTAAAGGACTTAGGTTTATGGAGCATAATAACCAGTTTGAGAGTATAGTTGGGTAATGTTTCCAGCTATTGCTCACATTAGGTGAACTTTACTTTAAACCCTTTGTATCCCATGTATATTTATTTTCTGTAGTTCTAGTTTCTGTGGCTTATTTTTTAACTTACAATTATGACAATCCGAGTGGGATTTATTTTTCATGAACTGCACTCATAATTGAGCTATACAGATCTATGCTCCAGATGTCCTTATCTTACTCTGAAGGTATCTCTAAGTCACTTTAATTTATTTGCAGCACTCCTTGCATGACGCTAGGCTCTAAGCACATCTGACCTTTAACCTTTTTCAGCTGAAACTGAACTGGTATTCTCAGCTTCTCTGATGAGTCTTGTGTTGTTTTTTAAATGAGTATTTTAAACCAGTGGGAATTTTTTCAGTTTTTTTCTGCATGGTCTGGGTGTTGAAAGTATTGGGATTTTCTAAATAACTGTCACTACACTTCCGAGAAAGGACTGGGTTTGTCCGAAAGCTAAAGCATTTTGTTCTTTTTGTTGCATCTATGTTGGTCTAATAAAAGGTATCAAATCACATGCTTCTGGATGGCAATTTAAAGAAAAATCAAAAGCGACTGAACAACTTGCAAAAGGATCAGAATTAATGAGTTTACCTAATTTTTATGGGAATTCAAATAAAAATGCATTTAATGACTCTAATTGCTAGTAGTAGTATAAGAAATAGAAACTGATGTGCTTTTTATGTTGTGTTGTGCATGCGCATGCAACATCTTGTGGTAGTATGACAAATGCAGAAGTGTGTCGTCATTGGCAAATGCAGGGCATGCTGTAGAAAGTGCATCCCTCATTCCCCAATGAGCCAGCATGCTAGCTGTGATACAAGTATATGCAAAGTGCCACCAACTTGAAACAAGCATGCTGTTACAATCAGAGACAAGCTAGTCATGCAGCGGATCAGATAACATGCCTCCCGTACATGCCTTTCTTGGTGAAACATTTCAATAAACATGGTGGCAGCAGCAGTAGCACAAACAGCTGTTTGTGTTGTGACATCTCCCCCTTGCCACCCCACCAGTCCCTGCCTAAATGGTGGGAGTAGATGTTTCCTCGACTGCCTCCTTCACATCCCACTGTCTCTGGCTCTAAAGTTTCTCCCAGCCATGTGGAGCAGGCCAAGCCTAGGCTTCATATGGGTTGGGAGTATCCAGTGCCTGAAGGCACTTGTACTGTATGTGTGATCCAATTGCGCTGGCTGCCTGCTGACACCAGGGTGCACAATCTTCCCCATCCTTTAATGTGGCACACTGGAAGCCCACCCCAGTGTGCCAAACCCTGCTGTGGTGTTTCTGACACTGGGATGCTCACTCCCGGTGTCCGATGGGCCCCCTCCACATATCCTCTGACCTCGGGGTGCCCAATCTCTGGGCTAGCATTGATCCCTCCTTGATCCCTCCCAGTAGTGTGGCACACTGGCAGTCCACCCCAGTGTGCCAACATCCATAGTTTCCCTGTAAAAAAGAAAACAGATCCACAACATCTTTTTTTTAACCTAAAAACAAGAAAATGGTCCCTCGTCATTGCCGCCGGCCCCCTCCCCAAACCTGCATCCTCTCTCTGTGCACCCCACCTCCCTGCATGCCCCCTTGCCCATTCTTACCTGTGGAGGTCGGGAGCAGCGATCTTCAGTGGACCACGAACACATCTGCACTCTTCAAAAGCTGACCACAGAGTGAAGAAATGATGGTAAGTCCTATAATGGCACTGAATGGGGGGGTTCAATTTAGGTTGATATCTCAGCCATTTTTGGGAGTTTTGGTCCCAAATTTTCAAAATGGGGTTCTTGGGACCCCACCTCATGAACACATTCACTGTCGTTTCGTTATTCTGTCCCAAAAGGTCATTTTGTGGTCACTGTGCGGAATCACTTTTCAGGACTGAGTAAAGAAACAACAGTGGCACTGTTTATGAGGTGTGCTCCAAAAAAGCCTATATTGCAAATTTGGTAAAAAAAAATCCAAAAAATGACTGTGTCACAAGTGTGCATTGTGCAGTTTCCACGCATGCTCGAAACTTCTAGAATTTTTAATATTTTCATTCCAGATTTTCAACACTGACATTTTTTCACACCTCCTTATGAACAGGACAGCTGTCATTTTTCACATCCTGTTTAAAATATGCTTTCACACATCTGGCGCACAATGGCGTGATCGCTACGGGAAATCAAGATTTGGGACAGATTAACAAAATCACAGTGACACTATTCATGAACAGAGGTCCCAAAATGCCTATGTTGAAAATGTGATTAACAAAATACCCAAAATAATTGCGTTACTGATGTGAATTGCGTAGTTTCTATGCACACTCATGCCTTCACCAATTTTTCATATTTTCACTCCATATTTTCAACATTATCATTTTTTTACACCTCCTCATGAACAGTACAGCTGTCATTTTTCACATCATGCCCAAAATGTGTTTTCGCACCTGTGGAGCCAAATGGCGCAGTGGCTGTGCAAAATCACCTTTCAGCTAATGAACCGATAGTGCCACTGTTCATGACATGGAGTCACAAAAAGCCCAAGTTGAAACTTTGGAGTGAAAATACCAACAAATGCCTGGGCCATTAGGGTTTCCAACCATAATGCCCCAAACTGTAGAGACTGACAGGTGTCAGGGGTGTGACTTGGGATTCTCAGCTGTAATGCTCATGCCATTTCACCCCCACCCCTACCCTGCAGCAAGTGACAGGCATCAAGATGTACCTTGGATTCTTCAGTCTCAAAGTTCACCCCACTCTCCTATATTACACCCATCTCAGCATATTTTCTTAAGAAATGGGGCGAGTGTAAGGCCCAAAGACCCCAAGGCACACTGCGACACTTGTTGGTGTATGCAGGGTAGGGTAAGGTGAAATGGCATAAGCATTATGGTCGATGACCCAAAGGTAAACCTCAATGCCTGTTAGTCTGTACAGGGTGGGGGTGGGGTTGGCATCAGTTTAATACTTCACTGCCATTTCTATTATGTATCTCTCTAACTCCAGCACTACCAATGCCAATGCCAGCAAGACAACATTCAGCATTGACAAATGCTTGTTTAGATGAGATTTGTACCAGCTTAGCTGCTGCACACATGGCAAGCATGCAGCATGTGAACCTGATGTGATGTGTAAATGATGTTCTCAACAGCTTAACTGCTGATGCAATTTTTAGAAGATGTTCACACCAGCTTGCCTGCTGCAAACATGTCAAGCTTGCAGCATGTGAACCTGATTTGCTTTTTAGACTTGGTTCGCATTGGTTCACTTTGTGTATGTAAACTGCATGCAGACAGTGCACAATTAAGCATGTGGCATGCATTCTGTGTGTACACAACAAACCTATATTTCTGTGTCAGCAGCTTAGCATGGTACTGTGTATCTTTGTAGGATTTTTGCTAGCAGGGGTCCCAATCTCATAGTTAATTGGACTAGTACATCTTACACTTAATAAGGCCCTTGCCACTTCATTAATAGTTTGTTTTCTGGAGAGGGTAACAATAACAAGACCTTTTCACATTGCTCAGAAACCTTTTTTTTACCACATGGTTATAATACACCTTCTGCTGTTTTTAAACTTCTTCCTGATTACTGTGGGCAATTTCAACATATTTTGCTGCTTTCTTTCTCAGTGCACACATATACGATGCAATAAATTCTTTCTCAGAGGGGTTATTTTCCCTTGTTTCTTTTATTACATCTAGTTGCCCTCTAGATTGTCTAAACCACAACATTTCAAAGGGTGAAATGCCTGTTGATGCTTGTGGTACTTCTGTGTAAGCAAAAAGCAGGTTAGTTAAATATTGGTTCCAAATTTTTCCCTTCACCTTTTACAAACCTTTTTAACATGCATTTAAATGTTTATTAAATGCTCAACGAGACCATCTGTCTGAAGGTGATAAAGGGAGTTTCTTATGGAAGTGATACTTAGTAATCAGTACAGCTCATTCAGCATTACAGCACACAAATGTCTACCTTAATCAGTAATAATCTCTTTAGGTATGCCCACCTTGCTAAAAATGTTGACAAGCTCTGCTGCCTCTTTTGGGGCTGTGACAGTACACGTTGCAATTGCCTCTTGGTATCTTGTAGCATAGTCACATACTACCAAATGGAATCAATTACCCTTTTTAATTTTGTCTAAGGGGACAACCACATCCACTGCAATTTTCTCAAAAGGTACATCTATCAAGGGAGGGGCACCAGGGGCACCTTGTTTTTCTTTTAGTCACTGGGCTACATTCTGACATTAAGCACAAAAATAGCAATAGCTAACAAAATCCTCATGAATCCCAGGGTGGTAAAATCTGTACAACAGTCTGGCAAGGGTGTGGCCCTTCCCCAAGTGACCAGGCATAGGACTATGATGTGCTATTATTAACAACTCAGTCCTATACTTCTTTGGTATGATGAATTGTTCTATCTGTTCCTGCATCTGAGGCATAACCCAAACTCTATACAGTAGCTTGTTCATTTTTTTAAATATTGGTTCACCTGTTTTTGTTTCACTCCCAGCTGCTTAAAATAACCTTGAAGAGAAATTGCGTTAATTTGCTCAGAAACAGAATTACGTTATCAATTTAGTTTAATCATTTTCATATCAACCCCTTAACTCCATCAGTCTTTTATTGTCACTGTTTTTTTCAGGCATCTTCTTTTTTTCCTAGATTTCTGGATCTTGTAGCTGGGTACAAACAATTCTGAATCAAAGTCTCCAAAAGGAAAAGAGTCCCCAACATCTAAGATTTTCTTTACCTGTGCTCTTGTTATCACAGCTGCTGAAACAGCAGAGTTGGTTTATTTTGTGTGTGAATAACATTGCAAATCCTGGAACATCATTTCCAATTATCACAGGTACAGGTAACTTTGGTACTATAACCACTTTCATTTGATACAACACCCCATTAATGTTCAGTCACTTAGGTGTCGGGATTGTATTAAGTGTTCCCTGTGGATGCATATAACCACAGCACCAGGTCCTCATGCGCTGTCTTTTCCCAGGAAACATACAAACATAGACTTTGATGGCAGATAAGGACCACTTGGCCGACCTAGTCTGACCATTTCTCTACCTACTGGATAAGCTGCAGGTCCTAGTTAGCGAACAGCCTATTTCTTCCTACCCCCACAAGAATTGCCTTGTGTCTGTCCCTTGCATTCTTGAATTCTCCCACAGTGTTGACCCCACAACCTCCTCAGGAAGGCAGTTCCTTGCATCCACCACCCTCTCTGTGAAGAAATACTTCCTTACATTGCCCTTAAGCCGTCCCCCCCATATCTTCAAACTGTGTCCCCTTGTTCTTGCACTTCTTTTTTTCTGAAAGTTGCTACCCTCTTGGACTTTGTTGATTTCTCTGAGGTACTTAAAAGTTTCAATCATGTCCCCCCTCTCTCCTTTCCTCAAGGGTAAACGTATTAAGCTCCATTAGTCTCTCCTCATATGACTTCTTTAGCAGACCCTGCACCATTTTAGTTGCCCTCCTCTGGACTGCCTCCATCCTGTCTATTTCCTTGTGGAGATGGGGTCTCCAGAACTGGATGCAATACTCCAGATGGGGTCTCGCCAACTGTCTGTACAAAGGGATAACTACTTCCTGTTTTCTGCTAGTGATGCCTCTCCCTATACATCCTAGTAACCTCCCCAGCCCTCCCTTCTGCCTTCTCATATTGCTTGCTAACCTTAAGGTCATCTGATATGATTACCCCCAGGTCCCTTTCCATTTTTGTTGTTGTTACAACCCCCCCCATTGTGTATTCTTCCCCTGAGTTTTTGTTTTCCAGGTGCATTATTTTCCATTTCATTGCATTGAATCCAAGCTGCCATACCTCTGACCATTCCTCCAACCTTGCCAAGTCCCTTCTCATCCTTTCCACCCCCTTGTGTATCAACACTGTTGCAGATCTTTGTGTCATCTGCAAAGAGGCATACTTTTCCTTCCAGTCACTCTGTAATGCCACTTATAAAGGCATTAAAAAGGACTGGACCCAGTACTGAACCCTGCAGTACCCCACTAGTAACCCCCCCTTTCTTCAGAGTGGACTCCGTTTACTATTGCCTTCTGTGTCCTGTTGTCCAGCCAATGTTTTACCCAGGCTACCACCCTGGGACACACTCCCAGGCTGCCTAATTCATTTATTAATCTTTTGTGTGGGACTGTGACAAATGCCTTGCTAAAGTCTTCAACATGCACCAAAGTCTGCCAGCTTCCCAAATCTATAAGTCACTTCAATGTCTTATCTCCCATCTTGATGTCTGTCAAATACTTGCCCCAATCTGCTAAGGCCAGATTTGCTCCATATATACTTTCCTTATTTCTATGGCAGTTTTTTTTTGCATTATAACTTTATTCTTTGTTAACCAGGTAAGGCCCACACAGGCACAGGTGCCTGTTTTCAGGGGCAACCCAGGAGCTTTGGGGTGGTTAAGTGACTTGCCCAGAGTCACACATTATGCAAGTGGAACTTGTGAGAATCAAACCCAGGTCTGATGGATGTACCAAGCTCATTTATAGCTTGTTACTCTAACCTATATGCTATACTGCCAGCACCAGAAGGCCTGTCTTATTACTGTTATAGCAAATAAAGTCTCTGGGTACAGATTTGTTACACCCATCAGAGTTTTTATCTGATCTGGAGTTAAATCAGAAAAAGGTATTACTGTTCCTTTGCTGTTTCTTTGCTGCTGCAGTGTCTGTCTGGCCATCTCATAGTCTTCTGCCAAAGCAACAGCCTTTTCCCCATTTTCTGGTCAGTGTTCTTTTACCTAAAGCTGCACATCTCTAGGAAGGATGTTGATGAATTGCTTCATTGCAAATACCATATGTTGATGATCTGTGGGACTGTTTTGCCATCTGGTTGGAGCCATTCAGTGAGGAGTTCTTGGGTGAAGGTTTCTTGAGGATTGTTGACTGAGTGGTACTTCAGGGACCAGAGTTTCTGCCTGTAGGCCTTACCTGAGATGTCATGTCTTTTAAAGATTTTTTTTCACAAGGTCATAATTTTCTGCCCATGCAGTGTCCATATTACTGTAGGCAGGTTGGACTTTACCTGTCATGTAAGGTACCAGCCTGACAGCCGTTTACTGTTTTGGCAATTGGCAGGCTTCGGCAACCCTTACTGAAGTTGTGAAGTATGCTTTAATATTATCCTAGGGACACAGCTTTGTAAGTTTAATGTCTTTTAAGTTGTTTGTGTTTTATTGATCTGCTGGACCTGTACCAACTCCTCCAGCTTTGATAGCTTGCGAAGCATCAAGCCATCACTAATCCTGTCACTGCGTCTCTTGTTTTCTCCTTACCTTTAGACATTGCATCTCTTCTCTTCTCTGTACCTCTAGATGTTGAATTTCTTTTACTCTCTGTTTCTCAGTCTCTCTTTTTGTATAGCCTACCATTTCAAGAAGGCAGACATGCTTCCAGGTTCTGTTCCTGCCTGTTCATCTTCTTTTTTCACTGGTGTTGGCTGTACAGTCTCAATTTGGACTTTTGTTTTTGCTTCTAGTTTGGCTGCCATTGTTCTGGTAATCACTCCTAGGCTTTCTGTTGCAGGTTAAATACCTTTCTTCTATACTTCCTGCAACCAGGTCTAGTACCCTTGCACAAAACTCCTGGCATAGAGTATGAGTGGCATAAAACCCACTTTGTCCGACACCAACTATCCTAGAGGCATAGGACAGGAAGCAAAGGCAGAGCAGGAGAGGACAAACTAGAACCTTGCATAATAAATGGGACAAGGTCTTACTCAGTCCTGTAACAGGGAGGATAACTCAAGGTGGGCAAAGTAAGATGTTTTGCCATAAAAAAGACACACCCTCACCTTTTGAATGACAGCTGGCTGCCCAATCCCTTCCCATTTGTGGTCCAGATTTAGTCCATCTCTGCCCCCTCCCATGTTCCCAATGTGCCGCAATATTTTGTAAGATCGAAATCTGTAGAGCATGGTGGCATGCTCCATTGCCATCTTAGGGAGTGTCTGTTAAAATATATATTTTTTATATTTTAGAGGGCTACTGAAGGCATAAAAGAGCCACAATCAACTAAGAAGGCTCTTCTTAGTTAATTGGTGACACTGATATGATCCCAGTAACCCTCTAAAATATAAACATACTGTACTGTATATACGGTATTTTAAAAGATGCTTCCATTTATAGTAATAGAGCATGTACTTATGCTCTACAGACTCCTATATCACAAACCATCAGAGCACAGGGTGGAGCTGGACTACATCAGGACCAGGAAGGAGAAGGGGCTGGGCATCCAGATCTCATTTACAATCCTTTCCCCTTCACAAAATATCAAAAATAATTTTTAAAACATGAACACTTAAACTTTCATGCAGGTAAGCTACTAGTTTGGGGCTTCAGGAAATAAATTGAAACAAACATAACTGATGTACTTTAGTCACTTTGGTACAGGATTACACATTTATTTGTAATGACTTATGCAAAAATTGTGGCAAGCTTTTCATGCCTACTATTTCTGGTTCCTGCTCAGAGACTGTCTAATAGTGCCTCATACTGCTACTGTTGATGTTTTGGGAAGTCACTGAAATGGTTTTAACATGTGGAAAAAGCACTCAGCAAACATTTATTGTAATAAATTTACTGACAAGATGATCTGGCTGGGAGGGTCAGAAGTCATCCACTCATGCTGTCTGCTGAGGGAAGTGAGAGGAAACAATGATGGGAAATTACCGTTTTCTGCAGCAGCCTTCTTCAGAGCTCATATTAAGTATTGTTTGGGCAGCTTGAAGACTTCCAGAGTCAGTGAGTGAAGTACAAAGACTAAAGAGTGATGCAAGCCAGCAGGCAAATCATGTCAGTCAGTAACTGACTGTAGTTGCTGAGCAGGGCACTGGGAGGCCAGGTCAGGGGCATAGGTTCAGTAGTTGGTGGTTGTTGCATGCTAGAGATGGTGGAGTTGTGGCTCCACTGTGTCTGAGCTGAGAATGTCTTCTAGCCTGCTAGCTAGTCTGTGATGAACTAAAAACAATTATCCTGAGCCAGAGGTCAGCAAGTTGGTGATGGTTTCACTCTAGAGGAAATATGGACCCTAGATTGGGGGTAAGAAAAAGCTCTGAGACAGGTTCACCACCCCGGGCCCACCTTCACCACCATAGGACTCAGTTTGGTGAAGAGATATAAGTTGGATAGCTTGCAGTTGGAGACCAAGCACTGCTCAGATACTAGAGCTGCTAGAGAAGATGTGCAACAGGCTGTTGCAGCTCAGCAGGAGTTGGCTTATGCTCTCAGATCTCCAGTCAGTGAGACAGAGGTTGGCTCCAGCTTCAGTACACTGCTTTGCACATGCTTGCCTTGTGAGCTGTAAGTGGCATTGGAAAAAGGTATAAAAACTTTATTTACTTTAGATGCATTCCTATCACTATGTTTCCCCTCTCAAGCTTTTCTGATGGTTCACTCTGTGTGCCAAATTCTATCATCTTTGCTAACTGCAGCATCTCTAACACTCTACTTCTGTCTCTTTCTCTCTCCAGTACACTTCCTTTATATTATGTTTTGTTCCTGCTCTGTTCCTCCCATTCTGTTAGAAGCTCTTTGCTTAATGAACTAGTCATAGCCCAGCCTGCCAGAGACCTCACATTTTCAACATAGTCATTTTTGTACCCCACTTCATAAATATGATTTTTAAATCCTGCCCAAAACATCTTTTCACACTTACAGTATGTTGAAAAAAGACATTTTGGACAGGATTTCATAAATGATACCTGTCATGTTCATAAGGCGGTGTAATAAAAAGACTATGTTGAACATTTGAGGTCAAAACTGATAAAAACAACAGGCTAAGTCTAATTACTATCATTAGCAACAGTTAAAAAACTTAAGGAATCCAAGACTATTCGGCTTTTTATTTTAGAACATTTAAATTCCTAAGGACTGGTCTTGTATTGAGTGTCCATACACTGGAAATATAATTGAATCAAGGTGACAAGAAATTGCTAATTATGTTAATGAATTCTTAATAAACCAGATAGGAAATAGTAATACTGGAAATAAGACAACTCAGTATAGTGGTTTGCCATCGGGGAAAATTTGGGTTTCAAAGGAAATGGTAAGAGGTTTGAATTTACCTCTATCTCAGAAGAGGAAATATTGTGACTACTACAAATGTTGGATGAGAAGAAAGGAAGTGGACCAGATTTACTTCATCCCAAAATGTTGAAAAATGGCAGCTAGTGAGATCTTAAGACCTTTGACATACTTGTTCATCTTAACTATTAGAACAGGGATTATGCCCTCAATTTGGAAAGAAACTACAGTGGTAACAATTTACAAATCTGGGGATAAGACAGAAAATTATAGGCCGATTGCACTGTTCCCAATTTGGAGAAAGTTGTTAGAAAAGTGTGTATTCAAACAACTGGTGTCCTATATGGGTGAAAATGGGTTATTTGCAGAACAACAGCATGGGTTCATACGAGAGCATGGCATGGAGATGGCTTTGGTCAGGTTGATAAGCACTGTACTTGGTGCCTGTGAAAAGGGCTATATGACTGGTGCAAGGTTAGTTGACCTGACCAGGGCCTTCAATGTAGTGAAACATGAAATGCTGATATCAAAAATGGAAGTTTATGGAATATTTGGGGTAAGGTTGCAACAGTTTAGAAGTTACTTGGGTGTGTGAATACAAATGCTAAGGATTGGTAACTTTATGTCAGAACCATTGCAAGTGAGGACAGGGGTCCCAAGGTATCAGTACTGGGACCACTATTGTTCTCTATTTTTGTGAACGACTTGCCTAAAGACTTTGTGAACACAGAGTGCATTTTATATGCAGATGACATAGTCTTCGTCAACTCTGGCTCCTTGGCAAATGTAATACAAAGGCAGCTTCAAGAAGACTACACAAAGTTGACTGAGTGGCTAATTCAGAATAAGTTGTAATTGAATGAAAAGAAAACAAATGTAATGTTGTTTGGAACTTCACAGAGACTAGCCAGAGAGGAAGAAGACCTGTGCATCTTGGGTAGCAATAGGGGTGAGAGTTCTGAGGTAACTTCATTCAAGTATTTAAGTATCTATTTGGACCCACCTTGAATTTACTTGGACATCTAGATAAGATCAGTAATAATATAAATCATAAATTAGAGTTCTTATACAAAAATATCAATGATTAAACTGAGGCTAGAATAATAATAGCTAAACAAATATTAATACCTATTCTAGACTATAGGGCAGTTCTGTCTGTAAATCAAGGGAGTACATGTATTTCAAAATATCAAATGATTTTGAATAACATTTGCAGGTTTGGTCTGAGGGCTCCTACAAGGACCCAACATTGTCTATTGACATTTTGCTTCCTTTGCAGAGAATAGAAATCCATGATGCTGTATTTGCACAGAGGATTTATCAGAGCATGTTATCACAGTATTTGTTTAAGAAATGTATTAACCATCAGGCACCTTATTCAACAAGGAATGGTACAGACAGGCTGTTTTATCCCACTTCTATAAAATTGGCTATAAGCAAGTGATCTTTTACTTGGCATGGTCCCACCTTACTAAATGGTTTTACAGCAATAATTAAGATAGTACATAATTCAAACCACTTTAAGAGACTGTTGAGAGTACATTATGACACTTCTAATTTGTGTACTTGTAATGTAAAGTAATTTGTATATAGTTTACTGTGTGTCATTACTGTTGTATGTTAAATGTTAGGTGTGACTGAAAAAGGGTTGTGCCCAGTTCACCTCCTGGTTAAAAATAAAAAAAATAAAATAAATAATAATTAATAAAAAATAAAGTTAACAAACATTCCAATTTGTGAATGTTTACTCATAACTTGGCAATAGTTTTACTTTTTAACCCACATTTTCAACATACTCGTGTTTTTTACCCCCATCAAATTAACGAGGCAGTGCCAATATCAAATCCCCCTTTAAAACCTGTTTTCTACATTATTTCACAAAACAGTGCTTTTATCGTGTTTCATTTAGGACACATGTT
Organism: Neoceratodus forsteri; assembly: GCA_016271365.2. Taxonomy (NCBI): domain Eukaryota; kingdom Metazoa; phylum Chordata; order Ceratodontiformes; family Ceratodontidae; genus Neoceratodus; species Neoceratodus forsteri. The sequence goes on along the minus strand of JADMNL010000023.1, from coordinate 510,237,803 downwards.
GTATTCATATGCTAGGGCAAAACAAACTACTATTTTGAAAATTCAAGGTCATAATCTAAGAAAACAAAAGCATTATGTGTGAAACTCTTTATTTCCCAATCATGACAATTTCACTATTATAACTCATGTAATTAATTTGTTAATTATCACCTCTGCACTGTCAGTGCCAAACACCTACACAGTAAATATAAGCAAGCAAACATTCAGCACTGACAAATGCTTGTTATGGGTTGTACTTGTGAAAGAGAATGTCAGTACTACATTACTTGAAGGTGACTACTGATGAGCACCCATGACAGATTAGGATATGGACTTTTTATTTCCCGGGCTTTGAGCGGCTGGTACCCATGCAAGGGGGTACATTAATTTTCAATAGACACCCAGTAAATAAAAAGCATTAGCCTCCCATGCCCCAAGGGCAAACTTATGTACTTGTGCCAAGCTGAAATTCCATCTTCATCAGCCACCACTTTTTCCCACTTGGTTAGCGAGGGACTGAGCAAGAACCCCCCCACCCCCACACTCACTACTCAGACCATTCACTACAGCTACAAAACAGGGAGGGTCCAACACAGCTTAAATACATTCCCCTGCCTTTTTTCATTTTAAAAACAAAAGTAAAAAACATCTATTAAACATCTATTAATTGTGTGATTGACTGAGTTCTTTATTTATAAAAAGTACCTTTCTAAAACCAAGGCATTTGTACATTAAAATAAAACAAACATCACAATTAAAACCATCATAACACCAAATATTGATGTTGAACACTTCAGCAATAAATATAAAATTAATCAAATTAGAGGCAGCTAAAATAAGTGTAAATATACCGCACTAACCATCAGTTTCAACCAGATTCAGAATAGGCTAAACTAAATAGATGTATTGTTAGCGCTATTTTAAAACTCTGGATGGTCAGGCACTCTCATACAAAATGAGGTAGAGAATTCCACAGGGTCAAGGCCACAAAAGCAAAAGACTGGGCCCCCAGTGATTTCAAATGAACCTTGGGAATCTCTAGCAATCTCTCGTCGGCAGATTGGAGAGGATGGAGAGGGTGGAAAGGGTGAAAGAGATTTTGCAAGTAGCGGGGTCCCTGATCATGTAGGGCTTTATAGGTCAGTAACTCAACCTTGAAGGTGATCCACCACTGTACTGGCAGCCAGTGCAGTCCGCAGAGAACAGGTGTTATATGACTGACCCTAGAGGTACCAGTCAATATCCTGGCTGCCACATTCTGCACTAGCTGCAAGTGGTGGATCTCAACCCCCAGTAGCCCTAGGTAAAGGGCATTACAGTAGTCAAGGTGGGAGGTTATGAAGGCATGGACCAAAGTTGGAAGATCATCGGGAGGAACCAGATGCTTCACCCAGGCGATATTCCTCAGATGGTAAAAAGAGGATTTGACAATGGTCAACACCTGTGATTTAAGGGTCAGGCCATCGTCAAAAGTAATGCCCAGGTTCCACACCCAGTCTGAGGTACAGTGCAAATCACATTAAACTGTTCCATCAACTCACTGGTTAGCATTTTTTTTTGTGATGCTACTGCAGTGGCAACTCAAACTGTTGAAGCTTTCCAACCATCCTTCACTGCCTATTGAACTCAATTGAAAATGTTTAGTGAAATGGCAATAGCTGTTTTGCAGTGTTTATGCAATGCATTTTCATGGCATTGTTTATAAATATCACATGATTCCTTAAGAGTTGTTTAGTCTGCCTTCCGAAATGAAACTCATAAGCACTTAGCTGAAAATAAAGCTTATAGTACATAACAGCTAGTTGCAAACCAATACTAACCTTTTACTAATTAATTGAATTAAACACTGCATAGATTAGGAAACTCATTGAACAATGCTACACCAGTGAGTTGAGGGAACAGTTTAATGTGACTTGTACTGTAGTTAGCTGAGCAGCCCCGAACCAAAGCCCAGACAGTTGTCCAACCAACAAACCTGCCTCCCATCGATCTGGGTCCACGACCAGCACCTCAGTTTTATCCAGGTTCAATCACAGCCAGCTGACACTCATCCAGTCCTGGATCTTGAACAGACAGTTATTAAATACTGAGAGGATCACATCTTGTCAGGGCACAAAGGACATGAACAGCTGAGTATCATCTGCATAGCAGTGAAAACTCAAACTGTACCACCTAATGATCTCTCCCAATGGCAGCATATACACTGTGAACAACATGGGTGTCAAAATGGAACCCTGCGGTACTACACAGGATAGGGAGAGAGGGGCTGATGAATAAATCCCAGACACCACTCTCTGAGTCCTACCCTCGAGGAAAGATTGAAATCAACTGTGGACTCCAACAGATAGTCCACAGATGAACTGCAAGCACTCCAGTAGCACACTATGGTCCACAGTGTCAAATGCTGCAGAGAGATCAAGGAGAACCAAGATGGAATGAGTCCTACTCTCTCTCGCTATTAGGAGGTCATTTAGCAACCAGACAAGGGCCGTCTCGGTACTATGCCTCTTCCTAAATCCTGACTGGAGAGAATCATAGACATCATGACTGGACAAATGGTAATCCAGCTGCAATGCAACCACCTTCTCAATAACCTTTCCCATGAAGGGTAGGTTTGAGACAGTCTGTAATGTGCCAGACAGTCAGGGTCAAGGGAGGGCTTTCTAAGAAGGGGTTGAACAACTGCCTCCTTAAGGGGATCCAGAAAGAACCCCCTCTCTAAAGACCTCCAGACTATGTCAGCTAGGACCGGGCTGATCTCATCCACACACCCTACAAGAAGGGGTGTAGGGCCCGGATCCAAACTACAGCTGGTTGGCTGCAAAGTCTGGATGACCCTCATGATGTCTATGATTTCCATCTGGCTGAAGTCAGACCAGGTAAATTGAGCACCCGCCACCTCCTGCTGACCTCTGCAATACCCACTAAAGGGGATGGACAGCTCCCTGACCTGATGGTGGCAACCTTATCTACGAAGAACTGAGCAAACTCATTACACTTCTCTTGTGAAAAGGCTTTACTGGTCTGGAGACAGACTGGATTGCACAATCTGTCCACAGTCCAGAAGAGCTGAGCTGGTCAGTTCTGTGGAGCAGCAATCTCCCTGGACAGGAATTCTGCCTTCTTGCAGGTGATTGCCAATTGGTAGGCTGTATAGTGGTCCATCAACCTAAGTCTGTCACATGCCAGGCCCGATTTCTGCCAGCCCCTGTCAAGCCTTTGCCCCACCCTCCTCAACTCCTTCAAGGTCCCATCAAACAATGGGGACCTTGGGTGAAGAGTGAGTGGGGGAAGATGAAGAGGAGCTATGGGATCCAGGACCTCTATCACTGCCCTGTTATAGGTAAGTACTCGATTCCCTGGATCCATGCATTCACTTGGAATACCCGATAGATCCAGTACCACCCTTAGACCTTCTGGGGTCACACCCTCAAAGGGCTGTACCAGACCATCTCTGTAGGGGCAGGCCTATTAGGGGGAGCCATGAAACTGAACCCCATAGTGTGATGTTCAGACCATCCAACTGGCTCAACCACCAAGTTGGATATCCCCATCCCCAAAAGGAACATCATGTCCAATAAATGACCACCAATTTGAGTCTATTCAAGTACTACAAAAAAGTAGCACATCTCATGGTCAGTGCTTTTCAGACAGCCAGCTGCCCTGTTGCCTCCACTCCCCCACAACAATGACATGTGCATTTATCTCTTTATTTTAAATTTTTTATAGCACAAACCACTCAATGTTTGCATCCCTCACCTCATTAAAATAGAAAGCTGCCAGGTCTGATACCTCACTTCATACCATTTCATGTCAGCGCCAGGACGCCCACTGCTCTAGGTCCCACTGTTGAATTTACTTCCTGACCCCAGACAGTGAAATCAAATATACAAGGGTGGCAAGCAAAACACAGCAATGGTGCATCAGCGTGGAGAAGACGGAATGCATTTCTTTCTTTCTATTTGTATCTTTATACCAAAAAACACCCAGCTTTTACATCTCTCACCTCACTGTGATAGAAATATGTCCACTTGGTTCCCTCACCTCCTAGAGCTCCATGTCTGCACTGCAATGCCCGCAGCACTTGGTCACCACTGTCAAATTCACTTCCTGACCATGAGTTCCCAAATCAAGTACACCAGGGGGAAACAAAGCAAAATGTAGCAGCGAAGCCTCAGAGCAGAAAAGTACAGAAAAAAGTACAGTAGTAAAGAAAAGGGGTAGAACTGTAAGAGAAGTGTGTATCACAGCACTGCCCGCTACAGGCAAGTATACCAGTAGAGGGATTTCTATACCAATAAAACCCAGTTTCAATTAATTTTCAATCATTTCTTTATATATTTTTTTATTTTGCCAATTTCACAGGAAAATGTGACTTGTAGCCCCTTTTCTAAGTGCAATAATTCCCTCCAGGGTGGGTGGTATAGGGCAATACCAGACTTTTCATGGGCTATAAGGTCCTCCACCTTCAGCGTTGGGCCTCATTACACCCCTGGGTGGTCTGGTATTGCCCAATACCACCCACACTGTTGGGTAGACACAACAGTGGGACAGCAAAGCATGGAAGCTGATCTCCAAAAACTGGAGGAGTGGTCTAAGACCTGGCAATTGAAATTCAATGCCAAAAAATGCAAGGTCATGCACCAGTGAAAGCAGAACCCAGGGAAACTGTACTTTATGGGAGGGGAGCAGCTGGTGGCTACCAGGCAGGTGCGAGACATGGGGTGATCATATCAGATGACCTCAAGGTCAGTAGACAATGTGAAAAGGCACCACTATAGGCTAGTGGTATCCTGGGATGCATAGGGAGGGGCATAATGAGCAGAAGGCATGAAGTAATCATGCCTCTGTATCGGTCCCTGATCAGGCCTCACCTGGAGTACTGTGTCCAATTCTGGAGTCCACACCTCAGGAAGGACATAGATAGACTGGACACGGTACAGAGAAGAGCAACAAAGATGATGCAGGGCTTGCATCAGAAACTGTACGAGGCAAGACTGGATGACCTTAAATTATACTCCCTGTAAACAATGCAGGAATCATGGGGACATGATAGAAACATTCAAATACCTTAAAGTTAACAACAGGGTGCACATGCAGAACCTCTTTCAGGTAAAGGATAACAGCAGGATTAGAGGGCACAACCTTCGACTTAAGGAAGGAAAGCTCAGAATCAATGAGAGGAAATTCTTCTTCACAGAGTGCATTGTGGAACCATGGAAAAGCCTGCCGGAGGGGGTGGTGTTAGCCAAGACAGTGGAGGAATTCAAGCAGGCATGGGACAGATACTGGGGGATAAACAAGCAGGCAGCTAAGTAGGGGGGTAGGAAGCCAAGGGCAGACATGATGGACCATACGGTCCCCAACTGCTGACAACTTCTATGTTTCTATGTATTATTACTTACCTAAATTGAAAGTGCTGTCAGCTTATAATCTGGACATGTATGTGAAGGATTTTGTGATTAGAAGTCATGGTGCTTTTACTTTGTTCCAGGCAGTTGTGAAAAGCAATTTTCATGAGACTGTAATCCATGTGTGTGTGTTAGTGTTAAAGGTGGAAGACAATGCATGACCATTTTGTGATGTTTTAACTGTAGGGTTACAGAGGGCCATATCTTGAGCAGCCGGAGGCCATCACAAACAGTAACTACCAAACAAACAACCACCATACAGTACCAGACAGACTGACAGACAAAAGTAGGGATCAAACCCAGGAACCTGACACTCACTGTAACGCCTTAATGAGCTAGTAGCACTACAAATGGCGGGCAGAGTACATTAATTTTTAATGGTAAAGAGATGTTCATCTTGATTTCTGATACATTTTTATTTTTCCTCTTGCACATTAGTTGGTTTTCTAAAAGACAATAATAGGTATGATCTCAAGATCAACATTTTCTTTGGAGGCTGGCATGGTATATCTACAGTTGCAGCTATAGACATGGTCAAATATTTTTTGATATTTCACAGTATTTCTAAAGAGTTTCTCTCTGTTGGTCAGGGCTATGAAGGAGCTGACTATTATTTCTCAAGTACCACATACAGTATAGTAGGGTTCCTAAATGTTCAAGTGCTCTTCCTGAATATTGAACTATTTGGGCATTCAGGTCAGATTAAAAAAAATAGAAAAAAACAGCCCCTACCTTCCAACCCCAGTCCAAAACCCAGTAAAAAATACAATCCCCATTCCCCCCACCCTCTGTCACTAGCCCAAACCCACCCTCCTCCCCAGCACCGAAACTCTGTTTCAGTTAATTGAATTATAAAGTAAATCCTGCAGTGGTGAACCACCCCAAGCCACCTGCCTCCATGGCTGGCTGGCATCTTTATACATTTGAAAAGCATTTGTAGTGCTAAAACAAATATGAATTATAATGCCCCCCACCCTAGTAGTACCCTGCTCCCACCCTTCCCCCTAGCATCTAATTCTAAACTTGGAAGGTAACTGGCACAATCCTTCCTCCTCTTTGGCCAGCTTCCTTCTGATGAATGAAAGTGTTTGTGCATTTGCTCTCTGCAATATTAAAACCAGCTGATCACGTAAGTAAAAAAGGCAGGCTGGCATGGCAGACATGGGGAGGCATTTAGTGAGCCTGTCATTGTTCAAGTGACTGAGCAGACCTGCATGTGAGTGTGGTAGAATGTCTTCCACTCATCAATATAGGTAAGCCAGATAAATGATAAAAATTCCATACATAAAAAAAGTCATACTACACTTCTTTTCTCATAATACTTTAATTGCAATCTCATAATACTTTTTTTGTAAGGTCACAACAATAGTATTGTGAGAAAGAATGTTTTCCTTGTGTCACAAAATCCTTGTGCCAAGAATGAACCAGCTTTTATTATAACCCTTGTTTACAATAAAGGCTGCCTGGGAGCCGAGGTAAAAATGGTTGTATCTCAAGAGCAAACAAGAAAATAAAAACACCCATAAAAAGACCACCCCCCCCCCAATCCCTATTTTTGTTCTTGGTTTTCATCTCCCAGAGCATCTGCATTACATGATCGAGTACATTTTAGGAAAATAAGGTGGATCAGGGAAAAGAGAGCAGGTAGGTTGGCATGTCAGACATGAGAAGGCATGTGGAAAAAATTAAGGAAGGCAAAGTGAAGGCAACCAGCATCTGTGTGAAGGAAGTGAGTAAAAGCAAGAGGAAACAAGCATTTGTCAATTCTCAATGTTGTCACACTGGCATTGGCTTTGGCAGTGCAGTGTGGAAAAACATTTTGGGCAGGATGTGAAAAATGAAAGCTGTACAATTCATAAGGAGGTGTAAAGAAATGTCAGTGTTGAAAATGTGGTATGTAAATATTGCAAATTTGCGGAGTTACAAGGGTGCGTGGGAAATTTCATAGGATTCATAGGTAAACTGAGCTTTACAAAGACCATAAGTCCATTTGCTCACCACGACTCTTACTAATACCAGGGTATATTTTTACTCTGTAGATGTAGATCTAGGGAATGTTTAAATGCTGTCATTGTTTGAGAACCAACGACTTCTATAGGCAACTCATTCCATGTTTTAATAACTCTTACTGAAAACCAATGTTTTCTAGCCTGCCTATTGATTCTCTCACATTTTAACTGTAGGGGGATGGGCTCGTGTATTATAATTCTGTTCCTGCAGCTCAAAGCCCAACAACTCCTACAGTTGATGGTCTGACATAGCCCGGTAAACCATATACATGTCCCCATGCAACCTATGATATTCTAATGAGAAGAGATCTAATCTTTTTAACCTTGTTTCATAATCTAGGCCCTGGACTTTCCTAATTTTTCTTGTAGCTCTTCTCTGAATCCTCTCAATCATGTTTCTAGCTCCCCTTTATCCTGGTGCCCAGAACTGCTTGCAGTACTCTGCATGTGGTCTCACCAGGGAGGTATACAATGGAAGCAAGACTTCCTTGTCCCTGCTCTTAATGTGTCTATCTATACAATTACATATACCTCCTGCTTTTCTAACCACCTGTTTACATTGTAAATTGAATTTAAGATTATTATTTACCTTGATTCCTAAATCTTGCTCATCCTGGACCACTCTTAATTCTTGCCCTGCTAGTTTATATATCGCCCCTGGATTATTCCTACCCATGTGCATCATTGTACACTTGGCAACATTATATCTAGCCCATTATCCTATGCCCAAACCTCCAATTCATCTAGGGCTTCCTGGATTTTTGTACCCTTGGCATGGCTGTTTACTGGAAGACCTATGCGTGTATCGTCCGCAAATTTTGACAGCCAAATATTCGTATTAGGCTTCATGGTTGAAATATAAAAATTATATAGACATGGCCCCAATATGGATCCCTGAAGGACCCCACTAGTAATCCCCATCCAATCTGACAGTTCACCCAGCACACTCACTCTTTGCCTCCTGCCGGACAACCATGCCTTGATCCAGAACACTAGGTGTGCCTGTATGCCTGTATGCCTATATTACTAAGGGTTAATATCCGCTGATCATGTGGGACCTTCTCAAAGGCCTTGGCAAAGTCCAAAAAGATGACATTTACCGATTTGCCCTCATCCAAGGTTTTGCTGACCTTCCCATAAAATTTCAATAAAGTTGCCTGGCATGAAGGCCCCCTTGTGAAACCATGTTGTGTAGCATCCAGAACCCCTTTTTCCTCAACACTAGTCATAATTTGATCCTTAATTATGCCTTCAAATATCTTCCCAAGAACTGATGTTAGGCTAATTGGTCTATAGTTTGTCACCTCCTGTCTAGAACCTTTTTTATAGATGGGGATCACTACAGCTTGTTTCCAGGCCTAAATAACCTGACCTGTCTCTAAGGATTGCTGAAATAATAAAGTAACGGGCCCTGCCGAACAGTCCGCCAATTCTTTTAGCATTCTAGGATGCATACCGTCTGGACCTTATGCTTTATATGGGTTCAGATTTCTTAGCCTCTTCTGAACATCCTCTACCTCAAGTTTAGGGCAGGTTGTGTCACATAACCCAATGTCAGGATCCCCAGTTTTATAGCCAACATTAAAGACTGTTGTAAAATAAATATTTAGCCTATCAGCCATAGCCTTATTATCTGTTATAAGGCTATCACTAGTATCCTTCAGTGGTCCTACTGTTCTGCACCTTTTTTTGTTTATATAGGCGTAAAATGATTTATAATTATCCTGTACTTTTGTGGCCAGTTTATATTCAAATGCCTTTTTTGCCTTGGAGATGGTTAATTTGGTCTTTTTCAAACATGCTTTTCATAATGCCCAGGACCTAGCCTAACCACTTTTTTTTTGCACTGATGAACACCTTAGTCTTTTTCTTAATAGCTCTCTTGACTAAAGGTGATAGCCATGGTGGCATAGCATTTTTGGGGATTCTGATATTTTGTACCCACAGGCACACATTTCTGGATTAACTCATTCAATTTATTACTGAGTCTGTCCCAAATTTCATGTACTGTAATATTCTGGAGTTCATGTTCCCAGTTCCATTTACTCAGCTGTTCTCTAAAAGCTAGGAAGTCAGTTTTATTATAATCATGCACTATTTTACTACCAACCTCTGTTTCTACTGCTGCACATTACACAAATCTAATCATAGAGTGATCGCTGGTTCCCAGGGGAACTTCAACTGTACACTTTTGAATGTTATCTGCTATATTGGTCAATACCAGATCTAAAATATGGTTTCCCCTTGTATTGTCCATGACCAGTTATTACAATCCCGCCACCAGAAAGGACTCCAAAAAACTAGCTTCCATTCTGGAGCCAGTCTGGCATGTTATCCAGTTAATTCCAGGTAGATTAAAGTCCCCCATAATGGCGCTATCCTCCTGTGTAATACATTTGATGAACTTCAGAATAAGGTCATCATTCTGTACCAGGCTAGCTGGTGGGCTATATACAACACCAATACTTAACTTAGGTGTATTCGGGGCAGTAATTTTAACCCATAATACCTCTGACACACCCCAGGCTGAACAATCTATATTTTCAGATGTTATTACATTTAAGACATAAAATGCCACTCCTCCTCCTCTAGAAAACTACCTATCCTTATTATAAAGTGTATACTGGGGCATCTGTTTGTCCCATGTATCCTCCTCTCTCCACCAGGTTTCTGTAATAGCACATATATGAATATCTGAGTTATGTAGTTTAAACATTAATTCATCCATTTTATTGATAAGGCTTCTAGCATTTACTACAAGAAAATTCTGATTGGACTTGGGTTTACACACTGTCTCCTTTTTTGTGCGTTCTCTCACCCCCCAGTTTCTAGTTTAAATTTTCATTCAAGCATTGCCTTAGCCTATTTGAAAACATCCTTTTTCCCCTGCCTGTTAAGGTATAGTCCATCCAAAGAAAAACTATGAGATGCCTGGAATTCCTCCCAATAATCTAAAAAAGTAAAACCTTCCCTTAAACACCACCTCTTAAACCATCCATTTAGTCTTCTAATGCTCCCATCAAGCAGCCTGCCAGCCCTTGGAACTGGTAAAATGCCAGATACTACTCGCCTCTGAGGCCGGGAGATCAGAGGGCTGTGGGTTCAGTTCCCACATCTGGCACTTGGGTTAATATCTCAGTACTGACACTGTAGTGCAGCATGAGAGAGGTGCTGCACTTCTGAGGAGCCGTCTTTCGGATGAGACATTAAACCAAGGTCCCATCTGCCTGGATTGGTGGTAGTTCAGGTGGATGTTAAAGATCCCATGGCACTTATCGAAAAAGAGTAGGGGAATTTCTCCGGTGTCCTGGCTAAATTACCCTCATTCACTAAAAATACCACCAACAGCTTAATGTGGTTCAAGGTCAGTTGGCATTCATCTGTATCCCCGTCCCCCGGGCCGTGCCTGAAAATAGGCAGGATTTGTCTAGTGCACTTACCCGGTCAACAAAAGCTAAATAAATAAATAAAATAAATTAAATCACAACCCCTGTTATTCAGTTCTTTACCCACTGCCTCAAAATCATGTTGTATCTGTGATGTTTCTCCTCCCCACATCATTTACCCCTTCATGAAGCACTGTTACAGGAGTCTGCATATTTTCTAATAAACCAGGGAGTAGTTGTTTAATATCCCCAATGCCAGTCCCTGGTCAAGCTGAAACAGTAGTAAATTCCTTCCTATTTTTACATAATGCGTGGTCCATGTACCTAAGCATAGAGTTTCCTATCACAAGTATATCCCTAGGAAGCATAGTTTTGTTTGTGGGTGATTCAGACTTTTCTGAATTAGTGGTATCTGGTAAGCTCCTGTTAAAACTATGATTATGTGTTAATAAGGGTTCCTCAGGTCCATGATAGTTTTCTAAAGCACTATACCTATTTGGGGTTAGCATGTTTGAGGAACCCCCTATGTTCCTTCTTCCCTTTTTTCCCTTTTGTGATTTGTCCATAGTACACCAGTCATCTGCATCAACAGTATCATTAATTTCACTTGATTTAGGCAGGGAGTTCTCAAGTTGGGGCAGGAGCTGTAATGTAGAGAGATCACTTACTGCAACATCTACAAAATGTTCCAAAACAGTTATCTCTTTCTGGAGCCTCACCCTTGCTTGCAGAGAAGCTATTTCTGTCTGTAGTTTCTCCATTAACAGGCATTTTTCACAGGTGAACCCCTGGGCCACCTCCCCCTCCATAAACATACAACATTGACCACACTTCTTCAATAAGGGCATTAATTCTGGACACGTTCATTCTTGATTTTATGGTACTATGGGCCCTGTGTCCCAGTGTTCCAGCTGACACCAGCCGACACGCTCAGTGCATGCATGTAACATAGTCATTTTATGGATGTTTGGCACCAAATTTTCAACATAGGCATTTTAGCACCTCTGCTCATGTACAGTGTCACTGTTATTTCCTCAAACTATCCCAAAAAGTGATTTCGCACAGCAACTACGCTATTCTGCGCCGGACATGCAAAAACACATTTTGGGCAGGATATGTGAAATGACAGCTGTACTGTTCATCAAGAGGTGTGTAAAAATGCCAATGGTGAAAATCCAGAGTGAAAATATTACAAATGCATGACGTTACGAGCATGGGTGCAATCTGCCAACGCACGCTCGTAACACGATCATTTAATGGAGTATGGTCACCAAATTTTCAACATAGGCATTTTAGGACCTCTGCTCATGAATAGTGTCACTGTCATTTTCATAATCTGGCCCGAACACTGATTTCCCACAGCAACCATGCTATTGTGTGCCGGAAGTGCGGAAACACATTTCGGCCAGGATGTGAAAAATGAAATCTGTACTATTCACAAGGAGGTGTATAAAAATGACAATGTTGAAAATCTGGCATGAAAATATTGCAAATTCATGAAGTTACAAGCCTGCGTAACAGCTGTGCAACAGACGCCCGTAAAACAGCCATTTTTTGGATTTGTTCCACCAAATTTGCAACATAGGCTTTTTGAGAGCCCACCTCATGAACAGTGGCACTGTCATCTTGTTAATTGGTCCCGAAAGGTGATTCCGTGCAGTGACTTCAAAATCACCGTTTATGACCGATTAACGACATGCCAGTGTCATAATTCATGAGGAGGGGTCCCAAAAACCCCATGTTGAAAATTTGGTGTAAAAATTCCCAAAAATACCTGAGATATGTATTAAAGTTGAAAAAAACATATTTATTCCATTATACAGCTTACCGCATTTCCTCTGTTCATGGTCGGCTTTGAAGACTGCAGACATGTTCCTATCCATCAAGATCATTACACCAGACTACTTGAGGTAAGTATGGGGTGGTGGGGAGTTGGGGGCAGGGTGTACAGTGGGGGTTGTGGAGGGGGGGATGAAAGAGCACGAGGGATCATTTTTGCTTTATAGGTTAAAAAAAAAGACATCGAGGGACCATTTTCATTTTAATAGGTGCTTTGGCATGCTGGGGTGGGCTCCCAGTGTGCCACCTGAGTGTGTGTGTGTGGGTGGGTGCTTTATCCAATGGGGGATTGGGCATCCCATCGGCAAACAAGGACAGGGGAGCCGCGGGAGCCGAGGGGGATTGGGCACCCCCTCAGCACGCAAAAAATGGGGGGAACACATTATGCAGACGGGGAGTGGGCTCCCCCATTAGCAAAATTCAAGGGGAGGGATACATGCTGATGGGAATTGGGCCCCTATCGGCAAAGAAAACTGTTGGGGGGTGCATGATGCCAAGGGGGATTGGGCACACCCTCGGCACTAAAAAAAAGGTGGTGTTACATGATGCCAATTGGGATTGGGCACCCCCATTGGCACACAATATGGGGGGGTTGACAAATAACAGTGGCAGTCACTGCAGCCATGTTGCCTGCATGTAGGGGAGGCATGATGTGGTCACGCTGCATGAAAGCTTTGCTGTCATTGCAGCAGACCATTTCTGTGATGTCTTTGCCTCATTAGCTAGGCAGGGTGTCGTCCCCTGCTGCTGGCTGATTGGGGAATGTGGGACACACCTAGTGGTGCATGCCCTGCATTTGACCAACATTGACCACACCTCCAAAGCTGCACTACCGCAAGATGTTGGCTGTGCAAGTGCCCCAACATAAAAAGGCCACTATGATACTCTAGGGAGTTGGTCACAGAAGTGAAGGAAAAAAGAGCAACATTCAGGAGGTACAAGAAACACAGAGGAAGGAGGATGGGGAGCAGTACCAGATAAAACAGAGGGAAACAGGGAGGACAGTGAGGCAAACAAAGGCACAAACAGAGGGAAGGATAGCTAAAGTGGTGGCAGAAGGGGACAAAACTTTCTTCAGGTACATAAGTGAGAAGAGGAAGGCAAAAGGAGGAGGGATAGTGAGTATAAGGAAGACAGAAAAAGGTGACTGCACAGAGGAGAATCAGGAAAAAGCTGAATCCTGAACAAGTACTTCTGCTTAGTCTTCACAATGGAGGGAGTTGGGAACAGACCATCAAGGAGCAGCAGGTACACAAAGCCATTTACAGGGGCAGAGGAGGTGAACACAAGTCCATTTACAGAGGAAAGAGTCCTGGAGGGACTTGTAGATCTAAAAGTGGACAAGGCCATGGGATAGGATGGGATAAAACCAAGGGTGATAAGGGAACTTAGGAAGGAATTGCTGCACCACTGACAGCCTTATTCAACAACTCATTGGAAGCAGGAGTGATTCCAGAGGACTGAAGGAGAGTTGACATAGTCTCATTTCATGGGGTCTATGCACTAACATACAGAAGGCCTAAGTGCCATGTATCCATGCAGTGTAGGCTTCCCTATATCAGGTAACCAGGCATCAGGGATCCCATGGACCTTGTGGCATGCAAAAGAGGGGAGCATTCCTCTTCTGCACTCAGTCTCCTGTCTGTTTATACAACTATGCATGTGGATGGTCCAGGGAAATGGGCAGGGTGCATACACACACTCAACATCATTCACTAAGTTGAGGAGTACTGGGTGAGTGTGGGTGCAGGATACACAAGCAAGGACCCTGTCATGCCCCTCAGAAAGAGCACCCACTGGGCATGGTGGTACAGACCCTCACCCTCCATGCTACCCCAGTGCTTTGGCCAGGCAGAGAGGGCTGCGTGCAGCCATTGGGGCAATTGCCCATTTTTATTTTAATTCTGTGATATGCTGAATCTCACACTGCCCTGCTCTTTGTGGAGCAGGGGATCCATCGTGGGACCAGGACAGGTATCTGATTGGATGCCCGACTGTGTCCACCAATCTGCTCCCAATGCATCAATGCACCAGTGGGAAGGGCCACAGACGGAGGACATGCAATGGCCAATGGTGGTGAATGCAATGCCCAACACACCTGTCAATGGGTGTGGACGAGCACATGCTGGGTGAGTGCCTACCTTATGTACCCGGCCTGCATTGGTGCATAGGCACCCTTAAGAGCGGCAGCAGGGAGGAGGCTAGCAACAATAGAATGGTCAGTCTCATATCAGTAGTGCAGAAATTAATGGAAACCCTGTTAAAACAAAAAGCTAGTAGAATATATTGAATCTAGCAGGTTGCAAGACCAAAGGTAGCATTGATTCTTGAGGGGCAGGTCATGCTTACAAATGTGATTGATTTCTTCGACTGGGTGACCAGGGAAATAGATCAAAGAAAGGCAGTGGACATGGCGTGCATGAATTTCAGCAAGTCATTTGGCACTGTGTCACATAGGAGACTGTTAAGGAAACTGGACCATCAAGGAGTGGGACCAAAGTGGTAAACAGGGTAAAAAAATGGTTAATGGATAGGCGTCAGAGATTGATGGTAAACAAATTCACTCTAATGAAGGGAGAGCGACCATTGGGGTGCCGTAGGGCTCCATGCTGGGACCAGTCTTCTTTAATGTCTTCATAAGTGACCTTACAGAACCGCTGGAATGGAAGGTATGACTTTTTGAATAGGACACCAAAATCTATAATAGGGTGGATACTCAGGAGGGGGTGGAGAGAATGGGTATGGACCTTAGAAAACTTGAGGAGTGGTCAGGGGTGTGGCAACTAGGGTCAATGCCAAAAAGTGCATAATGATGCAATTATGGCATAGAAACCCAGGAACTGAGTATAAAATGTGTTGGAGGGGGGGAGGTAGTGTCAGTCACTAAGCAGGAAAGAGACCTTGGGGCTATAATATCTGATGACCTCAAAGTGGCAGAACTTGTGACAAAGCAGTAGGCAGGGCCAGTGGGACACTGAGGTGCAGTGGAAGAGGTATCATTAGTCGGAGGTGGGAGGAGGTGTTACCACTGTGCAGGTCATTGGTGAGGGTCTACTTGGAATACTGTATCCAGTTCTGGAGGCCACATCTCAGTAAGGATATAGACAGTGTGGACACAGTCCACAGGTGGGCAACTAAAATGGTGCAGGGGTTGCACGAGGAACCCCACCAAGAGAGATCGAGGGATCTCAGCATGTACCCCCTAGAGGAGAAGAGGAAGAGGGAACATGATAAAGCCTACATAAAACTCACGGGGGTAAAGAAGGTAAAGCAGGGGAGTCTGTTTCAAATGAGAAAGTTCACCAGAAAAAGAGGGCAAGCATGAAGCTGGAGGGAGGAAGATTAGGAAGGATGTGAAGAAATATTACTTCACTGAAAGAGAGGTGGATGCCTGGAACAATCTGCCAGCTGAGGTAGTGGAGTGTGAAAACAGTTGGAGCTTCAAGCATGCATGGGGTAGGCACAGGGGAATACTGATAAATGGCATGGGGTCAATATTTATTTATTTATTTAGCTTTTGTTGACCGGGTAAGTGCACTAGACAAATCCTGCCTATTTTCAGGCACGACCCGGGGGAGGGGGTTACAGATGAATGCCAACTGACCTTGAACCAGATTAAACTGTTGGTGGTATTTTTACTGAATGAGGGAAATTTGGCCAGGACACCGGGGAAATTCCCCTACTCTTTTCGTTAAGTGCCATGGGATCTTTAACATCCACCTGAACTACCACCAATCCAGGCAGATGGGACCTCGGTTTAACGTCTCATCCGAAAGACGGCACCTCAGAAGTGCAGCACCCCTCTCATGCTGCACTACAGTGTCAGTACTGGGATATTAACCCAAGTGCCAGATGTGGGAACTGAACCCACAGCCCTCTGATCTCCCAGCTTCAGAGGCGAGTATGCTACCTACTGAGCCACTGACACTGCAATATGCCACCGACATTAGTAGTGCAATCGAAAACCACACAGTCATAATTGCGTAATCAAAGGTAGCACTCAACAAAACACCGATTTCAACAAAAACAGTAAGCACTACCTTTGAAAGCAGGGAACAAAAGAAAAATATTTATATTTGTGGGGGGACAGCCAGAGGATTTGACCTCTTTCCCTAAAGGCAACACAGCTACAGGGATAGCGGTAATGTACCTTTGCTATTCTGCCCCTCTAGCTATCTTGCCTTTAGCTGTTTTAACTGCACTGTATTTCATATGTGGTTCTTGCAGCGACATATTGACCTGGTACTCTGGTTAACTGACCAGAAGGGAGAGAGTCACTGGAGACCAGTAAGGGTATATGAAGACAGACTAGGCAGGGAACATCTGATTAGACCAACTGAATAATAGGTCCTTTTCTGCCGACAAATTCTATGTTTCTATGGAGTGAGTGAGCCTTATATTGTTTAAGTGACTAAGTGGGCCTGCAACTGAGGGAGGTAGCATGTCTTACACTCATTAATGGAGTACATTGCATGTTAGTTGCAATTTGTTTAATAGGATAGGTATGATTTTTACTTAAAAAAATAAAAGAGAGAGATAAAAACATGAACTGGAGTGCTCGTGGGGGAGGAGTGTTCAATGGTGATCCATATTAAGCATGCAGTACTGCTGAGTTGGTTACTTAGGAAAGAGCTAGTGATGGGAAGAGACTGAATCCATATATTAAAAAAGATATATCAGACAGGGAACTACTATGGTTCACTCAGGTATAATACCATCTCAAGGTTCTGGTGATGCTGAGGGAACCTCTTGAGGTTCTCATGTCACCAGAACCTCGCAATGGTATTATACCCCTGAAATACATAGTTCCCTATCTAGTGTTCTGTTTTTATATAGTTATGTCATTTAACATCCCTTCATTCATAAGTACTAAGGATATATATTTGGTTCTGGCCCCTTGTCAACACATTAAGTTATAATCCTCAGCTAATAGGACTGTCATGATCATTACCACGGCAACCATTTGTGCTGTCACAAAAGAAGGATTATTATATCACATGCACACTAGTGGAAGATATTGTAGTCTAGTGGTTACATCACTGAACTGTGTAACAGGAGAGCAGGTTAGAGTCAAACCACAGTCACAGGCTCACTTTTTGATCCTGGGCCATCTTGGGTAAATAAATTGTAAACAAACATACAACATCCAAAGGAGAAAGATCATGTTTCTATGCAAATGATTCTAGTAATAAAGAACGAGGAGTAGAGAAAATATGTGAAATACAAAAAATAGACATGACCAGATTCTCAAAGATCGGTGCAAGCTGCATCAAACAGCAGCTTGCATGATTGCTGGTGCACCAGAGACCCTGTGCCCAAGCCCCAAATGAGAGGAGTCCAAGCACCACTGTCACAGATGCAGCCACATCCATCCCCTGTGACAAACAGAAGGCACATAGGAGAGGAATGATGGCAGCAGCCCCTGGCCCTTCAGTCAGCAAGCCTAGCAGCTGACAGTGCCCAAGACATGCACAGCCCCACACCCAATGGACATTGATGACCATTCCTAAGCATACTAGTGGCAACAGATGGGGTGTAGGTGTTGCAGGGGGAAATGACTGGGGTGGGCATTGCTCTGTCAGACTATATCCTGCACTTGGGCTGCAGGTACACTTTGAGGTGCATTCCACAAACGCCCTGTGTTCAGGAGCCACTGCCCAAAGAATACTCAATAGTGGCCCACTGGTCACTGCTGCAGCACAGCAATTTCGAAACACATGCACCATGTACCTCTCCCAGAACAGGCTGCTGGTGATGCCTCAGGGCAACCAGTGGTGGTGCAGTGTGCTAACAGGTCCTGCCATGTCACTGCAGAGGACAGGGCTGTGCCAATTGTCTGGGGTTCCCAGTGTAGGGCATTGTTACCCTGGCAGCCAGCAGGGTGATAAGGAGAGGCAGAGAGGTGGCACTGCTCTTTGGCACTGCCTGTGTCAGGTTGCCTGCATACAGGGCACAGCATCAGGGCAAAAGCTGACCATGCCTGCACAAGCCACCATGCCTTTGGGGTGCAACATCCTGGTGCCCAGGATGCATGATCGTCATGGGCGTCAGTTATGGTGCACAGATCATTAGACCAGAGTTTTACTGGTCTAAGCAGTGGTGCTTGTGTCAACGACTGTGGGGCTTCTTGAATCCTATCTTAGTGAATGTTGTAGCTGAGTTCCAGTGCAAGCCCCCTTATGCCATGGCACCCCCCCTCCAATTTGGGCACAGGGCTGTCGCAGGACCTCTTCTGTGCATGGGACCCCGTCATTGCCACATCCTGCATTCACAATTGGTAACTTCTCAATTTGTGATACATGGTGTCCCTTGCATCAAATCCAGCTAACGGAGGTACACTGTATCAAGTATTTGGCTTTGTTAATCATATGCACTCTCTCTAATTTCTGCAATCTGAAAGATACTGTGCTTCATAGTTATAGTATATCCCCTTCACCACTACTTCTATTTGCTAGCCTGGTCTGAAAATACAGTGCCATCAGTTATCCATTTGAATAGCTAATTGTGGCAGCACCACATGTCACAATAATAATGCTGAGAAAGAACCTTCCAAGTATGCATTTTGCCAAGAGCTTCACCAAACTTCACTTCTTTGGCATTTGCATTTTGACTGACTTCCATGTAAATGATGAATATTTCATGTTATTTTCAGGGCAAAAAGCACCCCCCCCCCCATTATTTTTTCTCTAAAAGAGTTGGGAGACATTTCAACATCTTGTGCAAACTATTTGGGATTTGCTTTCAAAATATTAATGTGGTTAAATTCTAATTACAGCTTTCATACCATTCTAGAAAATGCTTCATCAAATTATATAAAAATAATAAAAAAAATAAATAAACAGAGAGAGGAAAGAGTAAGTATACAAAACAACAGTTAAGGGGCCACAAATAAGATGTGATGGGAGTGGTGCAGTGCAGTGGCTGTGGAACAGCAGTCTTCTGATAGATATTCTGGAGGATGCAGTATTGTCCTATCTGCAGGCACCTCTCTGGGCTAAGGGAGGAGGTTGCTTATCTCCAGGCTGAATTGGGCAGGATTCGGGGGACCTCCTCTCACACTCAGGAACCACCAGGACCACCACCACTGCCTCAGAGGTTGCCAAGAAAGAGGAGCATTTGGACCACAATGGGCTCAGGAAGGGTGAGGGTGGTGGAACAGAGGTGCATCCCTCCAGTTGTACTTCTCCACAATTCATATGTTGTTCTGGCAGATTGTGGTTCCTCTTTGGAGGCATCTGCAGTGGAGACCAAAGAGGATGCTGGGAACCTCCACAAAGGAGACCCACAGGAGGGTGGCATGCATGGGACACCACAGGGGAAGGAAACAACTCTTGGTGGGGGACTCCATTGTTAGGAGGGTAGAACTGGGAGAGAGAGGGGACAGGGAGGTAAGATGCCTTCCTGGCGCCATGTCTTGGAGGGACAGGGAGTGAATCCTCAGGATCGCAGGAGCAGCTGCACAGGGGAGAAGGCTGGATATCATTGTCCACTAGGGACAAATGACCTGGCTGGGAAAGGGATCAGAACAGTGGAGGAGGAGTTTTTGGAGTTGGGAAGGGGCCTTAAACAAATAGCATGCACAGTAACCTTCACGGAGGTGCTGCCTGTCTATGGCATGGGTGAGGCCAGGGTGCTCTGCACCTTGGGATTCAATCAGTGGTTGAAAAACTGTTGCAGAGCTCAGGGTTTTGGCTTTATTGGGGACTGGGGGTCCACCTGGAGGGATGGAGGCCTATACTGGCATGATGGTCTGCATCTGTCCAGGAGGGGAACCAGGATCCTAGGTGATAGGTTTAAATGCTTCATTGGTAAGCATTTAAACTAGCCAAGGGGGGGGAGGCATTGCAAAGGAGCAGGGATATCGTAGCCCTCCCCCAAAACTCAGGGTGGTTAGTGAGGTAAACCCCAAGATAGAGACATCAATAGGGAGAAGGGCAGGGGTAAATGGAGAAAAAGGCAAAGGCAGTAAGGACAGGGATAGGGCAAAAAGGAATAAGGCCATCAAAAATCGGAGGGTAATGAGTACAAATGCCGTAGTCTAGGTAACAAGCTCCCAGTACTGGTGGCCTTGATGGAAGAGGGATGTCTGGATATTGTGGCAGTCACAGAAACATGGTAAACAGAGAACCATGACTGGGATGTCAATATACCAGGCTACACAATATATAGGAGGGGCAGGGGGGTGGAAGAGGAGGAGGAGGAGCTCTCTCTATGTAAGGGAAGGGATCAAAGCAATGGAACAAAAGGGTAAACAGGGAAGAGAGGAGGCACTGTGGGTCACCCTGGAGACTGGAAATGGCACCACAATCCGTACAGTGTTTGTATACTGACCCCCATGTCAAGGGGAGGAAATGGATGAGGAAATGATAGAAGGCATCATTAGGATGGCCGAGAAAGGGGAAATATTGATGATGGGGGACCTGAATATGCCAGATGTTAACTGGAGCACTTTTGCTGCAGCCATATGCAAGAGCAGGGCCATTCTCTATGCCCTACAGGGGGCATGCCTCAGACAGCTAGTTTTGGAACCCACTCGGAAGGGAGCAATCTTGGACCTGGTACTCTCAAATAGGAATGTAGAGCTGATCTCAGATCTAGAAGTGGGTAGCCATCTGGGAACAAGTGACCACCAAACAGTGTGGTTCATGATAAATTCAGCTGCAGAGTCAAGCCATACAAAAGTGAAGGTACTGGACTTCAGGAGGGCTGACTTTGTCAAAATGGGAGAGTGCCTCGGAAATGTACTAGCAAACCGGCAAGTAGGAGGGGTGGTGCAACAATGTGAAAACATCAAAACTGCCATCACAGAGGCAACAAGCCTTTGTGTGAAGCAAATAAACAAATCAAACCAAAAAAAACCCACTATGGTTCTCAAAAGAGGTGCGGGGAAGGTTAGGGTGAAAAAGATAGCATTTAACATTTAGGAAGTATAAGGAAACACAGAAGGAGCAGGACAGAGAACTGTACCAGTCAATGCAGAATGAAACAGGGAAGGCAGTCAGAATAGCAAAGGACCAAACTGAGAAAAAAAAAATAGCCAACTCAGTTAAGAAGGGGATAAAACCTTTTATAGGTACATTAGGAAGCGAAGAAAGATAAATGAAGGGATAGTGAGGCTGAATAAAGGGGACGGTGGGTGGTCAGAAAGGGACAGTGAGACAGCAGGGATGCTAAATGAATACTTCTGCTCAATATTCACAAAAGAAGAGCAGAAGGAGGTACCTAATCCAATTAATAGAAGCACTCTGGATAGGGGGGTCAATCCCAGTCCTTTCACAGAAGAAAGGGTTCTGAAAGAATTCCTAAAACTGAAGGTGGACAAAGCAATGGGGCCTGACGGGATTCATCCCAGAATAGGTAGTGTACATTACCCAGTTTGAGTATGGACTACTGTACTTCAGTGGAACTTCATAATTAAGTATGCAATCCAGGCCAAAAATCTATCATTACTATTAATCTTTAAAGCAGCAGTGCATGACAGTGGTGAAAATCTGACCCATAATTTTTTTTCTATTTTAGATTGCCCCTTACCTCCTGGCTTGTACAATACCCTTCTTCCCCCATTTTGAGTCTGCTTTACCACTTTTTTTAACAGTTGAAATAATAAAAAGAGTGTTCTTTTCAATAGCAGTTTTTATCTGAATTCTTTGTTGTTTTTGAACACCAAGGGCCAATTCTGAAAGAGCCCTTAGATCAAAACAAGTTGTGGCAATCAGGGCTGTGGTGCACGTCACATGCATCAGGGACCCTCCTCACAATTCTGTGAAATTGGGGGTCACTACACCAAAAACCTGGGAGTCACTGCACCTGCAGACCAGTGCCAAACTGGCCCTAACAGTGCCTTAGACCCTCAGATGGGGGTTTACATGCCTCCACAACGAGAAGACCCTACTGTCACGCTCCCTGAGCCCTTGCTAGCTGTTACGGCCTGGACAGCATTCTGGGAACTCAAGGCTGTGTGGTTGTCTCTGTAAATTTTCTAAGTACAATTACTTTTATCTTGGGACAACTCACATTGGCTGTCCATGGAACACATGCTCCATGTTTGGTTCTTCATCCTGCCAGGCATTTCCAAATTCCTCCAGACTCGGCTATGTCACTACCATTGGCCAGCTTATTTAGCCTTTTTTTCCTCCTAATCCAGTATTGTCTCTGATATCTGGCCTGTTTAATACTCAGTGCTGAATTTCTTCAGTTTAAAGTGGTTTTTTTTTGTCTACTTTTCCATTTGTAGATTATACTGTACAGCCACTAGAGGGTAACATGACATGTACTGTAGGTTGCAATCATCTTGCCACTGCTCCCCCCCAACACTTCTGTCCTGCGTCATTCATGCCTTCTCTACCTTTTGCTCCTCTCTGTAGTGTCCCTTGCACCGTCTCCCAGGCTATGACTAGGCATGCAATGTGGCATCCAAACCAGGGTTTGAACCAGGTGCCTTTTGCTCCAAAGGCAGCAACCCTACCACTGCACCACTGTGTCTGCCACAATGTTAGGTGTCAACAAGATATGGTCACATCTACCACCACTGTACTCCCTCACAACACCCACCTACACAAACTAACCATACTACTGTTGCTAACCACATTTAACTTGCTAAGCAACAAACCACCAGTTGCCTGTGGTATGTACACACCTTTGCTGCTGGAGGGGCACCTCACCCCTCATAGCCTCTCCGTCACCCTGTCTCTCCCCATAGCCCCCGGCACCCCTCCCTCTACCCCACCACCCATCTCTCCATGCCTTGAGCCCTCCTTGTCTGTTCCTCTACCTGGCCATCCCAGCCCTCACACAACTGCCCATTCCCTGCTCATCACTTCCTAAGCTTGCCAGCTGCCACTACCCATCAAAACACCACTAATTCATGGCCCTTGTCAGGATCTTTGACTTGCTTCTTCTACTATCTGGCAATGTTCACCCCAATCCTGGCCCAGCAGTGGCCCCCCAACTGTGGTCACCCATGGGGGCTTCGAATAGTCGCTATGAATATCTGCAGCCTGCCTAAAAAAAATGACACCCCTGCAATGCTGGACAGCATAGCACCAACCAGACATTCTGGCTTTAACAGAAACCTGGCTGTCAGCCAAGACCCCAGACTCATTTGTCTCTATTACTGGCTATTTTCTCATTATGCTTAATCATAATGGCAAGACAGGCGGTGGCTGTGCCTTCTATCTAAGTGACTCACTGCATTACCAAGCCATGCCTGTACCCTCCCTAGACCATGGTGCCCAAGCCCTCTCAAAATAACTTTCCCCTGGCCCAAACCATGCTCCTCTTACTCTCACCATCACCTACATACCACCTCGCAGCCAATCCCCTGCCTGTAAAATGCTCTCTGACTATCTAGCCAGCTACCCCCACAAAATGGAACAAATCCTAGTTGGGGATCTCAACATAAACTGGCTGGCAAGCTCATCAACACAAGCCAAAGATACCTTTGCTGTATTAGATATGACTGAACTGGTATCCCAGCCTACCAGGGCCAACCCCACTAATGGAACCCACACCCTACTAGATATCCTGCTCACTAATCGTCCCCATCATATTACCAACCTGGGTGTCCTACCCAATGCCTTAAGTGACCACTCCTCAATCATCTTCAGCTGGTCCTGTCAGCTACCTAAACCTTCACCAAATATCACCTTTCATCATTGACTACACCCAGGAGGCACAGCCAAACTCAAACAATATCTAATTAACTGGGACTGGTCCCCTATTTCCCAAGCCTAGCACATTGATGATGCATTGCTCTACTTCACCACCACCTTTAATACCGCCTGTGATGCTTTTGCACTGACCATCAAAGTGACCACTAAGAAACGTGGTGCCCCCTGGATCACCCCAGAACTCCTACAACCATTCAAAATGCGTGACAACCTCTGGCATCATGCCACTGCATCTGGTTTGCTAAGCAAAAGGCAGGCCTATAATGCTGTCTGGAATAAGTGTACCTGGGCAATCTGCAAGGCCAAGGAGGAGCACTACAGAACTGCCCTAGCCACCTAGTGGGGTAGCACAAGAAAGTTCTGGGATAACATCACGGAGCTTAATGGTAAATCCCACTCTCCCCCCCTCACAACTTAGTGTTAATGGTACTATCACCACAAACACACTTCACATAGCTAACTGCCTCAACTCCACCTTCTCAGACCTCAGCTCAGTCCTCCCTAACAACTTTTTTGATCTTATTCAGCCTACCCCACCACCTGAGCTCCTCCACCCCCCCTTCAAACTCAGAGTCATTACCCCTACAGAAGTGAAAGCCTACCTGTCCAAAGCCCTCCAGAGCTCCAATTACTGCAAAGACACCTTCGATATGCATATCCTATACCTCACACTAAACTCAGTTTTCTTCTCACTCACGGACTTTCTAAATCTAAATGGAAAGGGACCTGGGGGTAGTCATATCAGATGACCTAAGGGTGGGTAAGCAATGTGAAAAGTCAGTAAGGAGAGCCAGGGGGATACTGGGATGCATAGGAAGGGGCATCACAAGTAGAAAAAGGGAAGTGGTTATCCCTCTGTACAGACAGTTGGTGAGACCCCATCTGGAGTACTGTGTGCAGTTTTGGAGACCTGATCTACGCAAGGACATAGACAGGATGGAAGCAGTCCAGAGGAGGGCAACTAAAATGGTGCAGGGTCTACATCAGAAACCATATGAGGAAAGACTGAGAGAGCTTAATATGTATAACCTTGATGAAAGGAGGGACAGGGGGGACATGATTGAAACGTTCAAGTACCTCAAGGGAATCAACAAAGTCCAGGAGGGTAGCATCTTTCAGAAAAAGAGATGTGTAAGAACAAGGGGGCACAGTTTAAAGATAGAGGGGACGGCTCAGGGGTAATGTGAGGAAATTCTTTTTCACAGAGAGAGTGGTGGATACATGGAACAGCCTTCCTGAGGAGGTTGTTGGGTCTAAAACAGTGGGGGAATTCAAACATGCATGGGACAGACACAAAGCAATTATAGTGGGGGGTTGCAGGAAACAGGCTGTTGGTTAACTAGAATCTGCAGCTTATCCAGCAGGTAGGGAAATGGGCAGACTGGGTGGGCCAAGTGGTCCTTATCTGCCATCAAAGTCTATGTTTCTATCTGTCCCTGCGCCTGGGCCAGTTCCCAACCTCATGGAAAATGGCAGTGATAACACCAATATTGAAATGTGGTGACAGCTCCCTCCCAAACAACTACTTGCCCATCTCAATTCTCCCCCCAACTCTCTTGAAAAGATCATGGCCAATCAGCTCACTGACTACCTCCTTGTACGCAACCACTTATGTAGGGAGCAGCATGGTTTCAGAGTTAGTCATAGCACTACGACTGCCCTCACAGAATTAGCTAACTCCCTGCACTCCATGCTTGATAAGGGGCACCTCGCAGGGGCCATGTTTATAGACTTCTCAAAGGCCTTCGACACAGTTTCTCATCCCCTCCTTCTTAACACATTACAACAAATTGGGGTCTCTCATTGTCCACTCTCATGGTTCTCCAGCTATCTTTCATCCAGAACCCAATGTGTTAAAATTAATAATACCATATCTAATATCCTGCCTGTGTGCTCAGGAGTTTCTCAGTGATCTATCCTGAGTTCCCTGCTATTCAGCATCTACCTCAATGCCCTGCCTAAATCCTGCCCCGGCAACCTTCTCTTCTATGTGGACGACATTGTTCTTTATGCCGCACATCCTGATACTCTCTCTCTCCAGCGTACCTTACAAAACTCCTTCTCTCAGTTTGAACATGGGTTTGCTGAACACAGATTGGTCTCTCATCGCACTGGAACAGGCCCAAAAGCATAAGTATCTAGGAATTACATTTGATTCTTCCATCTCATTCCATGAACATCTGAAAATCCTCAACTCCACCACCAACACCCGCATTGGTCTCCTTTACAGACATAAAGACTGCCTGCCACCTGAAGCACTTCACCTAGCCATTACCTCCTCAGTCTTATCGCTGGTGGACTATGGCCTCACAATCTATGCTGCCGCCGACCCTACGGTGCTTCATCAAATACAAGTAGTCATCAATAAGGCCTGCCGGCTCTTGTCTGGTGGAGGCAGAAAAACACATACCTGCACCCTATACGTGCTCACCAATATCATCTTTCTTGAGGAAAGACTATTATACCAGACCTGTCTCTTCACCAAAAAAAATCCACCTGGGTTTAACCCCAATAGGTGTCATGGCTTCTCTTCAGGTAGCCACCATCTCAGCGTCCACATGGGCTGCCCCAAAAAACATCTGGAAGGTGCCTAGGGTCAAGACCACCCTGGCCCAGAAATTCTTCCCCCTTAGAGCTCCATCCCAGTACAATGCCCTCCCACCGGCTGTCACATCAATCACCAATCTAGGTCCTTTCAAAGCTGCCTTAAGGGCCCATATCCTCACCTCACGTCAATGCCAGTGTATTCGGCAACCTGTGGATCCTGAACCATGCCGCTAGGCCACACACCTGCCCTTGACCAGGCAGTGGAGAGCCTTACTATTTCTAACCTACAGGTTCCTCACCTCCCTCGGTTGCCATATAGTTGCACTGGACTATGAATGCATTGTATTATGTATAAGACAAAGCCTCCCTGAGGTGGCTTACTACAACTTATATCATGCATTGCTTTAGCTACCAATTGTATAGGTCTTAACTGCTCATTAGGTAAATACATTGATAGCTCTGCCCTGTTTTAGCTACCAAATGTATAGACATTAACCCTTGCTCGTTGTATTTATACTCTGTATATTTGCTCACCCACGTTTATTCTATATATGTACTGTATGAATGGCTATGTTTTATTCTAACGTGGAGCCTTTGGAAACAAGTCTATGACTCAAAGGGTTGGAATTCTGATTTCATAAATAAATAAATAAACAATAGTCGCACCTGCGGGATTTGCCACAGAGATCCTGCTCCCCCCTAGGCTGGCACAACAAGAAACAATTGCCAGGAGGGGTCCAGTGGCAGAAAGGACATGGGGGATACAATAGGGGGTGTTGGGGAGCACATGGGCATGCCAGGGGGTGACTGGGTACCCAGTGCCCCATGGGGTGCCATTATTATAATGATTATGGTAATTATTCATGATTAGTTATAATATAGGGAACCTTGTCAGGTGTCTGATCACCCTCTAGCATGCCTACTTGCTCCTCAACACTTCTATGGAACTTCCTTGTCCCTTCCACCCCTGTACCCCACATATAGAGCCCCCCCAATTTCCCACCTTGTGGGGCAATGGCACAAGTGGCATAGACCAGATTCTGTCTGGTCTAACTTGAGCTCCTTGGTACACCATCAGTGGGGCTTCCTGAATCCCAAAAAGGGGTTGTTGTAGCCCTGCCATGGTGCATGCCCCCTTGCAATCTGGCACATCTTGATTTAGATCACAAGGGTGGTACAGTGACCATTTGGCACAACAGCTTCCCATTCTGATGCAGGCTGTGTTTCAGAATTGGGAATGCCGTAATTTATGACGCAAGGTGCCACTTGTGTCATTGATGTTTGACACAGGCACCTTGCATCAGTCTACAGACTTTTAGAATTGGACCTGATCTGTTTAACATTACTATTCTAGTGTCTACAATGAAATAGCATGCACCAAACTCTGCTCCCTGACCTTATGAGCAACAGATGCACAAAAACAGCTAAGAATACTGATGAAAACCTGGTGTGATCCATATTAAAGTGATTTTGTGAGGTTTCGCAGATGCCTTTTTCACTTGGTGTGCCATTGATGCTCATGCTTCAGATGTTGAAGCTGCAATTTGTTTTGTAAAGGAATCTGTCATAGTCATTTTTATTTATGTTTTATCAGCACTGTGTCCTCTAGTTTTTGATGAGCGGCCACACCCCCAGAATGATATATTGCAAGGAAACTGTTAATGTTTTACATACAGCACCAAGGAATACTGCGTAAATTATAATGTTGATGTAATTGTTAGTTACTCAGAGGTGCAGTCCTTATTTTGGTTGTGGTGACTGCACCTAATACAGTATGTAGATGTACATAGCAAGGCATTGTGGGTGCAATAAGAAGTTGTGTTCCAATTCCCTTACTGTGAGGTGCAGTCTCATATTTCTGTAGTGACTTTAACAATAAAAGCTCTCATATGTTTATTTTGAAAACAAGGCATTGTGCATATACAGTAGTATCTAACTGACAATATTTCTTTACTGAGAGATGTTTTTCAGACTGGAACACTATGTTTCAAACAGGACATTTGATTGAAATCACAAATTTTGTTTTAGAAAATCCCAGTTTTATAAATGTGCTTCTTGGAAAAAATAATGCTATTTGCTGAAATTGTTACTATTTGAATAAAAACATTGGTTTAATTTCACCAGATTTTGGCACAATTTTGTGAAAACTGTCAAATGCAAAATCAGCAATTTCATGAAATTTACAAGTGTAATACATGTTTTGCCTAGAAATAATGGTGGTGTCAGCAAATCCCAACTACTTAGCAGCCCTATGTATTTCAATGAGGAACTATATATATACGTTTCTGTTTTTTCAAAAGAAATAAATACTTCTTTCAGCAACAAACTGTGGCTTTTATACATTTGAGATGTACTGTATTGTGGTTCATCTGTATGATTTTATATTTTTTGGAACAGTAATTGGCTTCTGTTTTCTTCTTTCTATGTAAAATCTGGTTAGGAAGAAAATATCACCTGCAAAATCTTAGCAAATTCTCACTATCAATTAAATCACATGTTTATGTTAAATCTTTAATATTTTAATGGAAGAACGATTTTCTTTTCTCTGTACAAATTTGCAAAGGGATTTGGGGTTTCCCCATTGAAATGTGCTGCCAGCCTTGCCAGTAAAGATTCTCTGACTTTATAATACCAGAATTGTGCTAGGTTCTTTGTTATGTTTGCTTGTGCATGCAGTACACAAGAAACATTGAGATAGTCTAGCATTGCAGAGGTGTGTCCGTGTTGTGGCCAGTGCAGTGGATGCTCTAATGGGCATGTCCCTCAGCCACCAATCAACCATGAAGCTGCCAATGATGGCAGCTTGAGAGCGAGAGCCACACTTGAAAGAAATCTGCTGCTGCAATTAGGGATAGTTTCATCATTGCAGTGGCAGCTTCACCCTCCCTCCCAATGAGACACACAGACATCCGGCCAACAAGAATCTGGTCATGTGCATTATAGTGCACAGTAATGCACATGAGCAGAGTTTCAGTTCTTGTTGGCTCCTGTCCCCAGTTTGTTCAGTGTGCATTTCCTGTAAAAGAGTTAAATAAATAAATGAGCCAAGGGCTGCTTACCACATTGATGGCTCTTGCCACCCCCCACCCACACACTCACCGGAAAGCCAACATCAGGGTGCCCAATCCCCATGTCAGCATGTATTACCCCCCATTAATATTGTACACTCAGAGCCCACCCCCATATGCCAACACACTTCTTTATGTTTCTGACACCAGAATGCCCACTTCCAGTGTCAGATGTGCCAGACCCCCCCACCCCATACCCCTATTTCTCAACTGACCTTGGGGTGCCCAATCCCTGGGTCAGTACTGATAACCCCCATCCACTAGTCTGGCACACTGGGAGCCCACTCCATTATGCCAAAATCTGTTTTAATAATATTTCACCAAAGGTTTTTTTTTTAACCTGAAAAAAAAGGAAAATGGTCCATTGTAGTCCCAGATGCACCTCTTCCCCCATCCTGACCCTCCCTCCCTCTGCAGACCCTCCTCCCCACACCCCCTCACCCCATACTTACCTGTGGATGTCAGAAGCAGTGATCTTCAATGGACTGGGAACATGTCTGCACTCTTCAAAGCCTAACCGGGAACTGAAGAAATCATGGTAAGCCCTATAATGGCAGTCAATGGGGGTTCAACTTAGGTTGATATCTCAGCCAATGTTTGGAGTTTCAGTCCCAAATCTCCAACATGGGGTTCTTGGGACCCCACCTTGTGAACACTGGCACTGTCATTTTGTTTCTCAGTCCCAAAAGGTGATTTTGCAATCGCTGCATGGACTCACCTTTTGGAACTAATTAATGAAACAACAGTGCCACTGTTCATGAGATGGGATCCTAAAAAGGCCATGTTGCAAGTTTGGTGAAATAAACTTCAAAAACTGACTGCTTTTCACGTGTGCATTGTGCAGTTTGTACGCACGCTCATAACTTTTCCAATTTTTAATATTTTCACTCCAAATTTCCAACATTGCCAATTTTCTACATCCCTTATGAACAATACAGTCATCATTTTTTGCATCCTGCCCGAAATGTGTTTTTGCACCTGTGGTGCAGAATGGCAAGGTCGCTGTGTGAAATCAACTTTAGGGGCAGATTAACAAAGTCACAGTGCCACTGTTCATGAGGGGAGGTCCCAAAAAGGCCACACTGAACATTTGGTGAAAATATTTCTAAAAATTACTGCTTTACAAGCATGCACTGCGCAGTTTCTACACAAACTCATAACATCGCAAATTTTTCATATTTTCACCCCAGCTTTTAAACATTGCCATTTTTTCACACTTCTGCATGAATAGTACAGCTGTCATTTTTCACATCCAGCCAAAAATGAGTTTTCGCACCTGTGGCATCGAATGGCACAGTCGCTGTGCAAAATTATCTTTCAAAATTCAGTAACGAAATGATAGTGCCACTGTTCATGTGGTGGGGTCTCAAAAAGCTCAAGTTTAAAATTTGGAGTGAAAATACCAATAAATGCCAAGGGTTTCCACCATAATGCCCACCCTGTACAGACTGACAGGCATTGGGGGTGTGACTTGGTGTCGTCAGCTGTAATGCTCATGCTATTACACCCCCACTCCCACCCTGCAGCCAGTGACAGGCATCAAGGTCTTTGCTGGGGCCTTTGGCCCTAACGTTCACACCATTTTCCTATGCTGCACCCATCTCAGCTTATTTTCTTATGGAATGGGGCGAGCGTAAGGGCCAAAGACCCCAAGGCACACTACGACACCTGTTGGTGTCTGCAGGATGGGGTGAGGTGGAATGGCATGAGCGTTATGGCTGATGGCCCAAAGGCACACCCCCAATGCCCGTCAGTCTCTGCAGGGTGGGGGTAGGGGGTTGGTGTTACTTCACTAGTTCACTGCCTTTCATATTATGCATCTCTCTAACTCCTGCACTACCAATGTCAATGCCAATACCAGCAAGCAAACATTCAACATTGACAAATTCTTGTTTAATTTGGTTTATTTGTGTAGGAATGTTACTGCTTGTGACAGGTGCTGGGATAATATCACTGGAAAATGATGCCATCCGATTATCTACATGACAGGTATGGTACAAGCAATCACAGGGCATGCTTTGCCATACTGCCCCTAACACTGTGCTTCAACTCTGTCATGAATGGACCATCACATAGGTGAGAATATAATTTAAAGTCAATGTGTTACTGTGGGGTGAGTGCTCAGTTTCCCTCCTTGTCCTAATAAGTGTTACAATATGAGCTAAGGTAGTCTGAGTAGACTGTCTCAAAGACACATAAATGTGCAATCTTTGTATCAGATGAAGATACAAGACTCCTATTTCAATAATCACAATACATTTTATTAGGATTTAACAATGCTATGCAGTAGACAGGAGGTGAAATAATGAGTGGGTGTAACTTTAGCAGCAGCATACCTTGAGGGATAAATGTGGCCCCACTGCAAATGCTTTGAACAGAGGAACAGTGATGCAGCTGGGCAAGCCCATTTGAAACCTTTAGGAAACTATAATGAAAATTAGGACTACAGAAGGGTTGTGCAAAATAATAGCAGATCTTTTAAAATAATTTACAGGCCCAGAGGGAATGGCACCAGGATCACAAAACCTTGGCAATTGCTAATGACAGGTAGCATTTATGCATATTGAATCTTAATAAAATTTATTTTGATTATTGAAATAGAAGTCTAGAGTATTCCCGTAATACATGGATAATTCAGACTTTGGGTCCATTCAGTCCTTAAAGAGCCCCTGACAACATTATGAAAACTTTGAAAAAAAGATTTATATTCAGCTCCATCCCATATTCTTTATTACTTCATATATTTGCAGTAATTAATTCACCCATTTCCTTTATTAGTGAAAACAGTTACATGAAAACAAGGTCCCTTTACCCTAGACAATATCTACTCTGGCTGCTTCTCCACTCATGACATCACAATTCCCTGTTTAAAATTCCCTGTTTGTGACATCATAATTATCGCCAAAACAACAAATGTTGATGTCATAAACAGAATTATGATGTCAGGTGTAGGCAGGCAGCCAGAGCTAAAAGGACATATATACTGTAGTCATGCAAATACACTTGGTAATAAGGAAATAAGGGTGAGAATTACAATATAAAATATTTAATATAAGCTACAGAAATGCCTGAGTATTTCATTTTTCCAAAGTTGTCTCAACTGTGTCAGGAGCTCTTTAACCTGTCATTTGAGACTGTCAACAAGGTGACAGTTGTGTTGGTGGTGTTGTGACGTGGGCAGCAGCCCACTGAGAATTGGACTGAGATGACCACTACTGATTTTTCATAGGCCACTGAATGGCCCCCAGCTTATATGGCTGTCAGTCACTAGTGATTATAAGTTAAACTTCGCTGACGGAGTTGCAGCGATGTTGTGAAGCTTCGACTTCATGAAACTTTGTGAAGTTCCTATTGGTATCACTAACTCTGACTTTACTGACTTTGCAACATATTTTCAGGTGAAGTGGCACTTTTTTGAGTGAAATGACTACTTCATAAGTGAAGTTTGGTCACTTTGTGGAAACAAATACCACTTCACCTGGTACAAAGCATTGCAAAGTCTGCACTTCAAACTTTGTGAAGTTGACTAACTTTGCGAAGTTCTGTCAAAGCCAAGTTTTCTTAAATTCACAAATATCTACTATTGCCATAGGCTGGATTTGAACCTGTGACCTACAGATGAAATGCATCTTAACCTAGTATCCTGATTCTAAATGGAAATCCAGGTTCATGAGTTGTGAGTGGCCCAAGCTGACTCTGAGGCAGGCTGGCAGTAGGATGTTTGAGTGTCTAAAGGGACACTCTCTCCTCCAAGATGGGTAGGCTCTGATTACACTGCAATACTGGCACATGAGTGACCAAAGATGAATGTGGAAATTGGGGCTCATTGTTGGAGAGGAAGTATAGTATGTCCAGGCAGCATGCCTGGAGTGCCAGCACCAGTGTCCCTGTCCCCTTGTGGATGAGGTTTTATGACAAAAATAGCAGAAAACAGGTAGTCCCTAGTTAGCAGGATGGCACCACATGTGCTTCCTGGTTCCCCTTGCTCCTGAACTTAGCCTTGGGAAATGCTCACCTTACTATTGGGAAGAGGGGGTGCCAAAGTGCCAATAGGCAGCACCCCATCTCAAGGATAAGGTGGGGGTGAACAATACATTAGTAAACTGGTTGAGCAAGGACTCTAGTGTCCAGACAACAAGTAAGAAAGCTTGAAGTTTTTCTGGATTATCCTACTAAGCACAGTGGTTGAGTTGAAACATCAAACTGCTAAGTTGAATCTGATGGTAATATAAAAGAGGTAGACCTAAAGAGTTATGACTTCTGCTGAGTGGTAGGGTACAGTCATTATGGGTTTCTATGACTGTTTTTATCCTAAAACAAGATGTAATATGCAAATAAGTAATTATCATGAAATTAGCAAACAGAATATAAACATATTATGATGCTCAAATTCAAAACTATTTTGCAGTTCATATTAACAGGTTTGAAATTCAATTGGGAAAGGTTTATCTTTTCCTAGTAGCAGTGGAGACATTCTTGGGAGTGGAAGGTGAAGGAGACAACCAGGCTTCGAAGGCCAATGTTACTTCATAAAACTTCCAGACTGTATGCGCTCATAAAGGAGAAACTTGAACACTGTTCCATTCAACTAAACAGTTAATTTATTAGCACCACTGTGGAAGCCCCTAATGCCTCGGCAATGTGCAGCAGCTTGCTGAGTGGACTTTTTCATGGGAAACACAAGGTCAATTTTATTTTGGAAGAATGTGGATGCCCTGGCCATGCAGAAGACACACCTCAGTTGAAAGAGGAAACAGGCACCATTACAGAAATAACATGTATCTGATTGGTGTTAATTACTCCTTATTCTCATGGCTGACTTTATGAGGCATGGAGTTTGTCTTTAATGATGGAAGAAATGGGAAATGGTGATGCCAAGTACATCCCCCACTAAAATAGCCCTTTCAATTGAAATGCAGCCTTACTTAATTGCTTTAATTATTACCATACCCTGTGGAGGGAAAACACTTTTGTAACACACAGTAGCTATTAGTATCAGGAATTTGATTATTAAATATAAGCAAAATATCTGTCAAACAACAAAAATTTCAAAACTAAGCTTCTATTCAGTTTTTTAACATTCGCACCTTAAAGCACACTAAAAGGGATATAACCATAATTTTTAATGTATGTTTCCCACAGATACTTTGTGGTACATTCATACTATTATATTCATTTTTTTTTAAATTTATTTAGAATATCTGCACAATTTAAAGCACAGCTGTGCCTTAAAACTGTTAGAGAAGCTGTGTATTTTAAAGATGCCATGCAAAATCATGCTTTAAATAGTAACATTTACATAGCAATTTTCAAACATCATTGATTGCCAATAACATGTAAATGCTTGAAACACAAAATGTTGCTAATAATTTAATGCATAATGTCTTGTAAAGTGTCAACAAAAGCAAACTTGTTTCATTGATACTAACAGATTAGTTAGATTACAGGATCTATTGACCTGCTATTTCACTGAGACAGATAAATTAGCTACATAGTTAGCAGAAAAGCATCAGTAAGATTTCCAATAAGCTAGTGACTTACAAACTACAGTACAGGAGCTGCTTTCTCTTTCTCTAGGAAGCTCACAGTTAACGTATTACTTTTCTAATATGCACATGTCAGATTTGCTGGTCATGCTGACTATAAATTGCAGTCTCACTGCCTGTTCTGCAAAAAGGCATATTGCTGTACTCTTTGATTCTAATAGAAGTCAGAAACCTTTTTACAATTGGGTTAACACACATACAGACAAGGCATCAGAAGATATAATGCACTCCCAGGAACTGAATGCGCTCTTTAGGGTGCAAAGGCACTCAGCTAAGGACTCATGCCCTGGATCATACATCATTCCCCTGCAATCCAGAGCCTGGCATGTGTTATCCCCTTATTTACTAATTTGGTACTATCATTAAATAAATATTTTGGTGGAAGTAATTTTTTTTTTTTACATGTACTTGTATGCATTTTGTACAGTGTCACACAATACCAAGAATGCTGTATTATTTAAAAAGGCAATACAATAGTTATTATTAAATGTATGTGACTGTGCTGATTTCTATGCTTTAGGAATAACATGCTTAACAATTCTAAAGTTAAATGATAGAGTATTTATATAGTGGTTATTTACTTGGGCATTTTTATAGTACTTAAAGAAGCCAATGGAGACCTAAGAGCAGCATTCCTGCTGCCCTTTTCATAGTTAAAAGAAACAACAACATTGTGTGTGTGTGTGTGTGTGTGTGTGTGTATATGTGTGTGTGTGTGTGTGTGTGTGTGTGTGTTCACAAAAGCACAGAAATAGTTCATGTTGTCTATGTATGTGCAATAGTGAGAAATATCAGGGATTCTGTTAGGCCTGTCCCTGGAATAGTTTCCACTGTTGGCAAGGAAAGGCAAGGCAATCAAGGCAAATTTATGTGTTATGCTCCTATTTCAAAATTGTTCCATTACTGGACAATTTAAAGTAGCATACCGATTCAAGATTAGCAGAACAGCAATTAAACAAAATAATATCTAACAACCAATCAAAAACAATATTTTAAAGTGCTATTCCCCCAAAAGCTTGCTTATAATTAAGTTTTTCATAATGATTCAGAAACATTCACAGCCAGGGATCCATGCACATCAGGAGGAAAAACATTCTATAGCAGTGGGGCAGCTACCCTAAAAACCCAATTCTTGAAGACAGAATCAAGGCAATGCGAGGAGACCCACATTAGAAGAACAAAGAGGGTGGATAGGAGTGTATTCGAACAGATAGTCTTTCTTGTAGCCTGTAGCCAAATCATGTAGGGCTTTGTATGTCAACTAGCGTATCTTGAAATTGACATGCCACCTCACTGGCAGCCAGTGCAGTGGCATATCAGTTCTATTAATGCCCTGTTGATTAGAGGACATGAGCCATGAGGAAAGATTGCTGCACTTAAGTACAGTATGTTAACAATGGAGACTAGAAGGGGGAATGACAGTTGTGTGAAAGTTTTAGAGAAGGACTTACTTTGTGGACCCGAGGAAGCTTTTTTGTCTAGCATGGGCTACTGTAGTAAAACAAGGTGGGGTACACACAAGGCTGCAAGGAGGTAGGACAAGGTGAAATGTTAGGGCACATGTTTTCACTCAAAAGCTTGTTTTTTTTTAACTCATAGCATGATCACATTGTCAATGTCTCCACCTGGTCTATGAATCTTTATTATTATGACACTATCGATTGTGCCTGTTTTGTTTACCCTTACTAATCTTTTCTTTTTAATCTCATGAAGTGTTTTGTTATACATTTTATATGAAAGCTGCTGAAGAAAAGAAAACTGGATTACACTGTATTCAAAGAGTACCCTGTGGGATAATCTGCCATAGGAGACTGTGGAAGCAGATTGTGTTATTACCTGTAAAATACTGTATGATCAGATTTTATTGCAGCACAATATCACTTGTGATGAGATTTGAGCAAGCAGGTAAGGGCCATGGTTGGCTTTAGATACCAAAAATAACAAGCCTTTTGGATAAAACTCATTTTTTGGCTTCTTCTTTTTTTGTTTTAGCCATTTAGCTTTTTTTTTTTTTTAAATGGACCCTTGCTGATATAAAATAAGTATCATGTGTCAATGCTGAATATGTTTGCTTGCATGCTATTTAAGCAATATACCACAACAGAGTGTGGGTTATGGCAGTATTTACTACGCCTGGTGTGGTTTGGTCATGAAGCCATAGACTGAGTGAATAAACCACATAAGAAGTGCTAAATCCTGCCATGACCCACACCCTGGAGTAGTATATTGTGATTCTACAATGCCCCTCTGTATTTTTTGTAAGAAAAAATAAAGGGAAATACAGTTTTTTGTGTATTTAAATATTGTTCTTCAATTTATTCTTACACTGGAAAATATAGTTCCTTGTTGCTAGGGAGACATTTTGAGGACCTCACCTCATTGCCTTTGAGACATGTGTCCACCAGAATGTTACTTTTGTCAGAGCCAGGAAACCTTTGCCTATGGGCTTGATCAGTGAATTTTTCTGCATCTTTTCCAGCTTCATTTATACTGTAGGAGCCACAATAGTTTTGTGATGTGACAACAGACCTACTTCCATTATGGAGCACTGGCTCTGTTCATGGGCAGTGTGCACAGGCATGGAAGCAATCATTCTTCCTGAAGTCTCATTCCCTGGCCCTCTTCAGATTCTGAGCTGGGAAACAAAAGGATGTTTTTTTTTTTGTTTGTTTGTTTTTTTTTTATTTCATTTCTCATCTGCTTCTGAAGCATGGAGAGGCTGTGAGGTGCCAATTGGTAACTGCCAAACTTTTGAAATCTGGAGCCACGGTCTACATACTTACAGGGCATCCAGCTCCCTGCTTTGGGACTGTAGCATGAAGACTTCAGGAGAGGGAGAATGAGGACAGAGTTCATTCTGGTAAGGTGTGTGGGGGCTTAGAAAAACTAACATTTATATAGTAGCAAAAAACAGAAGAAGGGGTAGTTTTTTGTGTGTGTATCATGTGGTCAGCTGGGTCAGGACAGAACTGGAGAGGGAGCGGGATTGGACCAGAGAGCAAGACATTAGGTGGTTGCAGTTTAGGAATGCTTAGTAATGATTGGTGCGGTGAAAGAGCATTGTTGCCATCTTTGTCAGTCCTGGCTTTCTTGTGCTCAGAGTGATTGCAGGAGCAGTTCTTCATGCAGCTGACTGGCAGCTGGCACCTTTTCCCATTGATATAGCATAGGATTTACTACTGGGAAAAGATGTCAGTTAGCCAATCAGATTCAAGAATTCTCAGCCCCCATTGTATAATGTAAGTTAGAACAACAGTATCTTGAGGCTATGGGCAGACCTTTCTTACAACCAGTAGCAACTGTTTTGTGGAGTTTGGGTTCCACCAGGCTAAGGTGGGTAGGCCCTTGTATTCATAGCTAGTCATGTGCAGGGTGCTGATTGGAGCACTGCATAGCAATTAGCATGTGGCTGACTTGGGGAATTTTTAGATAACTAGCATGCTCCAATGGGAGCACACTGACTGTCTGAATAAGAGACTGTGATGGCCCACAGCACAGTGACTATGCAGCTCAGTAGTGGGTGCAGCATTATACTCTAAGCAGTCCCAGTGTCGAGTCAGTGCAGCACATTGAGAGCCTTTGAATATGGCCCCTGTCCTGTCAACCAGTGCTATTTATGGTTAGCGTGGCACTAACCTGGTTAGAGTTGTGCTAACTATTTGAATATGGGGGCCCTAGAGCTTAAAAATGGTGAACAGAATAAACATCATTCTATGTTCACCATTTCTTCATTACTTCATTATTGTCTGAAATTTGACCTGCACATTTTCAGCATAGTCTTTTTATGGCCCCATATTATGATCAAGACTGGTGGATATTTTTAAATGCTGTCTGTCAGATGATTTCACAGAGTCAATGCAAAAACATGTTTCAGATGGTATTTGAAAAATGAAACCTCATGTTCATCAAATGGAGTAACAAGAGGGCTATGTTGCTAGTTGGCACCAACATTTTCAAAAATCAGAAAGTTATGAGTAAATGTAGAAAAAAATTAACTGTTTCTTCATACCTTCATTGGTGTTTGACATTTCAACCTCAAATGTTCAACATAGTCTTTCTATCACACCACCTTACGATAGAGACAGGTGGGATTTTTTAAATACTGTTTGAAAGGTCATTTTGTGGAGCAACTGCATAAACGTGCTTCAAAGGGGATTTGAAAACTAACACCTATCATGTTCACAAGGTGGGATAACAAGAGTGCTACATGGAAAATATGAGGCTAAAATCTACAAAAATCACAAAGTTATGAGTAAACATTGATAAAATTCAATGTGTCTTCAAAACTTCGTTACAGTGTATGGTGATCCCCTATTGTTTATAATGGTTCAATTCACAGGTCAAAACAAGTTGTTACAGTATTGTTCTGATGTCAAAATGATACCATAACAAACTTTTTGACTTTGGACCACGTAGTTGCACTATTGTGTTGCACTACAGCCTCTAGAGAAAATCTCTGTCTGTTCTGCCACACCTCTCACAGAAAACCTTGCTTCTCTGAAATGCACTTGCAGTCCCGATTGACACAAAATGGTCAAAGAGACAATGGCAACCATGGGTCACACACCACCTGTCATATGACACATTGTGCCACAAAATGTGGGAGGAGGGGTGATGGGGACGAGAATCCACGATGCAAAACCACTCCAGTATATTAGATTTTTATTTTTCACCAGCTCTCCACACACCATTGGCTCGATTCACAAAAGTTGACACAGGGTTGTCATAAGCCCTATGTCAAACCCTGTGCTGCAGCAAACACATTGCAGCACCTTGTGCCTGATTCACAAAGGTTGTGTGCATTTGTGACACTTTATCCCCTTTATGGTAGCTTGTGTCAAATATGTCACCAAATATGTTGTGCAAACTCTGTAATAAGGTCAGCAAAGTAATCCAGCAAAAGCTGGTCTAACTCATGGCATATGGTGCATGAGATCGAGAAACCTGATTGCTGACCAGGGAATGCCTCAATCCCCGTGAGCCATGTGTTTAGGGCACCTGGGGCTTGTGGCAGTCTAACTCTTTTGAGAATCAAACCCCATGAGTCTAGAAGTCCAATATACTGTAAATGAAAACTGACCAATGAACTGATCACTTTGTTACTGTTTCTTATTGTACATCTCATTTGAAATCCCTGTTTAAATGAGTAAGAATTTGTATTATCTTCTATGCACATCTTAATACAGATGCTACTGCAGAAAAACAAACTGTGTCTGTTGTGTCTTTTTCCCCCCTTGAACTCAACACTATATAAAACAGTGGATGGGTGACCATCCACAACTAAGGCTGTGTTTCCATCTCAGGAAGTGACAACATCATAGAGATCTCTTCAGCTTTGCTCTCAAGGACTCTATGTCATCAATTCCCTTAAGTGAAACACCATTTTGTTGAGGATGGTCACCCATCCACTATTCTGTATGATAATTGATATTGTGACCCCCACTTTTCAATGTAGTCTTTTTATGAACTCACCGTATGCTCAAGACAGATGGAAGTCACATGTGAAAGAAGATTTTATGGAAGGACTGTGAAAACTTATTTTAGTAGGAGCTGAAAAATGTCACCTGCCTTGTTCATGAGGTGGGGTCCCAAAAAAGGCTATGTTGGAAATGTAGGGCAAAAATGTTAAAAAACGAAAATGTTATGTGTAAAAGTTCAAAAGGCATTAAAAAGCTATGGTATTTAGTCAGGTCGCAGTTGCACTCTGAAGCAGCAGAACCTGCTGGTAGAGAGAGATACTTGCAGTGCTGGATCAGATAGGCAAATTTGGGTGCAAGGGGGTGGCGTGATGGGTGCTGAGAGGGGGTTGGGTGAGGGTGAGGACTGCAGAACACGTTGAGGGACCATTTTTACTTTCAGTTAAAACAAAGAGGGATGGTTTGACTACCAGGGTCGGTTTCCTTTATTTTGGGTCCCAACATTGAGAATTGGGCACCTCAGTGTTAGTGTGTTGTTTGGTGGCACTGGGAGTAGACACCCTGGTGTAGCATCATATTGAGTCACACTCAATGGAGAGAACAGGTGAGTTGCAAGATAAGGTGGCAAGCTAGATGGCAATTAAGCAGGACCATGGGTGGTAGACCACATACAGATGGCACAGAATGGGATTGGTAATGGGTCTAGCTAGATGTACATGCAGGCTACAGCTGCAGGAGACAAGTCCAAGGAGAGAGAAAGAGAGAGAGAGAGAGAGAGCACCATGTATGTGCAACACCAGCAGAAGCAGCAGTGAAAGTGAGGATGTCAGGAGAAAAACTAGACCATCCAGTGGAAAATGGGACAGGTGGGAAGCATATCTTTGTGGCAGGTGGGGCGTGAGCCAGCACCAGTGATGGGCACACTGGTGACAGACTGTATGTATGTGTGGGGATGGTGGTGTTGAAAGTTGGCTTGGGCAGGAGGGATGAGAGGCCATTGGTGATTGCTTGGTTGATCAGGAAGGGGCTGGGGGGGGGTTGCTGATTTGCAGCCTTATGGTGGCACTATGAGGGATGCAATCACACTGTGATAGGTGCTGCAGCATCCTATCATATGTGACAAGTTTACCATGATCAGTTAGCAAATCAGTATCAGGCTCAGCCTTCCTAGAATTGGGTGGGCATATGTACACCTCCTGCAGGCTCAGTTGCTTGCAGCACATACCTCCACACACACCCTACTCTATCAGGCCATGCCAAGATGTTTGATTTGCATTTGTACACAAGCAAACATAAAAGGCACTAGCAGTATGGTTTAATGTTTAGAGCACTGGCTTGAGGAGCAGGAAGTAAAAGGTTCCAACCCAGCTATTCACTGTGTGACTTTATCAAGCCATTTAACTTCACATTTCTCCAGTTCACTGAGCTGTAGAAATCGGAAGAAGCAGGATCCCACTGGAAATGAGATGTTACCTCTCAGTTGGGCTATCCTGGGCAAATAAATTGTCAAACAGATAACTAGTCAATGAAATCTAGATAAGATTTTGTTCTTGGGAAAATGACTAAAAAAATTGCCATATGGCTTTGTGTCTAATATGTACATCCAAACACTGGGGTGGGCAAAATCCCCAGCCATGGGATATAGATGAATTGAATGATGTATTGGTCTGATTTTGTTTAGCAGCTGATATCATGATAATATCAAATAGATTGCTTCAAAAGATGATGCCGGGTATATACATGCAACAGGCAAACCAATTTCAAGGAACACACAATGCTTCTTTATTCTTCCTCCTACACATCAACCTCTTGACCTGTGCTATGCAAGCCAAGAACCAACCATATGGTTTCAGGAAGGGATGTTTTACATCAAGACAAAGATAAACAAGTACTGTTGTGTCTGTTTAAAGGGAGTCTGCCAACCCCTTTATGCCTTAAATTGCTCCAAGTTAACCATATGTCAGTGAAGTTGTAGGGCTAACTCCTGCAAAGCCCAAGTCTGGAAGTGAGCAGGGGTTGATGGATGCCAGTTGAGAGAGGGAGGATCAAGCACCCTAGGGACAGTGCTCATCCTTCAGTGGGGGGGGTGTCTCTGCATCTCTCTGTGAGACTGCCACTGAGCAGCGGCCAGCAGGTAGTCCTTGCAAGCACATCAGAAGGAGAATAGCTGCCACTAGATGCCAACACAAATGTGTTCCATATTTATTCATGAACATCATTGCACACTGGGGAAAAAAACAGGAAAATCATCACTAAGTGTGACTAGGCAGACTGTCATTGAGGATCCCATAGCAGTCAAATATTTATTTCATGTTCCAGGTGTCAGGACTCAGGGGATGGGCTTCAGTATGTGTAGCAATTATTTCCAGGGTTGTGTATGTACCATCTGTTTAGGAATTGAATCCAGGTGAATTGTGATGTTCTGCTACAGCTGAGATTTTTTGGCAAATGTTTTAATGTCTAATTTGTATCTTGGGAACACAGCAGAAGCAAACACACTGGATGCGCCTCGATGCAACATGATAAATCCTACCACTCTAGTGGAAGTGAAATTGTTGGCACAAAATATTGGGGTGTCTACTGTGACCAGTGTTCTTGGCTGGTTTCCTTCTTTTTGTGCTGTGTGCTGTAAATACTTTAGTAAAAAACTTGGGTTATTGCATCATGATCCTGTGTACCACTTTTTGGTATATTTTTTAGTTTGCAACTTTCATGGAGATTATTTGTGGAGAAGACAGACAGGATAGGATAGAAAATTTAAATAATTTTGTCTTGTGTAACATAAACCATGCAAACTGTATCCTAAAGCTCTTTTCATCCTATGGGAGGTGGAGTGTAGAAAAATGTTGCTGCCACTATGCACACTGGAAGACTCAATTGGTACAGAAACAGAGTGAGATGGAGAGAGAAAGAGAAAGAGAAAGAGAGAGATGGAGAGGGAGAGAAATTACAGGGTGGTTGAACATGTGCAGGTGATGTGAGTTGCTCATGGCCATGCACTTCTTTGCTTTAAACACCATTTGCCACTCTTCAGACCATTTTTCCAGTTTTTCCAGGTCTCTTGTCATTCTGCCCACACCATC
This sequence comes from Neoceratodus forsteri, assembly GCA_016271365.2. Lineage (NCBI taxonomy): Eukaryota > Metazoa > Chordata > Ceratodontiformes > Ceratodontidae > Neoceratodus > Neoceratodus forsteri. The sequence goes on along the minus strand of JADMNL010000023.1, from coordinate 510,193,849 downwards.
TGGATCATTTACTCTGTTGTAGATCTTGGCGTTATCTGCAAACAGGCAAACCCTACCCTCCAGTACATCTGCAATGTCACTGATGAAGATATTTAAGAGGACTGGCTCCAGGACTGATCCTGAGGTACCCCACATGTGACTTGCATCTCTTCTGACTGTATGACATTTATCACCACCCTCTATTTTCTGCCCGCCAACCCGTTTTCCACCCCGTTGACCAGCTTCTTACCCACTCCAAGCCTGTCCAGCTTATTAATCAATCTTCTATGTGGAACAGTATCGAAAGCTTTGCTGAAGTCAAGGTAGGTGACATCAACTGCACCCCCTTGGTCCACTACTCCAGTTACTCAGTCAAAGAAATCTATGAGATTAGTTTGACAGGATTTTCCTGATGTAAACCCACGCTGTCTTGGATCCTATGCTCCTATGGATTCCAGATGTTGCACTATACTTTCCTTAATAGAAACATAGAAACATAGAATTTGATGGCAGATAAGGACTGCTTGGTCCACCCAGTCTGCCCATTTCCCTACCTAATGGATAAGCTGCAGATCCTAGTTAACCAGCAGCCTACTTCTTTCTACCACCACCCCCTAGAATTGCCTTATGACTGTCCCATGCATGCTTGAATTCAACCATTGTTTTTGACTCCACAACCTCCTCTGGAAGGCTGTTCCATGCATCCACAACCCTCTCTGTGAAAAATACTTCCTTACATTACCTCTGAGCTGCTCCTCCATCTTCAGATTGTGCCCCCTTGTTCTTGCACACCTCTTTTTTTGAAAGATGTTACCCTCTTGGACTTTGTTGATTCCCTTGAGGTACTTGAAAGTTTCTATCATGTCCCCTCTATCCCTCCTTTCCTCGAGGCTATACATATTAAGCTCCTTTAGTCTCTCTTCATATGTCTTCCAGTGCAGACCCTACACCATTTTAGTTGCTCTCCTCTGGACAGCTTCCATCCTATGTCATTGCAGAGATTGGGTCTCCAGAACTGCATGCAGTAGTCCAGATGGTGTCTCACCAGCTGTCTGTACAGAGGGATAACAACTTCCTGTTTTCTACTGGTGATGCCTCTCCCTATGCATCCCAGTATCCCCCCAGCCCTCCTTACTGCCCTGTCACATTGCTTGCCCACCTTTAAGTCATCTGATATGACTACCCCAGGTCCCTTTCCATCTTTGTTGTTGTTTGTATCTCACCCCCCATTGTGTACTCTTCCCCTGGGTTTTTGTTTCCCAGGTGCACTACCTTGCACTTCTTAGCACTGAATCTAAGCTGCCGTACATTTGTCCATTCCTCTAACCTTGCCAAGTCCCTTCTCATCCTTTCCACCCCACTTTGTGCATCAACTCTGTTGCAGATCTTTGTGTCATCTGCAAAGAGATATACTTTTCCTTCCAGTCCCTCTGCAATGTCGCTTATAAAGACATTGAAGAGGACCGGTCCTAATACTGAACCCTAATACTGAACCCCACTAGTAACCCCCCTTTTTTCAGAATGGATTCCATTTACTATTACTCTCTGTATCCTATTCTCCAGCCAATTCTTTACCCAGGCTATCATCTTGAGACCCACTCCCAGGCCAGCTAACTTGTATACTAATCTTTTGTGTGAGACTGTGTCAAATGTCTTGCTAAAGTCTAGGTAGTCCATGTCCAAAGCCCCTCCCTGATCTACTACTTTGGTCACCCAGTCAAAGAAATCTATTAGGTTCATCTGGCATGACCTTCCCTCTGTGACTCCATGCTGCCTTGGGTCCTGTGCCTCTCTGGTGTCTAGGCACTCGACTATTCTTTCCTTCAGAAGTGATTCCATCATTTTCCCTATCACTGAGGTTAAACTAACAGGTCTGTAGTTTCCTGCTTCTGCCCTGCTCCCACTTTTGTGAAGGGGAATCACATCTACCATCCTCCAGTCCTCAGGTACCATCCCATCCTCCCATGATTTGTTAAAGAGGGTAGTCCGTGGTGTCACTAGTTCTACCTTTAGTTGTTTTAGAATTCTGGGATGAATCCCATCAGGCCCCATTGCTTTGTCCACCTTCAGTTTTAAGAGTTCTTTCAGAACCCTTTCTTCTGTAAATGAGCTGGTATCAACTTCTGCATCCAGAGTGTTTCTATTGTTTGTTTTAGGTACCTCCTCTCTTCATTTGTAAATACTGAGCAAAAATATTTGTTTAGTATCTCTGCCTTTTCACCGTCACCCTCTGCCCACCTTCCTCCCCTTTATTAAGCCTCGCTATCCCTTCCTTGGTCTTCCTTCGCTCCCTGATGTACCTAAATAAGGTTTTATCCCCCTTCTTAACTGAGTTAGCTATCTTTTCCTCGGTTTGGGCCTTTGCTGTTCTGACTGCCTTCCCAGCTTCCTTTTGCTTTAACTGATAAAATTCTCTGTCCTGTTCCTTCTGATTCCTTGTACTTCCTGAATGCTTTCTTTTTCTCTTGAACCTTCACTGCCACCTCCTTTGAGAACCATAGTGGTTTTTTACATTATTTTGTTTTCTTTATTTGCTTCACACAAAGGCTCGTTACCTCTGTGATGGCAGTTTTTATTATTCCCCATTGTTCTTCTACCCCTCCTTCTTGCCCATTTGCTAGTGCATTCCTTAGGCACTCACCCATTTTGGCAAAGTCAGTTCTCCTGAAGTCCAGTACTTTTGCCTTTGTATGGCTTGACTCTATTGCTGAGTTTATTGTGAACCATACTGTTCGATGGTGTCTAGTTCCCAGATGGCTACCCACTTCTACATCTGTGATCCTCTCTCCATCTCCATTTGAGAGAACCAGGTCTAAGATTGCTCCTCTCAGTGGGGTTCCAATAGTTGTCTAAGATGCCACCTGTAGGAATCTAGAATAACCCCACTCTTAGAAGTAGCTGCTGCAACTGCACTCCAGTTAACATCTGGCATATTCAGATCACCCATTAGCAATATCTCCCTTTTCTGACATTCTAAGTATACTTTCTATCATTTCTTGTCCATTTCTCCCCTGAGAGGGGGTCTGTATACAACCCTGTGCGGATTGTGGTGCCATTGCCTGTCTCCAAATTGACCCACAGTGCTTCTTCTCCTCCCTGTTTACCCTTTTGTTCTGTTGCTTTGATTCCTTCCCTTATGTAGAGAGCTACTTCTCCTCCTCTTTTACCCTCCCTGTCCCTCCTGTAGTTAGTGTATCCTGGTATGTTTACATCCCAGTCATGGCTCCGTGTGTACCATGTTTCTGTGACTACCATGATATGCAGATGTTCCTCCTCCATCAAGGCCACTAATTCAGGAAGCTTGTTACACAGACTACGGGCATTGGTACTCATTGCTCTCCATTTCTTGATGGCTTTACCTTCTGTAGCAGTATCCTCCACTGACCTTTCTACCTTGGTCTTTTTCTCATTTAGTACCCTGTTTTGTAGGGGAGCCTGGGATTTTCCTGCTGCTTATCAGTGCCTCCCCTTGACTAGTTTTAAAAGCTTCACAATGAAGCATTTAAACTGATTGCCCAAAGACTTGTTCCCTTCCTGGACAGATGCAGACCATCCTGCCAGTATAGGCTGGTGTCCTCCAGGTGGAACCCCAATCCCCAATGAAGCCAAACCCCTGTGCTCCACACCACTTTTTCAGCCATTCATTAAACTGCATGGTGCAAAGTACCCTCGCCTAACCCATGCCACTGACAGGCAGCAACTTTGAGAAGGATACTGTGTGTGCTACTTGTCTTTGGCCCCTCCCCAACTCTACAAAGTCCTTCTGCACTGCTCTAGTCTCATGATTAGCCAAGTCATTTGTCTCTAGGTGGACAATGATGCCCAGCTCAGACTCCCGTGCAACTGTTCTCATGATCCTAAGGATGCGCTTTCTTTCCCTCTAAACCAGGGCACCAGGGAGGCACCTTACTTCTGTTTTCCCTGCTCCCCACAGTTCTATCCCCCTAATAATTGAGTCCCCCACCAGGAGCTGCTTCCTTTCCCTGTGGTGTCCTCTGCCTCCTTCCTGAGGGCCTCCCTTGTAACAGTTGTCTGCAACCTCCTTAGTCTCCTCTATGGGTGCATCCATAGGGGAACTATGCTCCCCAGGAATGGTGTGTGGATTGTGGAGTGGAACAACTGACTGGGTGTTCCTCTGTTCCACCACCCTTACCCTCTCTGAGCCCACTGTGGTCCAACTGCTGTGCTTTCTTCGTAACCTCTGAGGTAGTGGTGGTGGATCTGTTGCTCCCTGGATGGGGAAGGTTCCCTTACTTCTGTCCAGTGTGGCCTGAAGATGGACAACTTCCTACTTCAGTGCAGATAGATGTCTGCAAACAGGGCAGCATCTCAGCCTCCAGAAAGACTCCTGGAAGACTGCTGCCCCACAGCCATTGCATTGCACTACTCCCCACATGTCTGTCTACCTTCTTGTTTATTTTTTAATTTTTTTTATTTGTTTTGTTTTGTGTGTATATATGTGTGTGTGTGTGTGTGATTGGTTTGTTATATAGAAATATATATATATATTATATAATGTGTATGCTTATATTGTCAGTGCAGTATGCTAGAGAGGATATGACTGTGATATGCACCTTGCCCTCTTGAGGAAATGATGTCAGAACCCCAGGTATAAAGTAACTATTTCCAGGGTGGGTGGGAGAGGTGGGAAGGGTTTGGGCCTAAACTGTGCCCTCAAGAAACAATCAGCTAAAAGCTCTGACCTACCACTGTGATGAGTGCCTTCCTGTCAGCAAGATGCCCTACACGACAATTTGACAGAGAAAATACCCTGCTAATCAAACAGAGAAAAATCCAAACTTCCAAGTCAGACACATGTAAACCTCCCCAGCCCCAAAACAGCCTGGTGACTTATGCTCTGAAAGCAGTCAGCCCCAAAACAAGTCAGCTGTGCACAAGGACACACACAGTCAACAGTATTCAGTCCCTCTTGGTTTAAACTCTTCCTGCACTGAAAATCTTAACAATTGTAACAAAAGTAAAGCAAGGTCCACCTCCCACTGTTGATTGAAAGACTGCCTTTTCTGATAATTCTAAGTTCCTTATTTCATCTTTCAGTTAGAAGTAGCCTCCATCTGAAGAATATTAACTTTCCTTATGAATCTGCTACAAACCAAAGACAATTGTAAATTGTAAGGTTCACCTCCCTCTGTTGTGAGCACAACTCACTTTCTTGCAAATCCTAAATCCAGTGTTGCAGCTTCCAGCCACAGGTAGCTTCACCTGAAGAATATTAGGTTTTCTGACAAGCCTGCTAAAAAAACACTTGCTTATAGTTAAGGAGTGCCTCCATAATCTTGCCCACTACTAAAGTAAAACTGACTGGTCTGTAGTTCTCTACCTCCTCCCTGCTACCACTCTTGTGGAGCGGAATCACATGAGCCCTTCTCCAGTCTTCTGGGACATCTCCTGTGCTCAGAGACTCACTAAACAGTTCTGCTAATGGCTCTGCTAGTTCCACCCTTAGCTCCTTTTGTAACCCAGTATGTATGGTATGCCATCAGGTCCCATTGCCTTGTCCACCCTAAGCTTAGTGAGCTCTTGTAGGACCCTTTCTTTTGTGAAGGGACTTGTGCACACCTCTCTACCTCATGTCCATGGTGCTGAGCTGTAGGCCCTCCCCAAACTTCTCCTCAGAAAATACTAAGCAGAAGTATCTATTTAGGATAGATGCTTTTCCTTCTCCACACACCCCCCCATCCCCTTTGATCTTAGCAATATCCCCTCTGGACTTTCTCCTTTCACTAATGTATATATAGAAAGTCTTGTCCCCTTCTTTTACCATTCCTGCTAGTGTTTCCTCAGTTTGGGCCTTTGTCTGCCTTACTGCCTTCCCTGCTTCCCTTAGGGAAGTTTGGTATGCCTCTCTATCTTAGTCCCACTGCATTCCCTTATATTTCCTGAAGGCCAGCCTTTTGGCTCTGACCTTTTCTGCTACTGTTTTTGAGAACCAAAGTGGTTTTCTCCTCCTTTTGCTGTTGCCATTCTCCCTAACACAATGGGATGTTGCTTCACGCATTGCATCCTTAATGCTTTCCCACTTTGCCTGTACCCCCTCACCTGTATTTCTTCTTGCCTCAGCTGGCTTAACTGTGTTGTCCATGGCACAGGGTCATAATATTGCAAGACATAATGTTGAAGCAATATACAGTGCTGCCAATACAGTGCAATGTATTGCCAGCGACACACATCTGTGTTTTACAGTGGGCTCCACCCCAACCCCCCAACTAAAGTAATCAACTCCAGGGGGGTTGGACACTTACTTCATACAAAGTGCAAATAAAAGACAAATTACATGCATCTAGGACCAGGATTTGATACCCGGACTGCAGTCACACTGCCTCCATTGCTACCCATGGCTCATCCCATCAAGCTATGGCAGCTGCTTGGCAGACCCTCCTCCAACCAGAGGACTTATGATCTGCAAGGGAAAAGAGACAGGGTGCACAGCTGTGCATAGATCCTTTAGCAGTTTTGCACCCTGTCACTATTCCCACCTGCACTGTCTCTGATGGCAAGTTTTAGCATGTGCTGTTCTCTGTATGACAAACTGACCCAGTAATGTTGGCCATCTTATCAAAGTCAGCTCCTCTGAAGTCCCATATTTTTGCCTTGGAATGGGATGATTTGGTTCTTGTGGTCGAATTGAACCATACCATGTAATGGTCAGTGGCCCTCAGGTGACCTTCTACCTGGAGATCTGTGATCCATAGATACATAGATACATAGACAGTGTCAGCAGATAAGGGCCTATGGCCCACCCAGTCTGCCCATTTGAGCTTGTAAGTTCAGTTTGTTTTCCTAGAAGTCTGTTGCCCCTTACCCCTGACCTCCAGAATTCCTTTATGTCTATCCCATGCATTCTTAAATCCCATGATTGTTTCAGCCCCACCACTTGTCCACCACCCATTCTGTGAAGAAATTCTTTCTCATGTTTCCTCTGAATCGTCCTCCCTCCAACTTCATCCCATGCCCTCTAGTCCTGGAACATCTTTTTCACTTAAAAATAGTGTTTTCCTGCACCCTGTTCCTCCCTGTAAGATACTTGTATGTCTCTATCATATCCCCTCTCTCCCTCCTCTCCTCCAGGGAGTACATGTTCAGTTCCTTCAACCTGCCTTCATAGGACTTGTGATGCAATCCATGCACCATCTTTGTTGCCCTTCTCTGAACCTTCTCTACCCTGTCTATGTCCTTACGTAGGTATGGTCTCCAGAACTGTACACTGTACTCCAGGTGGGGCCTCACTAGTGTCTTGCATAGCAATTATGACCTCCTTGCTCCATTAGTCAGTAATAGATCCAGGATAGCCCTGTCTCTTGTGGGTTGTTGTAGCAATTGTTTGAGGCCCTTCCTCTGCAGGGAATCCACTATGTGCCTAGTTCTGGTGGATGTTCCTGCTGGTATTGTCCAGTCTCTGTCTGGCATGTTGAAGTCTCCCATTATCAGAACTTCCCCTTTAGCTGTCATGTTTTGTATGCCTTCTAACAGTAATGTGTCTATGTCCTCCCCCCAGTCTGGAGGCCTGCACACAACCCCAGTGTGTATGGCTGTCCTTATTTCCTGTTTCCAGTGTGCCCCACAGTTCTTCTGGCTCCGTATGTGTATTCTGAATTTCTGCAGCTTTGATATTTTCATTTACATAAAGGGCCACTCTCACCCCTTTTTTTCTCCTTGGTCTCTTCTGAACAGTACTTAGTCAGGTACTGAAGTCTCCCAAGTGTGGTTACTGGTGAACCATGTCTCGCTAATGACTGCTATGTCCAGTTTAGCCTCTGTCATTGTTGCCTCCAGGTCTGGTATCTTGTTTCCCAGACTGCGGGCATTTGTGTACATGATCTTCCATTGGCCAGACTTCAGTGCCTTTGTTGTAGGGTGAAGTCCAGCTTTTCCCCTGCACATTGTATAGGGGGCTGGACCTTTTTCCTCTTGCAGTAATGTAAATGAACTACAGACATGCTGAACTCCTGTTTGATCACTAGTTGAGGAGAGAAGGGTACTCTTTCCTTTAGATGTATCGGGTGTTGCATCCCTCTACCTATTTGCTGGTTTAAATATTCTGTAAAGACATCAAACATCTGCCCCAATGCATTGACTCCCTTCTTAGTCAGATGCAGTCCATCAAATTTAAAGAACTCCCGCTCCCAAAAATATTGCCAGTTGCCTACAAGTTTGTGTTCTTTTTTCTGGCACCAGCCCTTGAACCACATGTTTCGCTCACCTATCTCCCCTTCTATGACCTTCCATCCATCTGCTCCCCTCTCCCAGACCAGCAGGACCTCAGAGAAGGAGATGCCAGATGAAATGGATGAGAGTTTATCTCCCAGCCTAGTCAGGTGTTCCTTGGTATCCACAACTGACCAGCTGGTGAGATCATTAGTCCCTATGTGTACCAGGACATCAATGTTTTCTCCTACTTCCTGCATGATTTTAGCAATGTGGTTAGTGTCTCTCCATGCTGATGTACCTGGGAGACATCTGACTATTACCCCTGGCTGGAGGTTGGTATCAGCTCCCCAAATCATGGAGTCTCCTAATATCAGAAGTGTTTTGTATTTCCCTTTTGCCTTTTTTGTTTTGGTCTCTATTATGGGTGAGTTTTGTCACACTAGCTTCTGTGCTGCAGTGTCCTGCTCTGCAGTGTCCTCTGCCCCTTTGATTGATTTCAGAGACAGTGGCAGATACCTGTTTGTAGTTTTTATATGGTTTGTGGAGGTGATACACTGGTGAGCATTGAGTGATGGAGCACCTGATCTGCCCCTCCAAACCACCTGGCAACCTCTCAGACCATTTACCCTCTGAGGTCGAGGAGCTTCAGTTGGATGTTGGAGAAATGGCTGGTGGTTCTTGTAATACATTTCCTCCTGAATATGTGATTTGAGGTGTGCAATCTCTGCCCATGCTGCCAGAGCTGAGCCCTTAGATCTCTGATGGTCCAGCATGTAGGACAGCATCCTAAATCCTGTGTAACTGCCCTTTTGAAAAGTTCCCCACAGTACCTGCAGTTAATAATATCCATTCCAATTGAGTTACCAAGTTTATAACCTGGTCCAAGTAATTAGATGGAAAATGAAAGCAAAAGTTTAATATCAGTGTTTGTTTGTTTTTGTATAGCATGTTATAACAAGTTAAATAAATTGTGCCCCTTTAAGTGAAGTAGCTGTGTGGATGCCCCTCTGATCCTCCCCTTACTGCTTTGTTACAGGAAATGTTGTGACTGTACTACTCCATAAAAGCAGTGTAGCATGGGGTGTTTGGGAATGGGGGTGGATGGGGGGGCCCTTCCCCTGCTGAAAAAGAAGAACCATGGATGAAAGAAACAAGGAAGTAAGAGCAGAAAGAATCAGCCAACAACAAATGCAGATGCTATCCCTCAGTCTATATCTCATATGTGCTCATGTAATTAGCCCTGAAAACTTAGCCTAATGATAGATAAAACTGTAAAACCTGTACACACCAAAAGTAACAAAACCTGTAATCACCACCTGTACAAGTTAACAGAAGATATACTCTACAAAAAAACATTTTGCTACAGAGAAAAATAAAGCAGTAATATGTAAGCACAACAAGTAACAACCTGTAAGCAAAACCTGTGCATCAATTTAACAGAAAATGTACCCTGCAAAAAACACTGAAACAGAGAAAAAAAAGCAGTAATCTGTAAGCATAACACAGTATCAACCTGCAAGCACACCCTATAACTATTTAGCAGAAAATCTACACTGCGAAAAAAATAAAACAATTTCAATAAGAGGAAAAATAAAGCAGTAAACTGTAACATTTGCAGGCACAACACAGTAACAAAAATATGTAGGCACAACAATTCCACAGAGAATAAACCCTACAAAGAAACAATTTGAACCAGAGAAGACAAAGCAGTAATCTGTAAGCACAAAACAGTAACAAATCTGTAGGGACACCCTGTAACAATGTACCAGAAACTACACCCTGTAAAAGCAATTTGAATCAGAGAATAATAAAGTACTAATATGTAAGCAAAAAACATAACAAAACCTCAAAGCGCAAAAGAAAATAGTAACACATAGTAAATCTGCCTAGCCAAAACAAAGCCCTAATTTTTACCTTGCTCTTATAGTGTTGTTCCTTGCTCTGTCCTTACAAGCAAACCTAGAAGAAAATAGTTCAGGTGAAGATAGGTGCCTTTGGCAACAAACCTAGTCTTCCACTTAATGCTTTAACCACAAGGCGAATCTGCACACTGTATTATCAAACCATTTCTGCACCAAAGAAATCACAAAGAGCACAATCACCATACAGATGAGCTGCTACCCTCTGTAAGCCACTAGACAGCATTAAATAGTGCTTTCTTCAGTCAGAGTGAATATTTCCAATAGAGACCTTGCTGACACTATCCATTTGCTGGCTTCCAAATTGAGCAGTGAGGGACACGGTAGCCAAAGAAGGGACACAACAGGAGAAAGAAACTGAACCCAAGTATACAAGGCAATCCAGAGAAGGTACTCTTTATTTGCCTTTTTTCCTGTAAAAGTGACTCATCTTGATATACTGTATGATGTTAATGGTGACATTCTAAGAGGGGGCACTCCCACTTTCTCGCTTGCCCATATTATTCTTTTTGGTCTTGCTTGCATTGATATGAGTAACTGTATTGTGATGTTTGTCTACTGTTTGTATTATGACAAATAATAAAAAAATGAGTCAACAAATGAACTCCTTATTTTCCTGATGACAAAACCCTGTTTTGCCCCTTTTTGTCCCCTTGTCCATTCCTCAACGCCCATGAAGTTTACTGCACACTAGACCTTGGCAATAAGGGGCAGTATCCTCCAAATCCCTGCCATGTCCGAAACTGTCAACTTGGCTGCACGAGGTGAAAATCATGTGCTTTACTTCAGTGGTATAGAAAGTATGGGTCATGACCCAAATTTGGCACCTGGGTTTATTATTTAAACTACAAGTACCTGATCCTGCTATCTTAATTCAGCCCAAATTGCAAGAATATATTCCTTCGCCCTATTCTTTTATTCAGAATAATATAACAACCTTTCCCGATCAGCTGTCATTTTCTTTTTCTGATAGAATGCTCCCCATTAAGTAACATTCAGTGATCTGCCAGATCTGTCAGTCCCCTTACATGCTATGGGGATTCTTCATAGCTTTCGCCCACTTTTCTCCCCCCCCACAAAACAATTTGATGAGTGGAGCAGCAGAAGTGGGCCCCCCAACAGTGCCAAGCCAAGCCAGTCATGCTGGTGGCCAACATTTTCTACAAAACTTTCAACCCCTTGCTCTTCCCCCACCCTTTGGTATCACAAAGTAGCCCCCTGCTGGCCTTGTGTATGCACAGTGTGCTAAATAAACACAACTGCCATAAACAAGTTCACCAATGCTATGGAATCAAGTGTATGTGCTAATACATTTATTAGAGAGAAACTGCAGAGATGTGTGAAGTTGAGAAAACTTTGTTTGTGCACTGGGGGGAAGGGGCCACAAACAGTTGCCCTGCAGGTGCTTACACTGGTAAGTACTGTGGGCTCTGCACCTGTCTGAGGCTGCATAGCTACGTGGGCAGGGTTTTGTGCAAATACTGTGTACCTTTCCTGAATAGGCCCCATTGTGAATGCTAAGCTTGGTACACCTATTGAAAGACATTTTTTTTTCAAGCACATAACTAAAATCCTAAGGATCTCCAGTTCAAGGGCATCGAGAGTGTTAAGCAGCCAATTTGAGGGGTGATAAATTAAAACTCCTGTTGCAGCATGAAAACTATTGGGTTTCCTGACTCAAAACACTTAAATCTAAGGGACTTAATAATGTACTCAATCTGAGACCATTTGTAGAAATATGGTTCTCATTGTTACACACGACTGTTTTGGCATTATCAAACAGGAGTTAAAAGTGACAGTTTTATAATTCAATCGTATGTTAAAATCTGTTATAATTTGTTATTAGACAATGCCAGAAAGTTGTTAGTGTCTTAAATATCATTTTTTATATCATGTATTCTATTTTTTTCTCTCCTCTACTTTTGCAGACTTAGTGGAAGCAAATTTCTTTCTGTTCTCTCATTTATACTAGACCTCCAGATGCTCATCTATTCCTGTCCCCTAGGGATGGTATCAGAACCATATAAATATCAGTGAATCATAGGACATGCACAGTTTTTTTTTTCCTCTCTCTCTTGTTTCTCTCTCTTCATTAAATAGTGAAAGCATAACCATGGTTAGCAACACTGCATGAAATGTGTGACAAGTTCAGTGACAGCATAGAATTATTTAATTTGCCAGATTTCCTTATACTAGTAACTAACTTTAGATTTTCTAACCATGGGTTTCAAAGTGATATTGACACAGATTTTAATCATTACAGATTAGGCAGTTGGAGCTCAAGGAACTACCTACAGTATTTTGCATTACTGTAATATGTCAGATGGCATCTCTGTTTCATTTAATCAGCATGCTCATTGCTCGTATGTTACCTGTGGTTTAAAATGAAAATGACATACATTTTTTTCTATTTCTCACAGGACATACTCATTTCGTAATGTTGTCTTAAATGGTTAGCACTTTGAATGGGTATTGCACATTGTATATGATATTTATGGTAACTGGTTACAATATTTATGGTGCACTTAGCAGAGTACCTAGGACATGAACAAATTCACAGATCCTGCCCCCTGATGAAGCTCCTCTCAATTGAAGCATCAGAGTGACTGTTTGGGCCCTCTGGTTTGGACTCTCTGTGTGTCTGTTGTTAAACTGGCATTGCAGCTTGATGAAGTACCAAGATGAGTAAAAAAAAAATGGATGTAGTGGCTTCCTGGTATTGAGTGTGGTTCTTTCCATGGACACAGTTTGACTTAATTGGGGCTTGCTGCCCTCTGAATCAACACCCCCAACACCTAGCAGAAGCTCAGAAGCACAGGCAATGTTTCCTTTGGTGAGTATCTGAATCTGATTGCCTGCTACCCACCTTCTTACAGAATTTTGGGGTGGGCAGGACCATAACTATTCTTGACAGAATGTTTCCACTTCTAACCGAGCCAGCACACTCTGTACATAAACAACCAGATATCCTGGGCTAAATTCACAAAGAAGACAAACAAATCTGCACATGCAGAAAAAAGGGTTGCAAAACTGTGAAAACACTAGTGCAGTGCATTCACAATCAAACTTTTCACAGGTGCAGAATATCACAAAACAGGTGGATTACAAAATTCTGCAACATACAAGTGCAGAAAATCCACACATGCAGATCTGCAGCTATTATAAAAGGCCCAGCAAACAGAACAACAGATGATCCATATTAACTGGAGCAGGAGACTGACACTCTTACAAAAATTGTAGCAGAACCAGCACTCCCCACGAGGCCAGTAGCCAGTCTCACAACTAGGACCACAATAGCACTACTTGTACCAGCAGGACCATGCATCAAGTGGCAGTTTGTGACCATTGGTTGTGTCTCTCTCTGAGGTTTTTCTTTTGCCTGTATCTGGAGCACACACTTCTGGCTGTTACCATCTCTCCCTGTACTGCCTATTAGGCTCCTTTATGGGCTACACTGGGTCACGTGGTTGTGGTTTGTTGACTGTCAATTGCAATGTGTGCTATGTTTCATGTAACAGTTGGCACTACTATACAGCCCACAGGTTTGCTGTTGCTTGGTACCAGACCCCACAATGATTGTTTTCCAATTGTTAGTACACTGTCTTTTGCTCAAGGTGAGTTACACCTCACTTTCCTTGGTGCAGCATGTACACAACATTTTTTTTCTGCAACTGGAGGAAAACAGTAATTGAAAATAGTCTTTAAGGGGTTATGCAATACTTTTCAGTGTCATTTTTTCTGTGTAAGAATTTCTGTGACTGCATTTTTTCCACAGTCCACAGTGTATTTTATTTTCCATGGCTGTAGATGTTTTGTGTATATGACTGCAGCACAATTACTCCTTTTTTTTCTGCAACTGCACACATTTGGGAGACTTGTGCATTTTTTTCACCTTCAAAGTGTTTTGTGAATCTTGCCCCCTGTCTCCAAGCAAGCAAGAGGCCCATTCAGAGGATAACTCTCATGGCCAACCATAACTCTACAAGAGCCTTATAGTAAATGGCCTCACGCTGAATGAAGAGGGAGGTTGGTTATACAAGAAATGGAAAAGGAATCCCCTACATCTTTGAAAGTGATAGTACATACTCTATTAACAAATCTTCTACATATGAACATACTGAAGAAGAACAATTGAGAAATAGAGTTTGCAGACAAAAAGGATAAAATAATATGGGGCAGGAGGACATCATCATATGTGAGGATAATTTGCCGAATTTGATCTTAATGAGACCACTAAACATACATAAATGTGATATTCTGATCATAGAAGCATTGTGTCTCCTAAATATTTGTAAAAACAAACCAGAACAGAATGCTGATCATACAATAAAGATGGGTGGAGAGAAAAAGGGTGATGAGAAATCCATGTTACCAAGGAATGAAAAGACAGAATCTGCTGTTATAGTAAAATATAGATACTCTTCATTAAAAGATCCATCTCTTGATTGACTACCTATTAATCATTTGGCTAAAGCTACCAATTTAATTATAGAACATCAAGGGGACTGTTACTAACTCAGTGTCGTTTCTTTCTGGGAATACTGCAGTCATAACAAATAAATTTGGAGTCAAAATTGGCTGAAATGTATAAATACCTTTAGATGTAATACACCTTCAGGAAACATGGCATATAACACTAGATAAACAACTCTTAATTTTTATAGGCTTATGAAGTACCGACACAAAACATACATTTAGCAGACCAGCAGGTGGCATGTTAATAGTATTAAAATATTTAAAGATGTTTCCCTTCAGAAGATCCTAGTAGTTGAAGGAATTTTACTCTCCTACACATTAAGACTGCAAATTAAGACACTGTTTTAGGGAAAATATACATTTTGCCTATGGGCTCAAAAATTTACCATACACAACTTTAGAATTGACTATGTGACCATTGAGGACATTTGTGTTGTAAGGATGTAGAAAATTAAATGTTATCCCTTGGTGACTCTAATGCCAGGTCAGCTGAATTAGATAACACAGCTTGAACTTTGATAATTATTGAGGTTACTGAGGGGCTATCAGGAGATTATCCAATAATAAAGTTATTAAAGCTGGACAGAAACTAACAGATTTTCTTAATTCATGTGCTATAACAATGCTAAATTATATAATCAGGGTAATCAGAAAGGTACTAGAGCTCAGTTATGATAGTAATTGAATATGCAATATACACAGTATGGATATATAGAGAATAATGCATGGGATAGTGTGAATTATGAGAATTTATTGCACACCTGACATTTTAGTTTCTGCATAAACCCTGACAGTGAAGCTCAAGGTGTTTATAAAAGCAGTTTACACTAGTGGGTGCATTATATTCAAGTTTGCCCACTACCCCATGCTTTATTTTTTTATAATTGCTGGTGAGAATTTTTTTTTCCAGCCAGATTCCTGCAGCCATATCAGCTATATACTGAGTGAGATATAGATGCAAGAGATGCAGTAAACATCATGCTTTTATTGTGATTTTGAAACTGTTAAATTGTATTATAATTGATTAAATTGTTTAATTTTGAAAAAACAAATTGTGAGAAACTTGAAACTGGAGCAAGAAAAAATCTAACTAGAGCAATTGGCATTCTGTTTTTGTGTGTGTGTGTGTATGTGTGTGTGTGTGTGTGTGCTACATTAGAGTAACATACTGTACCTGAAATACAGAAGTAATTTATACTGTTTAGAAGGTAAACTGCTGCATTCCAGAAGTTGTAACTTTAACATTTCTAGTCTTTTAACAGTATATTTGGTTGTACAGTACTGCCATTGGTTTTGGTCCTGCTCCTTGGTCTCCACAATCTGTTGGTTGCCTTGGCAACAGAGTTCTGCAGCCCTGACTTTTCTGCAATTTGGAATCATGCAGTAATTTTTTTTTCCAAGGTGTTCCAGTGTTTGTTGAAGTGATCTAAAGATTTGTTGAGGTAAACCAAACAGCTTGGGGTCTGATGTGATAGCTAACTGGCAAGCTGTACTTCACTATGTTGTTTTCTGTATTGGGAGTATTTTTTTACTTGGCAGTGGTTTCTCAGTGTGTTTGCAGCTCGCACTTAGCTGTTGAGACTGACTGTATTTGCCATATTAACTGGCTGGTTATTACGGCAAAAAACAACTGGATGAACCCATAGAAACAAATTGCTCACCAGTTATTATAAATAAATACAATGTCAGTTACTATCATGGATATAAATAAGTACAATAAAATGGCAGTTAGCTTTCCTATTGACAGTAATCCTTTTCCCTTGAAAATTAACAGATGATTGGGTACAAATGTAGATGCACCACTTACAGATTTGGAGTATGTGAGCTATTGCTCAAGCCAGAGCTCATGCATTTGAGAGCCTCCTTGATAACAGCAGATAAAACTGAACAGCAATATAGCCTCCTATTGAAAATATAAATGCATCTTTTCCCACTATTTTGTAGATATGTTAAATCATCAATATATGTGTCCTGGATTGACTGATTATGTGAAAATGAAAAAAAACATATGCTTCTAAAATGATAAAGCGTACAAAATCTATTCCAAACAAAAAAAAAAATGGCACAACATTAAGGAAAAGGAAAAATGAATAACAGAATGATCTAATGAGGGGAGAGAACACAAAAGTAAACTCTGGAAAGAAATGAATAAATGTTTTGGAAATAATAACAAAATATAATAATACTTTGGAATCTAGTTTCCAAGGGCACACAAAATGACAACGTAGAAAATAATTTGCACATTAAAACACAAACCTGTGTGCCTTGTTTTTCTGACAAATTTTATGTGATAAAGAACAGTCATTGGACCACTCAGATCTAGATGAGACCAAAGATAATTTATTGACTTTTCCAGGGGACAAAATAACACCACTGGCCCTGACCGAGCAAAGTTAGATTTATATAATGCTGCATATGATGGGTCAGTTACTGTTCTAAACTATGTGATATACAATATCTGTCACATAATAATTTCTATTCAGTCTCATGGACAGGAGCATTAGTCCTCTGGATTTTCAAAAACAGAGAAATGCTGTGACTGGCCATGTATAGACCAGTAGGCATTCTAGAGTCTACCACAAACATTTTTGTGAAAATGATCAAGAAGTGCCTGCAGTAATGGGAATTTGATAATAACATTCTTTCAGAATGTCAGATGGGATTTAGAGGGGGCTACTCCACCACCAACCATTGTTTTGTTATTCATCATATTGTTCAGAAATATTATATACTATATAACCAGACTGTATTGTGTTCATTGACATTAAAGCAGCATCTGACCAGTTGACAAGAGAAATAATTTGGAAAAAGATCAAATAATTGGGCTTAGATACCAAATTATTATATGTAATTGATCATTTGTAGTCAAATAATTTGTTGCAGATTAGATATCACAATTCACATACTTTAACAAAATTTGTTTTAATCATGGAATCACACAAGACCATCTAATTCCTCCTTTGTTATTTCACATTTGCATCACTGGATAGAGAGAAAAATTGTGTGCCTAAAATTATAGGGAAAAAATGTGTGCTGTTCTGGCCTCTGCAGATCACTTGATCCTGTTGACCCATGCACCGAAAGGATTACAAGAACATCTGGACAAGTTACTGGTTAAAACAAAAGAGCATAAAAAAAAGAAAAAAGAAAAAAAAAATCACTGTAATGAATAAAACCTCTAGGGTTTACAATAGCAAATAAGGTAAAGCTGACCAGCCATTTTACAAATATAAACATTATGACTTCTAATACAAGAGTGTTAATTAGATTTGATATAGATTTAACAGGAAATATAATGGAAATACCATGAGAGCACCAGTTATTGCTGGCAATGGCGAGATTGGTTCATAAGCACTGCGTGCAGCAGAAATCTGGGCCTTTGGCAAACACATGTTAACAAAGTACGTTTTAGTAAAATTGTATAAATATTTGCTGGGGTTACCCCTTGATTTGCCAGTGACCGCTGTTAGACCTGAGGTACAGTAGGTCAGTATAGCCTAGACATGATGACAAATTGCAAAGCACTGAACTGTAAGTAAATGAGTCATGGCAGATTACAGAGTACCAAACTGTAAATTAAAGATTGTTAATACTGCAGGAATTATAACAGACAACCACTTTTTTGCTGCAGGGAAACATAAGTCATGTGGGAAAGGCAATGTAGCTCAGCCTGGTTCAGACACATTATGATTGTATTGCAAAGCATCACCTCAGTGGTTTGGGACTAGGCCTTGCAAAATACTGTAAGCTCAAGCAAATATTCCATAATAATCAAGAGGCAAATATGTGATATAACTGATCAAGAAGACATGAGTATTATTAGAAACAACAGATTTAGTCCATATTTGGTAATGTTTACACAACTCACAGGTTAAATTCCTATTTAGAATTATTACCCAATGACATATGAAAAGCTATTACACGGTACAGATTTCATACCAATCCCAGCAGAATACTAGACATAAGAAAGAGCTACAAAATGATCTGTTCACCTGTCCCTGGAATGAACAATTAAGACAGAGGGATATCTAGTATACAAAGTAATATCTGGCACCTTAAATGCTAATTAATCATTTGATGAACTCTACCAGATATGCTATTTTACTTAAAATAGGTTCCTTTTTAGAGATACAGCAAATATAAGGAATTCCAAGGTTCATTCTCACTAAATAGTTTAAAGAAGTGTGTACAGTATGTAAACTGTCTATTGTCCTGATTAATTGCAATAGTTAAAGGTACTGTTTTCAATTACTGTATGTGAACAATCTTTCAGTCTTTTATATACTTTAATGTTTATGTCATAAACAATGAAAGCTATTACCCGACCTTCCTACCGTAGTCTTCAAAAAGCCATTTAGCAATGGTGGTTGCTCTCTGATCTGGAAGTGCATACAAGCTGATAAACTTGGTGAAACAATCCATCAATAATAGGAGATAGTGGGTCTTCTTATGAGTCAGTAGTAGCTCTGTCAGCTGTGCTGCACTTTTCTGAAATGCTCAAGATGTAATTACCTGATGTATGTGTACATGCTTTCTTTATGTCCCTTGCCATGTACGGACAGTAATATTAATTATTCACCTGATGTAGTAGTTTATTGGCACTAAAATGGCCTGATAAAGGTTGTCCATGAAGACTTTGAAAAAACTGGAGCAGATGTCTATATGGAACTGCAAACTGCAGAATTGGACTTCTGGATGGAAGACACACTTTATAGTATGGGATACCATTTTTAATGGTTACATACAAACATATGAATGTGGCTGGAAATAAAGGCATTACTGTCTATCTAGTCTGCTCCACTTGCAGTTCCCACTGCATTTACAGAGGGAACTACCCCCCACCCCCAGATCCCTCTTGACAATCAATCAGCAGGATACACCAGAAAGCAGACCACTTTAAACATGGGCGCTTTATGTAACAAGAGAGTTCAGCACTTTAACTGCTGAATATTCTTAGTCACTAGTTGCCCATGGAGACTACATTGGTCAGAGGGCACTAGTGAGTATTATTTGCTAAAAAGAAAAGGCAGAACAGTGAGAAGGGCTCCGTGCCTTGTGGTCCATGGCTGGCAGTAACTGAAGAGATCGGGGGCACATAACAACAGCAGTCCCAACACAGGGAGCACAGACACTGAAAGAGACAGAAAACAAACATGGGGACATGCAGGCTTGGGTTTTGCCACCCACTAAGGGATAGACTAAATTTATAGTCACAGCAGCTGAGGAGTACAGGAACTTCCTGTCCCAAAACAGGAAGGGCAGGAGCTATAAGGACACAAAGGCAAAAAGAAAATAAAATAACAAAAAATTAGAACTAGCATACAAAGAGACAGGAAAAGGGCCACATATAAGACATGATGGGAGTGGCGCAGTGCATGGCTGTGGGGCGGCAATTTTCCAGAAGACGTTCTGGAGGCTGCAGTGCTGTTCCATCTGCAGGCACCTCACTGACTGAGGGTGGAGGTTGCTTGTCTCCAGGCCAAGTTGGCTAGAATTCAGGGGACCTCCTCCTCCACCCAGGGACCACCAAGTCCACCCCCGCTGCCTCAAAGGTTGCCAGGGAGGAGGAGGGGCTTGACCACAGTGGGCTCAGGAAGGGTAAGGGTGGGGAGCAGAGGCACAACTCTCATAGGGTTCCACTCCATAACTCCTATGCCACACTAGCAGGGTGGGATTGTCTCAAAGAGACACCCACAGTGAAGATCAAAGAGGATGTGGGGGTTCTTCATGGTGGAGACCCCTTGGGGGGGAAGAAGAGGACCCCAGAGAAGGAGGAAGCAACTCCATGTGGGGGACTCTATTGTTAGGGGATAGACATGGGAGTAGGAGGAGTGGGAGTGATAGAGATCAGGTGCTTACCTGGCACCACGACTTGGAGGGATGGAGAGCACATCCAAAGGATCAATGGGGCTGCAGGAGGGGAAGGTGAGCTAGACATCATTGTCCATTTGGGATGAATGACCTGGATGGTGAGGAGGTTAGGATGGTGCAGGAAGACTTCAGAAAGCAGGTGGAGGGTCTTAGGTAACATGTACTGTAACCTTTTTGAGGTGCTACCAATCTATGACAAGAGGGAGGACAGGGCAGTCTGCACCATGAGTTCAACGCATGGTTGAAGGACTGGTGCAGAGCACAGAAATTTGGCTTCATTGGTAATATGAACTGGGGATCCACCTCGAGGGATGCAGGACTATACAAGCAGGATGGATTGCAGCTATCCACAGGGGTAACCAGGATCCTCAGTGAGAAGTTTATATGCTTCACTGGCAAGCATTTAAACTGGCCAAGGGGGTGGTGGAGGCAAAAGTAGGCATGGAGAATCAATTGCCCTCCTCCCCACAGGATGAAGCAGTCAGAAGGGAGGACCCTAGGGTTGGTAAGTCGCCAATAAAAACTAAAACCTATATAGATAAAATAACAGAAATAAGAAAGATTGGGAGTAAAAACAGAAGGGGAAGGGAGAGAAGACATGGGGATTGAAGGGGAAAGATTGGAAGGGGAGGTTGCAAAACTTGGAAGGCCATGTGCACAATGCCTGCAGCCTAGGAAACAAAATCCTGGACCTAGTGGCCCGATGGCTGAGGTCGACCTGGACATTGTAGCTGTCACTGAGATGTGGTTCATAGGGAACCATGACTGGGATATGGAAATACCAGGGTACACACTATTGTGGAGGGACAGGGTTGGAAAAGATGGAAGAGGAGTGAAAATCTACGTCAGGGAGAGAATTAAGGCACCTGCTGTACAAGGAATGCTGGGAGAGGTAGAAGCACTGTGGATCACCCTGAAGACAGGAAATATCAGTACCATTCACATTGGCATGATCTACAGGCCTTCCACACAAGAGGAAGAACTGGACAGGGCACTTGTAGAAGCCATTCACAGAATATCAGCTAAAGGGGAGGTGCTGCTGGTAGAAGAATTCAGTCTGCCAAATGTGGATTGGAGCAAACAGGCAGCAGCTACAGCCAGGAGCAGGTACATTCTGGACACCTTGCATGGAGCATGCCTCAGACAGCTAGTGATAGATTCCACCCGAGAAGGAGCAACCTTGGACCTGGCACTCATCAACGGGGACAGAAATGCTCATATAAAAGTGTGGAGCCATTTGGGAACAAGTGACCACAGTACGGTGTGGTTCAATGTGAGAACAGCAGAGGAGTCGAACAATATGAAAGCAAATGTACTGGATTTCAGATGAGCCAACTTTGCTAAGATGGGAATTGTCTGAGGAAATCACTGACAGAGAAAGGAAAAAGAAAGGGGTTGAGGAACAATGGGAGAATCTTAAAGGAGCATAGTGGAGGTAACAAGCCATTGCATCAGGCAAGAAAGCAAAACAAAGAGAAAGAAAAAAAAGTGCTATGATTCTCAAAGGAAGTTGCCAAGAGGGGAAGAGTGCAAAGGGGGGCATTCATGTAGTACAAGGCAACACAGAAGGAAGGAGACTGTGAACTGTATTTGGTAAAGCAGAGGGAGGTGAGGAAAGCAGTCAGGAGTGCAAAGGCGCAAACAGAAGAAAAAATAGCTCAGGCAATAGGGACAAAAACTTTTTCAGGTATATTATCAAAAGAAAAAAGACTAAGGGTGGGACTGTGAGAATAAAAAGGGAGGGGGTTGTGCAGAAGGGGATCAAGATAAAGCAGAAATCTTGAACAAATATTTTTGTTCAGTATTCAGAGAAGAGGGAGAGGGACTACAGTTAGGTGATGAAAGAACCACTGGGAGGGAGGTGGACACTAGTCTATTTACAGAGGAGAGAATCCTAAAGGAAGCTGCTAATCTGAAGGTGGACAAGGCAAAGGAGGCTGTATGGGATACATCCCAGAGTATTTAGAGACCTCAGAGGAGGACTGGCAGCACCACTGACAGCCCTGTTCAACAGATCGCTGGAAACAGGTAAGGTACCAAAGGACTGGAGCAGGAAGAATGTAGTCCCACTGCACAAAAGTGGGAGCAGGGAGGAGGCTGGAAATTACAGGCCAGCCAACCTGACCTCTGTGGTGGGGAAACTCATGGAATCACGACTAAAAGAAAGGTGTGTAATATATCGCAAATCCAGCGGAGCACAGGACATAAGGCAGCATGGATTCACAGTGTGAAGATCTTGTCAGACAAATCTGATAGATTTTTTTGACTGGGTGACTAGGGAGATAGATCATGGAGGGGCAATGGACATGGCCTACCTGGATTTCAACAAGGCTTTCAACACCATCCCACATAGGAATCTTATAAACAAACCGGGCAGCCTGGGAGTGGGCTCCGGGGTGGTGAACTTGGTCAAAAACTGGCTGAGCGATAGGACACAGAGAGTGGTGCTGAACAGAGTTCAGTCTGAAGACAGGGAGGTGACCAGCAGAGTCGCACAGGGATTAGTGTGTAACCCACCCCTTCCTCGTCTGTCTAGGGGCCAATGTTACCAAGAAAGGTGGTTACCCATAGTAATTTTCTCTAACAACTCTGTTGAAGATTTCATTGAAATAAATAAATGTATCTTACCAGGCAGATGCAACCATTTGTCCCACCCTTCCCCCCGATGTCCTGCAGGAGAATCAAAATTCATTCATAGATAACACTCATTTTTTCCTACATCCCTGGAACCCCGAAGAGACTCAGCTGGTAAATGCTTAAAAACACCCTTGGAAAATAAGGCTCATGGATATCTCTAAAAACTAAGTAATTTCATTAGATACTAAAATAAGGGAATCAAATCAAACACAGAGACTGAATTCCAGAAGGAAATCAAATTTATTCTCCTGGGCCCTCAATGATTTAGAAGAAGCCAGGGGTTCTATTGCTTAAAATTCTACAAAATTTTACAGCTCTATGGGGCTAACTTTTTTACAAACCAATAGAGGAGAAGATTCTTTAAGGGCAGAAATTAGACAGGCAGATATTTTTCAGCTCAACAACACAATGGACTATTGGTATTCAGATAGAAATGTTATTACCAGAAGTGTGAAGCTCCCAACTTTCCAGCAGCATGGGTAAGTAACAGAAACTGGAAGCTCCACCTAACTTTCTAGGGGCATCCCACTTCTATCAACATGCTGGAGTGCTCCTCTTCTCACTGAACCAGTCCCTTTACCTTGAGAAGTGAAAAGCTTCTCCATACTCTGTTCACTGGCTCTTTGCCTGGTCCAAGGGACACAGATGGTAACCCCTGTCCCTGGCCTGATCTGCCTGGTCCCAAGGCCCTGATATCTCTGAGGACCTTCTATGGCTGTCCAGAATTGCATTCCTTATGCCAGATTTTAACTCACACTACAGTGGCTGGAACCACTTGCCATAGACAGTCTCTCCCAAAATGTCATCCAGTGCTTGAGCAGAGCAATTTGGCAAGGAGACCCTAAAGGGCTGTTTACGACCAACCGGGGCAAATTCATCCAGCAGTCACGAGGCCTGTCCCTCCAAACAGGCACCATATGGGCAAAGGCTCCCACAGCCCCATCACTTACACGCCTGAGCTGCCTTGCCACACCAGGAAAGAGAAAGACTGCTGCCACCAGCCCCCTCCTAGAGGAGCCCTGCCATGGTCCCTGCAGCCCTGACAGCCCTGGCCTCAGTCATTCCTACATTAGCCCCCTAAATGTCCCCCAAGGCCTAGCCTACTACCATCCTGCCTACTGTACTAAGTTCTCTCATCACCCAACCCCTAGGATGCTCAAGACCCAAAATGACCATACCACCACTCACGGAAAATCCAGCCAGGACCCAGTGCTTCACTGCTGCATTGCCGTCCTGCCTAAAGGAAGGGTGGACCCCCCTTCACACTGCCCTAGCAGTACCTGACCATCTTCTGTCCTCACTACTTCCCCTCTTCCACTCTCTCTCTCTCTCTCTCTCTCTCAAGCTTCCTTTCCCCTTATTTATATTCTCAGAACTCTGTTGGCCAACAGGAGAACTCCCACCCGGGACACTTAAAAGCTACCTAATCTGGGGGAAATAAGGAAGCCAAAAAGGGGGGACCAAGACTAAGGCCCTAAGATGAGGAATAAGCCCCCTCAAAATTGAGGAGGGCTTACACTTTACCCCCACCCAGGAAACCATTCCCTCCTTGAAATTATGGCAGAGGGCCTTAAACAGGCACCCAGTCAGTGGCCTTCATATGACACTCCCCAGACCACAGTCAAAATCCCTGAAACAGGCCTACAGGACAAAACCTGCCTAAGCCCCCCAAATGCCACCATCCCTAAACCTAACCTACTATCTTACCTGTGCCAGGAGGATCTATACTTAGATTGAATACAGCTGTCAGAAATGTGATATAAACACATGCACAAACAACAAGTCAAAAACATTTCAAAAAGGGATTGTCTTGGAAGGAAGACATTTATAATCACATTTTTTGTTCCCTTACCTCAATTTATTCTGCACACCACAACATTTATACTAATACTACTAATTACTACTCACACACACGCCAAACACACATCCATCCACTCTTTCTAATACACAGCACTTATACATGCCCCCAAATAGTAATAAACATTCAAATATGTAAATCCCAATTTTTTTTTCAGAAAAGGATTAAAGATTTTAAAGCAACTTAAGATCACATATGTCCGACACTTAGTCAAATCATAGACCAATGCAAAATGCTTGAAAAATATAAGCCCAGTCCAAGATGCAGTATGGCACATAGCATGCACCTACTGAAACAGTTCCTGAGATGGATGCCCTCAGGCTCCTAGTTGATGTTTCAACTTTTCCAATTGCTCCTTGTAGACCCAGTACTCGTGCATTTCCTCTATAATACCATAAAACCTCTCTTATATATAAGGATATTCCAAATGTGGGTACTCAATTCGCATTCTCTTACGAACCCACCTCTCTGCCTGACTCCACTCAGGCAGATTTCTGACACTTATTCTCCTGGCCATACCTGGCTCCACCCAAGTTCCTCTATGACAGGTTATGTTCAGAGGGTCACTGCACTTGAGGCCATCCATTCTGGATCTGAGGGTTCTGGAATGTAGCTGTAGGTGTGGGGTACAATCCATTGAGGTAATCACAGGGCAGTGATATGACTTTGGGATAGCTCTATATACCTCATAGCCGGTGAACAGAAACTTCTGGTTGATCAGTTTCTCTTCATCTACATCTTCATCTCCAGAAAGCATCTCTCTCTCTCTCTCGTTACTCCAGGACTGTCTCCCAAGGCTCCCAACTTGGGCACTGTTCTGGTTCTCACAAGTGCTGAAGCAACCACCCTCTCAGTCAGGGCCAGTAGGCTGCCCCCAGAAAGGGACAGAGTTGGGGACCCCTGGGCCCTGGGGGGGGTCACCTGAAGGTTTTCTTAGGACCCTGCTCCTTCCCCTTCCTCTGCCATGGGGATAGTGGGCAGCCGATGAAGAGGGGCGGGCACACCTCTGTGCCCCTCATCGCCTCCTTGATCCTTCTCTCCAGCACCACCCTCCTCTTCTACTGATTCCACTATTATATCCAGGGAGGGTTCAGACAACTCCTCCTTTCCTGGGGATAGGTCTTCCTGGGAGAGGTTATCAAACAGCTCTGGCTCCAAGCTTCCCTGTGATGCCAATGAAGAGGGTCCTTCAGAAGTGCTAAGAGGGTACTCCCAATAAAACACTGGCAGGGCCCAGTTAAATATGCCTCCAGGGGTAGAACTGGAGCTGGTGCTGCAAATGGGCAACCCTACAAACCCCCCCCCAGATTTCATATCAGTCACAGCACTCATCCGATTGTCCTTTCCCTCCAGTATTCCACAGCCAGGCAAGGAACGATGAAGGAACCATAGACAGGGGCTCCTCAGTAGGAGGCACATCTTCCATTTTAAACCCTCTGCCAGCCATCTTGTAGAATAGATTCATTTAACCATGATCCACTCCCTTTCTTACCACCAGCATTAAAGGGGCAATACAACAGGTGCCTCCTTCAGTCCAAGACTTCCTTGTTTAGATGCAGCCACCAGACTCCTAGCTCACTACTGCACTCTCTGACCCACTGCTGCAAAATGGCACCAGCTCACTTGACTGCTTTCCTCTCTCATGGCCATCAGCCAATCAGAAGGCTACAATAGAGCTGCATGACCTACAAGTCACATAGGAACACAATTCCAAAGAGTGCCTGAGGCCTAGCAGCAGAAGGACCTATCAACATGCCACCATCAAATTTTTTACTGCTCCACATGGCCTACAGAGGCCAGGATTGGACCTCCTGGCCCACCAGTCCAGGGATTCAAAAAATTTAAGATGTTGGGGGAGCTTGAGAGATCCCAGACGAGCCCCCACATGTCACTCACCCCTTCCTCATCTGTCTAGGGACCCATGTTCCCGAGGAATGTGGTTACCCATATAAATTCTCTCCAGCAACTTTCTCAAAGATTTCATTGAAACAAATAAATTTATCTTACCAGGCTGATGCAGGCCCTTCAGACCCCTGACTGTCCTGCAGAAGAATCAGAATTCATTCATAGATGGCACTCACTTGCTTCTCCAGCTCCAGAACCCTGAAGAGACTTAGCTGGGAAATGCTTAAAAACACCCTTGTAAAATAAGGCTCATGGATATCTCTAAAAACTAAAAAGTAATTTCATTAGATACTAAAACAAAAGGAATCAAAACAAACACAGAGACTGAACTGAAGTAAACTGAATTTATTCTCCTGGGCCCCTCAATGATTTAGAAGAAGCCAGGGTTCCCACTGCTTAAACTTCTAAGAAATTTTACAGCTCCATGGGACTAACTTTTTTTACAAACCAATGAAGCAGAAGATTCTTTAAGGGCAGAAATTAGACAAGCAGAAATTTTTCAGCTCAACACCACAATGAACTACTGGTATTCAGGCCAGAAATGTTATTAGCAGAAGTGTGAAGCTCCCAACATTCTACAGGCATGGGTAAGTACGAGAAACTTGAAGCTCCACCTAACTTTCTAGGGGTATCACACTTTTTTCAACATGCTGGAGTGCTCCTCTTCTCACTGAGTCACTCCCTTTACCCTGAGATGTGAAAAGCTTCTCCAAACTCTGTTCCCTGGCTCTTTCCCTGGCTCCAGGGACACAGATGGTGCAGCCTGCTAGTACCCTAGCTGCCACCATTTCCTCTGAAAGCAATCTCTGCAACACCTGTCCCTGGCCTGAGCTGCCCGGTTCCAAGGCCCTGATCACTCTGAGTCCCTTCTATGGCTGTCAAGAACTGCTTTCCTTATGCCAGATCTTAACTCACAGTACGGTGGCTGGAACTGCTGGTCACAGGCAGTCTCCTGCAAAATGTTATCTTGTGCTTGAGCGGAGCAAACTGGCATGGAGAACCTAAAAGGCCATTTATGACCTATCCGGGCAAATTCATCTGGCAGCCTCGAGGCCTGTCCCTTCAAATAGGCCCCATTTGGGTAAAGGCTCCCTCAGCCCCATCACTTACATGACTGAGCTGCCTTGCCACACTGGGAAAGAGAAAGACTGCTGCCACTAGCCCCCTCCTGTAGGAGCCCTGCCATGGCCCTTGCAACCCTGACACATCAGGCCTCTATCACTCCTACATGAGTCCCTTAAACATCCCCCGGGACCTAGCTTACTATCATCCTGCCTGCTGTACTGGGTTTTCTCACCACCCAACCTCAGGAGACCCAAGACCCAAAATGACCACATCTGTGGCTACCTACCACCACCCACAGAAAACCCAGCCTGGGATCCAGCACTTCACTGCTGCATTTGCCATCCTGCTTAAAGGAAGAGGGGGGGACTCCTGCTTCACAGTGCTCTCCCAAAGGCAGACTGTATCCTGTCGTCACTGATTCCCCCCTCCATCTCTCAAGCTTCCTTACCCCTCATTTATATTATCAGAACTTTGCTGCCTCAAGTGGTGGCCAACAAGAAAAACTTCCCCACAGAAGACTTACAGTTACCTAACCTGGGAGAAATAAGGTAGAAGAAAGGGAGGGGGACCAAGACTAAGGCCCTAAGGTGAGGAGTAAGCCCCTTCAAAATTGAGGGTGACTTACAAGTGCTTGGACATGTCCTCTTTAATATCTTCATAACTGACATTGCATGGGAACTGGAGAGGAAGGTATGTCTCTTTGCAGATGACACAAAGATCTGCAACAGGGTTGACACTTAAGGGAGGGTAGAGAAAATGAAAAAGGACCTAAGCAACTTGAAGAGTGGTCAAGAGTGTGCCAGCTAAGATTCAATGCAAAGAAGTGCAAGATCATGCACTTGGGGCACAGAAATGCATGGGAGGAGTACATGATGAGGAAGGAGATATTGAAAACCATCAAACAGGAAAAGGACCTGAGCGTAATCATATCTGATGACCCAAAGATTGCAAAGCAATGTGAGTAGGCTGTGAGGAGAGCCAGAGGAATACTAGGGTGCATAAGAAGAGATATCACCAGCAGAAGGAAAGAGGTGATAATGCCACTATACAGAACATTGGTGAGATCTCATCTAGAATACTGTGTCCAGTTCTGGAGGCCATATCTCTGGAAGGACATAGATAGAGTAAAAGCAGTTCAGAAAAGGGCAGCAAAAATGGTGCAGGGGCTGCACCAAAAGTCATATGAGGGGCAAATTGAGGATCTCAATATGTATTCCTTGCAAGAAAGAAGAGAGAAGGTGGATATGATATAGACTTTGAAATACCTCAAGGGTATAAATAAGGTTCAAGAGGGTAGCAACTTTTGCAAAAAAAGGTGTTCAAGAACAAGGGGTCATGATATGAGAATAGAAGGAGGTAGACTCGGGGGTAATGTGAGAAAGTCTTTTGGATGAGACGTTAAACCGAAGTCCCATCTGTCTGGATTGGTGGTAGTTCAGGTGGATGTTAAAGATCCCATGGCACTTATCGAAAAGAGTAGGGGAATTTCCCCGGTGTCCTGGTCAAATTTCCCTCATTCACTAAAAATACCACCAACAGCTTAATCTGGTTCAAGGTCAATTGGCATTCATCTGTATCCCCTTCCCCTGGGTCGTGCCTGAAAATAGGCAGGATTTGTCTAGTGCACTTACCCGGTCAACAAAAGCTAAAATAAAAATAAAAAATAAATAAAAAGTATTTTGTTTCACGGAAAGGGTGGTGCATGCATGGAACAGACTCCCTGCTAGGTCATGGGGCAAAAACCAATGAATCAATCACTTTATTTACCAGGTAAGTACACTGGGCCAAAGCCTACCTTCAGGAACGACCCGGAACCTCACAAAGAGGCCAAGAAGCATGGAAACAAAATATAATACAATAACAATACACACGTACAATAACTATTGTAACATGGGCAACATTTTAAAAACACTTACAAGTAGCTAAAGACTGAAAATAATTGAAAAAACGTTTCTTAAAAATGAACTGACTAGTAGTATTTTTACAATACTGAGGCAGGGAATTCCACAATTTAGGACTGGAGACTGAAACAGCTCTCTTGCCCATGCAGGATGTAACTCTG
Organism: Neoceratodus forsteri; assembly: GCA_016271365.2. Taxonomy (NCBI): domain Eukaryota; kingdom Metazoa; phylum Chordata; order Ceratodontiformes; family Ceratodontidae; genus Neoceratodus; species Neoceratodus forsteri. The sequence continues at coordinate 510,163,908 of JADMNL010000023.1, read as the reverse complement.
GGCAGGACCAAACAAGAAAGTGAAGAGGAGCAAAGTGTTCTGATTTTGTCCCTAAATTCAACAAGAGGGAATAAAGGGGACTTATGTTCAAGCCTGAGTGTATTATTGAGCAAGCAATGCAAGTTAAACTGAAAATTCCATTTGGGTGGTAACCACCCTAGTTCATCATAAAGTGCACAGTGATGGGTTCTGTATGGCTTTGCTGTGATAAATCTACAAATTGAATTATAGGTTTTGTTAACTATATCTAAATCACAAGCTGTTAGATTTGTAAAAAGAAATTAGTTATAATGCAAGGAGGATAATAGAACACTTTGAGATATAGCCTGTCTTGCTTCCCTAGTTAAACAATCCCTCACTCTATATAAAGCACCAAGTTTTTGATTTACTAACTTAACTACTCTTTTAATATGAGTTGCAAAGGTAAGACTGGGATCTAATAATAATTCCAAGTATTTAACTTCTGTGACATGTTGCAACATTGAACCACCAAGATCAAAAATTTGAAGTACTGGAGTCTTTTTCAATTTGGATTTAGAACCAAATAAAATATATTGTGTTTTTTTAGTATTTAACGCCAATCAATGCTGATTTAACCATATTTCTAATACTTGAAAATCATTATTTAACGAATCATTTATTTCTAAGACAGAAGATGAACTAGAAAATAATATGATATCTTCAGCATACAGAAGTAATTTTGATCTAGTTAAGATCTTTGAAACTGGGTCAACATAAATGAAGAACTGCAGGAGTTCAAGTATGGACCCCTGAGGTACACCTTGTTCTAACAACTGTGAACCAGAAGCAGCTCCTCCAAAACAAACCCTCATTGGGCATTCAAAAAGATAACTTTCAACCCAATCACAAGAAATCCCAGCTAGACCAATGTCCTTTATTCTCCAGAGCAGCAAGGCATGATTAACCAAATTGAAGGCCTTGGATAAATCAACAAATACTGCACCAGTAAGCCAACTAAGATCCATAGGGCCAGATATTCAAAGCGGAGCACCGGGCGCAAATCCCTTGCACTGGATTAGCACCGAATATGTGCCCAACTGCAATATTCAAAAGGACATTTAGCGCTGGTGCTAGGTGTTAGCACCGACACTAAAGAATAATGTATGCAGGGGAGGGACTGAGGGGAGGGCCCCTGAATGACGGCGCATCAGCATATTCAAAAGTATAGCGCCACGCTACAGGCATTAGCATGACCTGTAGCGTGGTACTAAATACCTCCAAGAAAAAGCTGATGGCAATGCAGCGGTGCCCCCTCCACACACACACACACACACACACACACACACGCACAAATCCCAAACCCTGTTGTCTGTACAGTATCAGATGATTTAATTAAATATAATGTCCCTGGTAGTCTAGTGGTCCCACCACCGCCAAGCATGGCTCCTGATGCCCGTAGACAGTAAAATAACTGTAATGTCCCTGGTAGTCTAGTGGTCCCCCTACCCCCAAGCACAGCTCCTGATGCCCGTAGACATTACAATAACTATAATTTCCCTGGTAGTCTAGTAGTCCCCCAACCCCCAAGCATGGATCCCATCCCTCATTGAAACTCAGATATATAGTTTCCCTGGTAGTCTAGTGGTTCCCCCCACCTGGTAGTGACGCCCCGCTTATTCCAATCAGACCCCAAGAATGGAGCCGGCAACCAGCTCAGCCCTCCTCTCACCACCATGGCCAGCCGCCGACTGAGGTTCAAATGAGCACTAACTCAGTCGGCGGCTGGCCGTGGTGGAAGGAAAGAGGCTGAGCTGGTCGCCGGCTCCGTTCTTGGGGTCTGATTAAAATACATGCAATAAAACTACAATATTAGAATTAAACATTAAATGAAGGGAAAAGCTTTATTAAATTAAAAGGTCCTCAGATCTCTTTTGAAGGCACTGACTGATGGGGTCTCTCTGAGCAAATGAGGCAGTGAATTCCACAGGGTTGGCTCCACTAAAGAAAAAGCTCAGGTGCCAGATGACTTCAGGTGGACCCTGGGAATCACCAGGATGCCATCATCATCTAAACAGAGGGGGACAAGATGGGTGGTAGAGCTTCAGTATGTCATGCAGGTAAGTGTGCACCAGTCCATGTAGGGCTTTATAGGACAGCAACCTGACCTTGAAGGTGATCTGACACCTAACTGGAAGTCAGTGCAGAAAACACAGCTCTGGCGTAATGCGACATGACCTCAAAAGGCCAGTCAACAGCCTGGCTGCCACATTTTGCACTAGCTGTTGACAGTGAAGATCAGCCCCAGATAGCCCTAGGTAGAAGACATTGCAGTAATCAAGTCATGATATTACAAAGGCATGGACTAGTGATAGCAGATCACCTGAGGGAAACAGCTGTCTAATCCTGAAGATTTTGCTAAGATGATATAAAGCACTCTGGACCATGGTTGACACCTGAAATTCAAGTGTTAAGCTGCTATCCAGTACAATGCCAAGATTCTTCACCGTAACAGAGGTGAGCAGCTAGGAATCTGTGAACCTAAGCCCCAAGACTCAACCAGCCTGCGCACCAACCCTCGGGTGACCAGATTAAACTACCAGTACTTCCGTCTTCTCCAGCTTTAGCTTTAACCAGTTGGTACTCATTCAGTCATGAATTTCAGCCAGGCACTAACTAAAGACTGAGACCACATCCTGTTGTTCGGGCACAAAAGACAGGTACAGCTAAGTATCATCAGCATAGCAATGAAAAAGCCTGTACCATCTTATAATGTCCTCTAGTTGCAGTATATACACTGCAAACAACATGGGGGACAAAATGGAACCCTGCAGGACCCCACATGGCAGGGGCAGTGGTTTGGAATAAAAATCCCCCAATACCACCCTCTGTATCCTGCCAGTGAGAAAAGAATAGAACCAGCAGAGGACTGTACTAGATATTGCGCAACGAACCTGCAAGTGATCCAAAAGCACCTCATGGTCCATGGTGTCAAATACAGCCAAGAGGTTAAGGAGGACATGTATAGAATGCTCTTCTCTGTCCCCCATCACCAGGAGATCATTAAGCACCCAAACCAAGGAAGTCTCAGTGCCGTGTCTTTTCCTAAAACTGGAGAGGGTTGTAGATGTTGTAAGTTAATAAATGGGCCTCCAGTTGTAGATGTGATGGGTTGAGCTTGTTAAACCCTTTATACTGAATTGCATGCAGGAGAATTGCAGGCTTTAAAGCAGCAAAGTGTGTGTGTGTGTTGGGGGGGAGCACTGGTACCTTAATAGTATTCTCCAGTTGTAGAGCCACCATCTTCTCAATAACCTTCTCCAAAACGGGCAGGTTAGAGACAGATCTGTAGTTCAATAGCAGTCCTGGTCTAGTGACATTTTTTTCAAGATGGGGTCTCACCACCGCCTCCTTCAGAGGCTCAGGAAAGACCTCCCTCACTAAAGAACACCAGACTATCCCAGCCAGGACCAGGCAGATGGATTCAACACACTGTACAAGAAGGCGTGTTGGACCCAGATCCAAACTCCAGTAGGTAGGCCTCAACTCCTGGATGACCCTCATGACATCAACAACTGCCAACTGGTCAAAGTCAGACCAGACAAACTGAGTGCCCATGACAGTCAACAGATCACCACTCCATGTTCCAACAGAGGGCGCTGACTGAATCCTGGAACTGATAGAGGAGATCTTATCAGTGAAAAACAGAGCAAACTCATCACACTTAGATTGTGAAAAGGCTCTAATGGACTGAAGACAAACCAGATTACACAGCCTGCTGACAGTCTGGAAGAGCTGAGCTGGTCTGTTATCTGCTGCAGCTATCTCCCTGGACAGGAACTCTGCCTTCTTACAGGAGATTGTTGATAGATACTCTCTATAATCAGACATCAAAATAAGCTTGTCATCATCAGATTGGGATCTCTGCCAGTGTATCTCCAGCCTTTGACCCTTTGCCTTCAACTCCCTGTGAATCCCATTGAACCATGAGGATCTCCAGTGTGAGGTGTGGGGCCAAACACAGGCTGAACATGGACCAGTATGATAGAGTCGAGGGCATCTGTGAGGGCCATATTATAGGTCAACACCAACTCCTCAGCTCACTGCAAGCATTCATCACACCTGATAGGTCAAGAACCGTCATAAGACCCTCCGGGGTCAAACCACTTAAAGAGCAGTACTGGACCATCTCCATAGTGGAGGATCTATTGGAGGGGGGTTTAGAAAGAGAACTTCATGGTATAGTGGTGCAGTCAAATGACTGGTTCCACCATGAGGTCAGTGACCTTCAATCCCAGTTAGAAGACAGGGTCCAGAGAGTGGCCATGTACATGGGCTGCAGAGGTAACCACCTGTGTCAGGCCCACAGATTGCATTAAATGGAGGCAGTCTTATCCAAATGGTGGGAGTTTGTCATCGATTCAACTATTAAAGTCACCCAGAGTAATCCATCAGGGTGACTCCAACACCAGTCCGACAATGAAGTCCATGACTTCCTGCAGGAATTTCCTCTCACGTCCTGGGGGACAGTAAATGAGAAGGATCCTGCAACCTGCACCTGCAGTTTCCTGAACGGTCACACATTCAAAATACCTTGCTATTCCCACTGGGAAAGCCAAGAAATTTAAGCCCAACTAAAAACAAATCACCACACCCTCACCCCTATGATCCTTTCTCAGGCAGTGGATCACTGAAAACCCAGCAGGAACCACTGATTCCAATACTGAGCCGACACTTTCATCCAGCCAGGTCTTGGCGATGCAAGCCAGATCAACTGTAGAAACCAGATCAACTATGATAGAATTCTTGTTTCTAATAGATCTGGCATTGCATTACACCACCCAAGAAGGATAGGTGGATGAGGCTGATTCATTGGATACCTGTTCACTAAAGGCGGAGCCCTTGGATAAGGAAACAAGACAGAGAGACCCCTATCATGAACCAATTTCACCCCAAGGCAGCTCCTAGAGCTCACCACACCAATCTATCTTCCTCCAGCCCTATTCCCCAAAATATGCCTTGCAGACCCCACCTTCTCCCTCTTTGGTAATACTCAGTGCCATACAAAGTCTGTAGACTTCATATGATAATTAGAGACAATCAAAGTGGTGGAGGTTCCACAGCCGAGATGGGGAATAGTGCCTTCTCAAGGGAGCCACTGATCAACACATCCTAGGTCTACAGTTGCTCCTATTGTATCCAATTAAACAGTGTGACCTATCCCACTAAGCTAGCTGCCCTCCTTGAAAAATAATATAACAAAAACACAAACTATTAAAGTCCACAATTTAATAATACCAGTTACAAATTTACAGTCATAAACAATATAATAAAATACAGAATCACAAAATTCACAATCACACCCACACCCACACACACACACACACACAGCTCAAACCCTCCCAATCCCCAAACCCTCAAATCACTAACTTCAAATAAATGAAAATAGAATGACATAGAATCAAGTCCAAAATTCAGAGAGTGTTCACCAAAATTTGTCTCACAAAGTGCTCCAACAGAGACTCGAGGCCAATCACTGAGCAGAAAATGCCCCTAACTGAGTCCCATGCTAACAACTCAGAGGTGTATCATAAGAAAGCAAGCTAGCAGTTTATAGAAGAGCAAGGGGCTCTCACCCCCCTGGGCTGCCTACAACAATATTAAGATTGTCCCAGTCACTTTCCTAGCACTATCACAGCTACAGGTTCCAGTTCAAATCTCTATCAGTGCCAGTTCTCTTTTCAAACAATACAAGCTGACCAAGCAGGCAAGTAAATAAAGGCAATCTGAGCAAATACTCGTTCTGGAGACACCATAGGCTCTCCCCTCCTGGTAAGAGTCTTTCAGTCACAAAACCAAAAGTCACTTTACCTGTAGACTGAACACTTAGTCAGCTTTTCTCTGCAAAAGGCATGAAAACAACAGTTTCAGGGTGCAAAACATGCCAGATCTAACACTGCGGATCCCCTTTCAATTTGGTATCCACCAGCATGTTTTGAACACTGTGATGTTCAGCTGCGTCCAACTGCTTTCTCCTCTGACTGCACACTGCTCTCACAGTCAAGCAGGCCAGTCTTCAGCAGTCACCAGTCTTCCCATCAATGCACCACAAGTCCCTACTGTAGATTGGTGGATGGCTTCCCATCACCACGTCAAAGCAGGTTGGCTCTTCACAACCACCACTCCACCAGTCAGCAGTCCAACGCCCTCAACAGGCACAGCGCTGATTTCCGGGACCACCAACACCACCGGACAGCAAGTGATCCTCCAGATTTTCTTCACACTCTGCACTACTGCACTTATGCCAAGTCCCAACAGCAGACCTACTCTGAACTGGAAAGCCTCCTATCTAAAAACTAAAAGGCTAAACTACTATCGCTGCCTCACTCGGTCCCCTATCTAGCGCTTCCCCACATTAAACACTAACTAGTAATAAAAGAAGAATGTTTAGTTAATAAAGTTAAAATATAAATTAAAACTCCTTTCCTTAAACTGCTGATGAACAGCCCAGTATGGCTGCCATCTTAGATTCTACGTCTTCCCTTAGTTCATGTTTCCTCTTTCCCATGTCCACCCTCCCATAGATACTTGTGTTGTCTGTGAACAGGCATATCTTACCCTTGATTCCATCCACAGTGTCAATTATGAATATGCTAAACAACACCAGATGAAGCACTGAGCCATGTGGCACCCCACTGGTCACAGGCCAAGCTTCTGAGATTTCCACTCTAACTACCACCTTTTGACTTCTGCAGCCAATTTCTTACCCACCCAACAAGCTTAACTCCCACTCCCATGTATTCTAGCTTCCTAACCAGTCTTCTATGAGATACAGAGTCAAAAGCCTTGCTGAAGTCCAGATACAGAACATCAACCATTTGGCCCTTCTTTGTTCAATGTCTTAATAACCCGGTCAAAAAAGTCAATTAGGTTAGTCTGGCAGGACCTCCCCAACACAAACCCATGCTGCCTCATGTTCTGGAGCCCATTTTCCTTCAGAAGGCTCACAAATCTCTCTTTCAGGATGGTATCCATCAGCTTGCCTACTTTTGAGTTCAGACTGATGGGCCTTTTGTTCTCTGGTTCATCCTCTTGCCATTTTTATTGAGAGGCATCACACGTGCAATTCTCCAATCCCAGAGCATAATCTCTGATTCAAGAACGGTGTTAAACAGGTCTTCCAGGGAATCCACCAGAGCCTACATCAATTCCCTTAGGACCCTTAGCTGCACACCATCTGACCCTGGAGATTTATCCACCTTCTGGACCCTTAGGCCCTTAAGTACCCATCAGCTTGAATTACGTCATCCATAACTTCCTCCTCTTCTGGTCCCCACCCCCCTGATCCCTTATGGCACTGGTCCATTCTTCTCCCTAGTGAAGACTGTACCTCTGTTATGTCTTTACTACCCTCTGCAAAACCACCCTCCTTTTTTAATCTATTTCATCCTTGATGTTGTTGTCCTCCCTTATACATGGGAAAAAACTCTTCTCCCCTGTTTTTACATTGCACTTCCCTTTTAGCCTTTGCTACCCTAGCCACTCTGCTCGCCTCTCTTGACTTAGCATAGTAATTCACCCTATCCTCCTCCTTCTGAATATGTGTGCACTTCCAGGGGGCAGCCTTCTTGTCACCCAGAGATTTTGCCACCTGCTTTGCAAACTAGCTGTGCTTTTTGGCTTTTGGTTTTCCTACTTTTGATTCTGGCACACTCACTAGTGGCCTCCTTCAGTCCCTCCTTTATTATTGCCAATTTTTGTTCTACATCAATCTCCTTACTAATCCCATAAAGGTTTCCAACTAGAATTTCTACATCCTACCAAGGTCAGCCCTTATTAATGTCCAAAACTCTTGTCCTGGCCCTGACCATCCTCCTGCCCATGTCATGGTGGAACCACACCATGCAGTGGTCACTACCTGCAAGTTGCTCTTCAACTTTCATTATGTCATTCTGTTGTAGTCCTTCCATAGATGATGTAAAACAGCAAAGGATAAGCTGATTCTGAATTTGTATTTGGTGAATGTGCCCAAATTTGACACTTTCTTCTTTGAGTCAGCCCAGATGAACATTCGGGTCACTTTGGGATGAGTTCAACTTTTGGCCTGATAATGAAAAAAAAAAACACTTTAGCCCTTCCCAGATGAAGGCCAGGGCTAGCCTCATGACCACCACTTTAACCACCCTAGTCATTTCTCACCCTCCTCCTCCCTCCCCAGACTTTTTTTTATAAAAATACAGTTCCGACCCTGGGTACTGTACCAGGTGCTAACTGAGTTTGTTTTAAAAATCTGACTGCCAGTCCAGGGGAAGGTGAAAGAGAGTGTGGTTTGACTGGGGTTTGTGAATGGTGGTTATGGGGTGCCTCTTACCTCCTTTTGTAGCCTGCAAAACCCCAGTACCTAGGACCTGCAATGTCTTTCACTAAACTGTCTAAGCTGAACTGAGGACAGGGGGTTCACATCAATGTTGAACAGAAGTTGCAGGGTAAAAGTGTAGAAACATGTCTGCCTGATTTCTGTAACACTTGTTTCCAGATGTGGATCATATCACTATGCAGCCTAGGAGTCATGTATATCACTTGATATACCAGATAATAAGGAAGGAATTTCTCCAGAGGTAGATGGAGTAATGTAGTACCAGTAAAGCAAACTTTCTGACTGTCATTGCACCACACTGCAGTTGGAGGAGTAGCACCTGGTGAATAAGGTGGAAATGTGGTATATACCACTCTCACCATGGTTAACTGTTTTATTTAGGTGCTGCTGGCATCCAGTCTGGTCTCAAAGTTATATTATCCTCATAAAAACTCTGCACCAGCATGTCTTTTAAATTGACCCCTTTTCTCAATATGATCCTTGGTCCTTCCTGAGTGAATTTTTCTAGACAGAGTTCTGTGCTCAGAATAGTCCAGTGTTTTCAAATATTCCTTGCCACTTTGCTCACTCCTCGTCTGAACATAGTGCTAAACAAACAAACATTTTACCATGGGGATGTTGACTGCTACCTTGTGAGCAGAAGTAATCAAAACATGCATTTTTGGCAGAGTTAACATCAGCATCACCATGTAAATGATTCAGATACAGGTCCTTTGACATAGACAAGTGCCTATGGAAGACTGAGGGCTGCCTGTACTAATATAGATACTTATTACAGTTGGCAGGGGAACCATAACTCTGATGCTGCTTGTGATGTGGCTATGGGGAATAATCATCTCTGGAGGGGTATCTGTGATACCAGGTGGCAGAGTAACTGCAAGGATTAAGCTCCTACCATGTGATTGTTTATTTGGCAGAGATGTTGTATTGCTGTCATGTGTGTAGTTATAATCCATTGAGCTGAAGCGATGAGGTGATAGAATTTTAAGGTGATGTGTACTGTCATCCATATACAAAGAGTAGTATTGCTGTCTTTATTTTTTTGTTTGCTTGCGCATGCACAAGAAACATGATGTGACAACTTAGGAGAGAAGCGCGATGTGGAGGCACGGCAGTGTTACAGCCAAGGGAGGAACTGCATTTGGGGGCTTGGCACTGGTGGACCAATGGAGGCACAGTGTGCCAATGACACTGGTCTCCAAAAAGTGCACCAAGTTGTAACATTTTTGCCATAGCAATCAGGGGCTGCCTCGTCATTGCAGCATCAGTCATTGTGCTGCAATGAGGGAGGCGACCTGTCGTACAGGAAGCGGAGCGATCAGCTAGCCTAATACTGTTTGTGAACATGGCGGGCAGCTTGCCGCCGATCACAAACAATATTAGTGCCAAGGGTGCCCAATCCTCAGCAGCATATGCCCCCAAACTATCTTTTGTTGGCCGACGGGGCCCCAATCCCGCCAGCTTCAGTAGCTGCAAAGTGTTTATTCAACTGATGGAGAGCCCACTCCATCGGCAGATGTAACCCCCTAACTGCTTTCGTTATCTGGCCGATGGGGAGCCAACTCCCCCATCGGCATTATGTAACCCCCGGGTTTGTTGCCTGCCAATGGGGTGCCCAATCCCCGTAGGCATGATGTTTCTCCCCCCCATTGTCTTGTGTGCTGACGGGGGTGCCCAATCCCCATCAGCTGCAGCTGGCCCCCCAAAAAAGAGTCCCTTGGCATGCTGGGAGCCTACCCCAGCATGCCAAATGCCCCTGTAAAATTGAAACCGTCCCTCGTTGTCTTTTTGTTTTTTTTCTTCCCTGTAAAGGAAAAACAGTCCCTCGTGGTCTGCCACACAAGTCTCCCACAACCCGTGCCCACCCACTGTGCACCCTGCCTCCCCACACCCCCCTCACCCCATACTTACCTCTGGAGTCTGGTGCAACAATCTTCGTTGGACGGGAACATGTCTGCACTCTTCAAAGCCGACCGCGAACTGAGGGAATGCCGGTAAGCTGTATAATGTAATAAATAGGGTTTATTCAACTTTGCTGCATATCTCAGGCATTTTTTGGAATTTTGGCACCAAATTTTCAACATGGGGTTTCTGGGACCCCTCCTCATGAATTCTGTCATTGTCATGGTGTTAATCAGGCCTGAAGGGTGATTTCGCAGTCACTGTGCAAAATCACCTTTCGAGACTGATTAATGAAATGACAGTGCCAGTGTTCCTAAGGTGGGCTCTCAAAAAGCCTATGTTGCAAATTTGGTGAAACAATTCCTAAAAATGACAGTTTTATGAGTGTGCATTGCGCAGTTCCTACGCATGCTCATAACTTTGCGAATCTGTAACATTTGCACTCCAGATTTTCAACATTGCCATTTTATCAGACCTACTTATGAGCAGTACAGCTGTCACTTTTCACATCTTGTCCAAAATGTGTTTCCGTGCATGTAGCGTACAATGGTGCAGTTGGTGTATGAAATCAATGTTTGGGACACATTAAGAAAATCACAGTGACATCGTTCATGAGCAGAGGTCTTAAAATGGCTTTGTTGAAAATTTGGTGAATAAATTCCTAAAAGTGACTGTTTTACAAGCGTGTGTTGCGCAGTTCCTATGCACACTCATAAGTGCATGAATATTTAATATTTGCAGTCCAGAACTTCAACAATGCCATTTTACCACACCTACTTATGAGCAGTACAGCTTTAATTGTGCATATCTCGCCCAAAATGTGTTTCTGTGCATGTAGTGCACAATGGTACAGCTGGTGTGTGAAATCAATGTTTGGGACAGATTAAGAAAATCACAGTGACACTGTTCATTAGCACAGGTCCTAAAATATCTATGTTGAAAATTTGGTGAGAAAAGTTCATAAAATGACTGTGTTATGAGCGTTCATTGTGCGGTTTCTACGCACGCTCATACCTTCACACATTTGCAATATTTTCATTCTAGATTGCCAACACTGCCATTTGCCCGCACTTCCTTATGAACAGTACAGCTGTCATTTTTCACATCCCGGCCCACATGTGTTTTTGCACTTCCAGCGCAGACAAGAGCAGTCGTTGTGGGAAATCCATGTTCAGGACACACTAGGAAAATCACACTGACACTGTTCAGTAGCAGAGGTCATAAAATGGCTATGTTGAAAATTTAGTGACAAAAGTCCATAAACTAACTTTGTTACAAGCGTGCATTGCGCAGTTTCCATGCACACTCATAACTTTGCACATTTGCAATATTTTCATGCCATATTTTCAACATTGCCATTTTTCTGCACCTCCTTATGAACAGTAGAGCTGTCATTTTTCCCATCCTGGCCAAATTGTGTTTTCGCACTTCCAACGCAGAATAGAGCAGTCACTGTGGGAAATCACTGTCTGGGAAAGATTAAGAAAATGACAGTGATACTGTTCAAGAGCAGAGGTCCTAAAATAACTATGTTGAAAATTTGGTGATGATAGCCCATCAAATGGCTATGTTACAAGTGTGTGTTGCAGACTTTCCATGCACCCTTGTATCATCGCAAATTTGTAATATTGACACGCCAGATTTTCAACAGTGACATTTTTTCACACCTCCTTATGAGCAGTACAGCTGTCATTTTTCACATCCTTACCAAAATGTGTTTTCACAGTTCCAACGCAGAATAACGTGGTCGCTGTGGGAAATCACTGTTTGGGACAGAGTAAGAAAATGAGAGTGCCACTGTTCATGGGCAGAGGTCCCAAAATGCCTATGCTGAAATTTGGTGACAAAACTCCATAACATGACTGTGTTACAAGTATGCGCTGAACTGTTTCTGCGCAACGTTGCAACTTTGCAATTTTGTAATATTTTCACGCCACATTTTCAACAGTGGCATTTTTCCAAACCTCCTTATGAACAGCACAGCTGCCATTTTTCACATCCTGGCTAAAATGTGTTTTTGCACTCCTGCCAGAGAATAGCATGATCGCTGTGGGAAATCACTGTTTCGGACAGATTAAGATAGAACGACTGAGAGGGGGGAGTGACTGCATCCAACTGAGCTCCATCAGGACTGCTGCAGATTTGTTTGTGGGCAGGAAAAGGCCCCAACGCAAGCTTGCAGCACTGGGAGAAACAGAACGAGACAGCAAGTGCCAGAGGGGGAGTGAGCGACATCACTGGAGCGCTGTCAGGACTGCTGCGGATTGCTTTGTGGGCAGAAAAAGGCTTCAATGCAGGCAGGGGCCCAGTACAAAAGGGACGCTTGCAGTGCCAGGACAAACAGAATGAGCGCATGAGAGAGGGAGACAGAGCGACCTCAACGGAGTTCTGTCGGGTCAGCTGCGGATTTCTTTGTGGACAGACTAAGGTTCCAATGCAGCTAGAAGCCTCGTACACAAGTGCAGCCTGCAGCACCAAGAGAAACAGAATGATCGAGTAACAGATCAGTAGTGAGCGAGCTCAATGGAGCTCTATTGTGACTGCTGTGGATTTCTTTGTGGGCAGAAAATTCGGCAATGCAGGCAGGAGCCCAGAACAAAAGGCCAGCTTGCAGTGCCGGCTGAAACAGAATGAGTGAGTGAGAAAGCTCAGTCGAGCTGTGTCGGGACTGCTTCAGATTTCTTTCTGGCCAGAACAATTCACCAATACAGGCAGGAGCCCAGTACAAAAGGACAGTCTGCAGCGTCAGGAAACACAGAATGAGCGAGTGAGGGAGGGGGGTGGGTGAGCTCAATAGAGCTCTGTTGGAACTGCTGCAGATTTGTTTGTGGACAGAAAAAACCAGCAATGCATGTAAGGGCCCAGTACAAATGGGCAGCCTGCAGTGGTGGGGAAACCATAATGAGTGAGAGAGAGAGGGGGAGTGAGCAAGCTCAACAAAGCTCTATTGTAACGACTGCAAATTTCTTTGTGGGCAGAAGAAGGTGGCAATGCAGGCAGGAGCCCAATAGAAAAGGGCAGCCTGCAGCTCTGGAAGAAACGGAATGAGCGAGTGAGAGTAGGTGAGTGAGCGAGCTCAACGGAGCTTTGTCAGGACTGCTGCAGATTTCTTTGTGGGCAGACATAGGCGCCAACAGAGGCAGGAGCCCAGTACAAAAGGGTAGTCTGCAGCACCAGGAGAAACAGAATGAGTGAGTGACACAGGGGGAGTGAGCGACCTCAATGAAGCTCTGTCGGGACAGCTGTGGATTTCTTTGTGGACAGAAAAAGGTGCCAATGCAGGCAGGAGCCCAGTACAAAAGGGCAGCCTGCAGCGCTGGGAGAAACACAATGAGCGAGTGAGAGAGGGGAGTGAGCGAGCTCAACGGAGCTCTATCGTGACTGCTGCAGATTTTTTTTTTGTTGGCAGAAAAAGGCAGCAACTCAGGCAGGAGCCCAGTACAAAAGGCCAGCCTGCAGCGCCAGGAGAAACAAAATGAGCGAGAGAGAGAGAGGGGGAGTGAGCCACCTCAACGGAGCTCTGTCAGGACAGCTGTAGATTTCTTAGTGGGCAGAACAAGGTGCCAATGCAGGCAGGAGCCCAGTACAAAAAAGCAGCCTGTAGCATTGGAAGAAACAGACTGAGCAAGTGACAGAGGGCCAGTGAGCGTGCTCAACAGACCAACGCAATCAACATTCGGCATTGACAAATGCTTGTTAATATGTTCCCCAAAATTCACTGCATAGCCATATCTTTACAGCACCACAAGAGTGTGACAGCTGTCATTTTTCAAATCCTGGCCACAATTTTTTTTTACATCTGCAAAGGTGATTTTATGGTCCATGCACAAAGTCTCCTTTCAGGCAGGAGTTGAAATGTTTTTCTGCCCTTGTTCATGAGATGGGGTCATAAGCAGGCTATGTTGAAAATTTGGTGTCAACATATTAAAAAAAAATGTTATAAGCCTACACTGATTTTTGCTAATGCAGGCTTGTAACATTAGTAATTTTCAATATTTTAACCCCTAATTTAGAAGATAGCCACATCTTTACAGCACCTCATGAATGTGATAGCGGACATTTTTCAAATCATGGCCAAAGTTTTTTTCCATCCTGAAAGGTGATTTTATGGCCCCTGTGTGAGATCACTTTTCAGGCAGGAGTTGAAAATTTTCTTTGTCCTAGTTCATGAGGTGGGATCATCATAAGAAGGCCATGTTGAAAATTTGGTGTCAAAATATTAAAAAAGCATTTGTCAATGCCGAATGTTGTGTCTCTGGCATTGGCATTGGTAGTACCGGAGTGAAAGATGCATAATAGGAATAGCACTGAAGTACTGAAGTAATGCCAACCCAACCCCCACCCTGTAGAGACTGACAGGCATTGGGGGTGTGCCTTTGCATCGTCAGTTATAATGTTCATGCCATTGTACCTCACCCTACCCTGTAGACACTGACAAGTGTCTTGGTGTGCTTTGGGGTCTTTGGACATTATACTTACCCCATTCCATAAGGAAATATGCTGAGGTGGGCACAGTATAGGAGAATGGGGTGATATTTGTGGCCCAGTACTGCAAGGCACACCATGATGCCTGTTACTGGCTGCAGGGTGGGGGTAGGGGTGGAATGGCATGAGCATTACAGCCGATGATCTAAAGTCACACCCCTGACACCTGTCAGTCTGTACAGGGTGGGGTGCTTTCACTACAAATTTTCAACATAGGCTTTTTGTGACCCCACCTCATGAAGAGTGGCACAATCAGTTTGTAAGCTGAAAGGTGGTTTTGCACAGCGGCTATGCCATTTGGTGACACAGGGACAAAAACACATTTTGGGCTCGAATGTGGAACATTACAACTGTTGTTCATGAGGAGACGTAAAAAAATGGCAATGTTGAAAATCTGGAGTGAAAAAATGAAAAATTGGTGAAGTCATGAGCATGCTTAGAAACTGCACAACATATGTCCACAACCCAATTATTTGTGGGAGTTTTTTAGCCACATTTTCAACATAGATATTTTGGGACCTCCCCTCATGAACAGTAGTGCTGTGATTTTGTTAATGTGTCCCAAAGGTGATTTCCCACAGCGACCATGCCATTGTGTGTCACAGCTGTGGAAATGCATTTTGGGCAGGCTGTGAAAAATGACAGCTGTACTGTCGATAAGAAGGTGTGGAAAAATGCCAGTGTTGAAAATCTGGCATGAAAATATTGCAAATTTACAAAGTTACAAGGATGCGTGGAAACTGCACAATGCACGCTTGCAACACAGTCATTTTATGGGCTTTTGACACCAAGTTTTCAACATAGGCATTTTAGGACCTTTGCTCATGAACAGTGTCACTGTCATTTCCTCAAACTGTCCTGAAAACTGATTTCACACAGTGACCATGCAATTCTGCGCCGGATGTGCAAAAACACATTTCAGCCAGGATATGTAAAATAACAGCTGTACTGTTCATCAGGAGGTGTGGAAAAATGCCAATTTTGAAAATCTGGAGTGAAAATATTGCAAATTCATGAAATTATGAGTGTGCATAGAAGATGCACAACACACGCTTGTAAAACACTCATTTTATGGACTTTCATCACCAAACTTTCAACATAGGCATTTTAGGACCTCTGCTAATGAACAGTGTCACTGTCATTTTCATAATGTGGCTCGAACATGGATTTCCCACAGCGACCATGCTATTCTGCGCCGGCACTGTGAAAACACATTTCAGCCAGGATGTGAAAAATGACAGCTATACTGCTCATAAGAAGGTGCAGAACAATGGCAATGTTGAAAATCTGGAGTGAAAATAATATAAATTTTCAAACTAACAAAATGTGCATGCAAACTGTGCAATGCACCCTTGTACCGCAGTCATGTTATGGAGTATTGGCACCAAATTTTCAACATAGGCATTTTTGGACCTCTGCTCATGAACAGTGTCACTGTCATTTTCATAATCTGTCCTGAACACTGATTTCCCACAGTGACCACGTTATTCTGTGCAGGAAGTGTGAAAACACATTTTGGCTAGGATGTGAAAAATGACAGCTGTACTGTTCACAAGAAGGTGTGGAAAAATGCCAATGTTGAAAATCTGGGGTGAAAATATTGCAAATTCGTGAATTTACGAGCATGCATAGAAACAGCAGAATGCACTCTTGTAAAACAGTCATTTTTGGGATTTTTCCACCAAATTTGCAACATAGGCTTTTTGAGAGACCACCTGATGAACACTGGCACTGTTGTTTCATTAATCGGTCCTGAAAGGTGATTCTGCACAGTGATCATGAAATCACCTTTTGGGGCCAATTAATGCCATGACAGTGGCAGAATTCATGAGATGGGGTTCCAAAAACCCCATGTTGAAAATTTAGTGTCAAAATTCCCCAAAATGCCTGAGATATGCATCAAAGTTGAAAAAACCCTATTTATACTATTATGCAGCTTACTGGCATTTCCTCAGTTCTTGGTCGGCTTTGAAGAGTGCAGATGTGTTTCCAGTCCACCGAAGATCGTCGTGCCAGACTCCGCAGGTTAGTATGGGGGCATGTGGGGAAACAGGGTGCACAGTGGGTGGGCGAAGGTTGTGGGAGGGGGGCAAGGAGACCACTGAGGGACCGTTTAATTTTCCCACAGGTAAAAAAAAAAAAATCACAGGACTGTTTTTTCTTTGACAGCGGCATAAGGCATGCTGGGTGGGCTCCCAGTGTGCCACCGGAGTCACTGGAGTCCTTTATTTTGGGGGGACAGCTGTAGCTAACAGGTGATTGGGCACCCCATCGGCACACAACAAAAGGGGGGGCACATTATGCCGACAGGGAGTGGGCACCCCATCAGCACACAATAAAAGTGGGGGGGTAACATAATGTCGATGGGAATTGGCCCCCCCTTCAGCATACAGCAAAAGCAGGAGGGGGGGTTACATAATACCTATGGGGAGTGGGCTCCCCCATCGGCATTATGACAGGCGGCGGCAGCAATCACTGCCGCCATGTGGCCAGCACGTCGGGAGGCGTGTTGTGGTCACACTGCATGATAGCTTCACTCTTATTGCAGTGAACCTTTTCTCAGATGTGGTGACCACATTAAGTATGGAGGGTGTCAGCCTCTGCTTCTGGCTGATTGGGGAATGAGGGACACACCTACTAATCCATGCCCTGCATTCACCCAACAGTGAACGCACCTCCAAATCTGCTAATACCGCAGTATGTTGGCTGTGCATGCACATGAGCCAACATAAAAACAATAAAGTTATGAGCCTACTTTGAAATTTGTGAATGCATGCTCATAGCTTTAGTAATTTTTAATATTTTGTACCTCAAATTACAACATAGCCATTTCTTTACAACACCTCATGAATGTGACAGCTGTCATTTTTCAACTCTTGTCCAAAATGTGCTTTTGCATCCTGAAAGTTGATTTCACAATCCCTGCTCAAAATCACCTTTAGGCCAGGAGCTGAACATTTTCTGTGCCCTGCTTCATTAGGTAGGACCATAACAAGGTTATGTTGAAAATTTGGCATAAAAATATTAAAAAACAAATATTCAACATTTTTCCCCAACATTTCATGGCTACAGCCCTATTGGCTCTGGCCAGAGTTTGTTTCTATGGGGAAGCCAAATACTATTTCCATATCTTTTGGGAAGTCTAATATTATTTCCCTAGCTTATAGAAGGCTTGCAATGATAAAGTATGGTGGAATTCATACTTTTGTTTAAATTGCTTTTGATCCCCTCCCCTCAATCTATCACTGGCAGGGCCAACATTGAGCAGAACTTGTTTTTACCATCACTACCCACCCCCATGATACTCCAACATTGACAGTGCTGATAATACTTAGAACCACTGGTGGAGTTGCTTATGCCAGTGCCAGTCACTCTGTTGCTGTTGGGCACAGTAGGTGCTCAGTGTCTTTAAGTGACATTTTTGTCCATTCCACTCATGTCTGGGTCAATTTTAGTCTGCAACAACCCTGGTGGATGAAGGAGGATATGCACACTATCCATGTGATTGAAAATGAAGTAATTAGTTGTGCAGCACCAGGCTGTGCATTAGAGAAAGAGTAATTTGTGCTCTGGGACAGCCTAGGTTCAAGTTGCCTTGGTGGTGCAGCTAGTTAGCATGACTGGAACAGTATTTTGGGTGGCCTGGGTTCAAGTCTCAGCAGAGGCACCTACTTCTTTCTCTCTTCTGTTTGTATGTGTTCCATAAATATGCACACCACACCCATGTGATTGAAAATGAAGTAATTATTTGTGCAGCACCAGGTAGTCCATTGGAGGGAGAGTAATGTGTGCTCTGGGACAGCCCAGGTTCCAGTTGCTGTGGTGGTGCAGCTGGTTAGCATGACCAGAACAGTATTCTGGGTGGCCTTGATTCAAATCTCAGCTGAGGCACTTACTTCTTTCTCTCCTCTGTTTGTATGCGTTCCATAAATATGCACACCGCACCCATGTGTTTGAAAATGAAGTAATTATTTGTGCAGCACCAGGTTGTGCATTGGAGAAAGAGGAATGGGTGCTCTGGGACAGCCAGTAACCAGTGATAATAGTGATCATATATGGGCGACTGTCAAAATGGTGACCCATAATACGGTGCTATTATCATGGGCAACCTGCCAGGGTAGCGAGGACTGCGACTGTGAGGAGAGGGAAGGGCGAGCAGAAGAGAAAAATAGTGAGGGAAAGGGGAAGGATAGGGTAAAGGGTTATTACCCTCTAGTGTGCCTGCTCCACTGAGCCAACTGTGTGGTGTGGTGGATAGTTAGGTTGGCTCCAATGGAGCAGGTCCTGGATTAGGGGCTGGGGGCCGGGAAGAGTTTTTTTTTGTTTTCGCAGCTACAGGACTTACATTTTTTTTAAACTGGGCTGTACCCCTTCCCTGACATGCACCCCTCTGGAGTTGACAATCCATAATCAAGGGGGTGCAGCCCCTCTGCAAACACACAAAGTATTGTGTGTGCCCAGTCACCTGCAAGTGTTTATCGCCAAATTGCTTTTTGGCGATTTACACTCACCATAATAGCGATCACTGTAACGCATTCACTATCATGACACAGACAGATAAGGACAGTCACGGTTCCAGTTGCCTTGGTGGTGCAGTTGGTTAGCATGACCAGAACAGTATATCAGGTAGCCTGGGTTCAAGTCCCAGCTGAGGCACTTATTTCTTTCTCTCCTCTGTTTGAAGGAGGAAAGCCATCAGGGGGAAAACTTAATTAAGTACTTTCAAATTACAACTAGTGTTGCTTACATAGTATCTGACAGAAGTGAATACTATCAGATAGCTTCAGATACCAACCCTGATGTGACTATTCAGGATATGAGGGATCTGTGTCATATATTCAACCTGATCTCACTACCCAACCTTCGCTCCCTCTCTCTGACATTGGATCTGAATTCTGAACTTGGTCACATTGGATCTCAAATCTGGAGTTAGAAAGAGGCACACTCCATGGGAACCCATTGGATAAGTCAAAAGCACTATCCAAACATCACTAAGTAAAACCCTTCTCTTTGTCCCTGTGCTTTTAAATTTAGGATCCTCTTTCTCCATTTTTCATAAAGCCATGTAAATGTGAACAAATAGCAAAATAGAATAATAGTAACCCAGCTGGCATCTTTATGAGCATTTTAATTTACAGCAAAATGTATTTTATCCCTCTTTTTATGTTTGCTTGCACGCATGCGCAAGAAACATTATGTGATAGCTTATGATAGAAGTGAGTTGTGGAGGCTCAGCACTATTACAGCCAAGGGAGGCACTGCATTTGGGGGCTTGGCAGTGGTGGACCAATGGAGGCACAGTGTTCTGATGACACTGGTCTCCAGAAGTGCACCAAGTACAAACATTTTAGCAGCAGCAATCAGAGGCCACATCATCATTGCAGGGTCAGTCATTGTGCTGCAATGAGGGAGTGACCCGTCACTGCAGGGCAGAATGTTAGCTGGCCTAATACTGTTTGTGAACATAGCGGGCAGCTTGCCACCATGTTCACAAACAGTATTATGCAGCCCCCATGCCAAGGGGGTGCCCAATCCCCCTCAGCAGCATGTGCCCCCCAAACAGTCTTTGTTTGCCAATGGGGGCCCCAATCCCCACCGGTGTCAGTCCATCTGAGCTGCTGGATGTGCGACAGGGAGCCCATTACCGTCAACATAATCCCCCACACACACACAAAAACTATGTTTGTTAACAGGGGTCTTAATCGCCTGTGCCTTGCCACCCTATATGCCAATGAAATGCCCAATCCCCATCAGCTACAGTCGCCCCCAACAAAACAGAAGTTGGCATGCTGGGAGCCCACCCCAGCATGACAAATTTCAGTTAAAAGACTCTGCAAAACAAAAACCGTCCGCAATGTGTTTTTTTTCTGTAAAGAAGGAACGTCCCTCAGCGGACTCTCTGCCCCGCCCTCCCACAACCGCACCCACCCACTGTGCACCTTACCTCCCCACAACCCCCCTCACTCCATACATACCTCCGGAGTCCGGCGTGACAATCTTCGGTAGACCGGGAACACATCTGCACTCTTCAAAGCCGACCGCGAAACTGAAGAAATGCCGGTAAGCTGTTTATTATTATTATTTAGTTGTTTAACCAGGTATAGCACACTAAGCTGAAAGCTTTTTTACAGGAGCGACCTGGGAGCACAATGCTGGTAAGCTGTATAATGGAATAGATAGGTTTTTTCAACTGTGATGCACATCTCAGGCATTTTTTGGAATTTTGGCACCAAATTTTCAACATGGGGTTTTTGGGACCCCTCCTCATGAATTCTTTCACTGTCATGGCATTACTTGACCCCAAAAGCTGATTTTGCAGTCACTGCATGGAATCACCTTTCAGGACTGAATAATGAAACGGCAGTGCCAGTGTTCATGAGATGGTCTCCCAAAAAGTCTATGTTGCAAATTTGGTGGGACAAATCCAAAAAATGACTGTTTTTCAAGCATGCATTGCGCAGTTGATACGTACCCTCGTAACTTCGCGAATTTGCAATATTTTCACTCCAGATTTTCAACATTGGTAGTTTTATGCATCTCCTTATGAACAGTGCAGCTGTAATTTTTCACAACCTGGCCAAAATGTGTTTTCGCTGTTCCGGCGTGGAATAACATGGTTGCTGTGGGAAATCCATGTTCAGGACACATTACGAAAATCACAGTGACACTGTTCATTAGCAGAGGTCCTAAAATGCCTGTGTTGAAAATTTAGTGAGAAACGTCCATAAAATGACTGTGTTACGAGCATGCATTGCACAGTTTCCATGCACGCTCATTACTTCGCACATTTGCAATATTTTCACTCCAGATTGTCAACACTGCCATTTGTCCACACCTCCTTATGAACAGTACAGCTGTCATTTTTCATATCCTGGCCAAAATGTGTTTTTGCACTTCCGGCACAAACAGCGCGCTTGCTGTGGGAAATCCATGTTTGGGACACATTAGGAAAATCACAGTGATGCTGTTCATTTGCAGAGGTCCTAAAATGCCTATGTTGAAAATTTGGTGACAAAAGTCCATAAAATGAATGTGTTATGAGCGTTCGTTGCGCAGTTTCCACGCACATTCATTACTTCGCACATTTACAATATTTTCACTCCATATTTTCAACATTGCCATTTTTCTGCACCTCCTTATGAACAGTACAGCTGTCATTTTTCACATCCTGTCCGAAATGTGTTCTCACACTTCCGGCACAGAATAGCGTGGTCGCTGTGGGAAATCACTGTTCGGGACGCATAACAAAAATCACAGTGACACTGTTCATTAGTAGAGGTCCTAAAATGCCTATGTTGAAAATATGGTGATGAAAGTCCATAAAATGACTGTGTTATGAGTGTGCTTTGTCCAGTTTCCACGCATGCTCATAACTTTGCACATTTTAATATTTTAACTCCAGATTTGCAACATTGCCATTTTTCCACACCTCCTTATGAACAGTACAGCTGTCATTTTTCACATCCTGGTCGAAATGTGTTTTTGCAGTTCTGGCGCAGAATACCATGGTTGCTGTGGGACATCAGTGTTTGGGACACATTAAGAAAATCACAGTGACATTGTTCATGAGCACAGGTCGTAAAATGCCTATGTTGAAAATCTGGTGACAAAACTCCATAAAGTGACCGTTTTACATGCATGCATTGCACAGTTTCCATGTATGCTCGGTAAGGCGAGCATTTTTAATATTCCCACTACAGATTTTCAACATTGCCATCTCTTCATACATCCCTATGGATGGCACAGCTGTCATTCTTCACATCCTGCCCGATCTGTGTTTTCGTACATGTGGCGCAGAATGGCACGGTCACTGTTGGAAGTCAGGTTTTGGGACACACTGACAAAATCACACTGCCACTCTTCATGAGAAGAGGTCCCAAATGCTTTCCTGAGGTGGGGTCAGAAAAAGGCCATGTTGAAAATGTGTACTATAAATACTAACAAACACCTGAGACATTAGGGTTTCTAACCATACTGTCCTACCCTGTACAGACAGACTGGCATCGGGGTGTGCCTTTGGATTGCCGACTGTACTGCTCATGCCATCCCACCCCCAACCCCCAGCCACTGACAGGCATCGAGGTGTACCTTGGACTCTTCAGCCCAAGACTTCACCCCACTCTCCCATGCTGCACCCATTTCACCGTATGTCCTTATGGAATGGGGTGACAGTAAAGCCAAACACCCTAAGGCACACCTCGACATGTGTCGCTGTCTACAGAACAGGGTGAGGTGACATGGCTTGACCGTCATGGCCAATGACCCAAACACTTACCCCAAATCCTGTCTGTCTCTACATGATGGAGGTGGGGTTCACGTGAAGTTCAATACTTCACTTCCATTCCTATTCTGCATCAGTCTAACTCCTTCATTCCCAATGCTAATACCAGCAAGCAAACATTCGGCATTGACAAATGCTTGTTAATTATTGTTGTCTGCTTGACACAGATGGTATCTTACTGTTTCATAAGTTGTATGCTGTTTTTAAAACAAATTTGCTTGGATTGGATTTTTTGTGCATTGCTACAGTATATGAGGACAAAGGGGCTCTCTTGTTTTGTTGCATGCATTTGGATCCTAAAATTCCCCAAGGATTTGCCACATGCAATCTGCTACATGTTACATGAGGAGGCAGTATAAAGTAGTGGCTTAAGGCTCTGAGCTGCAAACCTGGAGACCTGGGTTTGAATGCCACAGTCCCCAACTGCATACTGTGTGACCCTAAGCAAGACATTTAACTTCTTGTGCTCCCAGGTCATACCTATAAACAAGCTTCAGCTTAGTTTGTCTCTCCTGGTTAAAAACAAAAATGTAATAGGCAAATGCAGGAAACGGAATGTCATTAGGGTTAGGGTGGTTATCCCAAGTAGTACATTTGCTTATTTTTTAGGTTGACAAATTTTTAAAGCAATTCATAGTAATTATTATTATCCTTTGCAGGATCTTGTTATGGTTCATACTACTGGACTGAGTTTGAGGTCCTCAACTGATATTCTTCTACATCTTTGTGTAAATCCAAAAAGGGTTCTTGTTCTTTTTCCATTGCTGCTCTAACTTTTTGAAATAATCTTCCCAGCTGTTCACATACTACTATGTTGCTACAAGTGTATAAATATAGGCTGAAAGAATATTTGTTTTGCTTGGATGTTTGTAAATGTATTTATTAATGTTTTTTGTTTATGCATTAACTTGCTATTTGTAGATTATTTATGCATTTTACTTGTACAGTATGTTATATATGTTATGACTTTTTTGTAGTTAGTATTCAGGTTGGGTCTGAAAAGGTTCATAGGTGTGTTATGAGTTCAGGGGTCTTGCCCAATTTGAACTCATTGCCTAGTGGCTATATTCAAATTTCTTTTCTCCCATGTGCTTATCTAGTTCATACTTGAACTGGGTCAAACTACTGCTTGAAACAACTTCTAAAGGCAAAGAATTCCAGATTGGAGGTAACCTCTGTGTGAATTTTTTTTTTCTTTTTGAGGTATTATTTTAAATTTAAGATTGTGTGTTCTAGTTATGTAACCTGTTACAGCTTTTTGGAGACAAAGGGATTCACATAAAGCAGAATCATATACCGATTTGCATGCTTTGCAAAGATCGCCCCTACATGCTCTATATTCCAGGGAGAAGAGTCCCAGAGTTTTGAGTCTCATATTGCAATCTAAGTTAGAAAGTCCCTTTACTTTTTTTGTAAGTTGTCTTTGGACCTTTTCAATCGAGGCTATTCCACCCATGGAAGTAGGAGCACAAAGGGAGGCACAGCAATCAATATGTGATCTAACTAGACTAGAACATAGTGGGAGCAATACTTCTGGTTCTCTACTGTTTATATGTTTAAGGATACATGAAATTATACCATGACATTCTTTTATAATGTTATTATTGTGTGTGACAAACTTTAAATCACTAGAAATTGTAATTTCTAAATCTTTTTCATGTGTAATAGATTGTAGTTTATGATTATTTATATAATAAATTGTGTTCCAGTTGCGTTTACATAAGTGCATCACTTTACACTTAGCAGGGTTAAAGGTCATTTTATTTTTTACAGACCAATTAAATAAATTATCAAGATTAGCATGTAGTGATCTGACCGATTCTAGATTGTTAACGATGCAGCCCAGTTTGCTGTTATCAGCATATTTATGTATCCACACATTATCTGTGGTTTGCATACTGGCAATTAATAAATGAAATAGCAAGGGACCCAAAACGGAGCCCTGTGAAACACCACTACTCACACTTCCCCATTCAGACACAAAAGGGGTATTGATTTACCCAGTGCTCTTACCAGGTTAACAAATAAAATCATTAATAGCAAGCAGTTCAGAGGTGTGGAAAATGTTGGATTCAAACTCTGTTTTTAGCTTAATTAACTTAGTTTAAGTTTTTAACTTTGTCTTTGGTGTTTCTCCACTCTCCAAGTCCTCCTCTCCCCAGTTTCTTCTGTCCTCTATCCCAGTGATGGGGCCATCACAGCTTTGTTTCCTCCAGTTGGGAGAGTAAATCAGTGTCTGTCAATGCTGTGCCTTGATTGGCTAGAAACAGATATACAAATGGCTGATGGAGCTCTCTGACCTGCAGACAGCCTTTGAGTGAGATGTTGGGATTCAGTCCTAAACCCCTAGCCTCCTAGGTACCACCATGTCTGTGAACTATCTGAAGACTTATATTTATTAACATCTGTCCCATACCCACCTCTGTCTGTGACCCAAACACTCAACCTACTGGCCTCCACAACACCTTTAAATTTCTACCTTTACAATCTAGTCCTATGCCTTCACTCCTGCTGTTGATTTATGCTGTAACTCCCTTCTTTATGCAGTGCAGAAGCCAGATGGCACTGGGCTGTGGGCTGGCTAAATGTCATGGTACTATGACTCCCAAAGGGATTTCACCTTGCCTTTTCTGTTCCAACCACTCATTTGATAGAAACCACTCTGATGCACTATCCATTGAGGGGGCATGTGGTTTATGTCATTCAACATCTGATGACATCCCCCAACTCTTTTAAGGAAGTGACTGCAGTTATGTGGAGAAACGATAAAGGGAGCTCACTCTCCACAGGGGAGGCCACATAGCAATCTGATTCAGGCAGGTAGCTGCACCTGCAATGTAAGAAAAATGAATGCCTTCCTCCCTTACTATGCATAATGATTTCCCTATTAAAACTTGCAAACATGGTTGGTCTTAGCCAATGCTTGTTTTTCTATTTTTAGCAAGAGATGTGCTTCAGCTTCTGGGGAATTTATGTATTTTTTAAATGTTTTTCTGTTGGAATTTCACTTGAGTGGTGATCCATGGTATCATGAAGTTAGAATAATTAATATTTACACAAACAGACATAGCTGTGAGAAAGAATATGTGCAACAGAAGTCACTAGGTCAAGATGGTTTCTAAACACTCCACCTGCCCTGGTCTATCTTGTCAGACTCGAGTAATCAATACTTGAATCATTCCTTAATACAGGCATTACTAATGACCATGCATCAAGGCATGACTGATTCTGATAACACTATAACCATATTATGCATAACTAATTCTGATAACACTACAACCATATTATCAACTCTCTTCAAATACTTTGGCATTTTAGACAGTTTATAAAATAAAATTGTATTGTTTTGCTTTGTATGGCATTGTTTTTATTGGCGCCCAGTTAGTGGGCCAGCCAGCATATCAGGAGAGGGGATCAGTGCTTTGTTTAATATACAGTATACCATATGATGACCCTGAAACAGTCCACTGCAATCAGAATCACATTCCGCTGTAAACAGAGATCCATTCTAGCCAACATAAAGACTATAATAGGTCTGACAAGGCTTGATGGTGTCTCGCTAGCAGTGTCAAGCATTATCACGGCTAGAAACAACGTTTCTGTCATTTCATTCCTGAACCACACAATCAAGTCTCCTCTGAACAACACACCACCATATATTTGCAGTGGCAGAACATCTATGTTGAATAAATAAAGAGGTACTTTAATGCATGAAGGGTGTTTGTCTATGAAAGTGCTTGACTGTGGTTATCAGTGACTAGGACTGCCTATCATAACGGCACAGAAATTAAAGCATTTCTGTTGTCCAGCTGATACAGTTTTGAGAAAGGAGGACAGTGAAGCTATATGCCAATTAAGCTCCAGTGGCTTCATAAACTGGGAATGGATTTGTAATGAGAATTTATTTTTGCATTTAAACTATTTGCACCAGAGAGAAATTCCCATCATTGGAGTATATCTCATTACCCAGGACACATGCCAGCTGAGAGAGCATCTCAGTTTCAGCAGGGTCTGACTCCTGCTTCTAGCCAGTGTTACAGCAAAGTGGATGGAAGCACAGGAAGGTCCAGTGATCTATGAATCAGGGTTTATAGTGCGATTTGAACCTAGGAATTTCATTCCAGTAGTTTATCCCAGTCCCAGGGTGGTAGCCTGGGTAAAACATTGGCTGAACAACAGGACACAGAAGGTAATTGTAAATGGAGTCCACTCTGAAGAAAGAGGGGTTACTAGTGGGGTACCTCAGGGTTCAGCACTGGGTCCAGTCCTTTTTAATGTCTTTATAAGTGACATTGCAAAGGGACTGGGAGGAAAAGTATGCCTCTTTGCAGATGACACAAAGATCTGTAACAGGGTGGATACACAAGGAGGCATGGAAAGGATGAGAAGGGACTTGGCAAGGCTGGAGAAATGGTCAGAAGTATGGCAGCTTGGATTCAATGCAAAGAACTGCAAAGTAATGCACCTGGGAAACAAAAACCCAGGGGAAGATTACACAATGTGGAGGGAGGTAGTAACAACAACAAAAATGGAAGGGGACCTGGGGGTAATCATATCAGATGACCTTAAGGTTGGCAAGCAATGTGAGAAGGCGGTAGGGAGGGCTGGGGGGATACTGGGATGTATAGGGAGAGGCATCACTAGCAGAGAACAGGAAGTTGTTATCCCCCTGTACAGACAGTTGGTGAGACCCCATCTGGAGTACTGTGTCCAGTTCTGGAGACCCCATCTCTGCAAGGACATAGACAGGATGGAGGCAGTCCAGAGGAGGGCAACTAAAATGGTGCAGGGTCTGCAAGAGAAGCCATACAAGGAGAGGCTAAAGGAGCTTAATATGTATACCCTTGAGGAAAGGAGGGAGAGGGGGGACATGATAGAAACATTTCAGTACCTCAGTGGAATCAACAAAGTCCAAGAGGGTAGCATCTTTCAGAAAAAGAGATGTACAAGAACAAGGGGACACAATTTGAATATAGATGGGGGATGACTCAGGGGCAATGTGAGGAAGTATTTTTTCACAGAGAGGGTGGTGGACGCATGGAACAGCCTTCCTGAGGAGGTTGTGGGATCTAAAACTGTAGGAGAATTGAAGAATGCATGGGACAGACATAAGGCAATTTTTGTGGGGGGTGGGTAGGAAGAAATAGGCTGTTGGTTAAATAGGATCTGCAGCTTATCATCTAGGTAGGGAAATGGGCAGACTAGATGGGCCAAGCAGTCCGTATCTGCTGTCAAAGTCTATGTTTCTGTGTTTCTATGTTTTCTTGACTATTGAATTGAACTGATAAACACAGTCAACACACTTAATCTGATGGTGAATAATACACTCTGAGGGAATGGAGCAAAAAGAGTGAAGGAGAGGAAGGAGGAGAAAAGAACTGATGGTGTGAACCCCTCTGAGTGGGCCTGCACTGTGGGAATCTGGCAGATCAGGCAGCTGGGCAAATGTTCTAACTGCTTCTGCTTGGGGGGAGGTGCTTGTGGAAGTGCTGCAGCCCCACCTCAATCAGTGGGTACACAACTGCTGAATAAATAAATGAGGTTAAATGGGAACAATGTCAACATACTGAGCCCTTAAATAATCTTGAATTATCATGTTGCATAACAATGTTCATACTCTTTATTTGGTGCCACACCACTTTATTAGCTTGCTTTGATTAGTGTTTAGATGTGCTGTCTTTAGAGATTGTGTTCTTGCCTTGTTTATTTTAGCCAGTAGGTAACCATTCCTGCTGGACTGTGTTTTACTTTTATTTAATTTTTTTATTCTTTGGTAACAGGGTAAGGCCCACTGGGCACAAGGCCCATTTACTGAGGTGACCCAGGAGTACTGGAAAGGTTATTTGACTTTCTCAGGGTCACACAGTTATACAAGTTGAGGTTATGGCTATCAAACCAAAGTTTCCTGGATAAACCAAACCTGTTCACAGTTAGTTGTTCTAATCTGTAGGCTATACTTCCAACCATCTGTTGACTGCAGTTGTCCTCCTTGCCCCCCTCCCTCCCCCCCAATGAAAATAAGATGATGCAGCTCATGGGGTTATACCAGTTGAAATAATTTTAAATAAATAAATTAATTAGAAAAGTACATTTCATGAATGCACACCTTCTGTAGATTTTGTTGATATGGATAGTTGTCTTGCATTTGCTTCCACTGTCTTAATAAAAGTGAAAAACTGGCTTTTCACCATATTAATGTTACTGCAAAAAAAATGTTGTTTATAGTCCATGATCTACTCCAACTGCCTCCTTCCCAAAACTTGTGAACACTGCCCCCCCAAACGTACACTGATCAGAGCCCAGCCACTCATGATGATGTGGGAGGAGATTACTGCAGCGTGAGTGGCTGGCTTGTGTGTGGGTGATCCTAAAGGTTGGGAAGGAGATGATTTCAATAACTAAAAAAAAACAAAAGTTTAATAAGAGCAGGTTTTTCACTTTTTTCAAGAAAAGGGATGAAAACAGAAAAAACATTCTACATGTATATCAACAAATTCTATAGAAAGTGGGGACATCTACAGTGGGTTGCTTACATTTGCTGATAACACTAATCTGTCAGGGTGGCAGACTTCCTTGATGATTCAGACAAACTTCAGGAGGACCAACAAGCTGGGTGACTAGTCAGACTACTAGAGTATCAGATTCAGTATAGCCAAATGCAAGCTGCTAAACTTGGTGAGCAAATAAAAAAGTGTGTGGGGCCTACATATTGTGTGGGCTCACCTTGTTGCAGTGGAGGAGGCAAATGGCCTGGAGATCACAACAGACAGGTGGTTAAAGCATTACAAGTAAAGCTATGTGGTCTAAATCCAGAAAGATCTGACACTCACCACCTCTTCTATCAATAGAACACCACACAGAACTGTTAAAACAAGTTTTTATTTAGACAGCATGCATATAAAAATAAATAAATAAAAATGTTTTTTAGCAGTTCTAACTGTGTGGCGTCCTGTTGGCAGAAGAGGTGGAGAGTGCAAGAACTTTGTGGATTTTGACTTTGACTCTTTCTTGAGCACCACGATACCTAGTGCACACTGTTTTTGGACTTGATACAGCTGTGTGGTATATGGATTTCTGCCACTGAAATTTGTGTAGAGTGGCAATTCCACTTCCAAAATACTTTTTGGAATTTCTTTTTTATTAATGTGTAATTCTGAAAAATGCTTCTATGTTAACTGTGGAATAATATTCAGTGGATTATGCAATCCACATATTTTTCCACTGGTTGAGGGAAATTAATCTGCAGTTTACCTTAACAGCAGAACACAATTATGTGGCTAAAATTATGTTTTCAGAATTTCAAAATTCTGCTTCTGACAGAATACTGCAGAATTAGTCAGAATTTTCAAAATTTTGTGGAATTCTGGCGGAAGTGGAATTTGTCAATTCTATACCGCTCTAATATCATGCAGTGTGAAACCTATGTCAAGGGGGCCAGTATAATATGGGGTGCACAAAAAGGGGGTGATGAGCAGGGCATAGGGCAGAGGAAGTAATCCTACCACTTGATAATGCACTGCTAGGACTCCACCTGGAGTACTGTGTGTAGTTCTGGGCTCCTCAATACAAAAATGTATTGAAGTTGTCAAGAGGATGCAACACAGGGCCATCAAAATGATTAGGGGTTTTGGGGGAAAAAAGCTTTGAGGAAAGGTTGGTGGTCATCAACGTGTTTGGTTTGCAGAAAAGGAAACTGCAATGGAACATGATCTTAGTCTTTCACATACCCAAGGATACTGACATAATTGAACAGATGGAAATATTTGTTCTGGTGTCCTCTAACATATTTTGGAGCACACCCTGTCACTTCACTTCATCACAGGACATATCATGACATGGACTTTTATGTACAAATGTTGGGTGATCAGTTATGGACACCCAGATGTATTCTTAAAAAACAGTGAAATAACTGTTTCATAATCTGAGATAATTAATCGACCAATAACATAAGAAAATAATAAAACAAGAAAATGCTATCATTAAACATAATTGTTCTGGTAAACCTAATTTTTATGTTTGCTTGCATGCATGTGCAAGAAGCATAGTGCTATCATCCAAGTTTTCAGAGGTGTGGCAGCCCTCTTCCAATTCAGTCAGTGTGGTTGCAGGCGCGGCTGCATTTCTCCAGTGCCTGCTGGAGCTGTCTATGACAGCAGTCCAAAATGCAGTGGTGTACAGTTGAAAGGGGGAGCTACGCTTCAGTGAGCAGCGATAAGATATCGCCTGCTCATGCGTGCTCCCTCTACACACACACATGCACGCACGCATACTGCGAGCTCGCCCCCTCCGCACTGTATAGCCAACGAGGGTGCCCAATCCCCCATCGGCTGTGTTGAACCCCCCTCAAACAGAGTTGTACATGCCACGCTGGGTGCCCACCCCAGAGTGGCTAAACATGTATAGCTGACAGGGGTGGCCAATCCCCTGTCGGCTCCACTGTCCCCCCCGAGAGAACAGGGTGCCACGCTGGGAGCCCACCTCAGCGTGGCAACAGATGCTGTCGCTGATGGGGGTGCCTAATCCCCTGTCGGCTCCACACCACCCCCCCACAAGCTGTCCTTGTGCCACACTGCGAGCCCACCTCAGAGTGGCAAACGTCCCGCATCATCTCCTCCTTTGTTAAAAAAAAAAACCTGCAACAGAAAAACGGTCCCTCGCTGTCTCTGCCCCCACCCGCGCTCACCCACTGTGCACCCTGCCTTCCCACACCCCCCACCCCATACTTACCTCTGACTCGTGCAACGATCTCCGGTGGACCGGGAACACATCTGCACTCTTCAAAGCCGACCGCAAACTGAGGAAATGCCGGTAAGCTGTATAATGTAATGAATAGGGTTTTTTAAACTTTGCTGCATGTCTCGAGCATTCATTGAAATTTTGGAACCAAATTTTCAACATGGAGTTTTTGGAACCCCTCCTCATGAATTCTGTCACTGTCATGGCGTTAATCGGGCCCGCAGGGTGATTTCACAGTCACTGCGTGAAGTCACCTTTCGGGACAGATTAACGAAATGACAGTGCCAGTGTTCATAAGGTGGGCTCTCAAAAAGCCTATGTTGAAAATTTGGTGAAATAATTCCTAAAAATGACTGTGTTACAAGTGAGCATTGCGCAGTTTCCACGTGCCCTCTTAAGTTCATGAATTTGTAATATTTTCAGTCCACATTTTCACCAGTGGCATTTTTCCACACTTCCTTATGAACAGTACAGCTGTCATTTTTTACAACATGGCTGAAATGTGTTTTCACACTTTCAGCACAGAAATGCGTGGTCGCTGTGGGAAATCATTGTTCGAGACAGAGAAAGAAAATCACAGTGACACTGTTCATGACCGGAGGTCCTAAAATGCCTGTGTTGACAGTCTGCTGTAAACAATTCCCAAACTAATTACATTACGGGTGCACGTTGCACAGTTTTTACGCACGCTTGTAACTTCACCAATTTTTTTAATATTTTCAACATTGCCATTTTTTACACCTCTCCATGAATAGTACAGCTGTCATTTTTTCACATCCTGTTCAGAATGTGTTTTTGCACCTGTGGTGACAAATGCTGTAGTCACTGTGCAAAAGCAGCTTTCAGCTAACAAACTGATATTGCCACTGTTCATGAGGTGGGGGTCACAAAAAACCCATGTTGAAAATTTGGAGTGAAAATACCAACGAATGCATGAGGCGTTAGTGTTTCCGACCATAACACCCCACCCTGTAGAGAATGACAAGCATCAGGGCTGAGACTTGGGATTGTCACCTGCAATGCTCATACCATTCCACCCCCACCCACACCCTGCAGCCACTGAGAGGCATCGAGCTGTGCCTTGGACTCTTCAGCCCCAAAGTTCACCCCATTTTCCTATACCACACCCATCTCACAATATTTCCTGATGGAATGGGGTGCGCATAAGGGCCAAAGACCCCAAGGCACACCGTGACACTTGTCGGTGTCTGCACGGTAGGGTGTGGTGAAATGGCATGGCCGTTATTGCCTGATGACCCAAAGGCACACCCCAATGCCTGCCACTATCTGCAGGGTGGTGATGGGGTTGGCTTCAGTTCAATAATTCACTGCCATTCCTATTATGCAGCTCTGTAACTCCTACACTACCAATGCCAATGCCAGCAAGCAAACATTCAGCATTGACAAATGCTTGTTTTAAGCATTTTATTCTTGTAGATACCTGCTCTTTAAATTAGAAACAAAATGAAATCTAAGTGAATGAAAGTGTTCCTTTATGGAGAGCAGAGTCTCTCCCAGACATAGACATGCCCCACTGCAATACTAAATGTGATACCATGTCTGTGCATAGACTACTAGCAAGGCCCATAAAATTCTATGGATCTGTATCTTTTGATCCAGTCACAGAACTTGTATCTTGAAACAGAAGTTGGAACTATCTCATGGCACTGTATACATTACAGCTGCCACAGAACTTAGGTCTGAAGCAATAAAAGGAACAAGAGGCCCTGACTAGAAACATAGAAAAATAGAATCTGATGGCAGATAAGGACTGCTTGGCCCACCTAGTCTGCCCATTTCCCTACATAACGGATAAGCTGCAGATCCTAGTTAACCAACAGCCTACTTCCTCCTACCACCCACTGGAATTACCTTATGTCTGTCCCATGCATTCCTGAATTCCCCCACTGTTTTTGACTCTACAACCTCCTCAGAAAGGCTGCTCCATGCATCTACAACCCTCTTTGTGAAGAAGTACTTCCTCATATTACTGCTGAGCCATCCCCCTCTATCTTCAAATTGTGCCCCCTTGTTCTTGCACATCTCTTTTTCTGAAAGATGCTACCCTCTTGGACTTTGTTGATTCCCTTGAGATATTTGAAAGTTTCTATCATGTCCCCACTCTCCCTCCTTTTCTCGAGGCTATACATCTTAAGCTACTTTAGTTTTTCTTCATATGTCTTCTGGTGCAGACTCTGCACCATTTTGGTTGCCCTTCTCTGGACAGCCTACACTCTGTCTATGTCTTTGTGGAGATGGGGTCTCCAGAACTGTAAACAGTACTCCAGACGTGGTCTTACCAACTGTCTGTACAGATGTTCAACAACTTCCTGTTTTCTTCTGGTGATGCCTCTCCCTATGCATCCCAGTATCCCTCCAGCCATCCGTACTGCCTTCTCACATTGCTGGCCCACATTTAGGTCATCTGATATGACTACACCCAGGTCTCTTTCAATTCTTGTTGTTGTCAGTATGTCATTTTCCATCGTGTACTCTTCCCCTGGGTTTTTGTTTCCCAGGTGCATTACTTTGCATTTGTTTGCATTGAATCTAAGCTGCCATACATTTGACCATTCCTCCAACCTTGCCAAGTCCCTTTTCATCCTTTCCACCCCACCCTGTGCATCAACCCTGTTGCAGATCTTTGTGTCATCTGCAAAGAGACATACATTTCATTCCAGTCCCTCTGCAATGTCCCTTATAAAGACATTAAAAAGGACTTGACCCAGTACTGAACCCTGTGGTACCCCACTAGTCTTAGTTTATTCTTTGGTAACTGGGTAAGGCCCACTAGGTACAAGTGCCTGTTTTCAGGGGTGACCTGGGAGCACTGGGCGGTTAAGTGACTTGCTCAGAGTCACACAGTATGCAAGTGGAGGTTGTGAAAATCAAACTCAGGTCTGGTCTGCTGGATGTATCAAGCTCATTCACACCTCATTCCTCTAACCTCTAGGCTATATTACCAGCCCACTACTAGGAACCCCCCTTTCTTGACTGTGAACTCCATTTACTATTACCCTCTGTATCCTGTTGTCCAGCCAGTGTTTTACCCAGGCTACCACCCTGGGACCCACTTCCAGGCTGGCTAATTTGTTTATTAATCTTTTGTGTGGGACTGTGTCAAATGTCTTGCTAAAGTCTAGGTAGGCCATGTCTTCAGCCCCTTCTTGGTCTACTAATTTGGTCACCCAGTTAAAGAAATCAATTAGATTTGTGTAACATGACCTTCCTGCTGTGAACCCATCCTGCCTTGGGTCCTGTGCCCCACTGGCCTCTATGTACTTAACAATTCTTTCCTTCAGAAGTGATTCCATCATTTTTCCTACCGCTCAGGTCAGACTGACAGGTCTGTAGTTTCCTGCCTCTGTCTTGCTCCCACTTTTCTGAAGGGGAATTACATCCGCCCTCCTCCAGTCCTCAGGTACCACACCATCCTCCCATGATTTATTAAAAAGGGTAGTCAGTGGTGTTACTAGTTCTCTCCTTAGTTCTTTTAGGATTCTGGGGTGAATCCCATCAGGCCGTGTTGCTTTATCCATCTTCAGTTTTAAGAGTCCTTTTGGAACCCTTTCTTCTGTGAAAAGACTAATATCAACCCCCCTATCCAAAGTGTTTCTATTGACTGGATTAGGTATCTCCCCCTGCTCTTCCATTGTGAATACTGAGCAGAAGTATTCATTCAGTATCCTTGTTTTTTCACTGTCGCTCTCCGCCCAACCACCTTCCTCTTTATTTGGCCTCAGTATCCTTGCCTTAGTCTTTCTTTGCCACCTAAGGTACCTATAAAAGGTTTTATCCCCTTCTTAACCAAGTTGGCTATCTTTTCCTCCATTTGGGCCTTTGCTATTCTGTCTTCCCCACTTCCTTCTGCTTTAACTGGTACAGTTTTCTGTCCTGCTCCTTCTGTGTTTCCTTATACTTCCTGAATGCTATCTTTTTCTTGTTAACCTTCCCTGCCACTTCTTTTGAGAACCATAGTTTTTTTTCTTTCATTTTTATTTGTTTATTTGCTTCACACAAAGGCTTGTTGCCTCTGCGATGGCAGTTCTGATGTTTCCCCATTGTTGCTCCACCCCTCCTTCTTGCCTGTTTGCTAATGCTTTTCTGAGGCACTCTCCCATTTTGACAAAATCAACCCTCCTGAAGTCCAGTACCTTCATTTTTGTATGGCTTGACTCTACACTTAAGTTTATCATGAACCACACTGTTTGGTGGTCACTTGTTCCCAGATGGCTACCCACTTCTAGATCTGAGATCCGCTCTACGTCCCCATTTGAGAGTACCAGGTCTAAGATTGTTCCCTCCTGAGTGGGTTCCAAAACTAGCTGTCTAAGGCATGTGCCCTGTAGGGCATCGAGAATGGCCCTGCTTTAGGATGTGGCTGCAGCAAAGGTGTTCCAGTTAACATCTGGCATATTCAGATCCCCCATCAGCAGTATTTCCCCTTTCTCTGCCATCCTAATGATGCCTGCTATCATTTCCTTGTCCATTTCCTCCCCCTGAAATGGGGGTCTATATACAACACCTATGTGGATTGTGGTGCCACTTCCAGTCTCCATGGTGACCCACAGTGCCTCCTCTCCTCCCTGTTTACCCTTTAGTTCTGTTGTTTTGATCCCTTTCCTTACATAGAGATCTACTCCTCCTCTTCTTCCCTCCCTGTCCCCCCTGTAGATTGTGTAACCTGGTATGTTGACATCCCAGTCATGGTTCTCTGTGTACCATGTTTCTTTGACTGCCACAATATCCAGGCATCCTTCTTCAATCAAGACCAACATTTTGGGGAGCTTTTTACCTAGACTATGGGCATTGGTACTCATTACCCTCCATTTTTATGGCTTTATTTCTTTTTGCCCCATCCCTGTCATTACTGCCTTTGTCTTTTTCTCCATTTACCCATGCCCTTCTCCCTATTGACTGCTCTATCTTGGTGTTTACCTCACTAACTACCCTGATTTTTTGAGAGGGGGCTAGGATTTCCTTTCTCTTTTTTAGTGCCTCCCCCCTTGCCTAGTTTAAATGCTTGCCAATGAAGCATTTAAATCTATCACCTAGGATCCTGGTTCCCCTCCTGGATAAATGCAGACCATCGCACCAGTATATGCCTGCATCCCTCCAGGTGGAGCCCAGGTAAAGAAGCCAAATCCTAGAGCTCTACACCTGTTTTTCAACCAGTCATTAAATCCCATGGTGCAGAGTACGCTAGCCTCATCCATGCCATATACAGTTAGCACTTCTGAGAAAGTTACCATGTGTGCTACTTGTCTAAGGCCCCTCCCCAACTCCACAAACTCCAGTTGCACTGCTCTCTGCCCTCCAGAAACAATCAACTACAACTCTGATCCTCCACCCTGGGGAGTGCCTTCCTTCCTTTCAGACACCTATTTCACAGAGGTTAAGTAACAGGTCTAGTCACAAATGACTGCAAATATCTCACAGCTACTGTTCCTCCCTAACAACTAAAAGTTAAACTAAGAAAAGCCAACCCCCAAAAAAGAGAAGTAATACTAGTTACTTACACAGGTCCAAAAAGTAATAATTCAATTCAGTATAGTCTATTAAATAACCTCCTTGATTTAAGGAAGCTTTCTTGCCTCTCTCTCTCTCTCTCTGTCAGCTGTTTCTCTAGTTCTGTTCAGTATCAGCCTGTGTGTGATATTTAAGTATTAAGTTTTAGATAAACTATTAGTAGTTTGCTTTTAAATGTTTGGCTGCTAGGTAATGGCGGTTTATCTATCAGACACACTAAGCTCCTCAGCCCAGAGCTTTTGCTTTTTTAAGAGTGTGTTAGAAGACCCAAATTTAAAGAACTGTGCTGAAGCTGTAAGTTACCTT
Source organism: Neoceratodus forsteri (assembly GCA_016271365.2). Classification (NCBI taxonomy): domain Eukaryota; kingdom Metazoa; phylum Chordata; order Ceratodontiformes; family Ceratodontidae; genus Neoceratodus; species Neoceratodus forsteri. The sequence continues at coordinate 510,126,334 of JADMNL010000023.1, read as the reverse complement.
TCCCAGTAGAAACTGTGTTTTAAGTACTGGTTCAAATTTTGTTATTGTTCCATCAATATGGTGGCCTACTGGAAACCACAGTTTTTTTTTTCTGATTTGCACTCTGGTGTTACGTACCATTTTAGAACTCTGTGATGTAATTTATGTACCACTCAACCACAGAGTTCTTTAGTAGAACATGGTGCATTGTTCCAACAATACTAGAGCAGAACAGGGACATAAACCACATCATACCACTCTAAAATGGTGCTTACCAGAAGCATGTAAATCAGAAACATCCACTAGGATAACTGAAACGCCTGTATAGCTAGGAAAATAACATGTGAACCAGTATTTATAAAACAGCTTCTACTGGAAAAATGTCTGATAGATTCAGTGCAGTTCTCCTTTTAGTTGATGGAAATGTCTACAATTTGGCTTCTTCTGTCACATTTTTGGACCCATCAAATCTTGGACTGTGGTGGAGAATAATAAGTAGTGGTACTGTGAATGGGAACAGCATAAGGGCAACATATCAAACATAGGCTAAATTTTAGAAAAGCAGAGGCAGTGTGGTGTGTAAATAACATCAGCCTCTGAAGATTCTAGCTCCATTCCTCCTGTGTAATATGTCAGGGAAATTGTGTACACCTCTCCTAAAATTAGCATATAGGGTCCACTTAGAATGTACCAGTAGAGATGTGCTGACATTTTAATCTGCTGACAAAGTTGCCATGAAGTGATCTAAATTCACATTCACAGAGTTTCACAAAGTTTTCCCTGCCCTCAGCAACTTCCACTACACCTGAATCACAAAGTTTTCAATGCCAAGTGTGGAATTTCACCCTCTCGCAGTATGGAATTTTGCCCACAGACAGCAGAATTTTCCCTGCAGTTTACAAAATTCTGCTGTTTTCAGGCAAACTTCCACACTTTGTGGTGAAATTTTGCACTTCATAGATTGATACAGACTCTGTGAATTTGTGAATTGTGTTAAGTTTGTGAATTAATTTGCAGAGTGAATGTTAACAGTTTTGCCCATCTCTAGGTACCACTACCATTTAGCTTATTTCCCAGTCACATTTTGGAAAATAAATATATTTAGTTTGATCAGGAGACTGTGTTAGTAAATACATATCCATATCTTGGCAGATAATTCAGATATCCAGAGAACAGATGCGTTGCCCAAAGAATCCTAGTTAATTTCCTATTTTGAGAAGTGAATGACAAGGATACCCCAATTATCTGCTCCATACAAAAGAAATCTAGGCATAAATGTCACCATCTAATGGTTTCACATGTTTCTTGGCTATCTCTTCAGTAGTACACACCTCTTTTTCAAAACTGGTAATTTACATATTAAATAAATAATAAGCAACAGTGAATTGGTAGGTTTTACTTCAATCAAGGGGTTCTGATAACATCATAAACCACTATAGTGAAGCTCTAGTTGTCAGTTAATATTAATAAATTGGAATTGTGAATCTAGTCTTCTGATTGGATAGGACCTGTGTAAAAATCAAGTGGTGTTCACATGGGTCTTGTATGTGCCCTGCCATTGTGTGAGGTCATGCACACAGGAGATGTGAAGTGAGTTTTCTTTCTTTTTTTCTAAAAACAGAATAAAATGAAAACACCCTACTGAAACTTCCTGTAGGGAAAAGATGGCCTCTGCAGCATTTCACTGTCAAGCATCTTGTTTTTTTTTTTTCAAAGACATTTTCAGCTTTCAAGTGTTTTTAGTTTTTTCACCATTATGGATGTTTTTTTGTAATTTGTAGTACATCTACCTGTTTTTATCTGTTCATTTTATCTTTTCCAATGTAGTTTCAAAGCCCCATCAAGTCATGTTTGGCAATCCTGTCTGGCTGTTGGGTCAGTATAGCTTGCCTCTAAACCATCTCTTGTGGTGTTTTGCTAGTGCTTGACTGTTGCTCCCCACAACTGCTGCACCTAATTTCACCGAGGGAGCATTTACTTTTAACTTCTCTCATAGGCAAATTAATTGTGTTGACAGTAAGAAGCATTTACATGACTACATGGTTATGGTGGTTGGGAATAAGAAGCCTGCACGCTTTCAAAAAAAGCATGATTCTGTGAGCCACTAAAAAGAAGGGGGTGCAAAAAACAGGTTGTCTAATGCCCAAAAAATACTCATTGACCAGTTCCACAAAATAATTATTTCTGTACTCTTAGTTAACAATTTGTTCATCATAATAACACCATTGGGTGAATATTTCAGTCTGTATATTTTAAATGACAGGCATACCATGATATTCTGAGGATTCCAAAAGCTCTCTTGCTGTATTTATTCAATGTATTCATATTCAATGTGTTCATATTAAGGAGGATGGAAAGGATGGGAGGAGTGGGGAAGGCAGGCAAGGTCAATAGCCCAAGCTCTGGACCCTGCAATTTGAGCAGACTTGATAGGCCAAATGGCATTCTTCTGCTGGCTTCTTCATATGTTTGTATGTTTGTATTAAGTTAATAGTGCCTAAAGGCGCTGAAACCTAAAGGGTCAGGGGGACCAGAAGGAATCAACCCTCGGCTACTCAAGGCTGGAGCCACCTCCTTATCCAGGTCTTTAACCATGCTCCTTAACAGATCTCTAAGGGAAGGAGCAGTCCCTGATCAGTGGAAACAGGCCAATCTAGTTCCTATCCACAAAGGTGGACCCATGGACAAACTAACCAATTACAGGCCTAACTCTCTTCTCTACACATTAGCCAAAATTCAGGAAAGTCTCATCTACAACCAACTCTGGGACTACTTGGAAGCTCACCAGCTCCTTTCCCCCTCCTAATATGGATTCAGACCAAACCACGGTACTGATACTGCCCTCATCAACTTCTGTGATGAAGTGCTCAGGGCTATGGACAAAGGGATACCCACAGGTGCAGTCTTCATAGATTTGTCCAAGGCATTTGACCTTGTAGACCATAACCTTCTACTACTGAAGCTACACAACATTGGACTAGACCCCCATGCCCTCAAGTGGTTTAAGAAATACTTATCTGGCTGGACACATAGGGTCACCTGGAAGGGGGCCATGTCTGGGCCACTACCACTACAACAGGGAGTTCCTCAAGGCTCATTACTAGGCCCCCTCCTATTCTCCCTATTTGCAAATGAACTAAGTACCTATTTTGGGGAGAGCTCGGTTGTACAGTATGCTGAAAATACTGTCATCTACCAATCCTTGGGCGATGTAGCTGCTCTCGGTCCCCTACTCCAAAAGGACCTTACATCCCTAGAGACATGGTTGTGTGAAAATAGAATGGTACTTAATGCAGACAAAACTAAGGCAATACTATTCGGATCAAGATCCTTGGGAACTGACAGGTCCTCATCCCTACAACTTGCCACACTATCTGGCAAATGCATAAAAGTAGTCCCCTCCCTAAAATACTTAGGTCTAACTGTAGATCAGTCAATTACCTTCAAAGACCATGTTGATCAGGTCACCAGGACACTTCACCGCAAGCTCAGAACCTTGTACCATCTCAGAGACCAGCTCATCCATGACGCCAGGCTCTCCATTGTGACAAGTGTCCTGCTCCCTACCCTGACCTATGCGGCCCCGATTATACAGGGCATGGGAAAGCAGGAAGTATCCAGGATATAAATCCTATACAACAAAATAGCTCGGTTCGCTACATAAGACCACTCAAGACGTCATCACTGTGACACCCTGGCCCAGCTCCGGTGGCCCACACTGGCTGCCCAGTTCCAACAACCATTGCTTGCCCAGGCCTACAAGTTACTCAAACCCCCTGCTCCTCCAAGCATAGCAGGAATCATAGCTATTAAACACAACCCTAGGAACCTAAGGACCTCAGAATGAACACTTCTTGAAGTCCCTAGAGTTCGGACCAGTGCTGGCAGCAGATCCTTCCCTTGGTAAGCCCCTAGCCTATGGAACAAGCTCCCTCCCTCCCCTGGTCCAGGATGCCTCCACACTTATGAATTTCCATACTATGCTCAAGGCCCACATGCTGGACACAAGCACAAGCCACTGCCATGGCTCTCAAGGCACCCTCTCTCATTTCTATATCAAACCCCACTAAAGGTGGGACTACCTAGGGACCAAAGCTACCTCATGCAATTAGCTATGCCAAATACTATAAAGGCAGAACTGTTTCATGATGAAAATCAAGTTAGAAAACCACTGTCTATAACTACCTTATACTTCCAAAACCACTGTCTGTAACTACCTTATGCTTCCACAACATATGCAATCAAATGTTGTCTCCTCTGTATTATACCCTGTATTGTACTGCTATATATCCTGTATTGTACTGTTATCCCAGGTCGCCTCTGAAAAAGGAACCTTCGGGGCTCAGTGGGCCTACCCATCACCAAAATTGAATAAATAAATAAATAAATAAAGCATATAGCTTCCAGCTTGTTCATACATATTAATTGTAGGTATGTTACTAAATAATTACTGAGGTTAGGAAATCCAGTACATAAAAGTGATGCTCCAAGCTGGAAGCTGTATGCTTTAAGTTCTAGGAACATAATACATTGAATAAGTGCAGCAAGACAGCTTTTGGAATCCTCAGAATATCATGGTGTGCCTGTTATTTAAACTATACAAGATGAAATATCCACCAAACTGTGTTATTACCAGGAACGAATTGTTAACTAGGAGTGCAGAAATAATTCTTTTGTAGAACTCATTTACAAGTCGGGACTCTGAACTCTCAACTCTCTGTGGTGGCAGTATTGTGAGATGGAACTTGTGGGGAAACCTTGTTTTTAGGAGACATTACATTGGATGGTAATTTCTGAGCTGTATGTCAGACAAATACAGACTTAGGGCAATGAAATAGATCCTAATTGATGGATGGAGGTTGGCCTGTGTGCTTGGGAATTTATTAAATGAGTTATTTGCAGTGCTTCAAAATGTAAAACATGCACAAGGGCGAACGGGGGGAGGGAAACACAATTCTGATTTTGTTTTTGGCACTCTGGTTTATGGATGGGTGGGGAAGGGGGCTACACTGACTCCTATTATTGTTTGGTCTACAGTTCCAAAATAAGATAATAGAAAATAGAGATATTGGATATGTGATTATGTGCGATTCTGGGGATAGTCTGAACAGGTAAGATCACTACTCTTTTAACATATATCAATATGATACACTAGTGAAAGAGAACAATAATATAACTAGGTCTTCAAAATGGAGTGCCCCATTAGATTTATGACATGGAACAAGAAGAGGCTACAGGATAGAATCAACACAAAACAAAACAAATTAATTATGTGGATAAAAATAAAGTAAAATGTGTCTTGTTTCAAGGAACTCCTCTCTCTAATGATGCCTTTAACTTTTACTCAAAAAAGTTGGGCACTGGTCTTAATGGTCCATATAGAAACAACACTTTGGGGATGGGTGGCAATTTTCCTAAAAAAATGGAGTAGGTCTGTCATTCAGCATCTATAAAATAGATCCCAATGGTTGTTATATAATTGCAGAAATCAAACATACAAATTATAAACTCACACTTATTAATGTATATGGATCCAATGAAAATATGCCAGAGTTTTTTAATGAAGTATTTCTAGAAATAGCAACATTTGATGCACCTTATAAAATGGCAGGAGATCTCAACATAACCCTGAATCCAGAATTATATAAATCTACTTTCAGATCAGAAAACTCCAGTACTGCTGCAATCAAAGTTAAGCAGTTCTGCTCTGATTATAATTTAATAGATATATGGAAGATTATGAACCCTAATATTAGACAATACTCTTTTTTTCTCATCAGTTTACCAAAATTACTCTAGAAGAGATTATTACTTGGTTACAGAATCTATAAACTATATGACTGAAGATGTTACTTATAAAAATTGTATAATATTGGAACATACTCCAGTGATATTGAATATTAAAATAATAGAGGACAAATCATCACCATCCTTTAAATTTGATCCTATGCTCATAAAAGGATGAACAATTCATTCATTATCCGAATGATAATATTAATAATTATTTCATACAAAATACAATGCAGGATACCTCATGGCTCCATATTTGGGATGCATTGAAGGCCTACATAAATGGCCTGACAATAACATTTAAGAATCAGCAGAATAAAAAAAATAAATAAAAAGATGAAGGACCTTGAAGACAAAATAGCCCAATTAGAAACAATCCATAGTCCAAATGCAGACCCTGAGTGGGATTAAATGTTAACTCTCTGTTGAAATGAATATAACCTTATGGCCACCAAAGTAGCTGAATGGCAACTTTTATATACTAGAAGCAGATACTATGATCTAGGAGACAAACCAGATAAAATATTGATTTGGCAGCTTAAAAAGTAACAGGCAGAAAATAATATTAATGATATCTCCTCACCTACAGGGGATATAGTTAATAACCCTAATGATATTCATGATGTATGTAAAGAATATTATAGATCACTATATACATCAGAGCAAGAAATAAACCAGGTAGATATTCAAGAAAAATTAGATAAGCTAACGTTTTCAAAGATTACTCTGGAACAAATGACTACTTGAAGCTGACATCTCCTATCATGAAATTCTTGAAGCAATTAAAAAAATTTGCTCCATTAAAAGCACCCAGCCATGATGGTATTCCCATTGATTTCTATAAACAATTTTCTGGCATAGTACCTATTCATCTTAAATCTGTATTTCAAACTATTTTTGAAATTAAACAGCTGCCACCCTCTTTTGAAGAAGCTACAATACTGTTATTTGAAAAAAAAAGATAAAAATACATTATTTCCCAGATCATATCGACCCATATTGTTAATGAACTCTGACACAAAGATCTTGGTGAAGATCCTCACTGCAAGACTAGAGAGAGTACTTCCTGACATTATCCATCAAGATCAAAATGGATTTATAAAAGGTTGCAATATTAAATCTAATATCAGAAGAACTATCAATATTATTGATACACTCAAAGATAAGTATTCCTTATTACCTCTTGACACTGAGAAAGCCTTTGATAGGCTTGAATGGAACTATCTGAAAATGTTAATGGTTAAATTTGGATTTTGATCCAACTTTCAATCTTGATTGGAGGTGCTTTACTCTGGTCTTCTGGTGAGGATCAAAACCAAAAATAATATCTCAGGAGAAATAAAAGTACAAAGGGGCACATGACAGGGCTGCCCCTTATCAGCTCTGATGTTTGTATTGACTATTGAGCATCTTGCTATTATGATAATAAGTGATAAGTTAATTAAAGACAGTATTATTGGTCATTCTGAACATAAAATAAGCTTATACACAGATGATGCATTACTATACACAATGAATATGAATGACAACTTTCCACACATTATGAAAAACTTAGACTGTTTTAGAAAAATACCTGGATAAAGATTGAACTGGGCTAAAACGTAATTGATGGAATCTCATAATCATTCTCATCCTTTTGTTCTACCATCAGGCTGTGAAATACATAAAGTACAATATATCTGGTATTTGGGTGTTACAATAGATCATGATCTTACTCAATTAGTCAAATTAAATTATACACTATTAACTCAAAAAGTGTCAACTAAACTATCTCACTGGGAATCTCTTCCCATCACATTGATTGGTAGAACAAATGTATTAAAAATGAATGTCTTACCTGAATATTTATACTTTTTTCAGACTATTCCAATTAGCCTACCAGATATTTTCTTTAAAAGGTTAGAATCAATGATGAAAAAATTCCTATGAAAGGGAAAATGCTCTAGATTAAAAACAGAGAAATTAAATATATTTTAAAAAAGGTAGGTTATCGCTTCCTAATTTTCAATTTTACTGTTATGCTACAAATTTAACTTACCTGTATGATATCTTTCAAAATACCACTATAATTCTGGAAGTAAATATTGAGCCATTCTTACTCCCTAAGATAATCTTGCATATTTTATTATAAGGGTGTCCAGAAGGGTTGAGTGTAATCATTATTTGAAATCAACAAAGGCACTCTGTTAAATTTGGGATAATCTGAGTAAAACCATACAATTAAATGTTAAATGTAGAAAAATCTCTGCTATTTATTTAAATGGTTGATTTCCACATTCCATAGATGAAAAAAGTTTTAAAATTTGGCATGACAAGGAATTGAAATTAATAGGTCAAATTTTGGAAGGAAACCAAATGATAGACTATAATGCATTAAAAACAAAATTACATTTATCTCACAAATGCTTCTTTGCTTATTTAAAAAGTAGGCATTTTATACAACAAAACAGTAATATACGCCATAATCCGGTGTTGGAGGAAATTAAGAGAATGATACAGTACCCTGAGGGTAAATACATTTATCTCATACTTCTATAAAATCATAATGAATAACTGTGCATCTGATAGAGTTGATACTGAGCTTAGAATTAAATGGCAATCTAAGCTTAATCACAATTTTACAAATGTACAGTGGAATTAAATTATTAATTTTAAAAACATTGGTACAAAATCCACTAAATTGCTACAAATTTACTTTAATATCTTATATTGAATATATTTAACTTCACACAGACTAAGTTTATTGATGTTAATATCACTAATAAGTGCCCCAGGGGATGTGGTCAAATTGGCACACTGGAACATATGCTCATTACATGCCCAGACTTAAATGAATGGTTGACAAAATTTATTTTTTTTATCCTTGAATGCTTTCTCACCTGCAGCCACAGTCCTGCCAATCTCCAGCCACCTCTCATCCACCGCTGACCCAGAAGCTGTTGTGCCCAGCTGGCATAGGCAGCTACGCTGTCGAGAGGGGCTCCCCTAAGCCCCTGCACTGGGTGAGGATCCACTACCAGTGCACGTCCTTCAGGCATCGTTAGGTCAGTGAACTGCGGCCATCAAGCTGCCGCAGACTTGCGCTGCTATTTTTCCTTGTTCTTCCCCAATGGGGATACGGATGTGCAATGACATCCATGCACTAATGTGCAGATGTCTGCCATGCTCCCAGCCAACCTCAGCACCTGCACCTCTGCAGTACCTCCGGGTGTCCCCAGGGACCATCAGAGTGCAGTGTGCACCCACCCCTTTCCCTAGGACTAGGAGAACTGTCGTCAGATGCTCGATCCTAGTCCACCTCTGCCAACCCCTGATGATGCGGGCTAATTTCTGAACCCAGGTCGCTGGCGTGCAGCTAAGTGTGGCATCCAGTGCCTCAACCCTCAGCGCCACCGGGCCAGACTGTTGACAAAGATTCTGATGGGTCTTTCACAAATTGAAGGGGTTCATTTGTATAAAGATTTCAAATGGATGATGTTGTGCTCTGACAGTCCTTTATCTCAACCTAATTGGAAGCGGATAAAATTTATCAAACTTAATTTAATTTTAGCATACAAAATCATTCTTATGCACTGGAAGGAACCCGCTCCCCCGAATATAACAGTTTGGATTAACTCCTTGATTATGAGCTATCAATCAGAAAAAGTCCACTACAGCTGTAACAATCAGTTGAAACAACACTTGAAACTGTGGTCTCCTTTCCTTTCTTGGTAAAATGCGCATTTTTCAGATTAAAAATACATACATCATTGGGAACAAAGGTTCCCTTTAAGTAGGTGAATGCACAGTATGTAGTTTGGGGAGGGGAGGAAAGTTCAAGGAAAGGTAGGAGGGAAGGAACAAACTGGGAGGAAATGAGAGAAGAAAGGACAAAAAAAAAGTCTGCACTTGGTTACAATGTGCAAACAAGGGCTGGTGTATAAGGTTACAGTCACACTCTAATGCAAGGGGTATAGGCCCAGAGTTCAAATCCTCTCTACTCGCTTGGAGGAAGAGGGGAGAAAGAGGGAAGAAATAAGGATGACCAGGGTTACAACAGGAGGAATGTTCAGCAGGTGAATGTATATTGTACAGTGTTACTCACCCTCAGGGGACTCTCTTCAGTTTATCTGTATTGTTAGACACAGACACACAAATCCTGGAGTTTGATTCATAGTTCTTCATGGCTTTGGATGTGCACTGGATAGTGTGAGTATGTATTGCAAGAATCAACCATTCATAATCTAGGGTAGAACAGACACACTGTATAACCAAAAAATCTGTACTTAGGCCCAACATGACTTATTCACTGTATTATTAAATCTTCTGGTAGATACTAAATGCAGGGAATATTTGTTCTGGATTATGCAAAGGGAGTACAGTTACAGAGGTTGTGTAATAAGGAAACCAGGATAGAAGAGTCACTGAATATCTAATTTCCCACCCACAGTCTCACTGTTTCGGGGTGGGGTAGGTAAGACCTGTATCTTACTATCAAGGTCTCTATTACTTGATAACCAGGCTGATCCCAGCAAGGGGAGTGGGTAATCATCCTATCCCTTCCTGGGGGTTGACATATCTCTGGTAGGGGGTCAAGCAGAGTTAGAATTTGGTCATTTGATAAGTTTGAAGGTGGGAGAGCCTATCCAATATAGCCAGTGCAAAGCAAGAGGCCAGGATCTCTTCCAGTGTGGGAATCAGAGAGGTTCTCCATTTACAGAGAAGGGTTCTCTTGATCTGAAGAGCCAAAAGGGCCAGCCATTTGTATTTGGGAGGTGGCAGTTTTGGGAGGTTGTATTGAATTCCCAGGAGAAAGAAGAGGGGATTGTGAGGTATCAGTTTACTGAGTACACTAGAAGCTATGGCACTTACTCCCTGCCAGAGGGATTGTATCTGTGGGCAGGACCATAGTATGTGTAATAAGTCCCTTCCTTCCCTCTGGCATCTCCAACATTTATCTGAGTCCAGGAGTTTGGCTTTAGTGAGAACAGTGGGGGGTTTGTTCTGTATCATATGAGATCAGGCATCCTGGAGCCAAGTATGTGTATATCTTTCCATGCCTGGTTCCATTGTGTAGTGGAGATGTCGCACTGGAGCATTGTTTCCCATTTTGTCTTTGCATCCTCAGATTGGGAGGGAAGGGTGTCCCTAAGTTTGGCATATATTCACCGAGCCAGCCCCTTGGGATGTCTGATCCATGTGTGCAAATCTGAGGGATTGAGGTGGGATGTTAATTGACCCAGAAGGGGCCAAAGTGATGCTCTGATTTATAAGTACCTTCAGAATTCCTCCTGGGGGAAGCTCCATTTGTGTTGGAGAGATTTAAACATATGAAGAGACTTGAGACTGTGATCTAGAAGGTCTCCTACCATATAAATGACCATTCCTAACCAGTGTTTCCATGCTACCCATTCCTTTCCTATGGAGATGTAGGGGTTTTGCCAGAGAGGGGTGATGGAAAGAGGGAGGGGGTCCATTTTCAGTCTTGTATGGGTTGAGAACCAGTTGTTCCTGGACCCCTCAACTGTGGAGGAAGTTTGGGCCTTGCTTTGCCTGTTGATTGGTTGAAGTTTGGCTCCCTCATGAGAAGAGGAGAGATGAGTGGTGCATTATCCCAGTGATGTCTTGCCCAAGCTGGACCCACTGTGGAGATGAGAAAGTAGGCGGGTGCATCCAATGGACCATTTGAGGCAGAAGAATGGCCCTTCTGTATCCCTCCATCCAAATAAGTTTCCAACCACCCTGTGAACAGTGTGCACTTAGTTTGGAATGGCAAATCGTGGTTTGGAACCCTCTCATAGGAAGTCTCCAATTAGCCTATCTATGGCCGTAGGCCACTGTTTAGAAAGAGGAACTGGAATATGGACCAGCAGGTAGAAGAATTTAGGGGCTGTCACCAATTTTTAGCTGCAATCTTCCCAGTCAGGGTGAGTTTGAGCAGCTTCCATCAGTCAAACTCTGTTTTGGTTGTTTGAAGAAGAGGTTGTATAGTGGCCTGCCAGCGCATCTCTATAGTAGGGGTAAGGATAATACGCAGACAGGTAATCCCTTTTGGGGCCCATAGGAGACCAGCTGTCAGAGCCATCTGTTGCGTACAATGTCCATTAAGGAGGATCATCTCGGTTTTGGTTTCATTTACCTTCAAACCCAAGTAACTGGTAAAGGAGTTTTAGTTGGGGGGGGGGTACAGAAAGCTGAGCATCGGCCAGTGGGAGGAGAAGGTCGTATGCGTACATAAAGGTTGAATATTCTGTGTTTCCTACTTTGATGCCCTTAATTTATGGGTACAGTCTTATTGCCTTTGCCAGCAGTTCAACTGCAGGGACAAACAGGAGAGGTAAGGGGGGCAACCTTGTTGGGTCCCTCATTCAAGTGGAAATTGGGGAGAAAGCATGGAGCTAGTAGTGACTCAGGCTGTAGGTAACTTGTAGATGGCCTGGACTCTAGAGTGGAATCTCTCACCTAATCCAAGATGTGCCACAACCAATTACAGGTAGTCCCACTCAATGGAATTGAATGCTTTCTCAAAGTCTACCACAATGGCGGCAGCTGGCATCAGAAGGGGGTGAGCTATATGCAAGAGATTCATGAGGACTCTTAAGTTATCTGAGCTGTGTAGGCCAGGGATGAAGCCTACTTGGGAGAGGTGTGTAAGGTATGGTAGGAAGGGATTCAGCCTAAAGGCAAGAATTTTAGCATAGATCTTGCTGTCCAGATTTATGAGTGAAACTGGGTGGTAGCTTCCAGGGTTCGTAGGGTCTTTGTCCTTTTTAGGAATAACTACAATGGTGGCCTCTCTGAGAGAAGATGGAATAGTACCTTTGAGCTCTACTTCTTGAAACATCTCAGTAAGGAGAGGGGTGATTGTTGGAGCTACAGCCTGATAAAAGTCTGCAGTATAGCCTTCACTTCCAGGGGACTTCTCTCCAAGGAGACTCTGAATGATGGAACCCACCTCCCCCTGAGATATGGGAACTTCCATGGTTTGTGATTGTTGTGTGGTAAGTTTGGGAAGTTGGAGACTGTCTAGGAAGGGTCCTGTGTCCTTGATTGGGCCTGAGTGGGTAGAGGAGTAGATTTTTCCATAAAAAGAAGCCATAATCTCATTAAAAGCTTTGGGGCAGTGGCAGTCATTCCATGGGTGTCCTTCAGGCCTGGTATATACCTGCTGGCTTGCTGTCTCCTAAGTTGGTAAGCAATTACCTTACCTCCTTTGTCTCTTTCTTCCCAAAAGGTGTGTCTGAATTGTAAGATGGCCACCTCAACCTTTCTGTTTAGAAGCTGTTTGATCTAAAATCTTAGGCCTAGGATAGTCCTACCCATAGGGTAATTGGGGAAGGGGAGGCATAGCTTTAAAGTCAGCTTCAGCTACAGCTAGCTAATGTTCTAGTCCTGCCAGGTGTTGTTTGTGTTCTCTGAGTTTTGCTGCAGCAAACCCATTAATCCTGCCCCTCATGGTAGCCTTAAATGTCTCCCAGGTGTTGCCGGCCGAGGTATCTGAGGTAGGATTGGCAGAGAGAAATAGGGAGGCCTCATTTCTTGCCCAGAGGATGAAGTCCAGGTTATTCATAAGGAGGGGGTCAAGTTTCTAGTTATGGGGGGATGAGGGATCCCATTGTATTAGGAGTTGGACAGGGGCATGGTCAGAGATAACCCTGGGTAGAATGGAGGCATCTATAGCGTTCTTCAGCAGGGTTGAGGAGGTTAACCAGAAATCTAGTCTGCTGTGAGAGGAGTTGGGTTCGGAGTAAAATATGTAGTCTCTGACCCTGGGGTGAAATGGTCTCCACACGTCAGTAAGTCCCTGGTCTGACATAAGTTGGTGTAGTGCCCTTCCACTTCTAGTATGGGATTCCTTCCCAGTGTCATTTCTGTCTAGTAAGGGAATAAGGGTGAGATTAAAATCACCACCCAAAAGGAGGGGGCAGTTAGGTGATAGGAAATCTATTAGCATCTCCGCCACAGCATGAAAGAACTGTGGGGCATCTTCTTTAGGGGCATACACATTATATAGGGTAATGGGACCAGAAGGGGTATCTCATGGGGCAATCACCCACCAATCTTCTGGGCTCAATAAAGATTTAGTAAGGGTCTAAGACAACGACATGTGGAGGAGGATAAGCACTCCATGTTCCCTGTGGGAGCACACTGGCATGTACCTGTTGGCCGACCCGTTCCATTACCATACGAGCATGGTCCTCATTGGTTAGTTTGGTCTCCTGTAAAAAGGACACCATGGACTGCAGATGTTTCAAATGGGCGAGGACTTTCTTTCTCTTTATTGGAGAATTTAGCCCCCGTACATTTCATTTGTGGAATGTTGTGTCTGACATTTTCATGTAAGGGGGTGTAGGGAGGCAGGAGAGGTTTATCCAGTGAATCAGCAATGGGTAACAAGGACCAAACTCAACCCCCAGAAAGATATTAGAAGGGGTTTGATAAAGGTCACAGTTGGCCAAAGTCTATTTACTGTACTGGGGTCTGTGAGGAAGGGAAATATGCCTACCCAGTCATTGGATATTTTTTCTTTAGAGCAATATAGTTAGGCTTAGATCTGCAGTTACACATATAGCAGAGTTTTCAAAACAGTAACAGTCTATACACATACATTTCAAACTACTAACCTATGAACAGTAAAAGGTAACTATTGACACAAGAACACTGTTGAGGTGCACAAATTGGACTTAGCTGACTGGTTCACCAGCCAATGACATGCCCATTCATTTCTGTGGAGAGATGAAACAAAGATGTAGCAGGCAGGAGGGTAAACCTGTACCTGGCTACGCTAATATAAGTGTTTAGTAAAAACAAGCACTAGCTGTGGGAAGGATTAAGGAAGAAAAGTACCAAACTATTGGAGTAGCCACTACCCAAAGCCTGCCTAAGCATGCAGAACTTTTGCAATCCCATTGGAGCTGTGGAAAAGCCTAGTGGTTTGTAGTCCACGATGTGATATATCAGGAGCTTTGTCAATCCCTGGGAAGGTATGTGACAGGTATATAGACAGAAGCTGCAGAGCTTCAGTCCAATTGAGGCTAGGGGAGGCTAGGTAGGTTGCGGCAAATAGACTGAAGTTGGTTTGCAACATTAATAGCCCTCATTGTTGCAGTGTGCAGGTGCTAAACAATCAGATCTGTGGCCTATCTCAGACCAGATGGAAATAATAGAGTGGTTGACATGGCTCATCTGGGCTAGAAGTGAGAAGGGTGGAGTCTAAGGAAAGAAGCTGTCTGTGCAGTTCCCAAAGTCAGTTCCCTGTTCAGCAAGCAGTATAACCCATCCCTCAACCCTCTACAGTACATCAAGAACAGTAAATGCAGAAAGAGATAAAAGGAAAAAAAAAGAAAGACATTTAAACGTGCCTAGGAGGTAGGGTGTCTCGTGCGGGGCACGAAGCTAACAAATTAACTCTGCCCATCTTGGGTACCCCTGGTTATAGCATGGGTGAGGCGAGGAGGCTCATCTTAGTGGTAATGAAGAGACACAGGGCCTCTGCACATCCCCACCTGGCTGCTTCCCAATAAAGCCCTCCCATTTACTCCCCTCTCAGACACAAAACCTTAGGCACTTATCTGTATTTATCACTGTCAGGTCAGACTGGGAGCTCACCTTGGGTTGTATTTTTGTCTTCTTGTAGTTTAGTCACAGGTGTCTGGCCTAGAGCAACACCCAAGTCCACAGCGTAGGTTTTGAGATCCCTCAACAGCAGTACAGTGTCTGTGGAGGCCGCCCATGATCCACATACTTCTTCGGGTTCTGTCTCATTGGAAGCAAGGGTGGTAGTGTCCATTTCGGTGAGCGGGTCTTCACTCCTGGTAGGGGACTGGACAGTAAGGAGGGAGAACCTGTTCTGTGAGAAGTAGGGGCTAGTGTATTCTCATTCTTGTGTCTCTCCTCTCAGCTCACTCTGTTCAGTGTTGTCTGTGGGTCATCCTCTATCCTGTGGATGTTCTCATCTGGAGTGAGATGCCAATGGGGGTCTTTTGCATGCCTTGGGAAGTCAGGGCTCAAGCTACTTCCTCAGGCCTTGTTGCAAGGTCTTAACTGATATGTGTGGTAATTTCCTCATGCTACAGATCTGAGGAGCCTATGTGCTTAAGCTAGTCTCTGCTTTTCACTTGCTACCTTTTTGTAGCTTCCTAGCTAACTTTGTCATTAAGCTTGAATTTTTTGCCAGTTTGGGAGCCTGAGATACTGGAGATTCATGCTACTATTGTATTATAGGGGTTACTCACATCTGTTAAAACGCTTAGTTGGCTTACTGAGGTGTGCTGTATAACTGCTATGGGATTTCTGTTTATATAAAGAACATCGCACTGCTTAATCAGTTAAATAAGGTTTACTGTTAAAATCTGTGCTTCTGCAACAGCCTTGCTGAACTGTGCTAACCACTCTTTTTTCTGTCCCTCCCCTGAAGCTACCTCTCTCTCTGTCTCTCTCTCTCTCCCCTCTCTCCCTCTCTTCCTCGCCCTTCACCCGAAATCTTTCTTGTGTCCTCACTTACTGTACCATTTTTTTAATCCTTTCCCATTCCTATTTATTCATCTATCCAGCCTCTTTCTCTTTCCTTAGCCATTGCTGGAGTAAGGAACCTAGCCCTCGAGCTGCTCCAATGCCCACTTACCTCCCCTGCAAGGTATGATCCTTGGATGTTATGACAACTCCCCTGCCATTGTTTGATTTAAATTTTGGCGCCATCTCCACAGATAACCCTGAAGTCTCCAACACTAGCATTTCTGGGCTCTACTGGCAGTTTTAACCCATCGGAATGAACTCATGGACTTTGCTTCTAATTAATTGATTTCCTTTTTTTAGTATTTACCTTTTTACTGCAAGAAGTAAATTCTCTTGCCAGTTGGCTTCACCTGAGATCTCTGGGGATTTAATTTAATTTCCTCATGTTATAGATTTGAGGAGCCTGTGTGCTTAAGCTAGTCTCTGCTTTTCACTCGCTACCTTTTTGTAGCTTCCTAGTCCCCACAGCCGCTATGTGGCTGCTCCCTGCCCACCCCCAATTCCCTCCTACCTTTGCTGGTCTTACATATATAGGGAACAGCTAACACGTGAAATAGGAGGTGCCTCTTGTATTTTTTCTGTCTCATGTGTTTCTCATCTGCAGACTATATCTCATCATCACTAGTGGTCACAAGCATCATTCCTATCCCTTTGACTTTACTTCCTATCTCATATACTTTTACGTCAGGTATTCCTATTCAGCCTTCAGCAAGAACATACAATAACTGAAAGCACAAATTACTGTTTGCGCATTACACAGTGTTGAACTACCAAGAACTACTGAAGCATTCCTTTCATAGAAAATTTTGCAGTTGAAGCCCTGACAGGGCTCTTGTCTGCTGTTGCGGTCCTGGTTATCTTCCTGGCTTGGATGGTCTCACTGCTCAGACCACCCACTCTTCCTAACAAAGCAGGTACGCTCCTCAGCAAGTTCAGCCAGGCTTGAAAAGCCATTTAGGACATTGGTCACAGGACACTGCTGCCAGTTTCTTATTGAATGCCGTGGACCTCTGATTCCATCTGGCTGATAAACTTATTTCAATATTAGTGCTGTAGAGTGTGTGGCACTCCTTAAACCCGGTGTCTGGTACACAGGGAAGTTTTGGACCACCCACCCCCGATACTCGTTAAATTCACCCCCCAGGGCCCACCCTATTTACTGCTGTTTATCGCGCGCATACACACACACACACACACACACACACACACACACACACACACACACATATGTAAAGCAGAACCTCACTCTTTACTCTTAACAGTACAGACTCTAAGAGGCTGTCTTATTGAGTTCACCACTGCAAACAATTGTTTTCGCCCTCTTTCTCCTGGCTTCTCAGAATGGGGTATGTGATGCAAAACTTTGCAATACCCATCCCAGAGACCTGCAAACTCTTAATGAACCTCCCTCCTGTGACCTGCCAGTATGCAGCAGTGACCAAACATTTGGTACTATTACTGCAGATATGCAGGTTTCTAATGCTCCCGGCCCCAGTGGGGGTTGCATCATCCATAGCATGTTCCATCAGATACCCATCTCCCCTGAACTGGTTTCTACCCTGATGTGCATAAATTCTTCCACCAAAGGCCACCCAAAATGTATGCATTGTGGCTGCAGACAAGCTTGAACAATTAGATGTTGGTGGAAGCACTATATCTCCAGAATACTTGTTATACTCCTGTTATTATCTGGAAATATACACCCTAATCCTGGCCATGTTACCTTCAATAACACGCCAACCCAAAGACTAATAAAAATCGCATCTATAAACACGGGCAGCCTCCTACCCAAACTTTCCTAACTCCAGGCCTGGGTTACAGTCCACATGCCTGATATTATCTCTATTACAGAATCGTGGCTATCTCCCAAGATACCAGATTCAACTAATTTACTGGAGGGTTATACCACCTTCATCATGGGTCAACTGGCCAAGTAAGGGGGTGTCTGACTTGTCTATCTGTCCAATAGCATAAAGCGGAGGAACTATGCCCAATAACACCAATGCTAAAGAAGCCCAAGTAATGTATATTAAAATCTCCATTGGTCAACAAGGTAAAACAGTGGTACTAACAACAATTTACATACCCCCAGGTAAACAAGGACCACGGCTAGAGCTATTCTATGACCACATCACTAAGACAAAACAAGGATGGGAACAGGTTGTCCTAAGAGACTTTAACTCAAACTGGTTAGGGCAGGAAGTGGTAGATGTTAGAGATAAAATCCATGGCCTCTATCTGACACAGATGGTCAACCAACCTACGAGGATGAACTATCACACAAGAACCAACATGCTTATAGACTGGATCCTTAATACATGTCAAGCACATATCAAAAATGTTTCCATACTGCCAGACACCTTGAGCAACCATTCCCCCACAGTTTGCTTCTGGACTAACAAGTGTCATAAGGACCCCCCCACAACTCACCCAAAACCTCATACTGAGGAAAGGGCATCTGAATCACTTTAAGAATTTCCTGAGAAATGCAGATTGGTCCCCTATTGATGTCTGTGATGACACCAAACAAGACCTTGACTACTTCATCAGTATCTTTAACAAAGCATGTGATCTTATTGCACCAGTCCGAACTTCCAAAATTAAAGAAACCACCAACCCCGGCTCAAAGGCTCCATCATAGAACTTATGAAACTAAGGGATAACTTATGGCACAAAGCAAGAGCAACTGGTAAGCAGGCAGACTACACTGCATATAAGACCGCTAGGAATAAATGTATCAGATTGGTTAGAAATGCCAAGGCCACCTACTACAGGCAGGCAATAATACTTGACAGGGTGGGTGGTATTAGGCAATACCAGACCACCTGGGGTGTAATGAGGCCTGACGCCACAGGTGGAGGGCCTTATAGCCCCTGGAAGGTCCAGTATTGCACATACCACCCACCCTGGAAGGTATTATTGCGCTTAGAAAATGGGCACTGTAAAACAAAAAAAAGCTTAATAAGAAATTGCTAATAAATACTTAGTATAAGATCAATTTTGCAATAAAATTGTTAAAATAGTTCCTCCACCTGCATGAGCTAGGAAGTTATGTCCAAATGAAGACCCCATAGTTTAAAATAACAAAAACAATGGTTGTATGTATTTACAACCTCCCCTGGTAATATGTTTATCCCCCCCATCGTTCTACAGTGTGTGTTAGTTGGTGCTAAATTTTCATTTGTTTATCTGCCCCCTTCCCCATGGCAATCAAACTTTGCGAGTTTTTCTGTTTGATTTTTGGATCAGGACCCGAAAGAGACGTGGTCAGCAGCAGATTTAACTTCCTCTATAATAGAGAAGTCATTTCCTCACAGTCCGCAATGGTACCTGAAAGTAACAGTTGTTTTTTTTTTGGGGGGTGGGAGAGAGAGTATGGAAAGCTGCTTTAAAAAAGGTCAGTACTAGTAAATGAAGGATCAAGTGCTTTGTAACTTGTGTTCATCTTGTGCAGCAAAGCAGTGAATTCAGAAGTGGCGCCAGTTGCAGGGCAGGATCGCTAGACATGAAGGCAAGCGGGGTTGAGGTGCATCAGGGATTGCAGCCTTAAAAAAAATAATTCGTGATTACGTCTTTGCTCCAGTGCTGCTGCTTCACCATGCCTTCTTCTAACTATTTTGTAGGTGCCATGGCTAACACTGTACTTGCTCTTGTGTGTAGACTTTGAAAATCCCTTGCGCTTCAGGAGATTATCGGGTCGAGGTAAGAGTCTCGCAGAGATGGCAGTTGTCCATTTTAGGACATCACAGGACAGCTGAGTTGGTTCTTTTGTCCAACTACAGTGATCATTTTACAAATCTTGAGTGGCTTTTGGCAAGGGGAACAGAAGGAGATTGGCTGCTGTTTGACAGAGACACAGACCACGGTAGCTCCAGCACCATTACTGTGTGTGACAAAAACAGAGCTAGCAGTCTCCTCAGTTTCAAACTATGGTTAGTAATTTTGCTCACAAGTTCCTATCTTGACAACTACAGTGCTTATTTTAACATTTTGAATAAATCTTGCCAGGGGGCGTGTGTGTGTGTGTGTGTGTGTGTGTGTGTTAGTGTGCATGCGCTTGGTGGGGAGGAGGGCAGGATCTCTCGCTAAGCGAGAGAAAACAAAATGGCAGCAATTTTAAATCGTTTGACGTGGTTTTGGCCAATTAGCAAGCTAGGTTGGATGGTGTCAGCGTGGCTCAGTTGGTAGCACATCTGCCTCTCGACCAGAAGGTTAGGTTATTGGTTCTCGTCCCACACTGGGAATGGACCTTCACCTAAAATTCGCTGGCATCCAAGTGCAGTATTGGGGGGTGCTGTACTGCTGGGGTGTGCCGTCCTTCGGATGAGACGTTAAACCAAGGTCCCTTCTGCCCATCTTGTTGTTGTCCTGGTGGGTGTGCAGGTGGAAGTAAAAGAACCCAAGGCACTCTTTGCAAAGAGCAGGAAGCATTCCCGGTGTCCTGGCCAACATTCCCCTTCCCATAAACCGTTTCATGCAATTATCCAGGCTGTGTGTGGGTGATGATGTGCGATATGGCTGCCACTACATATTCAGTCACTTCACTACCAGTCTAGCATTGCTTGTAAAGTGCTTTGGGATACTGTGTATGAAAAGAGTTATATAAATGCTGATTCTTCTTCTTCTTCTAGGTTGGCACAGGGATAATCAAATGGATGAGGGGGCACTTGAGCTGGAACTTTGTATTTCCTGGTCATCTATCGAAAGTTAATGTACCCCCCGGCAGGGGCACCAGCCAATCAGTGACCAGGAAATAAAAAGTCCATTTTCTAAAGAGCAATTAGAAAAGAGCTGGGGGAATGGGAGAGAATTTTGG
This sequence comes from Neoceratodus forsteri, assembly GCA_016271365.2. NCBI lineage: Eukaryota > Metazoa > Chordata > Ceratodontiformes > Ceratodontidae > Neoceratodus > Neoceratodus forsteri. The sequence goes on along the minus strand of JADMNL010000023.1, from coordinate 510,105,255 downwards.
CACAGCACTAAAACTCTGACAGGTAAGGAATCATGAGTGCACCCAGATCTCATTGTCACTCCCTCGGGCCCACTACAGCAACCTAAAGACCTAGCTAATGCCTTTAATTAGGCATCCATGGATTTAAGCTCCATTCTAACCCCAGATTACCTTGATCCCCACCATCACAGGAAGCCCCCCCCCATCTCCAACACACTTTCCACCCCAAATGCCATTCAGCCTCTCTTCTATTTCAAGCAGATCTCCAAGTCTGATACAATCAAATATGTCAGGAGGGTACTAGACAAAACTAGAATGGGTAGTGTCATGGTGGACATGAAGCTACTCGCCCTAACGTTGGAAAAGCTCACCTGTTCCCTCACAAAGCTTTTAAACAGCTCCATCAGGATGGGCATTTTCCCAGACAGATGGAAAATTGCCCTTGTCACTCCATTTTTCAAAAATGGGGACAGGACCATAGCCTGATCTCTATCTTACCTCCCCTCCCCTCCCTAAAGCCTTGGGGAGAATTGTGTTGGAACAACTTATGGATTACCTTAACAAATATAGCCTGCTCTGCCCTCAGCAGCATGGCTTCAGGAAATCCCACAGCACTATTACTGTGCTCAATGACTTTACCTCCCACCTGTGTGACACCCTTGACTCCGGAAAAATGGTTGAGTCTATCTTTATAGATCTAACCAAAGCTTTTGACATTGTCAGTCACCGGATCTTACTCAACAACCTCTTTACCCTGGGTTTGTCCACTGACCCAGTTTTCTGGTTCTCAAGCTACTGTACCTTTCTCAAAGGTCTCAGTGTGTTAGAATAAAAGGGGATTCGTCAACCATGGAAAGTTGGTCTAGGGATCCCTCAGGGCTCAGTCTTAGGACCCCTGCTATCCAGCTTATTTATCAATTCCCTCCCTAGCACATGCCCTGCAAAGATGCTGCTTTATGCAGATGATGCCGTTATCTCTGTACCTGGGACCCACCTGTACGAAATAACTACAACACTTCAAGATAGCTTTACCAAACTAGAGGCATGGTTTATGCGGAACAAACTTCTGTTGAATTACAAGAAAACTAAATCCATGCACAACATTCTTCAACACTATAAGAAGAGTGCAGACCTATTGACCATCCAAAGCCATAAAGGTGACACCATAGAACAGGTCTCCAGCTTCAAAGATCTTGGTGTGCACATGGACGACACCCGGTCTTTCACCTCCCATAAAGATCATGTTGTTAAATCTGCTAATATCAGACTTGGGATCCTTTACCAGCACAGAAAAGCCTTGACCCCTGAGGTCTTTAACCATGTCACCCACAGCTCCATACTGATAATAGTAGACTATGGTCTAACAATAAATAGTGCAGCTACCAAAACTGCGCTGAAATAGGTGATGCTGCTACTCAACATGACATGCTGGCTTGTACTTGGAGCCAATCATTATACCCACACATGCAGCCTTTACTCCTCCACTGGCTGGCTTCCCCTACATCTTAGGACTAGATACCAAGCGTATCTAAACAGTAAAAAAACCCTCATGAGACTTACACCAGAACAACTACTACTCTGTTCCAATGCCAATTAAACGCCAAGACCACCAGGAGTTCAGTTAAGGGGGTATTGAAACACAGAAACATAAGATTTGATGGCAGATAAGAACCATTTGGCCCACCTAATCAGTCCATTTCCCTGCCTAATGGATAAGCTGCAGATCCTAGTTAACCAACAGCCTACTTCCTCCTACCCCCCACTAGAATTGTCTTATGTCTGTCCCATGCATTCTTGAATTCCCCCACTGTTTTTGACTCCTCAACCTCTATAGGAAGGCTGTTCCATGCATCTACAACCCTCTCCATGAAGAAATACTTCCTCATATTACCTCTGCGCTGTCCCCCCTCTATCTTCGAACTGGCACCCTTGTTCTTGCACATCTCTTTTTCTGAACGATGCTGCCCTCTTGGACTTTGTTGATTCCCTTGACGTACATGAAAGTTTCTATCATGTCCCCACTCTCCCTCCTTTCTTTGAGGCTTTACATATTAAGCTCCTTTAGTCTTTCTTCATATGCCTTCTGGTGCAGACCCTGCACCATTTTGGTTGCCCTCCTCTGGACAGCCTCCACCCTGTCTATGTCTTTGCACAGATGAAGTCATGTCCCTTTTAAGTGAACCTCCTTCACCCAGCGGTCCCTCTGTTATCACGGTCCCCTATGGATGAACACCCTACCCTTCACCCTCTTACAACACGTAAAACATGGCCTGTATAAAAAAGAGCTCAGGCAACTTCTGGCCTAGTTCAACCACTGTGACTGCGATGCATAATTGATGCCTGCCCATTCTCTACAACTAAGCCTTTTCCGGTAGCTACTGCCCCCCTCCTGCCACACCTTCTCCCTTCTGCTCATCACATATGTTCCACCTCCATGACTAAGCCTTCCCTGGCTGCTACATCCCCTTCCTCAACCACCCCCCATGCACTTATTCTTGACTAAGCCTTCTCTTGCTGCTACCAGTCTACAGCTAGATCTTAGTAACAAAAACTATTTATCTTCTGATTATTTCTGGAAACCTGTATTCCTGATCACAGAGTCTGATAGTCCTACTGCACATGTTGTTGAATCTTTAGTTCAAATTAGAGACTTTGGTAACTGCACTGTTAGGTGTAACCTCTTTAACATTGTAGAAACATAGTGAAAGCAGAAGGAAGCTGAGAAGGCAGTCAGAATAGCAAAGGCCCAAACTAAGGAAAAGATAGGGGGACAAAACCTTTTACAGGTACATTAAGGAACAAAGAAAGACTAAGACATGGATATTGAGGCTGAATAAAGAGGAGGGTGGCTGGGCAGAGAGTGACAGTGAAAAAGCAATGATACTGAATGAATACTCCTGCTCAGTATTCACAATGGAAGAGCAGGGAGAGATACCTAATCCAGTCAATAGAAGCACTCTGGATAGGAGGGTTAATATTAGTCCTTTCACAGAAGAAATGGTTCTGAAAGAACTCTTAAAACTGAAGTTGGATAAAGCAATGGGGCCTAATGGGATTCACCCCAGAATTCTAAAACAACTAAGGAAAGAATTAGTAACACCACTGACTACCGTTTTTAATAAATCATGGGAGGATGGTGTGGTACCAGAGGACTACAGGAGGGCAGATGTGATTCCCCTTCACAAACGTGGGAGCAAGACAGAGGCAGGAAACTACAGACCTGTCAGTTTGACATCAGTGGTAGAGAAAATGATGGAATCACTTCTGAAGGAAAGAATTGTTGAGTACCTAGAGGCCAGTGGGGCACAGGACCCAAGGCAGCATGGATTCACAGCAGGAAGGTCATGTCAGACAAATCTAATTGATTTCTTTAACTGGATGACCAAAGTAGTAGACCAGAGAGGGGCTGTGGACATGGCCTATCTGGACTTCAGCAAGGCATTTGACACAGTCCCACACAAAAGATTAATAAACAAATTAGCCAGCCTGGGAGTGGGTCCCAGGGTGGTAGCCTGGCTTGACAACAGGACACAGAGGGTAATAGTAAATGGAGTCCACAGTGAAGAAAGGGGGGTAACTAGTGGGGTACCGCAGGGTTCAGTACAGGGGCTTGTCCTTTTTAATGTCTTTATAAGTGACATTGCAGAGGGACTGGAAGGAAAAGTATGTCTCTTTGCAGATAACACAGAGATCTGCAACAGGGTTAATACGTAAGGTGGGGTGGAAAGGATGAAAAGGGACTTGGCAAGGTTGGAGGAATGGTTAAATGTATGGCAGCCTAGATTCAATGCAAAGAAGTGCAAAGTAATGCACATGGGAAACGTAAACCCAGGGGAAGAGTACACAAAGGGGGGGGGTGAGATACTTATAACAACAAAAATTGAAAGGGTCCAGGGGGTAGTCATATCAGATGACCTAAAGGTGGGCAAGCAATGTGAGAAGGCAGTTAGGAGGGCTGGGGATACTGGGATGCATAGGGAGAGGCATCATCAGGAGAAAACAGGAAGTTGTTGTCCCTCCGTACAGACTGTTTGTAAGACCACATCTGGAGTACTGTGTACAGTTCTGGAGACCCCTTCTCCACAAAGACATAGACTGGGTGGAGGCTGTTCAGAGGAGGACAACCAAAATGGTGCAGGGTCTGCACCAGAAGACATATGAAGAAAGACTAAAGGTGTTTAAGATGTATAGCCTTGAGGAAAGGAGGGAGAGGGGGGACATGATAGAAACTTTCAAATACCTCAAGGGAATCAACAAAGTCTAAGAGAGTAGCATCTTTCAGAAAAAGGAATGTGCAAGAACAAGGGGATACAATTTGAAGATAGAGGGGGAGATGGCGCAGAGGTAATATGAGGAAGTATTTCTTCACAGAGAGGATTGTAGATGCATGGAACTGCCTTCCCGAGGAGGTAGTAGAGTCAAAAACAGTGGGGGAATTCAAAAATGCATGGGACAGACATAAGGCAATTCTAGTGGGGGATATTGAGAAGTAGGCTGTTGGTTAACTAGGATCTGCAGCTTATCCATAAGGTAGGGAAACTGGCAGAGTAGGTGGGCCAAGCGGTCCTTATCTGCCATCAGATTCTATGTTTCTATGTTTCTATATACAAATAAATAAATGTTGGGTTGGTCCCACTTTACTGAAGATCTGTGGTCCAGGTATGGGCTGTTAAGTGAGCGGATTGGGAGTGCCTGAGTTCAGGCTGTGGTATGTATTAGGGCCCAGAGGCCAGATTTTATCAATTTAGTCCATGGCAGCCTCCAGCATAAAAAACTGGTATGAAGTGCCATTATAAGTCAGTTTTAAAATTGCAGGGTATCTGAGAGAGAAAGGCATCTGTAGATCATGGAGCCTCCTGCGGACCTTGGTATATGCCTTGCTTCTAGTGGCTAGTTCCTTAGAATAGTCTTGAAAGAACATGATGCAGGGGCCCCGCCATTCCAGCGCACCCAGCTCTCTAGCCCTGGCTTGGATGGCCTCCTTTTCAGTGAAATTAAGGATTCTAGTGAGTATGGGCCTCGGCCATTCTCCAGCAGCAGGTTTAGGTTGAAGGGAGCAATATGCCCATAGTGGTGGTGTAATTCTGTGCTGTCTTTAATTGCTGCAGATTTTATCTTGGCTTGTCTGACTGCCCTGTAGTTGGGTGAAGGGGGTTAATTGTCTGACCTCTGACCTCAGCTACGTGATAACTGGAGGTGGGGCTTAGTCAGAGTTAAAGTAGCAAGCAGAGTTTTATTTTCTCAGAAGAGGCCAGGAGGGGAAGGAAGGAAACATATTCAATTCAGTGCTTTAGAGTAACTGGTAATTGCTATTTTTCTTTTAAACTTAGATTGTGGGCTTTTAGTGACACTATACTTTCTTTGTTGTCTTTACTTATAATTGTTTTTGGGCTGTTGAAAATTTAAAACATAGTGGTGGTGTAATTCTGTGCTGTCTTTAATTGCTGCAAATTTTCGCCCCCCCTTCCCCCAAGTCTTAATTATATGCCCTGTTAAATCTGATTGACAAGAGCTAAACACAGGGTATAGTAAGGGGTGTGAAGTAGGAGGGGCATAAGGGGGAAGAAGCCCACCCTCAGCACGACAATTGACTTATTTATTTATTTATTGGTTTCTTTTTCTTTAAAAAAAAATTATCTGCGGATCAGTGGCAGGATTTTTAGTACAGTAAATTAATAAAAAGGGAACTAGGAGAGCTTCAGTAGCAGACAAGTAGTGGAATTGCAGTATAATGTGGGGAGTGGTGCAATGCAGTGGCTGTGGGGCAGCCATATTCAGGCAGACCTTCTGGACACTGAGGTGCTGCCCTATCTGCATGCATCTCTCTGGACTGTGGGATGAGGTAGCCAGACTCTGAGCGGAAGTAAACTGGGTCAGGAGTACCATCACCCCTATCCAGGGACAACCCAGTCCAATGCAACTGCCTCAAAGGATGCCGAGAACGAGGAGCACTTGGATGACAGTGGGCTAGGGAGGGTTAGAGCAGTCAGGCAGAGGCACATCCCAGATCCTATTTCACTCAAGAACTCATATGCCATACTGGCAAATGAGGACACCCAAATAGAGGTACCCAGAGAAGTGGAAGGAAAGGATGTGGAAGTTAGCCAAGGAGGTGACCTCAGCGGGGAAAGCAGTGGACCCCAGAGGAGGAGGAATCGAATCCTGGTGGGGGACTCCATCATAAGAGGGATCCAGCTAGGAACACAGGAGGGGAGGACAGGGAGGTGAGGTGCCACCAGGGTGCCACGGCATGGAGGGATGGAAGGAAGATCCTGGGGATCACTGGGAAGGCAAGACAGGAGGGTGAGCTGGATGTCATTATCCACCTAGGTACTAATGACCTGGCAAATGGGGAGCCAAAGGAAGTTCAGGAAGAGTTTAGGAAACTGGGAAGGGGTCTCAAGCAAGTAGCTACTTCTGTCATTTTCTCAGAAGTACTACCTGTGAGAGGCAAGGGAGAGCATAGGAGTGCATGCAACAGGAACTTTAACTCATGGTTGAAGAACTGGTGCTGTGAGGAAGGGTTTGGATTCATTGGTGACAGGGACCCACCTGGAGGGATGGAGGTTTGTTCAAGCCTGATGGCCTGCATCCATCCTGGAGGGGAATCCAAGCACTCAATGAAAAGTTTAAATGCTACATTGACAAGCATTTAAACTAGCAAAGGGGGGTGGCAGGCCTGCAAGGAGGGTACCTACTTGCTCACCCCCCACAGCCAGCAGTGGAACCAGTGAACCAGAGGAGTGGCTATCTCTGCAAAGCAGTGTGCAAAAGATGGAGATTAGTGCCCAAGAGGTGGATAAGCAGAAAAGGGGCAAAATTCAGCAGAAGGGCAGACAGTAAGAAGAACCAGGGATAAATGACAACCAAGAAAGGGGCTGGAGTAGAACAGTGAAACAGTCTAGGGAGGTCAAATCATGGAAAGCCATGTGTGCAAATGCCAGGAGCCTTAGCAACAAGATGGAAGATCTGGAGGCTGTCATGGTACAGTCAGACCTGGACATTGTGGCCATCACTGAAACCTGGTGTAATGATAACCACGACTGGAAGATGGCCATACCTGGCTACAACATATTCAGAAGAGACAGAGCAGGCAGGAAGGAGGAGGAGTGGCACTGTATGTGAAAATGACATAAGGGCCACAGAGATCCAGGAGGAACAAATGGGGAGAATACTGTGGGTTAGCTGGAAAGGAAAATGGGGACAGCCATCCGCACAGGTGTGGTCTATAGACCACCAGCCCAGGAGGAAGAAACAGATAGGGAGCTGATGCTAGCCATCCAAAGGGTGGCAGACAAGGGTGAGGTAGTACTGGTTGGAGACTTCAATATTCCAGACGTGAACTGGAGCATCCCAGCAGCAGCATCAACTAGGAGCAGATTTATCCTGGACTTCCTTCAGGGTGCCTTCCTCAAGCAACTGGTCATGGAACCAACTCAGCAGAAGGCAATACTGGACCTTGTGCTCTCAAACCGGGACAGTGTGATGGGGTGACAGTGGGGAAGCACCTGAGAAACAGTGACCACCAGTCATTGTGGTTTGAAATTACAGAAAGAGCAGAACCAAACCACACAAAAACACGTATCCTGGATTTTAGGGGGGCAGACTTTGGGAAAATGGGGAGATACTTGAAAGAGGCATTAGGGAATGGGACAGGAATCAAGGGTTGAGGAACAGTGGGCAGTATTTAAAATGGGGATTACAAGAACAACAGAATTATGCATTACAGGTTAGCAAGAGGAAAAGGAAGAGAGACCATTATGGTTTCCAAAGAGGTAGCAAAGAAAGTGAAAGCCAAAAAGATTGCATTCAGGCAATACAAAATGACACAGGCAGAAGGGGATAGGGAGAAGTACCAGGAGAAGCAAAGGGAGGCAGGGAGGTCAGTAAGGGAAGCCAAAGCTCAGACAGAAGAACACATTGCAAAATCAGTGGGCAGAGGGACAAAACCTTTTACAGGTACATAAGTGAAAAAGAAAGACAAAGGGAGGGATAGTGAGACTGAAGGGAGGATGGGGCCGTGGAGGATGACAACAGTAAAGCTGACATATTGAACAGGTATTTCTGCTCAGTCTTTACTGAGGAAGAGGAGGGTAATGGGTCTGAAGGGGTACAAGGGGTGAGAATGGTGCAGAAATGGACACAAGTCCCTTTACATGAGAAAGGGTCCTGAAGGAACTGGAAGTAATAAGAGTTGATAAAGCTATGGGGCCAGATGGGATGCACCCCAGGGTCCTTAAAGAACTAAGAGAGGTGGTGGCTGAACCTCTGGCTATCCTGTTTAGCCGATCACTGGAAACAGGGGAGGTACCCAAAGACTGGAGGACAGCAGATGTAGTCCCCTTATACAAAAGTGGGAACAAAGAGGAAGCAGGGAACTACAGACCAGTCAGCCTCACCTCGGTAGTGGGGAAGATCATGATTCATGGAAGCACTACTGAAGGAGAGATTGGTGGAACATCTGGTTGTCAATGGACTACAGGGCCCAAGGCAGCATGGTTTCACCAGGGGGAGGTCATGTCAGACCAACCTCGTTGAATTTTTTCACTGGGTGACTAGGGAGGTGGATCAGGGGAGGGCAGTGGACATGGCCTATCTGGACTTCAGCAAGGCCTTTGACACTGTGCCACATAGAAGACTATTACACAAACTGGGGAATATGGTGTGGGCAGGACAGTAGTGTGGTGGGTAGGTAACTGGCTGGGTGGCAGGACACAGAGGGTGGTGGTAAATGGCTGTCACTCCACAGAGGAAGAGTGACCAGTGGGGTACCACAGGGATCAGTGCTGGGACAGGTCCTATTCAACATCTTCATCAGTGACATTATGCAGTACCTAGAAGGCAGAATTTCACTGTTCGCTGATGACACAAAGCTCTGTAACAGAGTAGACACACCAGAGGGTGTAGACAGAATGAGAAGCACCTGCAGGAACTTGAAGAATGGTCAGGGTTTGGCAGTTGAAATTCAATGCAAAGAAGTGCAAGATAATGCAAATGGGGCACAAAACCCTGGCACAATATATCAGTTGGGGGTGAGGATATAGCATGCACCAAGCAGGAAAGGATCTTGAGGGTTGTCATCTCTAATGACCTCAAGGTAGGGAAACAGTGTGACAAGGCAGCAGGTAAAGCAAATAGGATGCTGGGATGTATAGGCAGGGGCATCACCAGCAGGAAAAGGGAGGTCATAATTCTGCTATACAAGACACTAGTGAGGCCCCACCTGGAGTACAGTGTACAGTTCTGGAGACCATACCTACGTAAGGACATAGACAGAGTAGAGAAGGTTCAGAGGAGGGCAACAAAGATGGTGCATGGATTGCATCACAAGTCCTATGAAGACAGGTTGAAGGAACTGAACATGTACTCCTGGAGGAGAGGGAGGAGAGGGATATGATAGAGACATACAAGTATCTTACAGGAAGGAACAGGGTGCAGGAAAACACTATTTTAAGCAAAAAGATGTTCCAGGACTAGAGGCATGGGATGAAGTTGGAGGAGGATGATTCAGAGGAAACATGAGAAAGAATTTCTTCTCAGAACGGGTGGTGGACAAGTGGAACACCCTGCTAGAGGAAGTGGTGGGGGCTGAAACAATCACAGGATTTAAGAATGCATGGGATAGACATAAAGGAATTCTGGAGGTCAGGGGTAAGGGGCAACAGACTTCTAGGAAAACAAACTGAACTTACAAGCTCAAATGGGCAGACTGGGTGGGCCATAGGCCCTTATCTGCCGACACTGTCTATGTATCTATGTGTCTATGTATGCATACTCAGTTACCATTCTGGTGGTGGCAGGAGCTGTAGGAGTTCTGGGAGAGCTTGTTGTAGAAAAGATAAAGTTTTGCCCTCCTCACATCTTTCAGGGAATCCCAGGAGCCGCAACTTGTTGTGCCAGCTCCTGTTCACCAGGTCGTCCATTTTATCCTAGAGAGATTTAATCTGGGCAGCCTGTTCCCTCGTGGTGGTGCAGTGTCCCTGAATAATGTTTTCACGGGACAGCGTTTTTTTGTTCTGTATGGTCGAGTCTCGCATCAAGCTGCTGGACAGAAGCTGCAGTGGTGTTAGATGCCAGGGTCAGTTTGTCTATGCTAGAGATTATTGATGTGAACATTTACTTAAACTGAGGGATTATTGCCCCCTTTAGAGCTATGTGCCATGTGGCCTGGTATGTGGTACTCATCTCAGGCTAAAAGATGAGGTAGCTCTGCAGCCCATAAGTGGATACTTCTGAAATTACATCATGAGATAGGCACACACTTTCGATTGTTGAATATTGTAATGTGTACTCTTGGCTCTCAGCAAAAGGGGTAATTGCAGGGTTCTTTTCCCCCGGGTTAGCAGCACAAAGGAATTAAGTTGCAATCTTGTTTACTGGTTGACCATGCCCCCGTCTCCTATCATTTACTTTCTCAAAACAAATGATTTTCAAAGGATTTTATTGTGAAATGTTAGACATTTTGAATAATAAAACAATGATACTTTGTGCAATGTGATATATGACATTGTAAGGCTTAATATATGAAATTTCTATAAGGTTCCTAGACATATCTGGATTAATATTTATTTTATACTATTCCCTCATATCGCATGATGAACTGAGTGAACTGTGGATTTGTATATTTGAAAATGTCATGGAAATATTCATAAATCTGTAAAAAGAAACTGCATATTTAAAAAAAAAAAAAGATCCTAATTTTTCCCAGTAGTGTCCCAGGTGGAATAAGAGGCTGCCAGAAGGCTTGGGTATGAAAATAGACTGTTCCCATCGGGAAGAAAGAGAGTGTGGCTACAGCAACAAAACCGCTTTGGAGATTTCTGAGGGACCAGTCAAATTTTATGTCCCTATTAAAGTGATTCCTCTAAGTGTTTATAGTACAGGTAGTGATTCTGCAGACTCTCTGCATGACTATATCCAGTTTGGCTTGCTCTATATTCTCAGTATGGAACTGCGCCAGCATTTTTTTTTTACATTAGGAGGATGCAAAGTCTGTTTTTTTTCCAAACATCTCTTCAGCCTGGATGTGGGATTGAGGTTGGGGGTTTCTGAGGAGTGGGAAGTCAGTCAGGGAGTTTTTTTATTATGAATACTCCAGACTCAGGGCCTGCTAGATCCGATCCACGAGCAATAGGTGACAGTCAAGCTACTTTGGGGATTCTAAGAAGGGGAAGCGGTTAGCTCATGTGTTGACCCTGCTGGATGGGCTGCCTGTTATGCCTTGTGGACCTGGTGCACAAAACCTTGCCCTGAACCTGGGTACTCGGGAGTGGAGAAGGGTGTTCTTACCTTCAGAGAGGTCTGATGAATGTTAAGAACTCCATTATTGGCCAGCCTTTCTGGGTGGATCAGGGTGGGTATATGCTCTCTGACCAGATTTGGTAGTCCTGACTGATGGTCCTGACCTCCTAGCCAGACAGTTTATTAATGACTGCATGGAATTAAATGCAAACATTTCTTCTGGACTCTTTTGGTATTGAGGATGGGATTTAGTTACAGTGCAGACATTTTAAGGCAATTATGTCCTTTTAGAGATACCATATTTTTTTATTCATTATGTAAACTGGGCATTGCAAATCACCTTGTTGTCAGACATACATGTCCCATATGGTAGGCATTATGATGATAGGGTTCCATCAGCACTGCCTACATATTCTTACAAGTAAGAGGGTTGCAATCAATAATTCTATAGAGAATAATGGATAGGTAAATGTGTGTAATGGATTTTTCTCACACACCCGAGGTGTGTGATGACCCATAAACCTCGAGAGCGAAGCCCAAGAGATTTATGTGGTCATCACACCCCGAAGGTGTGTGAAAAAAATCCATAACATCAAACTTACCTATCCTTTATTTTTATGTTGATTACGCTTATGTGCAAGAAATATATTGCGGCAGCTTTCTCCACAAGCAGGTTGTGAAGGTGCGGCAAAGTTGTGGCCAACGCCCCCACAGCCTTTAAAGGCTTGTCCAGCATCCCCCAATGCTGAGGCATGCTGCTGCTGACACTAGTTCAGCCAGTGTGACACCAACTTATAAAAATTTAGCTGCTGCAATCAGGAACCACCTCGTCATTGCAGAGTAAGCCATTTGTTGCAATGAGGGAGTGACCCGTCATTGCAAGGTGTGATCTTGACACACTGATATTGTTTGTGAACATGGCGGCGGTTTGTCGCCGTGTTCACAAACAATAATAACCCTCCCCCCACCGTGTTTATTCGCCAACAGGGGCCACAATCCCTGTCGGCTTCAGTGCCCCAATGTTTATCTTGCCAATGGAGGAGCCAACTCCCCACTGGCATTATGCAACCCCCCCGCTTATATTGTCTGCCGACGGGGTGCCAGTCCCCATCGGCATAATGTCAACCCCCCTTTTTTGTTGTGTGCTGACAGGGGTGCCCAATCCCCCATCGGCTACAGCTTGCTCTCCCCAAAAGAAAGACTCCAGTGGCATGCTGGGAGCCCACACCAGCGTGCCACATTCCCAGTAAAATAAAAAATGGTCCCATAATGTCTTTTTTTTTAACCTGTAAAAAAGGAAACTGTCCCTCGGCGGTCTTCCTGCCCCCCTCCTGCAATCCGCACCCACCCATTGCGCACCCTGCCTCCCCACACCCCCTCCTCACCCCATACTTACCTCCAGAGCTCGGCAAGATGATCTTCGGTGGACCAGGAACACGTCTGCACTCTTTAAAGCTGACAGCGAACTGAAGAAATGCCGCTAAGCTGTATAATGGAATAAATGTTTTTTTTTTCCAACTTTAATGCATATCTCAGTCATTTTTTGGAATTTTGGCACCACATTTTCAACATGGGGTTTTTGGGACCCCTGCTCATGAATTTTGGAACTGTCATGGCATTAATCGACCCCCGAGAAGTGATTTTGTGGTCACTGCATGGAATCACCTTTCAGGGCTGATTGATGAAATGACAGTGCAGTGTTCATGAGGTGGGCTCTCAAAAAGCCTATGTTGCAAATTAGTGGGAAAAATCAAAAAATGACTATTTCAATGTGTCACATGGTTGATTCACTACGTTCATAACTTCGTGAATCTGCAATATTTTCATGCCAGATTTTCAACACTGGCATTTTTTCACACCTCCTTGTGAACAGTACAGCTGTCATTGCTCACATTCTGGCCAAAATGAGTTTTCACACTTCCAGTGCAGAATAGCGGGGTCGCTGTGGGAAATTAGTGTTCGGCACAGATTAAGAAAATGACAGTGACACTGTTCATGTGTAGAGGTCCTAAAATGCCTATATTGGAAATCTGGTGATGATACTCCATAAAATGACTGTGTTACAAGCGTGCATTGCGCAGTTTGCATACATGCTCCTAACTTCGCGAATTTGAATATTTTCTCTCCAGATTTTCAACATTGCCATTTTCCCACACCTACTTATGAACAGTATAGCTGTCATTTTTCCCATCCTGACTGAAATGTGTTTTCGCACTTCTGGCGCAGATTAGAGTGGTCGCTGTGGGAAATCACTGTTCTGGACGGATTAAGAAAATGACAGTGATACTGTTCATGAGCAGAGGTCCTAAATGCCTATGTTGAAAATTTGGTGATGATAGCCCATCAAATGACTGTGTTACAAGTGTGCATTGTGCACTTACCATGCACCCTTGTAACTTTGCAAATTAGTAATATTGTCATGCCAGATTTTCAACACTGGCATTTTTTCACACCTCCTTATGAGCAGTACAGCTGCCATTTTTCACATCCTGACCGAAATGTGTTTTCATAGTTCTGGCACAGAATAACATGATTGCTGTGGGAAATCAGTGTTTGGGACAGATTAAGAAAATGACAGTTGCACTGTTCATGAGCAGAGGTCCTAAAATCCCTATGTTGAAAATTTGGTGATGAAACTCCATAACATGACTGTGTTACAAGCGAGCATTGAACTGTTTCCACGCACCCTTTTAACTTCGCAATTTTGTAACATTTTCACACCACATTTTCAACAGTAGCATTTTTTCACACTTTCTTATGAACAGCACAGCTGTCATTTATCACATCCTGGCTAAAATATGTTTTTGCACTCCTGCCGGAGAATAGCACAGTCACTGTGGGAAATCAGTGTTTGGGACAGATTACGATTGAGTGAGTGAAAGGGGGGAGTGGCCGAGCTCAACTAAGCTCTGTTGGGACTGCTGCAGATTTGCTTGTGGGCATAAAAAGGTGCCAATGCATGACCACAGTACAAAAGGGCAGCCTGCAGCACTGGGAGAAACAGAACGAGAGAGTGAGTGAGGGAGGGGGAGTGAGGGAACTCACAGGAGCGCTGTCAGGACTGCTACAGATTTCTTTGTGGGCAGAAAAAGGCACCAATGCAGGCAAGAGCCATGTAGAAAAGGGCAGCTTGTAGTGCCAGGACAAACAGAATGAGAGTGTGAGAGAGGGAGACTGAGCGACCTCAATGGAGCTCTGTCAGGACAGCTGTGGATGTCTTTGTGAACAGACAAAGGTGCCAATGCAGCCAGGGGCCCCATATAAAAGCGCAGCCTGCAGCGCCAAGAGAAACAGAAAGAGTGAGTGACAGAGCGGTAGTGAGTGAGCTCAACAGAGCTCTATTGTAACTGCTGCAGATTTCTTTGTGGGCAGAAAAAGGCGGTAACACAGGCAGGAGCCCAGTACAAAAGTCCAGCTTGCAGCGCCAGCAGAAATGGAATGAGTGAGTGAGAGAGGGGCCGAGAGTGAGCTCAATGGAGCTGTGTCGGGACTGCTTCAGATTTCTTTGTGGCCAGAAAAAGCCACCAACACAGGCAGGAGCCCAGTACAAAAGGGCAGCCTGCAGTGTTGGAAAAACCAGAATGAGTGAGAGAGGGGGAATGAGCGAGCTCAACAGAGCTCTATTGTAACTGCTGCAAATTTCTTTGTGGGCAGAAGAAGGCAGCAATGCAGGCAGGAGCCCAGTAGAAAAGGGCAGTCTGCAGTGCCGGCAGAAACGGAATGGGTGAGTGAGAGAAGGGGAGTGCGTGAGCTCAATGGAACTTTGTCAGGACTGCTGCAGATTTCTTTGTGGGCAGAAAAAGGTGCCAACAGAGGCAGGAGCCCAGTACAAAAGGGCAGCCTGCAGCGCCAGCAGAAACAGAATGAGTGAGTGAGACAGAGGGAGTGAGCGACCTCAACGGAGCTCTGTCAGGACAGCTGCAGATTTCTTTGTGGGCAGAAAAAGGTGCCATTGCAGGCTGGAGCCCAGTACCAAAAGGGCAGCCTGCAGTGCTGGGAGAAACACAATGAGCGAGTGAGACAGGGGGAGTGAGCTAGCTCAACAGAGCTCGATCGTGACTGCTGCGGATTTCTTTGTTGGCAGAAAAAAGTTGCAACGCAGGCAGGAGCCCAGTACAAAAGGCCAGCCTGCAGCACTGGCAGAAATGGAATGAATGATTTAGTGAGAGAGGGGGAGTGAGTAGGCTCAACAGACCTGTGTCAGGACTACTGCAGATTTCTTTGTGGGCAGAAAAAGCCACCAACAGAGGCAGGAGCCAAGTACAAAAGGGTAGCCTGCAGCGACAGGAGAAACAGAATGAGCACGTGAGAGAGGTGGAGTGAGCCACCTCAACGGAGCTCTGTCGGGACAGCTGCAGATTTCTTAGTGGGCAGAAAAAGCTGCCAATGCAGGCAGGAGCCCAGTACAAAAGAGCAGCCTGCAGCACTGGGAGAAACAGACTGAGCGAGTGACACAGGGGCAGTGAGCGAGCTCAACAGACTAATGCAATCAACATTCTGCATTGACAAATGCTTGTTTATAATGCTGATATGGAGGTTTAGACTGTATTTCTAGCAGCTTGATAGAAAAATATTTTGTTTTAGCTAGAGTGGTGTTTTATTTTTGAAGAAATTGAGCTGAACATGAATAAAAACAGTTAAAAATACTACAGTTGAAATACTTTTTGTGAAACAATGAAATGCAACTGTTTTAAAGTCTGAGCTTTTGCCATGAATACCATATTTATCAACTAGGTCATATCAACTGGATTTCAGGTTATTATGAAGTGTCATATCAACCGTATTTCAGGTTATTATTGCCTTTGGAGCATAATAACCCGAAATCCGGTTGATATGCATTTTTAACAAAACAATAATCCAGTTGATATTTATGGTCACCAGTAATTATATATACTTTTACACACAGGTCTACCTAAGTATTAATAAACAGTGTTTGCAACAGTCTGCATTTGTAGCCTAAAGTAATCCACTTGCTTTGTGTTAATATCTTAAAAACTTGTTCTCAAAACCCCTGCTTTAAACTAAGCAAAGGAAACTGTTCTACAGAAGAAAAAAACCTAAAGCTGTAACAAAATTGATTACTGAACTCATCATATCCCACATCATATTTATAAAATAGAAATAAAATAAATACTTGCCAGTAGACCATAGTGTTAATCAGAGATATCCTACATTCAGAATCTGTTGACAGGGCATGAACTCTTACGGCCTCAGTAGCTGGGCATGGTTGAAAGGGGACCTATGAACTGTCAGGGCCAAGGCAGAGATATCTCATGCCTGCATCCTATCCCTCAGAAATGCCATATGATGATAAATATGATGATAAACAAGTGAAAAGGCTATTTGTGAATTACAAGGACGGATGATATATAAACACATGAGAATTACATGCTAGTACAGAATTGTACTTCAGACTACTCAGAGTGTTTTTTTTAAGGGGATGGTCTCCTTAGTTATAATTTTTTCTCACAGGTCAAGTTCTAATATGGGCTCCTTTTCAAACTGGTTCTGCCCAGCCTTGAAAGCATCAGATGACATCTGCATCCATAAGCTTTGGAGACTCCTCTTAAGACTGTTCTTGATTGCCAAGGTATTCCTTGTGTTATAACCTGCACTTAATGTATTTTAATATCTGTTGTATTTGCAGACCTAGCATGCCTGTCATGCACCACAACATTATTTTTGGTTATGAACATATGAACATACAAAGATGCCAGCAGATTAGATCTAATGATCTGTCTTGTATGCTTGAGATGCAGCTCACAGTACAGTCACTGCTGCGGCCCCCCCTTCCCTTTCCCTTCCTTTGCTCCAAGGTCCCCCCAACGAGTTCCCCTGCTGGTCGCTTCTCTCCCAACCTGTACCTCGCCCATGTAACTGTCCCATCCCTTCTTGAAGCTTCCCACTGATTCCATTGAAATCAATTCCTCTGGTAGTGCATTCCACGGTGCCACCACCCTCTCCGTGAAGTAGCATTTTCTCAGTTCTCTTCTGTACTTTTCCCCCTACCAGTTTTAGGCTATGACCCCTTGTGCTACCTTCACCCTTTAATCTAAAAAAACCCTTAGCATTCACTCTGTTGATCCCCTTCAAGTATTTAAAGGTCTCAATCAGTATGCTGTCTGAATGGCGACAATTGTACAATGAACGACATTACAGCGGCAATTCACTGTTGCTGCTGTAATGTACCTATGGGACCCCGACACTTCTGACCAGGTACTGCACCCGACCCCAAATCAGCTGTAACTCAGACTTGATAATCGTAAAGGATGAGGGGCATGGGGTTCTGAGCCCCCCACATGGGTGGTTTGGGCAGCAAAGCCCCCCCCCCAAAAAAAAAGACAGTTTACTTGATGGATTTATGCCGACGGCAACTTGCGGTGGACATAAATCCATCACTGTGATGTCAGTCGACATCATTTTGTCAAAACGGTGCCATGGATCCATCTCAATCATATCACCTCTGTCCCTTCTGTCCTCTAGGGAGTACATGTTTAGCTCCCTAACTCTTTACCCATAGGACCTTTCCTCCATTCCATGTACATGTACCATCTTAGACGCCCTCCTCTGGACCATCTCCAGGAGCATGACATCCCTTTTTAGGTAAGGACACCTGAACTTCACACAGTACTCCAAGTGTGGCCTAACCAAGGAATTGTACAGTGGCAGGGTACCCTCCTTTCTCCTTGAAGTGATCCCCCTAGCAATGCCCCCCCAGCACTCTGTTTATCTTTGCTGCCACTCTCCTGCCCTGTTCTGAGTGATTCATTTTGCCATCGATCATCATTCCCATATCATTTTCCTCCTTCGAGACCTTTAGCTGTCCTCCCCGAAAAGGTAGCTGTATCCTGGATTCCTAGCCCTTGAATGCAGTACACTACACTTCCAAGCCTTACACCCCAGCTACCATGTGTGTGTGACCACTGTTCAGGTCTTTCTAGGTCTTTCTGGAGTATCCTCCTCCCCTCCTCACTGTCCACCACTGCTCCTGGTTTGGAGTAATCAGCAAATAAGTTTATTTTGCTCCTAACTCCCTCTGCAATGTCCGCTATTAATGTGCTAAAGAGTGGACCCATCACAGATCCTTGCCAGATTCCACTAATGACCCTTCTGGGTGTCGAAAGCCCCCTCCCCCCACCACCACTTGCTGTTATCTATTACTCAACCAATTCCCAATCCACTTCATCATCTTTATCTCCACCCTCACGTTCCTCAGCTCGCCTTGTAGTCTCTCATGTGGCACTGAGTCAAATGCGTTGCTGAAGTCCAAATACAAGACATCAAACAGCCACCCACCATCCAGAGATCGTGCCACTCAGTCAAAAAATTCAACCAGGTTAGTTTGACAAGATCTCCCATGGATGAATCCATGTTGCCAGACATCATGAAGGCCATTTACCTCTAGGAACTCCACCAGTCTTTCCTTCAGGATGGTCTCCAAGAGTTTTCCCACTATTAACATCAGACTGACCAACTCTGTAATTGCCCAGCTCATCCCAAGTTCTGCTCTCATGGAGGGGTGCAACATGTGCCATTCTCCAGTCCAGTGGTATACAACCCAATCTGAGGGAGGAATTGAAGAATTCCATCATTGGTGCTGCCAGGACATCCACCAGTTCCTCAGGACTCTGGGGTGGGTTTCATATATGCCTGGGGCCTTGTTTCCGTTCAAGGACTTAAGGCCCTCCCTCCTCTCCTCACCTGGATCTCTCCATCTGTTAGTGTCCCCCTATCCCCAATCCCTGCCTTACCTCCCCCACATAGAATTGGCCCATCCATTTCCCAAGTAAAGACTGAGCAGAAGTACTCATTTAGTGCCTTAGCCTGTTCAACTGCCTTCTCTGCTCACCCACCTTCCTTTTTTTAATCGGGTGATCTACCTCCCACACTCCCTTCTCTCCTTACTGTATCTAAAAATGTTATTTTCCCCTACCTGATCTCCTGTGCCAGCCTTAGCTCTCTGGCTGCCTTGGCTGCTCTTACCACCCTGCTCAGCTTCCTTGATATCCTATGGTATTCTTCCCTGTCTTCCTCCACACGGGTACTCTTATACTTTCAGAAGGCTAGCCTTTTCTCCTTTACTCACACCTAGAGTTCCCTGGTCAACCAACTGGGTTTCCTTGACCATCCTTTCTTGTAGTGGGTATTTGTGCAGGTTTAAGTGGCCTCTAACAGGTTCAACTTCAATACAGCCCATCTATGTTCCATGTCCATGTCCAGATTGATTTTCTTTAAGTGTCCTACCAGAATGGCAGCTATCCTACTGAAATCCATACCCCTAAAGTCAACTAAATTCGTATTTGTCTAATTGTCTAATTTCTCTCTCTCTCTCTCTCTCTCCCCCCCAGGTCCAAGAAGAACCATACTGTGGAGTGGTCACTCCCCGCCAATGGGTCCTCCACTACCACATCTTTTACCTGGTCTCCATCTGCCAGAATCCGGTCCAAGATACTTCCTTCTCTGGTTGGCTCTACCACCAGTTGGGACAGGAATTAATCTTGGAATGTGTCCAGTATCCATTGTTCTTTAGCAGAAGTTAACACCATAGTGCACCAGTCCACCCCCAGCATGTTGAAATTCCCCAACAGCACTATCCTGCCCCTACCCTTGCCACAGTGGGCTTTTAGGTTACCACCTGTCAAGTTCCTCTGACTGTGTTGGTGGTCTACAGAATACTCCCAGATTGACCTCCTCTGCCCTTAGCATCATGAAAGGTAACCTATAACACCTCCACATTCCCATCCACACCCTCCTCTCTGCTGCATTCTATCCACTCCCTTACAAATAGCACCACCCCTCCACCCCGGCCAATCTTCCTGTCCCTCCTATGTATTTTGTACCCTGGGAATGTTAAGTCCCACTAATGTTATTGTATGGCCCATATCTTAATGATTGCATCCACGTCCACACCCCCCTCAGCCATCAGTGCCTGTAACTTGGTCAATTTGTTTACCTTGCTCCTCGAATTTTTGGAGACCACTTTCCATCCTGACACCCTATCATTCTTAGCTTTCCCTATCCTGGTATATTCGCCCCACTGCAAATTCATCTCTTCCTCTAGATTTCCAATTTGGGGAGAGGCATTGGCCTTCCCAAACTTAGCATTTGTGAATACTCCACTGCAGTGCTGTATTTTGTAATAATAATTGGTGACCCCCTATAATGGCTTGAAAAGCATCCCTGATAACATGCCGTAATAACTTGCAGAATTCCACAATAACTCGATAGTGGATTATTATGGCATTGTCCTCCTCATTCTCTCACTTCACTGTATTTGTGTGAGTACTGTGGCTGCTTAGAGACACACTTACTTGTACTGATATAGCTTAGTTTTTCTCTCTGTTGAAACCATGCACCAGTTATTATAAAAAAAAATAATACCAGTGCAAAGTTTGTTTTATGAGGATTTTTTACACACCATGGGTGTGTGACAGATTCTCGTAATTCCCACCTGCTCAGGTATCATTGTCTATTTAGTGCATTTGTTTTATTTATTATTGTACAGGCACCTTGGCCCTATCTCTGTTTTGCCCCCCTGAGTCACATCTGGAAACAAACTTGGGTTCATTGTGTCTTTCCCATTACAAATTGTTAACTGAAAATGAATAAATTCTTTTGTTACTGCTGCATGTTTTAGCAAAGATGATTATGTGCTTCTGCAACTATATCATCTTGTGTACCATTCATAATCCTTCTTTGTTATAGAACTGCCTTGGGGTCTGGAAGCAGATGATTGTAGTATCCATTCACTAATCTGATGTTTATAGGTCTTTGGTTAATAACTATTGACCTATCTCCCCTCCTGTCACCCTTGTCCAAGGTCCAGGAATGAACAGTTTTTGATCACTTAATGACAAATTAGATGGAATATGAATTTTTAGCCATGGCTAGGCAAAACTTTAGGAATATGAGGAAAGGCTAAGGAATATTGAGATGTTGCTGCACAGCAGACAAGCTAGAAGGGACAGGGAACAGCATCTGAAGAACTCCCTCCCTCATTGACGGTCTGAATCAGGGAGCTGGAATAGTCTCCCCTCTGCTCAATCTGTGCTCTATTTCAGTGATTCAGAGCCGCTTGCTGCCTGACACAGGGGCATACTTTTAGGAACATGGCCAGACCTGTGTAGAGCTGCAATCAGACAGACACTCAGGGTATCCACAGCAAGCTCTGTATTTTCCAGCGGCATCCATCAGTGGCAAGGTGCATGGCACCTAAAGGGATAAGATAGTACAAACTAGTAGCTGCTGTGCACTAACATTGTTGCTTTGTATTGTTGGTACCTGCTGACTAACACAGCATTATTTCCTATTGGCAGCTTTATACTACAACTATATCTGTAATTGCAGCTGAAGTTCCTGCCTAACAGACTTACCCTGCATTGTAAGCAGTATAGAGGGCTGTGGACAGCAGAGCCACTGTGAAAGCTGGTTGTTTTTGTATTTTCACATCATTCTCTTCTCTTCTCTTCTCAGGGGAAGCTCTGGTGGAGGAAGGGCTACTCTCAGGATCAAAGAATTGTTCCCTTGGTGAGGTGGACATCTGGCATCCAATAGGGGCAGTCCAAAAAAGGTGCAAGTTACAAACAAAGGTCTTCTGTCCTTATATAGAGGACACTTTGTATTTCTTTGCTGCAATATAGCAGACGGGCTGGATGGAGGAAGGGGCAGGGAATAGCATATGAAGATCTCCCTCCTTCATTGACGATCTGAATGGGGAGCTGAAATAGTCTCCCTCTGCTCAACCTGCACTCTATCTCTGCAGCTTAGAGCCACTTGCCGCTTGATGCAAGGCATACTTGTAGGAATGCGGCCAGACTTGTGTAGAGCCGTGATCAGTTAGACACTCAGGGGATCCACAGCAGGCTCTGTACTTTCCTGCATCATCCATTGGTGGCAGGGTGCATGGCAGCTAAAGGGGTAAGACAGTAAAAAACAGTAGCTGCTGTGCACTAACAATGTTGCTTTGTATTGCTGGTACCTGTTGACTAACACAGCATTATTTCCAATTGGCAGCTCTATACTACAACTATATCTGTAATCACAACTGCAGTTTCTGTCACAGCGTCAGTTCCTATCGGCAACTCTATACTAAAACTATATAATTATAACTGCATTTCCTGCCTAACAGACTTACCCTGCATTGTAGGCAGTACAGGGGGCTGTGGACGTCAAAGCCACTATGAAGGCTGAATGTTTTTGTTTTCTTGGGTTGTTCTCTTCTCAGCAGCAGGTAAAGGACCCACCCACCCCCGGCTCATCAACTTATATAGGCCTGGACCCCATTACTTATTTTCTGCTTTGGGGAAGGAAGAGGTGGGACATAGGTGATATAAAGCAGTAATAATAATAAAAAAAAAATGCTTGTCTTTAATATTTTCTTCTTAAATAAAAACAGGAAAACATTGAAATGGATTTGGTGAGCAGCCAAGTCTGTGAGTAACTCACTTTTTGCCATTTCCTTCAATATGGAAGCCATTGTCTAATATGCAGACAGTTAACCTCACTTTGGGCCCAACTGGCTAAGGTCAGAAAGGAAATTATTGCTCTGAAGCAATCAGTCAATCAAAATCTTTATTTATCCAGGCAGGCACCATTGAGCAAGGCTCATTTGCAAGGTGGACCTGGTCATGAATACATCAAAGTACAGTACAGAAGCAAGTATACAAAACGCAATAATATACAAGGAAGAAAAAGTATATACAGTGTATACAGTACAGTACAAGGTTGAAATAAATAAAAAAAAACAGCATTATTTTACTAATGAAGAAGTCAGCAGATGTACAATCAACCATAGGCATACAGGGGTTATAAGCAGAGATCTTTTTAGTGAGGCAGCTGGCAACTACACATATAGGGGAAATAGGACGTGTATGGGGTGGCAGGTTAGAGAGTTAAAGAAGAGGAGGGATATATTACCGATGACTGGGGGAAAAATTGAGCTAAAACCACAGAAAGTGGCAATGGCTGTCGTGTACTTGTTTATTATGATAATGATGGAGGAGGGGTAGATAATTGGGACACTACTATGGATGGGGTGGGACTTTAGCCAGGCTGAAGTGGACTGGGAAGGGTGGGTGCAGCAGGAAGAGTTATATATAGGTGCATATATATATAGAAGCAATATGTAGGTGGCTATACTCCTCCACTGCTCATCCCAACCCCACTGCCACAAAGGGCAGTAGTCAGTGGGGGTTGAGAAGTGGTGGGTAAGAGGGATAGGAAAAAGCATCCTAAAATACAGGACTACACGGGTATTGGAACCTCTGCCAACCAGAAATAGGTATGCTTATCTGGACACAGAAAAAGTCTAACCCCAATGAGTTTTCAGTCACAACTATAGCACTAGAAGTTGTGGACATCTCCCACACTACCAAGGGCAGTAGGCCATTTGTAAAGAACCAAGAACGCAAGCATACAATTGTCGTGTGGTACTCAATGATTAGGGGCATTGACACTCACATTTCTAACAACACCAATTGCTCAATTTCCTTCTGGTGTCTCCCCGGAATGTCAGTCATGAGGGGCACAAATCAAATTACAGGATCATTAGTAAATATGCTGACCATCCCAATGTGATTATCCACATCAGAACAAATGATCTGGCAAGCCAGACCTTAGGGGAAGTAAAGGAAAACCTTAGGAAACTAGGAGAACAAATGGAGTCCAAAACAGCCACACTGTCCTTCTCAGAAGTCTTCCTGGTAGAAGAGCTCAAGGAGTTTAACACATGGCTCCACCCTTGGTGCCAGGAGAAGGACTTCTCTGTCATCGGGCACTGGAAAGACTTCTGGGAGAAAAGGCTACTCAAGTTTGAAGGTCTTCATCTCTCCAAAGAAGGTGTAAGTGCTATTGGTCAGAAAATTGATGTGCATATTGGTTGTTTAAATGGGCAGGGGGGGGTGGCACTCAACAGAGGCACTAATCTCAATCCTCTCATCAGATGGGCCCTTAGCCATAGCTCCCCCAGAAATGCGTAACACACCACTAATACACAAACAAATCACCAGCACCTGTCATTATCAATGCTGCTAAGGCAAAGAAAGCATTTCCACAATCCCAAAATGGAGCCAAGGATGAATGTAAGGTGCTTAGCCTTAATGCCAGGAGCTTAGGAAACAAGGTCAGTGAGCTCCAGGCACGGTTAGCTGAGTCCAGGCTAAACATAGTGGCAATTACAGAAACCTGGGCCTCAGAGTCTAATACATGGGGATCTCACTACCTGGATATGACCACTTCAGAGTAGAGAGAAAAGGCACTAAGTGGAGGGGGGAGGAGTTGTACTATACATACAAGAGGAGTTAAGGACAGCATCATTCGATGTCTTTCAAAAAAGAAGGTGTTGAATCCCTATGGGTTTAAACAGACACTCCCTCTGGTAGAAAGGTCTATATAGGGGTAATCTGTAGACCTCTGTAGACCTCCTGGGCAATCAGAAGCTCTGGATAACCACCTTATTGATGAAATCAAAGGTATATCATCAAAAGGTGATCATATCATAATGGGGGATCTCAACGTGCCAGATGTTGACTGGTCTATCCTGTCTATCCTGTCAGCCAAATCTACAAGGAACCACTTCATTCTAATGGCTTTACTGGACTGCCACCTTAATCAATTGGAAGATGAATCCACTAGACTTAAGGCCATCCTAGATATAGTCCTTATCAATTCAGACCTTGTGGGGACTACATCAGTCAAGTAACCCCTTGCAAACAGTGACCATAACATGGTATGTTTCCATGTACATTTTGGAACCTTTTATTCCCAATCCAGGGCTAAATTACTCTCCTTCAAAGGGGGCAAACTTGAAGATGAAGGAATTCACTCATAAGAGGTTAGAAAACATCAAGCACCATCCCAGTGTCAAAGAGCAGTGGCTGGAAATCAAACAAATAATCTTTGAAGTCACATCGATCTTTGCAAAGACATCAACAGAAAAGAACAAACAGAAAGAAAACCTATATCCCTTACAGAAATGTAAGTGTGCTGTGTACTTGCAGAATGCATGCCACGTTTTTAATTGTGCAATGTTTGCACGTGGTTTGCATACACAAAGTGAACCTAAGTGAAACAGGTCTAGAAAGCACATCTGATTAGCATGCTGAAAGCTTGACATGGGTCCAGCAAGTAAGCTGGTGCAAACATCTTCTAAAAATCACATCAGGTTCATGTGTTGCATGCTTGACATGAGAGCAGCAATTAAGCTGGCGTGGACATCATTTAAAAATCACATCAGGTTCACATGCTGCAACACTTGCCATGTGTTCAGCAACTAAGCTGGTGCAAATCTCATCTAAAAACACAACAGTTTCTATTTCTCATACTAGTGCTAGCAATTAGAGCCACTAAAATACATTTTTCATTGATTTCCCATTAACATAAGGTTAACTCATTAATTCTGATCCTTTTGCAAGCTGTTTAATTTCTTTTGATTTTTGCCATTAAATTGCCTGTAAGTTATAAAGTATTGTTTGCTTTCTACATTAAATGCCTAGAATATAATTAGCCAACATCCCTCATTCCAGATATGCGAGGAGGGGCCTCTGTGTTGTGAAGCCTGACCTTTTTGTTTTGGGCCATACAAATCCTCTTATGCATGCTTAGTGCTACAAATGTGGTTCTCCATGACTGTTACGGCTCACTTACTTTCCCTTTGTCATTCTGTATGGAGTATATACACTATGGTCATGCTCAACACTCTTTGTGCTGAGTAAGGTCTTGGAGGCATGCACCAAACCTCATATTTTGTCACTGAAATAAGGGAAATGGACACTCAAAATAAGGGACAATGAGGGATACTAACCCTCATGATGATCAGAACACATCCTGAAACATGAAGATACAGCACCTCAGAACACAGTGGAAACCATTGCATTTACTTGTACTAATATCAGCATCAGAGAATGAATGTCTACCATAAAGCAGGGATGCCATTTAGTTCGGGCAGAGGGGGACAGTTGTACCCCCCTGCATTTGTACCTAGGTTGTTTTTATGGTGTAGCAACAATGGCATTAAATTTGGATTTAATCTTTTGAACAATAAGTGCCCCCCGGCCTGTGTGTGCTCATGCTGCAGGTGCACTCATGACTCAACTGTGTCTGTATTGTGTTGTCCACTATCTCCACCCGTTAGTGGGGCAACATCACATGTGACATGGAGGAGCTTCAGCCAAGCAAGAGCACATGAATCATGTGAGTGTGACACTGTCTTTCCTGCCACAGAGTAGATAGGTTGCACACTACAGCTTGAAGGAGTCAGTGAGCACTGATCTCTCAATATCAGTGTTGTGGCAGCATATTTTTGTTGGTCTACTATTAGTGAGTCTCCGTCTCCCTTGGTGGCTGAAGGGGCAGAGGGTGAGTGAGAAGTTAACTTGAGACTAAGCTACCTACTTACTCTACTAGGCTCACTTCACAAAAAAAAACAAAACAGCATGAGCCCCCCACGGCAGCAAGCTAGGCATAGCAGCAGTGGTTTTAGTGGTGTGGGGGTCTTCATAGGCTTTGATTAGTGCAGTATGGTAGCAGGCCAGCAAGAAGCAAGCAACACAGGTTGGATAGGTTCGGTTGGTGAGGTGACTTGGTCGTGGACCACATTGGGAACATGGGATGGTCAGTTCTAGCATCAAGCTTCTAGCAGAAGGATGAAGGAGGAGCAGACTGAAAAATGGGCTAATGGCACACTGTGCCAGGCTGCAATTTCTGGACAGATGGCTGGGTAAGTAAAAGTAAATAATTTTTTTTACAGGGAGACTGGAGAAGGAGTATGGACTGAAATATTGATGTGTTTTTCATGTTTCTGTGCTTTTTGGTGGCTTCATGACCCATATGGAATGAGTATTGAATGGAATGGAGTTGGGGACAGAAATTGGGACTTTTTTGGGGGTGAGGAGTGAGAACTTCAGCCAGGGAAAAAAATTGGTTAGTATCTGGGTGACTTTAAGTCCAAATATGCTGGGGTATAGACAGATGAATCTTATACATTTTAATTTTTCCTGATTTGAATATCATGTTTCAGTCACAACAAATAAGTTTTACCTTTTAGAGACATTCCAGGTATTCCAGAGATTACTACCTAAGGGCTAACTAGCACCTGCCCTCCACTGGCTGTTGGCTCCCCCCACTGAAATATGAAAGGGTGCCCCTGCTATAAAGACTAAATTTATAGAACATGCTCTGTGTGAGCAGCATGTTTCCCTTGAGGGATGAATGAGGAGCAGAGCAGTTTGCAGGGGTAAAATGAGGGCTGTTCCTTGCATTCATGGACAATTGAGTGGTATGGTATGCACACACTATTGGATCCCCACTACAGTTAAGCTTATGCCCCCTCCCAGTGAAGCTGACCTCCACAACCTCACACTCAGGCACATCATGACATAGGGCAAGGGAGAGTGCAGGGGTGTGCCCCATTGAAATGAATGGGGGCATTTTTTTACTACTATGTTATACAATATTGATGGAGAGTTGGAGATTAATGAAGGCCACTGCTCGACTAACAAGTGCCTTGTTAGTAGAACAGTAGCCTTCATTATTCTCCAGCTTACCATCATAATATATAAAATAGTAATAAAAAATAACTCCATTCATTTCAAGGGGGTACGCCCCAGCACTGTGACCCATGGACATCATCTCTTAAAGACACCTGCCTCTGGCTTCCTAGTACTCAAGTAAGAGACTCTCGACTTATATTTATATATGGTGGATTGTCTGTAGCAGTGTGGCTGCAACCGCTACAGTGTTTGTGCATTGGAGGAGGGGGATGGCTCTGTAGGTAGGTGTCGAGTTGTTGCTACTTTTGTGTTTTCCCCATAAAATCTGTTTGCGTGGAAGCATTCAAAACTACGGAGAGAAAATAGTAGGAGTATAGGCCAGACAGAAGAAATAAAGTAGTTTTGTGAGTAAGTGTGTGTATTGGGGGTGGGAAGAAACATATGTGTTTCCACTGGTATGTGTGCTACAGTTCAGCTTTGCAGCTGAGATGGAGGGGGACAAAAAAGTATATCAGTGGCCATAAGCATGCTGCATGCATGCAGATGTATGCAGATTTATACTGAAGTACAAGCAAGCTATATTTGTGCAGGCAGTATAGCTTAGTGGTTAAAGGTAATGAACTTCAAACCAGGATATGTAGAGATGTGAAGTTTTGGGTATGAATTTCATCAACCCCCATTTGTATACCATGTGATCCAGATCAAGTCACTTAACTTTTATGTGTGCAGTTATCAGTGACCACTTGCTTTTTGCACATATGCCACATGCATGCAGTCTGTTCCAATTCAACATAAAAAGCATGCTTTCCACACTTGCTTGCTGCATGCATGCCACATGCTTGTAATCCATTCCAATTTAACATTTAAATCATGCTTGCAGCACGCATATCACATGGGTTGTTTTTTGTGTACAGCATGAAAACATTTCATTAATTATTTCTGTAAGGGGTGGTTCAACACTCAAGTCAGGATGGCTATCAGGGACAAGTGCAGGGCCTTTCTCAAGCAAAAATAGAACCCTATCAAAAACTCATGGGAAAAGTATCTAGAAAGATGCAAATTAGCTAAAAAAACAATCCGGAAAGCCAAGGCAAGCACAGTGTTCAACATAGCTAGCAACGTCAAATCAGGTAACAAATAGTTTTTTCAATACATCTGAGAGAAGAGGGAAAAAGCAGAATGAGTGATTAAAATTAAGGATGGGGTCAATAGTACAAGATGACAGGCAAAAGGCAGAGGTACTGAACAAATTCTTTTGCTCAGTCTTTACTAGGGAATGGAATGGACTCATGCCGATTAGTGGTATTAGACCTCTGACAAAGGAGGCTCAAGAAATGGCTTCTCTTGCTTTTAACTCCTGGACCTGACGGCATACAACCCAGGATCCTAAAGGAATTAGTCAAGGAATTTGCAGAACCCTTGTCCATGGTATTCAACCTCTCACTCCAATCAGGGTAGGTGCCTGAAGATTGGAAAACTGGGAAAATAATCACTCTGCACAAGAGTGTGAGCAAGGAAGAGACAGATAACTACAGGCCCATTAGTCTGACATCAGTGATGTGTAAACTGGTGGAAACCCTGATAAAACAGGACATAGTGGAATACCTGGACTAAAACGATCTCCAGGATACAAGGCAGCATGGCATCAAGGCAGGTAGATCGTGCCTGACAAATCTTCAATTGGGTTACCACAGAAATAGACAGGGATCACCCAGTGGACCTGCTGTTGTCTGACTTTTGTAAAGCCTTTGACTCAGTCCCAGACAATTGCCTACATACTAAACTTAAGCACACAGGCATAGTGGAAAATATCATTACCTGGATTAAAGCATGGCTTTAGGGTAGAAGTCAAAGAATGGTAATCAACAGACTTGGATCAAAAAATGGAGATGTCATCAGTGGGGTCCCCCAAGGCTCCATCCTGACTCACGCATTATTCAATATCTTCATTAGCAACATTGAGGAGGATATTAAAGGTAGATTAGCACTCTTTGCAGATGACACAAAATTAGGAGGTAGAGTGGACTCAGAGGAGTCTATCTGAAGTCTCCATGCTGACCTAAAAAAAGCTTGAAACATGGTCCACAGAATGGCAGCTGAACCTTAATTCAAAGAAATGTAAGGTGATGCACTTGGGCAAAAATAATTCCAAAGCTGAATATTGAATAAATGGAGTCCAACTCATCACCTCATTTGAAGAAAAGGGCCTAGGAGTATTAATCTCAGAAACCCTTAAAGCATCCAATCAGGGCAACTCTGCAAATAGCAAGGCCAGCAGAATGTTGGGGTGCATCAGTAGAAACTTCAACAGCAAGGTCAGGGACATCATTGTACCTCTTTACAGATCACCAGTGAGATCAAAATGGAGTACTGTGTCCAGTTTTGGGGACCTCACCATAGGAAGGACATTAATAAGCTGGAGACAATCCAGAGAAGGGCCACAAAGATGATATCAAGATTACACAACCTGCCATATGATGAACGTCTGAGGGAACTGAATTTATTCTCACTAGAATCTAGAAGGGCAGGGGGGGACATAATGGAGACATTCAAGTACCTAAAGGGCATCAACAAAGTTCCCTACTCTGAATTGTTTACTAGGTCCAATAACACTATCATGAGAGGACACAACTGGAAACTCAAGGGAGGGACTTTAAACGTGACATCAGGAAGCACTTTTTCTAAGAGTGAGAGACAGTACCTTGGAACAATTTTCCCTCTGAAGTAGTGGAGGTAAAAACCGTCACTGTGTTCAAACTAGGGTGGGACAGGACTTACATGCAACAT
Organism: Neoceratodus forsteri; assembly: GCA_016271365.2. Taxonomy (NCBI): domain Eukaryota; kingdom Metazoa; phylum Chordata; order Ceratodontiformes; family Ceratodontidae; genus Neoceratodus; species Neoceratodus forsteri. The sequence goes on along the minus strand of JADMNL010000023.1, from coordinate 510,074,761 downwards.
GGGTCAGGGGAGGGGTGTTGCCTAAAATGCAAAGTCTAAAGGTTAGACTCTAGGGCCCATTGGGGTCATTGCAACCCTACAGTCAGACTAGATGGTCCATTGGTCTCCTTCTGCCATCAACTTTCTGTGTTTCTTTGTTTATATGTTTCAATTCATTTGAGGAGAGTTGGGGGGGGGGCATGATATAAACTTTCAAGTACATTAAAGGAACTAACAAGGTTGAGAAAAGAGATTTATTTAGCCTAAGTGAAAATAAAAATACCTGGGGCCTGATATTCAAATCTGGGCAAAGCAGAGGGCAAAACTTTGCATTGTCCCCTGCAGTTGCACAGGTGTCCAAAACTGCAATACTCAGTGGAATAGCACATCGGCACAATTCCACTGAATATAGGGCCAGTGAGACCTGATTCTAAGTCAACCAGAGTCTGGGCAGACACAACCTCCACAATAGGGTGGCACAATGGCTTGTGCCCAGGCAAAAATCCCCATAATCATATGAACCTATGTGAATGAATCCATTGGGCATGCAAGCACCGAGGGGCCAACCGCAGCAGGCACTCGGGACAAACAAGCAACACAAACAACACAAGCAGCTCACCTGAGGAGCTGAGGAAGCCGAATTTCCAGCCTGATTACTTTCGAGGCAGCTCCCCCCCCAAGCTCACTGCCAACTGTGGCAGGCACTCAGGACAAACAAGCAACACAAGCAACACAAGCAGCTCACCTGAGGAGCTGGGAAGCCAATTTCCAGCCTGATTACTTTGAGGCAGACCCCCAAACTCTGCTGCCAGCGGCGGGCACTCGGGACAAACAAGCAACACTAACACAAGCAGCTCACCTGAGGAGCTGAGGAAGCCGAATTTCCAGCCTGATTAATTTCGAGGTAAAGAGAGCTTTCTCTGCCTGACGCCTGCAGGGGGGTGCTACCTGATGAACACTTATATTTTATGAACTTTGTTCCCTGTTCACCGCTGGGTGGGCTTGTTATTTGCTTTTCTTTGTGCTACTAATGCTGAAGTGTAAAGCTAGGGATTCACTGGGTGCACTAGAGTTGCCTTGCTGATTATACCTTAAAGCCAGACATACTAAGCAGCTAATATAGAGCAGACTTGTTTAATTTTGTGGTATTGGATCTAATTGCTGATTATACCTTAAAACCAGATATACTAAGCAGCTAATATAGAGCAGGCTTGTTTAATATTGTGGTATTGGATCTAACTGCTGATTATACCCGAAAGCCAGATATACTAAGCAGCTAATATAGAGCAGACTTGTTTAATATTGTGGTTTTGGATCTAATTGTGCTTGTAACTGAAGGTATTAGAATAGCTGGGTCCTAGTGTGACCTCATTTTGGAATAGCCCTGTTTGCTTAGAGTGGAGCCCCTTTGTGTAAGTCACAACATTTTCTCCTGCTGCATAGTAATGAGAGGCTTTGTTTTCTCCACTACATAGGCAGCCCCCCCCACCAAAGCTCACTGCCAACCATGGCAGGCACTCGGGACAAACAAGCAACACAAGCAACACAAGCAGCTCACCTGAGGAGCTGAGGAAGCCGAATTTCCAGCCTGATTAATTTTGAGGCAGTCCCCCCCCCAAGCTCACTGCCAACCGCGGCAGGCACTCGGGACAAACAAGCAACACATGCAACACAAGCAGCTCACCTGAGGAGCTGAGGAAGCCGAATTTCCAGCCTGATTACTTTTGCGGTAAAGAGAGCCTCTTCTCTGCGTCTGGACGCCTGCAGGGGGGTGCTACCTGATGAACACTTATATTTTATGAACTTTGTTCCCTGTTCACTGCTGGGTGGGCTTGTTATTTGCTTTTCTTTGTGCTACTAATGCTGATGTGTAAAGCTAGGGATTCACTGGGTGCCCTAGAGCTGCCTTGCTGATTATACCTTAAAGCAGACATACTAAGCAGCTAATATAGAGCAGACTTGTTTAATATTGTGGTATTGGATCTAACTGCTTATTATACCTTAAAGCCAGATATACTAAGCAGCTAATATAGAGCAGACGTGTTTAATATTGTGGTTTTGGATCTAATTGTGCTTGTAACTGAAGGTATTGGGATAGCTGGGTCCCAGTGTGACCTCATTTTGGAATAGCCCTGTTTGCTTAGAGTGGAGCCCCTTTGTGTAAGTCACAACATTTTCTCCTGCTGCATAGTAATGAGAGGCTTTGTTTTCTCCACTACATAGGCAGCCCCCCCCCTCCAAAGCTCACTGCCAACCGGGGCAGGCACTCGGGACAAACAAGCAACACAAGCAGCTCACCTGAGGAGCCGAGGAAGCAGAATTTCCAGCCTGATTACTTTCGAGGTAAAGAGAGCCTCTTCTCTTCATCTGGACACCTGCAGGGGGGTGCTAGCCCAACGGCGCTTCACGCTGTCTGCCCCACCCACCCCAACCACCCACCCACCCAGGGGCGGCTGTCAATTTAAGGATCCACCCCCGTGACATCACATCTGGTGACAGCACGTCCTGTTGCCCAGAACCTATCTCCCCACTTTCCCATTTGCAGGTTATACCTGCTGGCCACTAGAGGGACCTATGCTCCCTCACTACTTCCTACTCCTACCTGTACAGTACTCCTTCCCTTGGATCTTGCTCACCACAATGTATTGGCCCTGCCTCACTCTCTGCCTGTGCCTATCCCCACTAGCAGTGCACTTGCCCACTTACCCATCTGCTACTCCGCACTGTGCCTTGGCACCCCTCCCTCCCCTTGCTCCTGAACCTGCTCTCTTGCCCCTTGGGACCTCTGTGTGTCTCGGTCCTCCCTGCCCTCCCCCTAGCTTCCTCCTCTTCAGGCACATCTGGGTGTCTTCTTATTCTTGCCTTCCCTTCCTGTACCACCCTGCCACCCCTGCTCCCTTAACATCCCCTCTCCCCCCCATGTCAATCATAGGAAACCCTCTCACCATCTCCCAGCCAGGGTGTTAGTCATGCTACTACTCCTGTCAGGGGACATTCATCCAAACCCTGGCCCGGTTCCCAGGAGCTGCCCGACTAGCACCACAGGCCTATGCATCGTCTTCATGAATATCTGTAGCCTCCTAAAAAAGTTTGACTCACTACAATGCCTGGTCACATCAATTAACCCTGATGTCATCGCTCTGGTTGAGACTTGGCTGTCGAAATCCTCCCCTGACTCCCTGGTCTCCCTTCCTGGTTTCATCCTCTTCTGGTCCAACCGTGTTGGGAGATGGGGCAGTGGCTGTTCTATTTATGTCAAGGAATCTCTTCCCGTACTAGCCCTGCCTACTCCAATCCTTGACTCCAGGGCTCAGGCGCTTACGCTGAAACTAACCCCTGACCCTTTAAAGGGACCCCTTTATCTGACTACTGCATATGTGCCCCCCAGGGACCAAACGCAGGCCATTGACTCTCGAACAGAATACCTTTCCTCACTACCTCCTTCCGCTGATCAAATTCTGGTGGGTGACTTAAATGTCAACTGGCTCAGCCACTCCTCCTCCTCTACCCGTGACTCCTTTTCTGCAATAGACCTAACACAACTAGTTACCCAACCTACCAGGACTAACCCCAAGAGAGGCTCCAGTACCCTGCTTGATGTGGTACTCACCAACCACCCTAATTGGATCCCCAATGTACAAGTCCTCCCAGACTCTCTCAGCGATCACTCTCCCATTCTATTCCACTGGTCATCCTCAGTCCCCAAACCCATAGCACAGTCCACATGCCGGTGGCGTCTAATACCTGGTGGTCTGACAAAACTTAAGGAACTTCTGTCCCAAATTGACTGGTCTCCTATACAGGCAACTCCTGACATTGACACAGTTCTCTCCTTTTTTACCCGAACTTTTAATAATGCCTGTGATATCTTTGCTCCAATGTCAACCCACCGTTCTAAAAGGCAGAATGCCCCCTGGGTAACCCCAGCTTTGATCCACCAACTCAAACATAGAGACAACCTATGGGACCATGCCATTGAGACTGGCCAGCCCAGTGACAGGCAGTTATATGCTGCCACCCGAAACAAGTGCACTCAGGCCATCAGAAAAGCCAAGTCTGAGCACTATCGGTCCTCACTCACAGCCTCATGGTGGAACCCCAGAACCTTCTGGGATAACATTAAACAGTTAAATGGGAGTGCACACTCTCCCCCCACCCACCCAGATCAACATTAATGGCGTGATCTCTTCAGACCCAGCCCTCATAGCCAACCACCTCAACACCTCATTCACTGACCTTAGCCCTATCCTACCTACAAATTTTTTTGACCCTCCTCCCCCAGCGCCTGCCGTAAATCTTTCTCGCCCTTATTTTCTCCTCCACTGTGTTTCTGCCCAAGAACTTAGGCTGCACCTTGTCACTGCCCTCAAGAGTAATAGTATGGGCAGTGACATCCTGGATCCGTGTATCCTACGGCTGGTCTTAGACACAGTCCTTACCCCGATCATGTGCCTTATCAACCACTCTCTTTGCCTGGGGAAAGTTCCAACTGCCTGGAAAGTCACCACTGTCACCCCTGTCTTTAAAGGTGGTGATAGGACTGTGGCTGGAAACTATCGGCCAATCTCCATTGTCTCTCCTCTCTCCAAGGCCTTTGAAAAAGTTGTAGCCTCTCAAATCTCTGACTACCTGTCCACCTACAATGTCCTATGTCCTGAGCAACACGGCTTCTGAGCGGGCCACAGCACCAACACAGCCCTCCTAGAGTTCTCCAACTTTCTCCACACCTCCTTAGACACTGGTTATCTGGCTGGTGCGATCTTCATTGACCTCTCTAAAGCTTTCGACACTGTCTCCAACCCCCTCCTTCTTAAAGCCCTTAGTCTCTCTGGTTTTGCTGCTGGGCCTATCTCCTTGTGCACCAGTTATCTGTCTGACTGCTCACAGCATGTAAAAATTAATGGGACCTACTCAGACATCTGTCCCTTCTTTTCTGGGGTTCCCCAGGGCTCCATTCTGGGCCCCATTATTCTCCCTCATTGCGTAACACCTTCCACGCCTTGCTCGGGGAACATTCTATTGTACGCTAATGATGCAGTCATCTTGCCTCAAGTCGAACCCTATTGCCCTCCAGGACTCGCTGCAGAAGTTCTTTGCTGAAGCCGAGGGGTGGTTCAAGGAACATAGATTGGTGATAAATCTTAAAAAAACAAAAACCATGTTCTTCACTCATCCTCAAAACAAGTCCTGCAACTTCAAACTCCTCATTCACTCTGGGTCCTCTTTCCCACTTGAACAAGTTTGCTCCTATAAATACCTAGGGATCCATTTTGACCCCTCCCTCTCCTTCCATGGACACATCGCTGCCCTAGCCACTGCCACTAATATCCGATTGGGCATCTTACATTGGTATAAACACTGCCTCCCCCCGGAGGCTCTTCGACTTGCGGCCACCTCCTCTATCCTGTCCCTAGTGGACTATGGACTGCTGATGTATGGTGCTGCTGTTCAGACCGCACTCCATAAAATTCGCACTACTCTGAATAAGGCCTGCAGGTTAATTACTGGGGCACCTAGGCTAACACACACCTGTCTACTGTACACTAAAGCCCTGGTACTTGATCTTGACGAGCGCCTCAAATATCTGACCTGTACCCTTACAAAAAAGACCCTCCTTGGGCTATCCCTGCCTGGATTGACCACCACCATTCACCGCTCTGTCCCACTAGTTCATACTCGGACCTCTGGGAAAACCTCTCTTGTTATCCCTAGAGCTAGGACCTGTCATGGCCAAAGAGCCTTGAGCTTTAGGGCCCCCTCCTGGTTCAACACACTGCTCCCCTCCATCTCCAAAGCTCCAACTATATCGTGCTTCAAAACATCCTTACGGAACCACCTTGTTAACACCCGAAGCTGTAATTGCCACTAGTTAAAGCCGTACTCAATACTAATGACAAAGCTTACTACTAAGCTGCTAAGGACAACATAACTCTGGTATTGTTTGCATCGATCCTACCTGTACCACCTTGTTTGTATCTATGTCTTAAGTTACTGTTATACTGTATTATACTGTTATACTGTGTATTTTCATTTGTCTTACTGTGACAAGGTACCTTTGTAAATGAGCCTATGGCTCAAAGGTTTTCCAAACTGCTGTCTAAATAAATAAATAAATTTGCATGTCCATTTGCATAGGAAACAAGCCAATACTTCCCAGCAAAGCCCCTCGATTGCTCATTTTCTGTAAGCTAACCCTTGTGGTAGTGGTGCCCCCCCTCCGCCGATCATGCATCCCATTGTAAATATAAAATATCCCTGGTAGTCTAGTGGTCCCTCCCTGTTCTCCAATTGCCATCCCGTTAATGATTTAAAAGTTCCCTGGTAGTCTAGTGGTCCATTTCTCCTCCTCGATCACTGATCATCCTCCTGTTTAGAAGATTAATTTTTCCTTCTGGTCCTGTGGTCCCTCCACCCCCAATCACCGATCACCCTCCCGTTTATAAGTTTAAACTTCCTTGGTGTTCCAGTGCCTCCCCAATCATTTTCCCATGAAATATTCAAGTAACATATCCCTGGTGGTCTAGTGCACCCCACCACCCCATTTCCCCCATCCCCACCCAAGCCAGCAACTAGCACAGCCCTCTTTTCACCACCAAGGCTGGCTGCTGACTGAGCTGAGACTGACAGCTGTCAATCACTGTCAACGAGCACCTACTGTGTACAGTACATGCTCATTCACAGCTCAGTTGGTGGTCAGCCATGGTGGTGAGAGGAGGGCTGTGTTGGTTGCCGGTTAGAGTCAGGATGGGGGGGGGAGCGGGGTTGTGGGTCACTACCTACCAGTGTGAGCAGTGAGGGTTGTGCTAGACCACCAGTGACCATAGACCACCAGGGAACTTTGAAATCATTAATGGGATGGTGATCAGACAACAGGTTGGGGGGGGAAGGACCACTAGACTATCAAGGAATTCGGAAATCATTAATGGGACAGTGACCGGAGAACAGAGAGGGGGAGGGACCACTAGACTACCTCAGACTGCTTTGTTGAGGGTGGGAGAGGCACCACACTTCTAGTGCCAACCTCTAGGGTTACACAAGAGTAAGTCAGGGACTCAATCGGTAGTATATGGACCATGAAAGGGGGCCAGACAAAATGGCCTTGCACAGTGCGCATGCTCTGAATATTGGACTGCACCAATATTCAGGTCCCTGCCTCTTCATTTACATTGTGCCTTCCCGCTTTCCTTTCCCTGGATGTAAACTGAATTTGCCCACAGTAACTGAGCTTTTCAATATTGCACTTCCGCACAAAGACCACTTTGCATAGTGGACCATGCCAGAAGAAAGTCAAAAGACATTTCTTTACAGAAAGAATTATGGAAGGGTAGAATGAACTTCCAAATGATTGGGGACTGCCTCGGAGGGGATTGCCAGAGAGGGATGGAGGCACAGTGGGCAAAAATAGGGGAGGGTATGACTAAAGCATCTAACCTCTGCAGGAAGTGAATACAATCAGAAGGAAGAAGGGATTATTATGGTTCTGTAAGATTCTCTAAGGAAGTCAAAAAGGTGATGAAGGAAAAACGATGGCATTCAGGAGGTACAAGGAAACATGAAAAGAGGAGGACAGGGAGGTATACCTAGTAAAGCAGAGGGAAGCAGGAAAGGTGATGAGGGGAGAAAAGGTGCAGACGGAGGAAAGAGTCACCAAAGAGGTCACTAAGTGGAATAAGACTTTCTTCAGATACATAAGTGAGAAGAGGAAAGCTAGAGGAAGATAGTGAGGATTAAAAGAATAGAGGGGGAGACTGCACAGAAGGGGACTAAGAAAAAGCAGATGTCCTAAATAGGTATTTACTCTCAGTCTTCACAGTGGAGGGAGGCATATGGACCACCAGTAAACAGCAGGAACAGGAGGGAGAAGAGAGGTGGACACAAGTCTATTTACAGAAGAAAGAGTATGGAAGGGATTTGCAGCTCTGAAGATGGACAAAGCTATGGGACCAGATGGGATACACCTAAGGGTTCTAAAAGAACTCAGGGAGGTGCTACTTGCCTCACTGACATCCTTGTCAACTGCTCACTAGAAACAGGCATGGTTTGGGTGGACTGGAGAAGAGGTGATGTGGTCCCTCTGCATAAGAGCAGCAGCAGGGATGAACTACAGTTTAGGTTGGTGAGTCTTACTTCAGTGGTGGGTGGGGAAATTAATGGAAACCCTCCTAAAGGAATGACTGGCAGAGTATCTTGAATCCAGTGGGCTGCAAGACCTCAGACAACATGGAGTTTTGGTTGCTGTCATGCCAAATGAATCTGATGGATTTTTCTGACTGGGTGACCAAGTAAATAGATCATGAGAGGGCCATGGACGTGGCCTATCTGGACTTCAGCAAGGCCTTCGATGCAGTGCTGCACAGAAGACTGATAAAGAAACTGAGCAGCATGTAGGTGGGATCCAAAGTGGTGAACTGGGTTAGAAAGTGGTTAATGGATAGGAGACAGATGGTTGTGGTAAAGGTCAATCACTCAGTTGCTGGAGAAGTGACCAGCAGGGTGTCACAAGCTTCAGTAGTGGGGTCGATCCTCTTCAATGTCTTCATAAGTAACATTGCTAAGATCTGGAAGGAAAGGTATGCCTTTCTGCAGATGATACCAAAATTTCCAATAAGGTGAACACTCAGGAAGGGGTGGGGTGAATGTGCAGGGATCTGGGGAAACTCGAGGCATGATCTAAAACATGGCAGTTAGATTTCAATGTAAAAAAGTGCAAAATCATGCATCTAGGGCAAAGGAACCCAGGCACTGAGTATAGAATGAGGAGGAGATACTGACAATTACTAGACAGGAAAAGGACCTTGGGGTTATTATATCTTATGACCTTAAAGTTACAGGGCAATGTGACAAAGCAGTGAGCAGGACTAGTGGGATGCTGGGGGTAGACAGGAAAGGGTATTTCCAGTTAGAGGAGGGAGGGGGTGTTGCCACTGTATCACTCACTGGTGAAAATATACCTGTAGTACTGTGTCCAGTTTAGGAGGCCACACCTCAGAATGAATCATACACAAGGTGGACACAATCCAGAGGAGGGCTACTAAAATGGTGCTGGGGTTGTACAAGAAGCCTTATAAGGAAAGAGACTGAGGGATATCAACATGAACACCCTGGAAGAGAGAAGAGTAACAGAGGACATGACAGAAACTTACAAGTACCTCACATGGGTGAACAGGGTGCAGGAGGGGAGTCTCTTTCTAATGAGAAGGAGAACCAGGACCAGGGGAATGTGGTGAAGCTGGGGGGGGGGGAGTTTAAGAGAAATGTGAGGAAATAATTTTTCACTTAAAAAGTGGTAGATGCCAGGGCTGTGCAGGGGCTGAATATTGTTTCCCGAATTCCATGAGTAGCAGGGCTCCCTAATATTTGGAAGCCCTTCCTGAGTAGGTTACTATTCATGTTTGGAAAAGAGTATTTGGCAAACTACAAAATAAAAAAATAAAAATAAAAAAAGCCTCTCTTCTGCCTTCCCAGCTCACCCCCCCCAAAAAAGAAACAGCAACATGTAACCCCTGTCCCCATAACCTCTATCAGAAGTTTAATCTCAGTCTCCTTCCCCCAGCACATACAATTTATTATATTTAATTAGAATATATTAAATAAATCCCTCAATGTATGACCTGCACAGCCTGCCCATGTGGTGGGCCACTGTTTTTCTTATCATAAAGCTCTATTTTTGGTTGTAACAAAAAAAATCAGTATGTCCCTCCACCTCCACCCTGGCAGCACCCTTCTGGGTTTACTATACAGAGAATGTAAGAGCATGAGCACTTTCATTCATGAGAGGCAGCCAGCTGTGGAGGAGGGTGGGTTTATGGCAGTCCCCTTCTCATAATCATTGGGTGCTAGTGTGTGGAAGGTAAGAATAGGGTGCTGCTAGGGTGGGGGTGGGGGGACATAACTGATATTTTTTTATGCACAAAAAAATAAGTTATACTATATGAAAGACACCAGTCTGCTGAGGAGTTGTGCAGGTTGTGCCGATAATCCATTGAGGTATTTATTAAAAAAGTTCTAATTAAATATAACAAATTGTGGGTGCTGTGGTGGAGGAGGGTGGGATTGGATTGCTGATAGAGGGTGGGGGTACAGGGGATTACATTTTACTGGTTTTGGGGGGTCTGGGAATGAGAGGGAGGCCTTTTTTTTCTTTTGTTTTAAATGTTCTCTGCATATGAATATCCAACTAGCCATATCTTGGCTGCCAAATACAACTGTTCGGTCGAATATTTGAAAAAAGGTGTTCACGCAGCTTTAGTAGATGCCTGGAAGTGATTGCCAGCAAAAGTAGTGGAGACGAAAACAGTGGAGGGCTTCAAGCATGTGTGTGATAGAGACTGGGGTGTATATGAAAACAGGCATGAAGGAAAAAGGGTTGCAGGAGACCTGTTAGGGTCTGTAGAGACAGTTTAGGCAAAGAACATCTGCTCAGACATGGTGAGCCAAGGAGTTCTTTATGCCATCAAAGTCTATGTTTCTGCATTTCCATATGTTTCAATGTTATAAATCAGGAGACAGTAGTGGGCTTCAAGAGACGGAGGAACAGGGTAAAGGAAAAGTGTAACAGGAGATGGGGCAGGGCATTATGTAGCGTAAGTTCATGTGGTCTACAATGAGCAAACTTGATAGACCATGTTGTAGAGGTGTGCAAGAAAAAAACTTTCACTGGCAGAATTCATGTGAAAGTCAGACTTTCACTTCTAAGAACGTTTGGAAATCCATTTCTGAACTTTCAAAGAAATTCCGTCTGCCCTGCAACCTACAATAAATTACTGTTCTCTGGTGTTGAATGCCCCCCCCATTGCTGATCGCTGCCCAATGTATAATAAATTAATTCCCTGGTGGTCAGCAGTCCTCTCCCCCACCCGATCACCTGCTCTGTATTAAAAAAAATTCCCTGGTGACTAGCGGTCCCTCCCCCTACCCAATAACTGCACAACCAGAACATCATGCCCTGGTGTCCAGTGTAACCCCTCTCGATCCTGATCCCCACTATGGTTAAAAAACAATCTTTCTGTTGGTCTAATGAACCCCCCATCCCTGATTCCCAGTCTGTGAATTAGAATTTTATTTCCTGGTGGTCTAGTGCACCCCCCTATCCCCAACCCTGGTAGGCAATGTCTCACCACCCCACTTCCCCACATCCTAAACTTGTGGAGATGGCAAGTATGCACTCATTCATTGACAGCCCAGTGGGTGGCCAGCTGTGGAGGAGAGAGGAGGGCTGTGCCGGTCACCACCTTTGGTTTGGGATGGGGGAGTGTGGTGGTGGGATACTGCCTGCCAGGTTGGAGGGGGTGCACTAGACCACCAGGTAATAAAATTCTAATTCAGTGTCTGGGGATCAAGATAGGGAGGGGAGTTTATTAGACCACCAGGGAAAAGTGTTATTTTTGTTACGATATGGGGGATCGGGATGGGGGGTTACACTGGACACCAGGCCATGATGGCCCGTCAGGTGGGTGATTAGGTGGATGGAGGGACCACTAGCCACCAGGGATTTTTTTTAAATATGGGGTGGGTGATTGAGCGGGGGGAGGGACCACTAACCACCAGGGACTTCATTTTTTATAAACTGGATGGTGATCAGTGACCGGTGGGGGGAGGACATCTAGACAGCAAGGTTTGATTCTCAAATGGGGCTTAGATTGATGCAAGCTGTGGTAAACAGAATCTTGTGGTGAAGCCCAGTGCACCAGGGACCCTGCACCTGGTTCTGGTACAGGAGGGGTCCTGGTGCCTATGTCCCCACACTTGTAGACAACCTCTCCCTTGTGGCAAACACATGGTGCATGGAAGAGTTTGCCACAGGCACCTTGCAGCCAAGGCAAGCAGTTCCTGACCCCCAATGTCCCTGTTATTTGTTAAAATAAATTAATTCCCATTCAATGGTGGTCCAGTGACCCCCTCCCCAATCCCCAATATCGCCATTATTATTATAATAAATTAATCCCTGTTCATTGGTGGTCCAGTGACCCTCCCCCCAATCTCTGATGTCTCAGTAATATTATGAATAAGACATCCCCATACATTTTTGGTCCAATGACCACCCCCTTCCCTGATCCCCGATGTCCCTGTTATTATTAAAATAAATTAATCCCCATTCATTGGTGGTTCAGTGGCCCTCCCTCCCTGATCTCCAATGTCCCCAGTAATATTACAAGTAAGAAATCCCCATACATTGGTGGTCCAGTGGCCCCTCCACCCCACCCCAGGAGGTAGTGCCCACCAGCCCACTCCTTCCCAATCCTGTGACAGACCCAGAGACTGGCACAGCCCTCTTCACACTTCTGCATCAGATCCCCAACTGAACTATCACTAAGTATGTATTTACAGTGTGAGCTCAGTGACAGTTCAGTTGGGGGCCAGCCACGGAGGTGTGAGGAGGGCTATTCCTGTCCCCAGCTCTGTCACAGGATGAGGGAAAAGGTGATGGGGACAACCTCCTGTGGTGGGGGGCAACTGGACCACCAATGTATGGAGATTTCTTATTTGTAATATTACCGGGGACATTAGGAATTGGAAAGGGGGGTAGGTCACTGGACCACCAATGAATGGGGATTAATTTATTTTAATAATAACTGGGACATCCATGGGGGATGGAGAGGGTCACTGTACCCCCAATGAACAAGAAGTAATTTATTTTAATATTAATGAGGACATCAGGGATCGGAGGGTGGTCACTGGACCACCAATGACCGTGGATTAATTTATTTTAATAATAACGTGGACATCAGGGATCAGGTGGCGGGGGCCATGGCACATTGCCTCAAACAGACTACTCTCCCAGAGGAGAATTTTCTAAGTACCCTTAGACCAGTCCTGGCTGGTCTAAGGATACTCTTAGAATGCCTCCCTGTCAGAGAGTTCTGTGAATTCTACATTAGGGGATGTGGCAGCTTGCACCTGCCACATGCCCCCTAGTGCCAGGTTGCAGCCCATATTTGGGTGCAAGGCTGGCACAAGTCCTGTTTGAGGCAGGCAGCCTGCTGTTGATGCAGGCTGCTTTTGTGAATAGCTCAGGGGCAGTTTTTGATGCAAGGTGCCACTTATACCATTTATGTTAGGCGCAGGCACCTCGTGTCAATTTCAGGTGTTTAAGAATCATGCCCTAGGTATTTTTTTTAGGTATGAGGCCAGTGATCAGGTGGGGGAGGGTCCACTAGTGACCAGTGAATTAATTTATTATTTATTGAGTAGTGATCAGCAGCTAGTGGGGTGGGGGGACACTAGACATCACAGGTAATTGAAAGTATCTTGTAAGCAGGACAGCATAAAAATTTGCCCATACACAGTTGGAAGATTTCCAATCCACCACAGGTGGAAGTTCGGAAACTTCAGGCAAAAGTTATAATATTTCACCAAAGCTCCACTAAGGTGGAACTCATGTTTGCCCACCTCTACCATGTTGCCTTCTTCTGCTGACAATTTTGTATGTTCATATGTACATAGCTCTTAGACCTGCTGTTCTTACAGATTCTCTGCACGGGTCCTTGGATTCAGGTGATATGGTTGCATATTTGTTTTTATGCCACACCAAGGCATTCAATTTTTTGGACCATGGTCACCTGCTGTGCAAGACTGGAGTGAGAAAGGCCTGTCATATAGTTCACTGGAATAAATAGCGAATTATTTACTTAAAATAATTTAGTTCATTTATTTAGCATACTTTAGGAATGGCAACCTTTGAGTCAGAGACTCATTTACAAAGGCTCTGCATCAGAGTACAGAAACATACATACAGTATACATAGTAACAGCATGGTAGAATTATGAGGTTACAGACAAATAATTACAATTACAACAGGAATATACGATTACAGTTATATACAGGCATTTACAATATACAGTTTGTAAAACTAAGCAAGATTCAGTAGTTGTTTTAATAAATTCAGCACTGGTTTATTTTAATACATTAGGAGCTGGCTAGCTAACACGGTTACTACTTTAAACATACAGTGATGTGGAGAGCTAGCGCAGTTAACATATGCAAGCAGCCAAAATAGGCATTGTCAGGAGGTTGCCATAGAGGTTAAATGAAATGAAAACAGTAAGTGAGATAGCGCAACATATTTTGTTTGCTTGTATCTGTAAATATAGATGTGCCTCAGGGCTTCAGTTTCTGGTCCCTTTTGTTCAGTATCTTATCAGTTTAGCAAAGGTTGTTGCTATGATGGCATTTTTAGTTATTTGTCTTTAATTCATCACATTGATTCCATGGTTAAAAAAAATACCTTTGCACATTTGGGTCCCTTTATCAAATTAGTAGCTGTTCTACCTTGGCATCAAGGAAACTCACAAACCAAGAACTTATTATTTCCTCGGTTGCTTATGGTTTACATATTTATTCTGCTACAATGGGAACAACTCTTTCAAGCATCTCTGTTTAAATTAACTCTACCTGCTGCTTCGTGTTACAGTATATATGCATGACCCATCAACTGACATGTTCGTATCAAATGGCTGTTCTTTGGAAATTGTTGCAATTGTTTCAAAATGACTTATTTATAGAAAATGCTATTTAAAGGTATTACAACTTCTCTGAAAATGCATTTTGCACTGTTTCAGCTAATCACTATACTCAATCTTCTGATCAATTAACTCTGTCTTTACCTATCAAACGTACCTGCCTTGGCAAGTGTGCTTATACGTATCAAACTGCAGACATTTGGAACACACTGCTTTCTCAGTTGCAGAGTGTTAGAACTTATGAGTGTTTTTTTCTTTGTTTTCTCATCAACAATTTCTGCTCCTTGTTTTTCTGGCCCTTGGTAACTTCTCTAGTCCTTTCACTGACCCATCCAGTGACCTTATTAGTTATCTACTGCAGTGGGCAGCCTGCCATATAGAGTTGCATGGGAGAAGCTGAGTGCCTGGGGATTTTCTTCTCCTTTTTATGCTTCCTCAGGATGTCTGTATACAATGCTGCAATGTGTCTGCTGACAACCCTTCAAGCTAGGCTACTCCCACCAACACTGCCACTCAGCTTCCATCAGTCAGCTGGAGGGATGCAGGATACCTCCTCCCTGAAGGAGTGGTGCAATCCCTAGAATGATTGATTCTGTCTCACTCAGCTGACCTCTGAGCAACCCTGGCCTGTTCCCAAACCCATGTCACTGGCATGGTGGGAGTTGTGGAATCCTGTGCCTTAACCCTTCACGCTAGTTGGCCAGTCCAACATATGATAGCCTTGCTTGTAGAGCAGAAAGCAGCTAACTAAAAGAAGCTACATTTTCTTATTAATTTAACACATATCTCAGCAGGAGTCAGTGTCTGTTGAGATTAAGCAAGGCAGATACTTTATTAGAAATAGAAGGGGTCTTATTTAGGGTTAAAAAAAGAAAGAAAAGAAAGAAAGTCAGTGTGTGTTCTGTGCTATGAAGGGTACTGTATCAACTTATTTTGCTAAACCAGTAGAAGGAGAGAGAGAGAGCTTAATTGGGGGTGTGGCTTAAACACTATAAAAGCAAGTGACTCAAATTACAACTTCCTGTTGCTAGCCTTGCTTGCAGAGCAGAAAGCAGCTAATTAAAAGAAGCTACATTTTCTTATTAATATAACAGTTATATCTCAGCAGGCATCAGTGTCTGTTGAGATTAAGCAAGACAGATACTTTATTAGAAGTAGAAGGGGTCTTATTTAGGGTTAAAAAAAAGAAAGAAAAGAAAGAAAGTCAGTGTGTATTCTGTGCTGTGGAGGGTACTGTATCAACTTACTTTGCTAAACCAGTAGGAGGAGAGAGAGAGAGAGAGAGAGAGCATAATTGGGGGTGTGGCTTAGACACTATAAAAGCAGGTGACTCAAATTACAACTTCCTGTTGCTAGCCTTGCTTGCAGAGCAGAAAGCAGCTAACGAAAAGAAGCTACATTTTCTTATTAATTTAACACTTATATCTTAGTGGGAGTCAGTGTCTGTTGAGATTAAGCAGGACAGATACTTTATTAGAAGTAGAAGGGTCTTATTTAGGGTTAAAAAAGAAAGAAAAGAAAGAAGGTCAGTGTGTGTTCTGTGCTGTGAAGGGTACTGTATCAACTTACTTTGCTAAACCAATAGGAGGCGAGTGAGCTTAACTGGGGGGGTGGCTTAGACACTATAAAAGCAGGTGACTCAAATTACAACTTCTTGTTGCTAGCCTTGCTTGCAGAGCAGAAAGCAGCTAACTAAAAGAAACTACATTTTCTTATTAATTTAATACATATCTCAGCAGGAGTCAGTGTCTGTTGAGATTAAGCAAGACAGATACTTTATTAGAAGTAGAAGGGGTCTATTTAGGGTTAAAAAAGAAAGAAAAGAAAGAAAGAAAGTCAGTGGCTGTTCTGTGCTGTGAAGGGTACTGTATCAACTTACTTTGCTAAACCAGTAGGAGGAGAGAGAGCTTAATTGGGGGTGTGGCTTAGACACTATAAAAGCAGGTGACTCAAATTACAACTTCCTGTTGCTAGCCTTGCTTGCTTGAAGAGCAGAAAGCAGATAACTAAAAGAAGCTACATTTTCTTATTAATTTAACACTTATATCTCAGTGGGAGTCAGTGTCTGTTGAGATTAAGCAAGACAGATACTTTATTAGAAGTAGAAGGATCTTATTTAGGGTTAAAAAAAGAAAGAAAAGAAAGAAAGTCAGTATGTGTTCTGTGCTGTGAAGGGTACTGTATCAACTTACTTTGCTAAACCAGTAGGAGGAGAGAGAGCTTAATAGGGGATGTGGCTTAGACACTATAAAAGCAGAGACTCAAATTATAACTTCCTGTTGCTGGCCTTTTTTCTTATTAATTGCCCTCCATCCCATCCATCATAAGCCAGTTCTAATTTTATAGCCACTGGATTTGACTGTCAACAGGAACTTCCTGTTTGGCAATAAGAAGAGAAGGATCATAGAGAAACATTGGTTTTGTCATCCCTAAAGGAAAAAAATAGCTCACTCTCCCTCCAGCTGGTGTTGTTCTGACACTGAGCAAAGAAGAAGATGGAGGCTACTGAAGAAGATAGGAAGTTGCTGTCCCAGAACAGGAAGGGTGAGAGTTGTAAGGAGAGGAGATAGTAAGCATAAAGAGAAATAGGAGAGGGGACACAAAATAAGACATAATAGGAGTGGTGCAGTGCAATGGCTGTGGGGCAGCAGTGTTCCGGGAGACATTCTGCAGGCTGCGATGCTGCCCTATTTGCAGGCACCTCTCTGGTCTGAGGGAGGAGGGTTGCCCATCTCCAGGCTGACCTGGCTAGGATTCGTGAAACCTCCTACCCCACCCAGGGACCACCAGGGCCAATGCCACTACCTCAGAGGTTGCCAAGAAAGAGGAGAGGCTGGGCTCAGAGTGATAGAGGGTGGTGGAACAGAGTTGCATCCCTCCAGTTGTACCTCTCCACAATTCATTCACTCTTCTGGTGGATAGTGGTTCCTCTATGGATGCACCTTCAGTGAAGACCAAGGAGGATGCTGGGAACCTTCACAAAGAAGACCCACAGGAGGTTGGCATGAGACCCCACAGGGGAAGGAAACGACTCCAGGTAGGGGACTCAGTCATTAGGGGTGTAGAAATGGGGGGAGGAAGGGAAGAGGGAGGTAAGGTGCCTGCCTGGCACCATGGCTTTTAGGGACAGGAAGTAAATCCTCAGGATCATGGGAGCAGCTGCACAAGGGAGGGAGCTGGATGTCATTATCCACCTAGGGACAAATGACCTGGCTAGGAATGGGATCAGAGCAGTGCAAGAGGAGTTTGCAGAGTTGGGGAGGGGCCTTAGACAAGTAGCGCATACGGTAACCTTCTCGAAGGTGCTGCCTATCTATGGCAAGGGTGATGCTAGGGTACTCCTCACCAGGGAATTCAATAAATGGTTGGAAAACTGGTGTAGAGCTCAGGGTTTTGGCTTCATTGGGGACTGGGGAGCCACCTGGAGGGATTCAGACCTATACTGGTGCAGTGGTCTGCATCTGTCCGGAGGGACAACCAGGATCCTAGGTGAGAGGTTTAAATGCTTCATTGGCAAGCATTTAAACTAGCCAAGGGGGGAGGCACTGAAAAGGAACAGGGAAATCCCAGCCTCCCACCACAAAACACGGTAATTAGTGAGGTAAACACCAAGGTAGAGAAGTCATTAGGGAGAAGGACAGAGGTAAATGTAAAAAGAGGCAAAGGCAATAAGGACAGATATGGGGCTAAAAGGGGAAGGCCATCAAAAAGTGGAGGCTGATGAGTACCAGTGCCCGTAGTCTGTGTAACAAGCTCCCTGAACTAGTGGCCTTGATGGAAGAGGATTGCATGGATATTGTGGCAGTCACAGAAATGTGGTACACAGAGAACTATGACTGGGATGTCAACATACCAGGATACACAATCTGCAGGAGGGACAGGGAGGGTAAAAGAGGAGGAGGAGTAGCTCTCTATGTAAAGGAAGGGATCAAAGCAACAGAACTAAAGAGTAAACAGGGAGCAGATGAGGCACTCTGAGTCACCCTGGAGACAGGAAATGGCACCACAATCTGCATGGGGGTTGCATACAGACCCCCATCTCAAGGGGAGGGAATGGACAAGGAAATGATAGAAGGCTTCCTTAGAATGGCAGAAAAAGGGGAGATATTGTTGATGGGGGACCTGAATATGCCAGATGTTAACTGGAGCACCTTTGCTGCAGGCACATCCAAAAGCATGGACATTCTTGATGCCCTACAGGGGGCATGCCTCAGACAGTTAGTATTTGAACCCACTCAGGAGGGAGCAATCTTAGATCTGGTACTCTCAAATGGGGATGGAGAAAGAATCTCAGATTTAGAAGTGGGTAGCCATCTGGGAACAAGCGACCACCAAACAGTGTGGTTCACGATAAACACAGCAATACAATCAAGCCATACAAAAGCAAGAGTATTGGACTTTAGGAGGGCTGACTTTGGGAAAATGAGAGAGTGCCTCAGAAAAGCACTACCAAACAGGTAAGAAAGAGGGGTGGAGGAACAATGGGGAGTAATCAAAACAGCCATCACAGAGGCAACAAGCCTTTGTGTAAAGCAAATCAACAAAACACAATGAAGGAAAAAAAACACTATGGTTCTCAAAAGAGATGGCAGAGAAGGTTAAGGAGAAAAGGATAGCATTCAGGAAATATAAGGAAACACAGAAGGAGCAGGACAGAGAACCTTATCATTTAAAGCAGAAAGAGGCTGGGAAGGCAGTCAAAATAGCAAAGGCCCAAACTGAGGAAAGGATAGCCAACTCTGTTAAGAAGGGGGATAAGACCTTTTATAGGTAAATTAGGGAGTGAAGAAAGACCAAAGAAGGGATACTGAGGCTTAGTAAAGGGGAGGGAATGTGGGTAGAGGGTGACAGTGAAAAAGCAGGGATACTGAACAAATATTTCTGCTCAGTATTCACAAAGGAAGAGGAGGGGGAGGTGCCTAAACCAAACAAGAGAAACACTCTGAAGATAGGGGTCTATACCAGTCCACTTACAGAAGAAAGGGCTCTGAAAGAACTAATAAAATTGAAGGTGGACAAAGCAATGGGGCCTGATGGGATTCACCCAAGAATTCTAAAGGAACTAAGGGTAGAATTAGCGACACCGCTGACTACTTTCTTTAACAAATCATGGGAGGATGGGGTGGTACCTGAGGACTGGAGGAGGGCAGATGTGATTCCTCTTCACAAAAGTGGGAGCAGGACAGAGGCAGGAAACTACAGACAAGTTAGTTTGACCTCAGTGGTAGGGAAAATGATGGAATCACTTCTGAAGGAAAGAAGTGTTGAGTACCTAGAGGCCAGTGGAGCACAGGACCCAAGGCAGCATGGATTCACGATGGGAAGGTAATGTCAGATGAATCTAATAGATTTCTTTGACTGGGTGACCAAAGTAGTAGACCAGGGAGGGGCTGTGGACATGGCCTACCTAGATTTTAGCAATGCATTTTATACAGTTCCACACAAAAGATTAATACACAAGTTAGCCAGCCTTGGAGTGGGTCCCAAGGTGGTAGCCTGGATAAACAATTGGCTAGACAACAGGATGCAAAGGGTAGTAGTAAATGGAGTCCACAGTGAAGAAAGGAGGGTTACTAGTGGGGTACCACAGGGTTCAGTACTAGGACCAGTCCTTTTTAATGTCTTTATAAGTGATATTGCAGAGGAACTGGAAAGAAAAGTATGCCTCTTTGCAGACGACACAAAGATCTGCAACAGGGTTGATACACGAGATGGAGTGGAAAGGATGAGAATGGACTTGGCATGGTTGGAGGAATGGTCAGATGTATGGCAGCTCAGATTCAATGCAAAGAAGTGCAAGGTAATGCACCTGGGAAACAAAACCCAGAGGAAGAGTACACAATCAGGGGTGTGATACTGACAACAGTAAAAATGGAAAGAGACCTGGGGGTAATTATATCAGATGACCTAAAGGTGGCAAGCAATGTGAGAAGGCAGTAAGGAAGGCTGGGGGGATACTGGGATGCATAGGGAGAGGCATCAATAGTAGAAAAGAGGAAGTCGTTATCCCTCTGTACAGACAGTTGGTGAGACCCCATCTGAAGTACTGTGTGTAGTTCTGGAGACCCCTTCTCCGCAAAGACATAGACAGAGCGGGGGCTGTCGAGAGGAGGGCAACCAAAATGGTGCAGGGTCTGCACCAGAAGACATACGAAGAAAGACTAAAGGAGCTTAATATGTATACCCTTGAGGAAAGAAAGGAGCGAGGGGACATGATATAAACTTTCAAGTATCTCAAGGGAATCAACAAAGTCCAAGAGGGTAGCATCTTTCAGAAAAAGAAATGCACAAGAACAAGAAGGCACAATTTGAAGATAGAGGGGGGACAGCTCACAGGTAATATGAGGAAGTAATTTTTCACAGAGAGGGTTGTGGATGCATGGAACAGCCTCTCTGAGGAGGTTGTGGAGTCAAGAACAGTGGGAGAATTCAAGAATGCATGGGACAGACATAAGGCAGTCCTAGTTGGGGGTAGGAGGAAGTAAGCTGTTGGTTAACTAGAATCTGCAGCTTATCTGTTAGGTAGGAAAATGGGCAGACTAGGAGAGCCAAGCAGTCCTTATCTGCCATCACATTCTATGTTTCTATGACTGTTTTCAGAATATGTGCAGGTGTCACTTCATTTCCTCATCTGTTTAGAAGTGTTTTAATTGGTGTGTTTCTATAGTTTTGGTTTCTTTGTTTGTATATCTACAGGGTGCCACTCAAAAAAAAGGTCAGCCATAGATTACATAGACTATACAGAGCATAAAGGCAATAGTCCATGAGCTCGCGAGCAACGCTTTACTTATACCCTTTAATATTTTTATTTAAGAGATATTTATCTAACTGCGTTTTAAATTCCTGCATTGTACTGCTCTCCACGACCTCTCCTGGTAACAGTTCCAAACTTCCATCACCCTGTTACTTAGCCAATATTTCCTTATATTTGTATTATATCTATCTTTAAGTAATTGATAACAGTGAGCTCTAGTATCATATGTTTGCATTACCATTAACTTCTTACCCAATTTAAATAATTTTAAAATAAATAAAATCAAACAAAGACCATAGTGGCTCTACAGTTCTTCCAGCATTATACGAACATACCAACATATGAAGTTTGCCAGCAGATAAAGGCCTAGAGGTCTATCAAGTCTGCTCAAATGTGCAGCTTTCACCCCTTATTCTGCAGCTGCCCCTCCCTTCCATCCTTCCCCTTCATTGACCCTCCCCCTTGTCCTGTCCCATCCCCTTTTGAAGCAGTCCACTTTTCTACTGGATACCACTTCTGCAGGTAACGCATTCCACCCAGCCTCCACCCTCTCTGTAAAAAAGTGTCTCCTCATCTCCCTCCGGAACCTTCCTCCCTCCAGTCTCATATCATGGCCCCTGGTGTCCCTCCCCTCCTTTACTTTGAACAGCCCCTCTGTACCTGTCTTGTTTATTCCTTTCATATATTTAAAGGTTTCAATCATGTTCCCCTGGTCCGTCCTCTCCTTCAGTGAGTACATGTTCAACTCCCTCAGCCTCCTCTCATATGATAAGTCCCACAGCCCCTTGATCATCTTTGTTGCCCTGCACTGCACCACCTCCAGTAACTTAATGTCCCTCTTCAGATATGGGCACCAGTACTGCATGCAGTACTCCAGGTGCGGTCTAACTAATGACCTATACAGTGGCAGAATCACCTCCTCCCTCCTCGAGGATATACCCATTGCAATACAACCCAGCATTTTGTTAGCCTTTGCAGCTGCCTTCCTACATTGTGCTGAGTTGTTCATTGACCCTGTAATGAGCAGCCCCCAGATCCTTCTTCTCCTCTGTCTGGGCTAGCTGCACTCCCCCCAGCTGGTAACTCCTTCTTGGGTTCTTCATCCCAAAATGCAGCACCTTGCACTTTTTGGCATTAAACCCCAGTTGCCAGGTGTCTGACCAGGTTTCAAGCTTTGCCAGATTATGACAGCATCCAGTTTATTGAATCAATGCTTACAAGCTTTGGTGGATGTCAAGCCAATCATATCTATTTTAGTTTCCAAATCAATTTAAATACAATTCACATCAATATCATATTGACTGGAACTGCATCATGCAACTCTGTCAATGTTATCTAATTAGAATTTTGCACACAGTACTATCCACATTTTGGATTTATGCTTTGTTTTCAAGAGGATCCTGGGATTATAGTTACAGTAACAGTCTCCTGGTACTGTGAGTTAAGCTGCTTCTGACAAGGTAGAGAGCCCAACATTTCTAGAGAGTTCCCCTGTTAATGTTATGTACTCAAAAAGGTTTGAATATTATTGGCAGCAACCTGTCATCACTCCAACTTTTGACATGTTAGTGAAGAAAAGAGGGTGATACCATGAGTTTTTCTGTCTTTAAGGTAGAACAAAATAAAAGGTATAGAAAGTCATAATTTGTCCCTGACCAACAGGTATGCTTTATGAGACTAACTTATAGCTTTTTGCGGAGACTCATTTCTTTGGTTCAGTAAAGCAAACTTCTGATTTGGAGTTTGAACTATTTGGATTTTGACTCAAATAATTCTCAGTTCCAATCCAGACTGGGTTTTCTTATAATTTTGGAAAAAGACAGGCAAACTCAGGTGTTGCTGTGGCGATGACCCATTTCCAACCTGGGGTTTTGTCTCTTGGCCATTGTGTCTTGTTTAGTCACTCAGCCTCAGCTGAGAGTGCCTTTATTTTTTTATGTTGATTGACTCTACACAGCTCAGTCACTCGAAAGTATAATAAGCATGTGACGTTTGCTGTAGTAGCTGCCACCAGGACCTCTTCTTATGTAATGCTGGCTGATAGCATACACCTGGGTGCACCCTTGTATGTAGCAACTAATTGCCATCACTAAATCTTGCTGCTTGCTTTTTTTGCAAAGGCATATGAAACTTCAACTGGATTCTGGGTGACAAATAGGTCAGTCCAGTTTTTTTTGTTTGCAAAAATATGCTAAGTTTATTGATACACAAGGATGATATTGGGCATCTTTACCATACCCAAAGAAAAATAGTTTTAGTTATGGAAAGTGATCACAGGCCAGTTCTCAAAAGTGCAGAATTCTCAAGTTGCTGGATCATCACCAGTTGAGAACTAACTAATTTGTTTCTTTTCTTTGTTTATAACTCATTCTTGGCTGACAGCAGTGACATCATTGTCACCTTTGCTGAGTTAACCAAATAAGATATTATCTGTAGTCATTACAGCAAAGTGAAAACAACCTGGTGCAACCCAAGAGGGACAACCTGGCATTAAACTTATCCTCCATGGGCCTAAAACAGATCACCACGCCAATGAGGAAGGATCATGTAAGAGTACTAGCACTATCATGGACCTACTATTTGCATCATCAAAAATTATTGTAGACACCCACCAGGTGCTACCCCAAATTTAGGAAACCACAGTCCCTTTGAATGCTATATAGAAACAGTAGCTGACAGCGTTTCATCTGAGATTGTGCTTTAAAAGCTTCAGCCACACCAACTTTAACAATAGTATACAAAAAGAAAGACGAGACAAACTAGACCCAATCTCTGATGTGAAGAAAGCTGTTGTTGATTTTCTAGATTCCTTTCCCATCATATGCAGTCAACACACCCCTTTTAAATCAAAAAGTATTATAAAACACCACCTGCTATGGGTGTTAGAAAAAATACAGAAACTAATCAGAGTCAAAGACAAAATTTGGCAGAAAGCAAGCAGACAATAAACATCTGAGGACTGACTGGGAACTACTTAACAAATTAAGGAATAATTGTAAAAGTCAAACTAAAAAAGGCAAACAACAGTACTACAAGTATAAACTATATGTCACAATTGACCCCTCATCTTACTGGAATCCAACTGAGAGCACTGAAGACTCAAAAGCCAAAAATCTGACACAAGTTTTGTCAATAGCAGTGGAAGAAAACTGCCTCTAAAATTACTGCAGATATCCTAGATAAATACTTTTGCACACTGCTGGATGTACAACTCTCAGTCCCTGATATAGACATAGGAACAGTGCAACCCACCGTTGAGATCAAACTCATCAATGTCCCCAACATTTCATTTCAGAATCCTCAAGAGTAGAAACGTCCATGAAGAAATTAACAAACTAAATGCAAAAAAGTAATTTGGACTGGATCAAATAGAAATAAAATTCCTAAAGACATCTGCAGATTACGTCACCCCAGTCCTAGTAAAACTATGCTGTAATAGCCTGATTGAAACAAACTTACCAGACTTTTGGAAGTGTGCAAAAGCTGTACCTACCTTCAAGGGAGACAAAGTAAACAACCTGACAATCTATCGACCAATAGCTTTAATTTCTGTGATTTCAAAACTACAGTATCTGAAAGACTGGTATGCAACCAGTTCTATAACTTCTTGGAAAAGTGTGGTCTGCTGACTGCTCATCAACTGGGGGTTCAGGGCAGAGACATCCATGGCACTACACTTATGGAGGTTGTGGATCTGATTGCTGGTGGTCTAGACATGGGAGACTTCATGGTCTCAGTGTTCATCAACCTCTGAAAAGCATTTCACCTTGTAGATCACAAAATCAAAATGGAAAGAATTTCCCAAGTAGGGATCTCAGGAGAAGTAGTAAGCTGGATCAATTCATATCTTACTGGAAGTTTTCAGCATGTGACCATCCAAAGCAATCTGTCTGATGTGGGTACCCTCTTAGGTCTTAATCTATTCCTAATATACTGTATGGAAACAACCTCCCCAATCATATTGCTTACTCAGACATAACTATTTTATGCAGAGTATGATACCATACTAATCTGTAAAGCAAAGAAAAAGAACACAAGATGGTATTCAGCTCAAAAATGACACAAGTGATGTATTTCGGAAATAAGAATAATAAGGTGAAAACAATTAATTTGATATTTATTTATTTATTTAATTTATTTAACAGACTTTAGGATTGCAACCTTTGAGTCAGGGACTCATTTACAAAAGCTCCACATCAGAAAAACAAACATAAACACTTAATACATATAGACATAGAATGACAGCTAAAGGTTACAGTTCTTTTAGTTATACAATATTGCAGAATCAAGATCAGCTATACATTGCATTGAACGTGTTACTGAGAGCTGTATTTTACAGTTTTCAAGAGAACAATAAGTTTGCTGATAGAGGGAGGGAGTAACAGGTTTGATATTTACAGCAAAGTAGAGAATTAGACAGATGCCTTATGAGTGCAGCCAAAGGAGGCATTGTTAATAGGTAATGTTTGGTAGCCCTATCGGAAGGAGCTCAGTGGTGGGGTGGTCCCGTAAGATAATAGATACATGACCCAGCACTAGCTGGTACATTGGCAGCGACGTGAAGCAAGAATGTTCTGTTTGAGGTCTGACTTGAAAGGTCCTAATTTGGAGATGGAGGAGATGTCAGAGGGAAGTTCATTGTACCAGGCTGGAGCCCTGTGTGGGAATTACTTTTGGGCTAAGGAGGTTCTAACCCTCAGGATGGACCACACCTGTCATTGGCAGTGCGGGTGTTCACCGAGGTGTGGGAGGATAGGAGAGAGGCAGAAACCCCCAAGGGGGTAAGCCCCAGGTGTATTTTCTTTGTGAGGAGGCATGTTTGATAAAATAATCTTTCATCCAGGGTAAAGAGATTTGTCAGGGCATATAGGGTACAGGTATGGGTACGCTTGTCTGCCCTGGTGAGGAGTCTGCATGCTTTGTTTATGGCAAGGTGGATTTTGTTAAAGGCTGTGTGGTCAGCAGCCAGTAGATAGTGAGCCCATAATCGACTAGGGAGAGGACTGAGGAGATGACAGCCAGATAAAGGGCTTCCGGAGGTAGGCAATCCTTGTGCCGATACAATAGGCCTTTACGGACATTTATGGCTTATGATAGAGTGTCAATTTGTGAATGGAAGGAGAGGCTGGAATCAAATGTAAGGCCCAAGTATTTATATGTATGGACCTGTTCTAGAGGAAGGAGAGAGTGGGAGATGATTGTTAGCTGCTCATTCTTGGCCTTATTCTGTCAATGGGCAAAGACCATAGTCTTTGTCTTTTTTACATTGTCAACAAGTCTTTGGTCTATGAACCAGTTTTCAATCTGGTTAAATGATGACTGCATTGCTGTGGGATCTGGGTGTGAGGCAAAAAAAACCACGTTGTCTGCATAGAGTAGTAGGTTGCCTCTGCAGGAATTGGGCAAGGTGTTTTGATAGATGCTGTATAATAGAGAACAGAGGATGGAGCCCTGGGGAACCCTAGAGTGGACTGGCAAGGTGGTTGAGAGGGTGTTGTTTATTTTGACACATTGTGATCTAGCTGTGAGGTAACTGGTAAACCAGGAGATGGGTCCTTGTGATAGACCTATGTGGCGGAGTGTGCTTAAGAGTAAGGGGTGGGAGACTGTATCAAAGGCCTTTGACAGGTCGATGAAGACAGCTCCAGCTAGGTGTTTTCTATCCCCCAAACTGGGTGGTTTTTAAAACTGCCAGAAACATCAAAGTTTCTAAAATATGAGACTGCTTCTGGACTGAGTAGAGATGTTGAAAAGTATAACTTCACTGGTGAAGTTCTGGTGAAATTGCAAAATTCACATTCGCGAATAACTTCACAAATTGTCCACCTCATCACTTTGCACTGAGTTTTTTTGGGAAATGGCACTTTTTCAGGCAAAGTCAGGTGAAGCTGCAGCAAAGTTACAACTTTGCTGGTGAATATGCATGACTTTGCTGGAAAAAGAACCACTTTGTCTGCCAAAAACTTCACAAAGTCGACATTTCATACTTCAAGAATATGGCAAACTTTATGATTTAATTTATGAAGTGAAGTTTGTCATTTTCATACATCTCTAAAATTGAGGCATGACCATTTTTCCCATTTAAAATGTAACTGTGTACTGACAAATAAATGTATACTGACCATTGTATGGTTCTACCGCAATGTACTCTCCAGATCTTGATAAGACATATGTAAATTCTAACTCTGTACCTCTTTATATAGATTTATGCTTTAATACTTTACTGTAACAGGACACCTTTACAAACATGACCTCGAGCCCTAACAGCTGTATCTTGTAAAAAAAAATGTAGGTCTTTTCTACTACTGTACTACTTAATACTAATAGCACCCACCAAATATGATACTACAGTATGTGTAGTACTTGCCAAATATGGTACTTTGGTAGGGTAACCCCCTACAATTGCACTACCAGAATAGAGCCAGTCAACTGAGCGTTAGTCTGGATAGTGCTACCACGGACAGTGAGAGGGGATTTACAGTGCTTGTAGTAAGCACTCCCCAGGTCACTGTCTGTGGTGTTGGCAATGGTAAAAGGCACCAGAATCCAGGAGGCTGGTGGAGATGCTCTCGAGGTGTGGAGGGCTGAGGCATAGAGCAGCTTGGGCAGGCAGCAGTGGAGACCAGGGTTCTAATCCTGGTAGCCTTACATTTTTGCGATCGGGGCTTTGTTTTTTTTTTACACAGGGCCATGGAAACAGTATTCCATGGCCCCACAAATTTCATCTTGCCCCATGATCCACTCCCTCCCAGAGTGAGAATCCTTTCATCCATGGGGTGCAGAGAGTAGAGCCCCCAGCATTGTGGGGTGCAGGGGCAGAGCCCCCCACACAAACAAAAGAGACAATATATTTTTCTGTGCAGTTCTTGACTGTGCTGTTCTGCTTGGAAATGTTCTGACACAGTGCTCTTTGGTAGTATCACCTGCCAATTGTGGTACTATGTGTAGCACCCACTGAATATGTTACTACAGTACGTGTAGTACCCTTCAAATATGGCACTATGTAGCACCACCTAAATATGTTATAATAGTTTGTGTAGTACCTACCAAATACGGTACTACAGCATGTGTAGTGCCCGCCGAAGGCAGTATAGTGTAGTGGTTATCAACACTGAGCTGCAAACCTGGAGAACAGGCTTTGAATCATGCAACTGTCACTTGCATACTGTGTGACCATAAGCAAATCGCTTAACATCTCCAGGCTCCTGGGATGCAGTTGGAAGCAAACCTAGGTTTAGTGTGCCTTTCCTGGCCAAAAATTGTAATAAAACAAAAAAATAAAAAATATAGTACTACAGAATGTGTATCCACCAAATATAACTACAGTATATGTAGCAACCACCAAATATTGTACTATAGTATGTGTAGTACCCATCAACTATAATACTGTGTAGCACCCACAAAATATGGTGCTACAATATGTGTAGTACCCACCAAATATGGTACCGTGTAACATCAATTAAATATGGTACTACAGTATGTGTAGTACCTACCAAATATAATATTACAGTATGTGTAGCCATGAAACATAGTACTACAGTATGTGTAGTACCCATCAAATATGGCACTTAGGTAGTACCACCAACCAATTGTGGTACTACAGTATGTGTAGCACCCACAAAATATGGTAGCACAGTATGTATAGTATCCATCAAACATGTCACTTTGTAGCACCCACCAAATATGGTACTACAGTATGTGTAATACCCATCAAATATGGTACTACAGTATGTATAGAACCCATCAAATATGGTACTGTGTAGCACCCACTAAATATGGTACTACTGTATGTGTAGTAACCACCAAGTATGGTACTTGGGTAGTACCACCTACCAGTTGTGGTACTATTTGTAGCACCCACCAAATTTGGTACTACGGTATGTGTAGTACCGACCAAATGTGTTACTATGCAGCACCCACTAAATATGATACTATGTGCAGTACCAATAAATATGCTACTGTGTAGTACCCACAAAGTATAGTATTACAGTATGAAAATTACAGGACTGAAATTGTTATTCTTTAAGTTATCCTGGAGCAAAAAAATAAATAAATACATCAAAATCCCACTGGTGCTGGGCAGTGCCAATGTTTGAAAGACAGAACATCCATAAACACATATACACTCATAAAAATACTTCCATACTGTACAGAAACATCACCCACACACACGCACGCACACATGCATGCATGAATGCACACACGCACACACACACACACACACACATGCATTACAGCTTGCAGTTGCAGAGTTTTGCCCAGAATGACTTTATTGATGTTGCAGTACACAGTGGTGTCTCCTGCTCCTAAAGGGCTTTCTTGATGTTACTGGTTTACAGCCACAGTGGGCACTTTTATTGATGTTACCACCAGCTGTGGCAACTGCACAGTCTAGCAGTTACCCCAAATGTCCTCTCCAAAAAATATATAGCCTGGTCCCAGCTGTCAATACATTGTCCTAGTGGTTAAAACATTACCCCCAGAAAGTTACATAGGCAGCAGGAACAATGATGAAATATAGTGCAAGCATCACAGTAAGCAGCTGAGAGTGTGATGGAGAAATTCCTGTCTGAGACTTCTGAGTGTGTGCTGGACATGTGTACTGGTGCCTTCCTTTTCTGACTATTACTACAGTCCACTGACTGACAATAATGCAGACTGCACAACTGATGCACAAGTGCCATCAAAGTGCAAAAGGTACTGTACTGACAAGCCCCAAAGGAAGAGATTTGTGTTATATAAATAAAATATATCTGATGCTTTATAATATGATACCATCAAATATGGCACTATAGTATGTGTAACACCCACCAAATGTACTGTAGTATTAAGTGTGTTGTACCCTCAAATATGGTACTATGTTCAGTGCCCACCAAATATGGTACTATGTGTAGTACTCACCCAATATTGTACTATGGGTACTACCCCCCAAATATGGTACTATGCCATGCAATCTCTGGTGTCCAGTGGTACCCCAATACCTCTTCCTATACCATGCCATACAGTCTCTGGTGCCAGTTAGTGCCATCATACCTCTCCTCATCCAATGCCAGCAGTGTTTGGTGTCCAGTGAAGTTAGCCAAGAAATCATCTGGGAACCAGCAATCAGACATATATATCCTTTAACTATGCTAGTGAAGTGAGCCAAAAACCTTGGAAGACCTAAATCAACCAGACTCCGACTATGCCAGGTGAAGAGCCAAATGTTCTCAGTCAAATGAGATTTGCCAACCTGTCAAGTGTTTAATTCAGATATTCTGTCTTGGTTGGTTTGTGGGTAAGGCAGTTCTTTGATCATTTGGCTACACAATGGAAACTTTCACCAAATGGAGCAGCAGAAGACACAGCTCTCAAAAAGAGACCAGTTTATTAAGCAACTTAAACACATAAATTGGAACAAGGAAAAGATGTGTGAGAAATAAAATTTCACTTTCAAACCACAGCTCTAACATTATTACTGTACTTCTAAAATCATTTCTATAAATGTTATTCTGCTAAAATCACTTTATAACTATAACTTTAAAACTTGTACACTGTTACCCCAGCATCTACAGTATGTGGATCCAATAGGTACTGTAGATGATGTGGTTGAGAAGAATGCTAACAGAGGAACCTCTGAGCATGGGCTTTCTGTTGGCTGGATTGAAGACCTGACTATTGATAACAAAGGATTTGAACCACTGGGCATTGGCAAAACCCGGGGGTGAGAACCACACAAAGTTGCATTCCAAAGGAAAACTTCTTGGCCATTACAAAGGACTGTGGGGAAGAAATGGAACACTGGTAATTACCAGGAGCTCTGGAAAAATAAAGAGCTTCTGGTCTGTCACCATGGATTTGGAAATAAATCTGAAAAACTGCATGTTGCATATTTAAATAACCTATGGGCTGTCACTGATGACCACTGGAAGAAATCTGAAGAATTAGGCATTGCAAACTAAAGCAATGGATGAAACCTTGAAGAATCTTTGGGCTAGCACCATGTGCCCTGGGAAAGAATCTGAAGAAGAGGTCCTGGATGAAGCTTAAGATCTGGAACAGCTCTGGGCCATGGACCTTGAGAGAAATCACTGAAGAACTTGAAACAAAATCCCACCCACCCCACCCCACTGAGCATCAGATCCTGTCTGTGAACTGGTGCAGTTCCCTGCACTGCCTACCTCAGTGTTAGGCAGGGGTTGGCCGGAAGAATCTGAACAAAGCAGGTGACAACGAGTTCCTTAACTTACTTGCTATTCCCATTCTGATGACCATCTCCACTTTTGTCAGGATGCATTTGGATGGAACTGTCTCTGGATCACGCTGGAAAAATTGTTCACATGTAATGAGCACAAACAAAGTTGAGTCTCCAAAGTGTACTGTCTCTTTACTTGGGGGTTGCTAGTTTTGGCAGTCTTTGGCTCATGAAACTGTTTCAAGGCAACTCAATAACACGTATCATAATTTGAGAACATGCTTGGCCTATAATAATTTTTGGTGCAAGTGTAATCAATTTGAAAGGGTTCAAAGCATGCTAGGGCAGTTTCTTATTCATGGAGCATGCATTTACTCTGGGTGCTGTCCCTTTAAATGAGCAGTCCTGGAACAAAACAATTCTTGCCCTTCAAATCTGTTTACATACAATTCAGCACTGTCACTTTAAATATGCTAACACGTGCACTTGAAAATGTTCATTCCAGATTCAACACAGCCACTTTGAATAACAGTTGGACTTGCACTTTGAAATGTTTGTTCTGTAACCAGGGGTACTATACCAGGGCAGACACTACGTAAGGGGAAGCCTGACTTAAATGGCAGGAGTATGCCTAGCTATATGTGGACCACAGACGATGCCATCTGTCCCACAGGCACACACTAACTTTCATTGAAACAGTGGTCCTGCCCTCTTATCTTGAGGTAGATTAGCTAAAGCCTGTGTGCTAGGGGTCCTACACTCACTGTCACCCCATGACAAGACCAATTAAATGCTTTTACTCCTTTAAAACATTAACTTGCCTTTGTTAAGGGCTGTGGCAGCTATGTTGCTGGGTGGCTGGCTGAGGCTTGTCAGTTCCCCTTCCCCTGCTCCTGACTGGAGCTGGGGCTTTATTTAAATATCTTTCAATGTTTGTTGAATAGAGTATAGTACTTGTGTACTTAACTTTGGCCTTTCCGTATTCCCACCCTCCATAGAGGAGCCGGGCAACATTAGGGAAATACAAGGCACATCATGAAGTGAGAAGAGTGCCGGAGGAGGTGGGGAGGATGGTAGGTGCTTGAAGAACACTAAGCGTGGGCTGCAGGGAGAGGGTGGAATTTATTTGGTTGTGTGAGGAGTTATCCCACCACATTGAACCTCAGGCGAAACCCTCCCATTTAATGTGTTATTGTATAGTGCTTGTGTATTCTTAACTTTTGCCTTTCTCTGTTCAGACCCTAAGCAGAAGTGCTGGGCAGCATTAGGGAATAGAAGGCCCAAAAGTGAGATTAATCATCCCTCAGGACAGTGTGAATGGTAGCTCTCAGGAGAGGAAAAAAACCCTGTGGAGGAAACCTCTGAGGACTCATGGCTACTGAACTGCCCATCCTCTGGGCATACAGAGAGATGATCTAAAATGCTTGTGTGATTTCTTCTTCCGTATTAGGGATGTATGTTTCAAAGCATAAAGAGGTCCATCTTCCAAGTCTCATGATATGAACAGGAATGTTGTTTCTGGATGCTGTTGATACATAGAATACATAGAAATTGTCAGCAGATAAGGACTGCTAGTCCCATCTAGTCTGCCCCTTAAGCCCTTCACTAGTTTGTGGTTTCTGACCCTAACTGGTCAGTGGCTTTTTTCCTCTCCTCCCCACCGCTAGGGTTCCCTTATGCCTGTCCCAAGTATGTTTAAATCCCTCAACTGTGCTTGCTCCCACCACCTCCTGGGGCAGACTATTCCATGTGTCCACCACCCTGTCTATGAAGAAAAATGTCCTTACATTTCCCCTTAACCTGCCACCTTCTTAATTTCATATCATGCCCCCTCGTTCTTGTACTTCTCTTATATTGGAAGATGTTACCCCCACACGTTGTTTATGCCCTAAAGGTACTAGAATGTTTCTGTCATGTCCTTCCAATTCCTCCTCTCCTCCATTAAGTACATATTGAGATCCCTTAATCTCTCCTCATATGATTTCTGGTGCATTCTCTGTACCATCTTAGTCACCCTTCTCTGGACCGCCTCCACCCTGTCCATGTCCTTATGATGGTGCAGCCTCCAGAAATGCACACAGTACTCTAGGTGAGGCCTCACCAGTGTTTTATATGATGGCATCAGTTCCTCCCACCTTCTACTAGTGATAGCTCTGTCTAGGCATGCTGGCATGCCACTAGCCATCCCTGCAGCCTTTGTACTCTGCTTAGACAACTTTAGGTCATCAGAAATGATAACCCCCTGGTCCCTTTCTTCCTTGATGATTGTCAACAACTCCCTCCCCTGATCCTGTAGCTCTTCCCAGGGTTCCTTCATCCCAGGTGCATTATTTTGCACTTCTTTGAACTGAACCTTAGTTGCCACACCTCAGACCATTTTTCAAGTTTCCCCAGGTCCCTTCTCATTCTCTCCACCCCATCAAGAGTATCAACCCTATTGCAGATTTTAGTGTCATCTGCAAACATGCAGACCTGTCCCTCCAGCCCTACTGCAATGTCACTTATGAAGACATCAAGGAGGACTGGCCAAAGGACTGATACCTGAGACACCCCACTGGTTGAGCCCCTCTCCCCAGATTGGATCCCATTTACCACCATCCTTTGCTTCCTGTCTGTTAGCCAGTTGCTAACACAGTTTACAACTTTGTGCCCCATGCCCAGACTATACATCTTGTTTACCAGCCTTTTATATGGGATGGTGTCAAAGACCTTGCTGAAATTGAGGTAGGCAAAGTCCAACACCCTTCCCTGATTCACTTCCTTCATGATACAGTAAAAAAAATCCAATCAGATTTGTCTGACATAACCTTGCTGCTGTGAGTCCATGTTGCCTCGGATCCTGGGCACTGTTGGGATTCCAAATGTGCCACTTTTCTTTCTTTAAGCAGTGCCTCCATGATCTAATGCACTACTGAGGTGAGGCTTACTGACCTATAGTTCCCTGCCTCCCCCCTACCTCCACTTTTGCGTAGAGGTACTACATGTGCCCTCTTCCAGTCCTTAGGAATAACCCCTGTATTGAGTGACTCAGTGAACATGACTGCCAGAGGTGCTGCTAGCTCTCTACGGAGCTCCTTTAATATCCTTGGGTGTATTCCATCTGGCCCCATTGCTTTGTTCACCTTCAGTTTCGTGAGCTCCTCCAGGACTCTCTCCACTGTGATTGGACTTGTATCTACCCCCCCCCACCGTGTCTGTTACTTAGCTGTGGTCCCTGACCCTTCCCCTCTTTAGTGAATACTGAACAGAAGTATTTGTTCAGTATTTCTGTCTTTTCCTGGTCTCCCTCCTGACACTTCCCTATATCCCCTCTGTGCCATAGAATCCTCCCCTGACTTTCCTTCTTTCACTGATGTACCTATAGAATGTCTTGCCCCCTCTCTTCACTGTCTGCGCTAACCTTTCCTCAGTTCAAGCCTTTATACTTCTTACAGCCTTCCCTTCTTCCTTTAGATTCCTTAGGTACACCTCACTGTCTTCCTGCTTTTGAGTCTTTTTAGATTTCCTGATACTCATCCTTTTGGCCCTTACCTTATCTGCCACCTCTCTCGAAAACCATAGAGATTTCCTCCTTCTCTTGCTTTGTATACCATCTTGATGCACTGGTTCGTCACCCTCTCTATGGCTCCCTTCAGGTGTTCCCACTGCTCTTCAACCCCCCTACCTATTTCCCTTCTTACCAGGGCCTCTTTGATACAGGTCCCCATTTTAGTAAAGACCACCCTCATAAAATCTAGAACCTTTGCTTTTATGTGACTAGACTGTGTCTCTTTCCCTATGTTAAACTGCATTATGTGGTGGTCACTTGATCCAAGTTGACCTTCCACCTGTGTGCCTGTGATTCTGTCCCCCATTGGTTAGTACTAGGCCCAGAATTGCCCTGTCTCTGGTGGGATCAGACACTAGTTGTTAGAGGCCTGCTTCCTGTAGGGAATCCAGGATGTCTTGGCTCCTGGACAAAATAGCTGCTGGAATTGTCCAATCCACATTTGAAATATTGAAATCACACAGCAGTAATACCTCACCTTTTGTTGCCATCTTGTAAATTTGCTCCCCAAAATCCCTATCCACCTCCTCTGTGTTGGAGGCCTGTAGATCACCCCTGCTCAGATAGCTGTGCTACTGCCTGGCTCAAGGGTGATCCCCAGGCTGCGTGTATTTGTAACCATGGCCTTCCATGTTCTGCTGCCTATCTTTGCTCCACTCATGCCTTTGTTCTTCTGTTTCTATCCCTTTCCCCAAATTTCCTTTTCATGCTGCCTTCCTATCTCTGCCTTTCCCCTCTATGTCTGATTTAGGTGCTCCTGTTGGCATCTTGCTTTCCTGTTTCTCAGTACTGGCTTGTCTGCCTTGTGGGGGTGGGCTGCTAGAATCTTCCTGCCTCCATTGCCCCCCCCCCGGCCTAGTTTAAATGCTCAGAAAGGAAGCAATTAAACCATTCATTTAGGACTGCTTTCCCCTTTCTGGACAGATGCAGCCCGTTAGTCAAGTACAGAGTCACATTGTTCCAGGTGAGTCCTCAGTCCCCACTGAAGCCATACCTCTTCTCGCTTCACCAGCCCTTCATTCATGTGTTGAAGCTTCTGATGTGGAGATTCCCTTCTTCCCCCCCCTTACTTTGGACTGGCAGCACATCCAAAAATGTCAAGGAGCTTGCTACCTTCCCCAGATGCCCTCCCAACTCTCTGAAATTCTTCTGCACTTGCTCC
Organism: Neoceratodus forsteri; assembly: GCA_016271365.2. NCBI lineage: Eukaryota > Metazoa > Chordata > Ceratodontiformes > Ceratodontidae > Neoceratodus > Neoceratodus forsteri. The sequence goes on along the minus strand of JADMNL010000023.1, from coordinate 510,038,686 downwards.
ATGCTTGCCCTGTCCTTGGATAGGTCATTCGTTCCCAGGTGCTGTTGCTGCTCTGATCCAAAAGAAATGCCTTGATAAAGCATAATGATTAACTTCAAGGCATTGCAGAAGTGTTCTCACATTCTCCATGAACCATTTTTTGTCATTGCTGCATGATTGATGGAAGTCAGAAGAGGTTGAAAGGGACTGGAGCAAATGTGGTATTGAATGAGTTGATCAAAGAGAGCTACTGGGCACCAGTTATAATGAGTTGGGTAATATGTGATCTGAGCTCCTTTGTTCAGTTTGTCAGTCTTTGAAGCTGGAAGCAACAGCGTGTAGTGATCTGTTTTCTTAAATTGGTGACTGTGATGAATTTTTATCAGAAGAGTCTGATGAAATAATAAACTCCCTGAGATGCAGGAAACCATAGAAAGCTAAACTAAAGGCTGATGAGACCATAATGTTCATGGTAATTGTCAAATGGAACAATACACAGTAAGTCCAACAAGTTTCAGAAAATAGATCCATCAATAGAGAATTGTTTAGGAGGTTTTGTGGATGATGCTTTATGAACTACAAGCAGGAGGAGTTTAACTGAGGACTTGGATAACTTTGGTGAGAAGGATGGATTTGACTAAGATAAGAACTGGATATTGCTTTATGGTCCCATGTGATCATTTCAAGGCTTGATGGCAGTAGGCTATGAATGCAAGTATATGGTCAATAGAGAAGGAACTCCTATGGAGTGATTGGAAAGAATAAAATGAGGAATACTTCTTCCAAGCAGTGGTATAAGTTGTTGGGGTAGCAGGTGCAAAGGCAGACCACATGAAGCTTTCAGCCTGCTGGACGATAGTATGCTAGGTCATGATGAAATCTTCAAATAGAGGAGGAGTCATGATTGAGTCTGCTGAGGGATAGATGCAATGAAATAATAATGAGATAACAAGGTCAGCTTCTGCATAAACAACATGATGGAATGGGATAAAGACTTTCCCTTACTGATAATGTATGTTGTTGACTGGTTGTCTGAATAGACTGAGACGGTCTGCAGAGACCAAAGGTGTCCCTATATGAATGCAGCAGCTACAGTATGGTAAATTTTGAAGAGAGGAGACATTGTTGCAAAGTCTTGAAGGGTGGATGTGTCCGCAGGCCAAGGAGTGGAGATCCAGGAATGATCAAAGATAGCAGCATAACTATGAGTTGGTAGCAAGCAAGCAAGCAAGGTTTTATTTCTTAAGTGCCCTTTCCCTAAGGCTCAAGGTGCTGTACAGAATACAGGCAGATTATAAATTTATAATTACCACTAAACATAAAAGGCATCAGCAAAAAAATCAACAAATAAAAGAACAGTATGCTAAGTACCAAAGGTTTATCTAAAAATGTGTGATGTCACACCCCAGTTGAAGACTTCCGCAAGGGGGCCTCCCTCAATGAACTGAAAAGCAATTTCCACAGGACTAGTGCCACCACCTCAAAGACACGATCACCAGATGCTTTTAGCCAGGCCTCAGGAACTGCCAGGAGGTCCACCTTCGCAGAGTAGAGAGATTGCAAAGGGTGGGCAGGAGTCAGAAGGTCTCGCACATATACAGGATATGAACCATATAGGGTCTTGTAGGTGAGTAAACCCACCTTGAAGGATATCCTCCACCTTACCGGCAGCCAGGGTAGGCCACACAGAAATTGTGTCACATGACGCGACCTCAGGAGGATTATCAGCAACCTGGCTGCCACGTTCTGCAACAGCTGCAGGTAGAGCAGGGCCCTTCCACTGACCCTGAGATATAAAGCATTGCAGTAGTTGAGTCTGGACATCATGAAAGCAGGCACTAGTGATGGTAGGTCACGAGGAGGGATTAAACCTCGAAATGGTAAAAACCATTCTGGACAATAGATGATACCTGAGCCTCAAGTGTCAATACATGGTCTAGTATCACACCCAGATTTTTCAACTTCCTGGACAAGAAGAGGAACCGTACCAAGCATCAAATCCGTTTCAGCCCTCATAGCATCCATCTCCCACTGGTGGCCAGGCTTGATCACCCAGCACCTCCATCTTACTTGGATTGAGCCTCAACCAGTTAGAGGAAATTCCAGTCCTGTATCTCAGCAAGACATTTGTTTAGCACAGCTATTGCATCACATGTCTCAGGCACAAAAGACATGTACAGCTGGGTATTATCTGCATAGCAGTAAAGCTCCACATTGTAAAGTCGAATGATCTCACCAGGGCAGCATGTATACTGTGAACAATATGGGTGAGAGGACAGACCTTTGGGGAACTCCACAAAGCAGGGGCTTAGAGTGGGAAGAAAAACTTCCCATCATCACCCTCTGAGTCCTGCCTGTGAGAAAGGACTCAAACCAGCTGATGACAGTGCCACTGAGTCCATATAGCCCCCTCAGGTGATCCAACAACACTGCATGGTCCACAGTGCCAAATGCTGATAAGAAATTGAGGAGGACAAGTATTGACTACTCTCCTCTATCTCTAGCCCTGAGGAGATCATTTTGTACCTTGACCAATGCAGTTTCGGTACTATGTCCAGACCTAAATCTTGACTGGAGGAGCTCATAGATGTCAAAGGTTCTGAGGTGTGCCTGAAGCTGCGGAGACACAATTTTCTCAATACCTTTACCCAGGAAGGGAAGGTTAGAGACTGGTCTATAATTCACCAAGATGTGCAGGCCAAGAGATGTTTTTTCAGAAGTGTCTTTACCAGTGCCTTTTTCAAGGCATCAGGAAATAGCCCCTCCAAAAGTGAGCACCAGACTATCTTGGCAAACACTGGGCCAATGGACTCCATGCATCCCACTAGAAGACAGGTTGGGCCTGGGTCCAGTTCACAATATGTGAGCTGTAGCTTCTAAATCACCTCACAGATCCCTTCCACCCCCACCAATCTAAACTCACTCCAGTCAAGGGGAGTGCTCTCAGGGACAGCCAACGCACTACCGCCGGGCCTTGAAAGCCTGGTTGGGAAAATTGCAGCCCTGATGGAAGACACTTTGTCAAAGAAGAAAAGACCAAACTCCTTGTACTTCACCTTTGAAACTTCTCTGACCAGCTGCAGGCAGGCCAGATGAAATAACCTTTCCACAGTCTGGAAGAGTTGAGCTGGTCTGTTCTTCCTTGCAGCAATCTTCCTAGACAGATAATCTGCCTTCTTTTGGGAGACTGTCCTCCGATATTCACTTTAGTTAGTTCTCAGAGCTAGCCTGTCCTCTGACCATGATTTACATCAATGATGCTCAAGTTTCCAACCTTTGGTCTTCATTTCCTGAGCTCACCATCAAACCAAGGAGACCTCAAATGAAAGGACCTAGGTCATATATGGATCGGCACAACAGAATCAAACACCGAGGAGACAGCCCTATTATAGGTCACTGTGGCTTCACTTGAGCTGACTCTACAGGAAGCACTCACTGCCGAGAGGTCCATTACTGCAATTAGGCCCTCTGGGGACAATCCCCTTAAAGGGCAGTAGTGTACCAGCTCCAGAGGGAAAGGGCTCACAGGGGAGGCCCCAAATGAGAACTGCACTGTGCAATGATCCAGCTGAATGACCAGATCACTATTGAGATCGTAAATCTCAACCCCAGTGAGATTATTAGGTCTAAGGCATGACCGTGGCTGTGGGTTGCAGAGGCAACTGCTTATGCAAAGTCCAATGATGTTATCAGCTGGAAGAAGTCACATCCAAATTGTGACTTTTCATCATTGATCCAAGCACTGAATTCACCCAAAACCAACTGCCAGGGTGACTTCAACGATCTCTAGGTGACAAATCCTGTGATTTTCTGCAGAAACTCCTCATTCTCTGGAGGACAGTACACAAGAAGGACTTTGCAGCCTGCACCTGGACCCTCACACACAGCCATGTATTCAAATGATGAAGTAGATCTCACTGGGTGCACAGAGAAGTTCAGGTCAGATCTAAAACAGATGGCAACATCCCCACCCCTGCATTTCCTCCTTGGGCAGTGTATTACAGAGAACACAGCCAGAACGGATGTTTCCAGAACTGGACAGGAATAATCTCCTAGCCAGGTCTCCATAATGCAAGCCACATCATCCTAGGACATCAAGGCCTCTGTTACTGTGGTCTTGCTCCTGATCAATCTTGCATTACACAACACTGCATGAAGGGGATCGTCAGGCCTCTCCCAATGTCTCATTTGCCCCAGGGTGCCTCCTAGTCTTGACCACCCCAATGTGACTCTCTCCCACTACAACCCCCATTACCCCACCACCCACCATTCCACCGTCACACAATCCCAGCCTCCCTACAGTGACTAATTGCTGCAGGTGACAGAAGGGGATTGGCAAAAGGATGGAGGTACCTCAGCAGGGATCCCAAGTAACTGATCCTATGGAGTCTGAACCCTACGCATATCCTCTTCTTCAATTATCAGCCTAAAACATTAAATTACCTGCTTCTTCCACTAATATCCACAACAAAACAAAATAAAATAACATAAAACCTCTAATCATCATACACACAATCAACCACTCAGCCACTCTAATACAAGTAAAATCTTAACCCACACCAGTCCAGAAACCCCCCTCCACAACCCAAACCCCATCCCCACCCAGAAAGTTTTTTTTTTATTTAAAACAATACTAAAACAATAATAAATGATATTACAGGAGAATTCTAATAAGGTACTGTTGAGGTGCAATGTTCAGAAAGTTCAGGTCCTGTTCAGGAGCAATGTCCAAAGAATTAGCTGCAAGTCAATGCCCACAAAGTTAGACACTGATGAGCTAAAGACCCAACAGTTCACTGGCAGGTGCCTTCCAGCAGTGCTCCAACCAATGCAGGAGGAAAGAAATAATGACTAATAACTGAAACATAATAGGAAAATGGTGCTGTCACCACCATAATCAAGAGGTTGCAAATGGGCAAATAGCTGTAAAGATCTCTAGTAAAACAACATTCTCAGAAACCCAGAGAGTGCAAGGGAGACTCTCTCAAAAGCTCATCAACGCTGCACTCACCAGTGTTGAAACTTAGCCATTCAAATGTTCAAAGCTGTTCAAATGTAACTAGGAACAGAGCTCACACCCTCAGAATCCTGGGAGCTGTGAAACTGTAGAGCTGCTCAAACACATTGAGTAGTGACCCCTTAATCCACTGATTTCACTTTTGCCCGTGCTTTTGACTCCAACCCCACAGCCACAGATCAATGATTTCACTTTTGCCTATGCTGTCAGCTCCAACCCCACAGCCATGGATCACTGAAACTGCCGCCAGTACAGTCCACAAATCTGCTATGTGCTAACCGAGTCCAGCCAGGGGAGCGGAATCCACAAACACACATGCCATGGAAGTCTAAACAACGGGTTCCCTAATCCAGTCCAAAAAGCAGTTGCTTCATTCAGGTTAACTCTCTTCCCACGTACCGGTCAAAATGTTGTATATGCAATGCTGCAGGGCAAAACTGCACAACAGTAACAGCGAGTGGAAGAACAGCTACAGGGTACACAATATCAGATGATACAAATAGTGCGGAGTGGTAGCATTGACCCTGTAGCTGTTTCCTGGAAAGCTCTGCTGCAGAGGGTAAGAGCTCTGTTGGAATGGAATTCACTGAGTAGCAGCCGTGGCTCAGGGAGTACAGCCATTGGCACTGGAAAACAATGTAGCTGCTATGGACCGGGTTTTAGTTTATTATTTTTTTTCTTGTCTTTTGTGTGGTTTGTGATGCCCCACTCCCAAGTTTCACCCTGTCCCTAAGTTCCCCCCCCCAGGAAGTTATTTTAATAGGAGAGGTTTGGGGGGCCACAGCCGCCATAATAGGGGGTTCGGGGGGCAGAGTCCCCACCACAGAAAACAAGTATTTTGCTGTTTTTATTTGTAGTCACTGTTTTGACAGCACAGTATAGTGCCACGCTGTTTTTGTTTGCAACAACATGACCCCATGCCCTCTTTCCATGGGTAACAACAGCACATCATTCTCCAAGCATGCTCTCCAGCAGTCAGATTTTCCAGTCAATGGAGAAACGGCAGTAACTGCAAACAGCAGTATGTCTAAGACAAAGTTTAATAAAAGAAGCTCCTCCACAGCACATTAATGACATTCCTGAGAAATAAGAAAGCTAACTCCTGCACTGTCTGACCCTGTCTAACTTTAAATCCCACTCCTCGACTCTAGCTAAAACTTAGTAAGTATGAATAAAATCGCTTAACTTAAACTTAAATTGTACACTGGATGCAATAATTAAGAGTTTTGGTGCCAGAGTGAACAGATTCTCCTAAAGTCATACAGTGTACAGCAATGTAGGGGAAAGCAGCAAGTAGCAAAGGTAGCAAAATAATAAAAAGAAAGTGGGGAGTTTGGGCTCCCCTCAGAGCCCTAGTAGATGGTACCCCAGCCCGGTGGCCATCTTGCACTCCCCTGTTCCAGTGTCTGTTCTGTGGCAGTGATGATGCATCACTGAATATCCTGAGATGCAAGTCAGGAGATGGGTCATTGTAAAACACAGAACACCCATTCCAGGAGGCTATAAAATGAGACCACATAACTACATCAGATTTGGTGGCAGCTGTAATGTTCATGTGATGGTGCAGTTCAGAGACAGAAGATGCAAATGTAAGCAGGTAGGAAATAAAGGAACGGACTTGCAGAATTATCTGCATTATGAAATTGAGGTATCCCCATAAGTGAGAGAAGTTCATGTTTGATGCAGGAGGAGTGAACCGAAAAAGATTAAAAAAGAGGTTATTCCGCACCAAGGAGAGACCGTGCCAGGTAAACAACAGTATAAGCAGAGAATTCAAAAACTGGCACCTTTCAAAGCACACTGATTTAGTGTAGTTGCACACTTGTCTGTCCCAAAATGGCCAATAATCATGGAAGAAGTCACTCACCAAGACAAGGTTGTTCCAAAAAAATTCCTTTACTACAAAAAGATGAGCAGTCCTCAGTCATGTCTGGTGGGCTGTATTTGAACTTGTGTGGAGCTGGTTTTATGTTCTGTGAGCTGGGGAATTGTTTATCTATTTTATACGGCTGCGGGCTGTTCATTTTTTTGGATTAAAGGAATTTTTTGGAACAACCTTGTCATGGTGAGTGACTTCTTCCATGATTATTGGCCATTTTGGGACAGGCAAGTGTGCAACTACTCTATATCAGTGTGCTTTGACCGGTGTCAGTTTTTGAATTCTCTGCTTAAACCAAAAAAGATTCCATGAGAGTTTGAATCCTATGTAGTTTATCTGGTGGTAAACTGGCTTCCATGCATTTTGTGTCCAGTTTCATACCAAGAAATTCAAGTGATGTAGATGGTCCTAATATTTTCTCCTCAGAAAGAAGAGCTGCTAATTCCTGGAACAGATTGACGAGTGCAGTATTCCCAGCTGCAGGAGGTGAATCAGGAGGATTGATGAGAGGAAAGTCACCTAGAAGATGGATCACTGCTGGACGATAGCAGACATTGAGTGAAAACTAGCAAAGCATCTTGGAAAACATGCTGAAGAATTTTGGGCTGCTTTTACAACCAAAGGTCAGCCGAACAGTGAAGTAGCAGTAATCTTCCTATTTAATGCCATATAGATGCCACAGTGATGGATGAATGGGCAGCAACTTAAATGTATCTGTTATGTTTGCTTTTAAGAGCCAGGAACCTGGGTCAAATTAATGACTGTAATGGCATCATCGATATGAGCATAGGAGAGAGAGAGTAATCAGTGATGGAATCAACAAATTGATGCTAGGAATGAATATTGATCAAGGTGCAGATAAGTCAATGAAAATTTCCTGGTGGCAACACTGATAGGGTTAATCTGATAGGTGAGAACTGGAGGATACAGGAAAGGATCAAGGAGAAATCCTTTTTGCAGTTCTTTCTGTAAAAGCTGCAGAATAATCTTGGGTTCATTTATAGTGGATTATAAATTGTGACATATGAAAATATTGGAATGAAGCCCTGAAAAGTTTGTATGGAAACCTTCAGAGAAGCCAAAAAGGAGATATTCCACAAATGAGCAAGAAGGATGAAAAGCTAGCACTTGAGATAAGGCTAGTAAATTAAGAGGAGTAGAGGGATGAAGAGATTGTCATTGTTTGGAATGGGACACTTTAGAACAAACGGACTGATCATGAGCATCACCACAAAATATGCATATGTGAAGGAATGGACATCCAGAGCCCAGGCAGCCTTCAGCATAAAGTTATTGTAAATTGTTTTGCCTCTGGAATGTTTAATGCGTGTGCCTCACCTGTCAAAGTTAGGGTGGAAGGAGGTGTTAGGATTAGCAATCATGTGGCGTAGCCTTGAAGAGGAAAAGGAAGCAGGATTTGTTCCAATGTATCTCTCACTGCTAACTAGAATTATAGATGATGAGGCATCAGACACTGTTTAAGAACAAAGAGAAGCAAAATGGGCAAGGAGCTGCACAGTGGTCAAGAGCATGCTTGCTGCTCAACAAAGTGCTGACAAAACAGTTCATTATCAAGAATGGCCCAGTTCAGTTTTGTATTAAAATGAGCCAAAGCAGCTGCAGCTTTTGCAGAGAAAGACCAATGATAATCATAACAAGCATTTGTCAATGCCGAATGTTGTCTCGCTGGCATTGACATTGGTAATGCCGGAGTTAGAGATGCATAATAGGAATGGCAGTGAAGTACTGAAGTGATGTCAACCCCACCCCCACCCTATAGAGACTGACAGGCATTGGGGTGTGCCTTTGAGTCGTCAGCTATAACACTCATGGCATTGTACCTCATCCTACCCTGTAGACACTGACAAGTGTCGTGGTGTGCTTTGGGATTTTGGGCATTATATGTACCCCATTCCAGAAGAAAATACGCTGAGGTGGGTGCGGTATAGGAGAATGGGGTGAACTTTGTGGCCAAATAGTGCAAGGCACACCACGATACCTGAAATTGGCTGTAGGGTGGGGTTGGGGGTAGAATGGCGTGAGCATTACAACCGATGATCCCAAGTCACACCCCTGACACCTGTCAGTCTCTACAGGGTGGGGTGCTACAGTTGGAAACACCGTAGGCGTGTGTTGGTATTTTCACTCCAAATTTTCATCATGGGTTTTTTGTGAGCCCACCTCATGAAAAGTGGCACAATCAGTTTGTTAGCTGCAAGGTGGTTTTGAACAGTGGCTATGCCATTTGGTGACACAGGGATGAAAACACATTTTGGGCAGGATGTGGAAAATGACAACTGTATTATTCATGACGAGCCGTAAAAAAATGGCAACATTGAAATTCTGGTGCGAAACTATGAAAAATTAGTGAAGTCATGAGCATGCATAGAAACTGTGCAACACACGTCCATAACCCAATTATTTTGGGGAGTTTGTTAGCCACATCGTTAACATAGGCATTTTGGGACCTCCTCTCAAGAACAGTGGTGCTGTGATTTTGTTAATCTGTCCCAAAAGTTGATTTCCCACAGCGACCAAGCCATTGTGTGTCACAGGTGCGGAAACACATTTTGGGCAGGATGTGAAAAATGACAGCTGTACTGTTCATAAGGAGGTGTGAAAAAATGCCAGTGTTGAAAATCTGGATTGGAAATATTGCAAATTTGTGAAGTTACAAGGGTGTGTGGAAACTGTGCAATGCACGCTTGTAACACAGTCATTTTATGGACTTTCGGCACCAAATTTTCAACATAGGCATTTTAGGACCTCTGCTCATGCACAGTGTCACCGTCATTTCCTCAAACTGTCCCAAAAACTGATTTTGAAAAGAGACCATGCTATTTTGTGCCGGACATGCGAAAACACATTTTGACCAGGATATGTAAAATGACAGCTATACTGTTTATCAGGAGGTGTGGAAAAATGCTAATTTTGAAAATCTGGAGTGAAAATATTACAAATTCATGAAGTTACAAGCGTGCATGGAAACAGCGCAATGCACGCTCATAAAATAGCACTTTTTTGGATTATTTCCACCAAATTTGCAACATAGACTTTTTGAGAGCCCCCCTCATGAACAGTGGTACTGTCGTTTCATTAATCGGTCCCAAAGGTGATTCCACGCAGTGACTGCAAAATCACCTTTTGAGGCCGATTAACGCTGTGACAGTGCCAGAATTCATGAGGAGGGGTCCCAAAAACCCCATGTTGAAAATTTGGGGCCAAAATTCCAAAATATGCCTGAGATATGCATCAAAGTTGAAAAAACCCTATTTATGCCATTATACAGCTTACCGGCATTTCCTTGGTTCACGGTCAGCTATGAAGAATACATGTGCGTTTTCCTGGTCCACGAAGATCATCGTGCGGACTCAGAGGTAAGTATGGGGTGAGGGGTGTGGGGAGGCAGTGCGCGAGTGGGTGGGCATGGGTTGTGGGGGCAGGGACACCGTGATGGACCATTTTCTTTTTACAGATTAAAAAAAAAAAACATTGGGGGACTTTTTTTTTTTGCAGGTCTTTTGGCACACTGGGGTGGGCTCTCCATGCCACCCAAGAGTTTCATGTGGGGGATGTTGTAGTCAATAGGATTGGGCAATTTCTGTCGGCAAGCAATGAACTGGCAAGAGCCAAGGGGATTGGGCACCCCCTCGGCACAAAACAAATGCGGGTTATGTATTATGTCGGGCGGGGAGGGCTCTCATCGGCACATACATTGGGGCAGGGTATGCTGACAGGGGGATTGGGCACCCTCAAAGTTGGCAGTATGGCAGGCAGTGTGCCGCCATGTTCATTTTGTTTTTCACCACCAGGGAGAGCACGTTGGGAGGTCCGCTGCATTTGACATGCTTAGCTAGCATTGCATCAGACCTTTCATTTGATCTCATCGCCACATTAAGTAAGCACGGTGTGGCACTGGCACGCAGGCTGATTGGGGAATGAAGGACTCACCTACTGATGCATGTCTTGCATTCGCCCAACAGTGACCACGCCTCCAAATCTGCTACTACCTCAATATGTTGGCTGCGCATGTGCGAACCAACATAAAAATGGGTTCCTCCATATCAATGCCTTGATCAAACAAGAGCTATAAATATGAGTCTAGTTCCTCATTTCTAGAAGGAAATGCAGACCAAAGCATACCATGATATAAGCTGAAAACAAGAACAAATTCAGGTATGGTAAGTTTCTTCACAAGTCCAGGATCCTTCAACTTTAATATTATGGAAACATCTCTCTAAGATACTATTTTGTTTTTGATCGTATTATGAGATGAGGTGAGAAGGGATATCTGGCTTACATCCTTCCCATCTATGATATCCTTGAGGAGGTGACCTGGGATAAGGTGAAGAGGACAAATGTACAGATGAGGAAAGGCTGAGGAGAAAGTAGTACCTGAAGTCTATTGAGTTGGTAGCTATGAAGTTGAAGTGCTTATGGTTGGCATAGCATTAGTAGAGGCAGCATTCTTTTGGGTATGGCTGGTGGACAGAAGGACAGCAGGTGTTGCTAAGCTGGAGGCTGGAGTAGATTGCGAGATAAGGTGAACTTCAAGGGAAGCAATACAAGATTGTAGCTCTGATATGCATGTCATGAGCTGAGCCATAAATTCTCGAATTTCAGATAAAGCAGCAGGAACTGGCTGGAGAACGAGCTGGCTAGATGCAAGATCCCTGGCAGGTTGAGATCTAGCAACTATGAATAAATCTTACAGTTCCTGTTTCTGGGCTGAAACTGAATGAGAAATACCTATTTTTTTGTTTCAATTAGGACAGAAGACAGAGGATAGTCCAGTGCTTTATGGAGTATTTTGATTTTTAAAGACTTTTTTGAGACATTTGCATGTCTGAAGAAGTCCGAGGAAACCCTGAAGGACTTTTTTTGAGATCTGGGGATGGAGTGCTAGTAGGAGTGGTAGAAGCCATGTTGCCAATATGCCATTTCGTTTTACACTTCAGAGGAACAAAACCAAGCAGAGGAACTCAAGCCTAGAGAATATGGAGGCAAGAACCCCCATGAAGTAACCTAGACAGTAGCACCAAAGAAGAAAGGAGCACAGATCAGAGGAAGAAAAATTCAGGTGAGCCCAGAGGAAGGAGGTGCGGGGGGGAGCGATGGGAGGATTGACCAGTCACAATGCTGTTTGGGCAGTGAAGAAACAGAAGACAGCAAGGGAGAGGAAGGGAGAAGTTGCAGGCAAAAGATGGGGGGGACAGAAAGAGAAGGGAAGTACAAAGAAGAGTGGAGGAGGAAGGGAGGGCAGCAAAACCACAGAGAAAGGGCCACAGCTGCAGCAGAAAGCAGAAAATGGGAAGGAACATGGAGGCAGCAACAAGGAAAATGTGAAACGATCAGAGGAGGCAGTGCATAGCCACACAGACAACGCAGCAGCTCAGGTGCTTCAAGCTTGCTAAGCATGGGCTGCTGGTAGACGCTGGAATTTATTTTCTTGCAGGAGCAGTTATTCCCCCACATTGGACCTCAGGCAAAGCCCTCCCAAAATGAATACTTGGCTTAGGCTGCTGGTGACTCCTTTGTACTACTAGCTGCTCTGTGGCATTGCCCTGCACTTGTCATTTTTATTTATTTTAGTTATTTATTTGACATAAAACCCTTTAGGCAGTGCCTATTCACAAAGGGTTTAGAGTCATCAACAACAGGAAAAGAAACAGGATATCAGTACAAATCAATGAAACACTGGGGCATGACAATGCTTACAGCACCTCAAACAAAGACGAGCAATACATTAAGATTCACTACCTTGTTAATTAATACATGTAAGTGCTTCCACGGTCAAGCTGTGGGCATCATTAAGACAAATTCATAGTATCAGTTCACAATGCTATAACAGTTATAGTAGCTCATTTAGTAACGACAGATCCAGATATGGAGATGGAGGAGAAGAGGCAGTTTTTAATTGGGAAAGGGTGCAGTCAGCTTTTAAGGAGTGAGGCAGCCCTTTCCAGAGCTTGACAAATCTATAGAAAAAGCTGGCTTGGCTAAGTGATGTTTTCCTATGAGGAGGAGCAGGGTGTGTTTTACAACACCCTTGCTGGTATAGGTTTGATCCACAAAGCCGAACATGGCTTGTAGGCCAGAGGACAGAGAGCCATAAAGTGCCTTATGTCCAGTGATTAGGGGATTGAGACGCAGATGGGATCTGAGATTAAGCCAGTCTAGGATATTGTACAGTACATTAGTCTGCATGTCACTTTTTAAGCCAAGAGCAAAATGGCAGGCTCTATTGAGGACACACCGAGCCCTATAAAGATCACCATCATTTGCAGAGCAGTAGACAGTTATCCCATAGTCTATCAGATTGGTGATGTAAGACCTTACAAGTAGCTTCTTGATTTCAGGTAGGAAGCTGTTTCTGTGGCAGAAGAGAAGGGCAAGCCTTGTGTTGATGGTTTTGACTAGGGTGTCGATGTGGGCAGCGAAGGAAAGGATTGAGTCTAGGGTGACCCCTAGATACCTGAAAGTGGACACTTGTTCCAGGGGAGTGCCAGATGAGGTGGTAATTGAAAGTTTCTGGGAGGAAGGGGATTTGTTGTGGGAGGTGAAGACCATGTTTTTAGCGTTATTTCTATTCAGCACAAGGAGGTTGGAGGAGAACCAATCCTGTATGGTGTTAAAGTCTGTCTGTTGTTTCTGCAGCAGAGTACCCAGGTTCATACCAATAGCAAAGATAACTGCATCATCTGCATAAAGCAAAACATCTGTGGATTTGTGGACTGTGAGCAGTTCATTGTTGAAAAGGCAGAATAAAAGGGGACCAAGGATGGACCTTTAAGGAACTCTAGTGGCTACCGGCTGGGTGTAGGAAAGTGCTCTACGACATTTAATCACTTGGGATCTGCCACCTAGGTAGTTTGTGAACCAGTACACCACTTCAGAAGAAATGTCCAGGAAATGAAGTTTCTGGCAAAGGAGGTAGTGGTTCACAAGGTCAAATGCCTTTGTGAGGTCAATATATATGGACCTAATGATTCACCTTTATCGAGGGCATAGTGCAGCGCATCTGTATGTTCCAGCAGAGCTGTCATAGTGCTGTGGTTTTGCCCATGTGTATTCAAATAGTGTGAGAGCTAGTCATAGAAACATAGAAACATAGACTTTGATGGCAGATAAGGACCGCTAGGCCCATCTAGTCTGCCCATTTCCCTACCTACAGGATAGGCCGCAGATCCTTGTTAACCAACAGCCTATATCTTCCTGCCCCCCACAAGAATTGCCTTATGTCTGTCCCATGCATTCTTGAATTCTCCCACAGTTTTAGACCCCACAACTTCCTCAGGAAGGCTGTTCCATCCATCCACTACCCTCTCTGTGAAATAATACTTCCTCACATTGACCCTGAACCGCCCTCCTTCTATCTTTAAATTGTGTCCCCTTGTTCTTGCAAGTCTCTTTTTCTGAAAGATGCTACCCTCTTGGACTTTGTTGATTCCCTTGAGGTACTTGAAAGTTTCTATCATGTCCCCCCTCTCCTTTCTTTCCTCAAGGGTATACATATTAAGCTCCTTTAGTCTCTCCTCATACGGCTTCTCTTACAGACCCTGCATCATTTTAGTTGCCCTCCTCAGGACTGCCTCTATCCTGTCTATGTCCTTGCGGAGATGGGGTCTCCAGAACTGGACACAGTATTCCAGATGGGGTCTCACCAACTGTCTGTACAGAGGGATAACAACTTCCTGTTTTCTGCTGCTGATGCCTCTCCCTATACATCCCAGTATACCCCGCCCTCCCTACTGCCTTCTCACATTGCTTGCTAACCTTAAGGTCATCTGATATGATTACCCCCCAGGTCCCTTTCCTGTTTTGTTGTTGTTACTACCTCCCCACCCATTGTGTATTCTTCCCCTGGGTTCTTGTTTCCCAGGTGCATTATTTTGCACTTTTTTGCATTGAATCCTAGCTGCCATACGTCTGACCATTCCTCCAGCCTTGCCAAGTCCCTTTTCATCCTTTCCACGCCTCCTTGTGTATCAACCCTGTTGCAGATCTTTGTGTCATCTGCAAAAAGGCATACTTTTCCTTCCAGTCCCTCTGCAATGCCACTGATGAAGACATTAAAAAGGACTGGACCCAATACTGAACCTCCTGGTACCCCACTAGTAACCGCCCTTTCTTCAGAGTGGACTCCATTTACAGTTACCTTCTGTGTCCTGTTGTCCAGCCAATGTTTTTACAGGCTACCACCCTGGGACCCTCCCAGGCTGGTTAATTTGACTAATAATCTTTTGTGTGGGACTGTGTCAAATGCCTTGCTAAAGTCTAGGTAGGCCATGTCCACAGCCCCTCCCTGGTCTACTACTTTGGTCACCCAGTCAAAGAAATCTATTAGATTCATCTGACATAACCTTCCCGCTGTGAACCCATGCTGCCTTGGATCCTGTGCTCCACTGACCTCTAGGTACTCAACTATTCTTTCCTTCAGAAGTCACTCTATCACTTTCCCTACCACAGAGGTCAGACTGACAGGTCTGTAGTTTCCTGCCTCTGTCTTGGTCCCACTTTTGTGAAGGGGAATCACATCCGCCTTCCTCCATTCCTCGGGTACCACACCATCCTCCCATGATTTATTAAAAAGAGTAGCCAGTGGTTTCACTAGTTCCTTCCTTAATTCTTTTAGAATTCTTGGGTGAATTCCATCAGGACCCATTGCTTTGTCCACCTTCAGTTTTAGGAGTTCTTGCAGAACCCTTTCTTCTGTGAAAGGACTGGGATCGACCCCCCTATCAAGAGTGCTTCTGTTAATTGGATTAGGCACTTCTTTTGTGAATACTGAGTAGAAATATTCTTTCAGTATTCCTGCTTTTCACTGTCCCCTCTGCCCACCCACCGCTCATTCTATTCAGCCTCACTATCCTCCCTTTGTCTTTTCACGCCCGCTGATGTACCTATAAAAGGTTTTATCCCTTCTTAACTGAGTTGGCTATCTTTTTCTCAGTTTGGGCCTTTGCTATTCTGACTTCCCTCCCTGCTTCTTTCTGCCTTAACTGGTACAGCGCCTGTCCTGCTCCTTCTGTGTTTCCTTATACTTCCGGAATGCTATCTTTTTCTTCCTGACTTTCACAGCCACCTCTCTTGAGAACCATAGTGGCTTTTTCTTTCATTTTGATTTGTTTATTTGCTTTACACAAAGGCTTGTTGCCTCTGTGATGGCAGTTTTGATAATTCCCCATTGTTGGTCCACCCCTCCTTCTAGCCTGTTTGCTAGTGCTTTTCTGAGGCACTCTCCCATCTTTCCAAAGTCAGCCCTCCTAAAGTCCAGTACCCTCACTTTTGTATGGCTTGACTCTGTAGCTGAGTTTAACGTGAACCACACCGTTTGATGGTCACTTGTCCCCAGATGGCAACCCACTTCTAGATCTGAGATCCTCTCACTGCCACCGTTTGAGAGTATGAGGTCTAAGATTGCTCCCTCATGAGTGGGTTCCGAAACTAGCTGTCTAATGCCTGCCACCTGTAGGGCATCAAGAATGGCCCTGCTCTTGGATGTGGCTGCAGCAAATGTGCTCCAGTTAACATCTGGCATATTCAGGTCTCCCATCAACAGTATCTCCCCTTTCTCTGCCATTCTAAGAATGCCTTCCATCATATCCTTGTCCATTCCTTTCCCCTGACATGGGGGTCTGTACACAACCCCTGTGCGGATTGTGGTGCTCTTTCCAGTCTCCAAGGTGACCCACAGTGCCTCCTCTCCTCCCTGTTTACTCTTTTGTTCAGTTGCTTTTATCCCTTCCTTTACATAGAGAGCTACTCCTCCCCCTCTTCTCCCCTGCCTGTCTCTCCTGTAGGTTATGTACCCTGGTTTATTAACATCCCAGTTATGGTTCTCTGTGTACCATGTTTCTGTGACTGCTACGATATCCAGGCATCCCTCTTCCATTAAGGCCACCAGCTCAGGGAGCTTGTTGCCCAGTCTACGAGCATTGGTACTCATTACCCTCCATTTCCTGATGGCCTTACCCCTTTGCCCCATCCCTGTCCTTCTTGCCTTTGTCACTTTCTCCATTACCCCTGCCCTTCTCCCTATCGACACCTCCATGTTGGTGTTTGCCACACTTACTACCGTGTGTGGTGTTTGGGGGCTAGGGATTTTCCTGCTTCTTTCCAGTGCCTCCCCTAGCTGGTTTAAAAGCTTGCCAATGAAGCATTTAAACCTATCACCTAGGATCCTGGTTCCCTCCCGGATGCAGCCCATCATGCCAGTATAGGCTTGCATCACTCCAGGTGGACCCCAGTCCCCAATGAAGCCAAATCCTGAGCTCCACACCAGTTTTCAACCACTGATTGAATCCCATGGTACAGAACACCCAGCCTCTCCTATGCCATAGATGGGTAGCACCTCCGAGAAGGTTACCGTGCGTGCTACTTGACTAAGGCCCCTCCCCAATTCCACAAACTCTTCCTGCACTTCTCTAATCCCTTTCTTAGCCAGGTCATTTGTCCCTAAGTGGACAATGACATCCAGCTCCTTCCCCTGTGCAGCTGCTCCAGCAATCCTGAGGATTCGCTCCCTGTCCCTCCAAGCCATGGCGCCAGGCAGGCACCTTACCTCCCTCTCCCCTTCCTTGCCCAGTTCTACCTTCCTAACAATGGAGTCCCCCACCAGGAGTTGTTTTCTTCCCCTGCAGGGTCCCCTGCCACCCTCCTGTGGGTCTCTTTTGTGGAGGTTCCCAGCATCCTCCTTGGTCTCCACTGTAGGTGCCTCCATAGAAGAACCACACTTTGCCAGAATGGCATAGGAATTGTGGAGAGGTACAACTGGAGGGACGTGCCTCTGTTCCACCACCCTCACCCTCACCCTCCCTGAGCCCACTGTGGTCCAACCGCTCCTCTTTCTTGGCAACCTCTGAGGCAACTGCAGTGGCACTGGTGGTCCCTGGATGGAAGAGGAGGTCCCACAAATCCTGGCCAACTCAGCCTGGAGATGAGCAACCTCCTCCCTCAGCCCAGAGAGGTGCCTGCAGATGGGACAACACCGCATCCTCCAGAACATCTCCAGGAAGACTGCTGCTCTACAGTCACTGCACTGAACCACTCCAATCATGTCTTATTTCTGGCCCCTTAACTGTTTGCAATCCTTACTCTTTCCTCTGTTTTTTTTTTCTCTCTCTCCTTACTTTCTGCCTGTGTGCCCTTCAAGCTCCTGATTGTCCTGTTCTGAGACAAGAATATCCTATATTTCTCAGTAGACCACTTACTTGTTCAGAGGCAGACCTCCAGCAGCTAGAGGGGGCCGGCGAGCTACTCTTGCCCTTCTAGGATGGTGGGTCCTTGGTGGTTCTGTGATCATTCACTTCTGCCCCTAAACAGGAAGTTCCTGTTGTCAGTCAAATCCTGTACCTATAAAAATAGAACTAGCTTTGGGGTGGGGGTGAAGGGGAGGGAGGGAGGCAATATAGTCCCAGTAGAGAAGTTCAGTCACACAGCAGTCCTTTCTCCTGGTGTCTTCTGCCAAGCTATTAGCAGAATCTTTCTAAGGCAGTCTTTAAATGTAGCGTCCTTCTAGCTAAGCCAATCCCCCTACTTACCAGATATTTCCACAAGTAATTTAAACCTCACAGCAGTTAAGTCCTTTCAGTCACCTGAGATTTACACCTAGATGACTTTTCAGTTACCCATTCAGTTCAGTTAACCCAAACACACACTTTTTTTGTTTGTTTTGTATGTTAGTTTTTACCCTAAATTAAAGGTCCAAATACAAAGTTCTTCTACTTTAGTCCCGCAGAGAGTTCAGTCACACAGCAGTCCTTTCTCCTGGTGTCTTCTGCCAAGCTATTAGCAGAATCTTTCTAAGGCAGTCTTTAAACGTGGCGTCCTTCTAGCTACCTCCCCCTACTTACCAGATATTTCCACAAGTAATTTAAACCTCACAGCAGTTAAGTCCTTTCAGTCACCTGAGATTTACACTAGATGACTTTTCAGTTACCCATTCAGTTCAGTTAACCCAAACACACACTTTTTTTGTTATTTTGTATGTTAGTTTTTTTACCCTAAATTAAAGGTCCAAATACAAAAGTTCTTCTACTTTAGTCCCAGCAGAGAAGTTCAGTCACACAGCAATCCTTTCTCCTGGTGTCTTCTGCCAAGCTATTAGCAGAATCTTTCTAAGGCAGTCTTTAAATGTAACTTCCTTCTAGCTAAGCTACTCCCCCTACTTACCAGATATTTCTTACAAGTAATTTAAACCTCACAGCAGTTAAGTCCTTTCAGTCACCTGAGATTTACACCTACATGACTTTTCAGTTACCCATTCAGTTCAGTTAACCCAAACACACACTTTTTTTTTTGTTTTGTATGTTAGTTTTTTTATCCTAAATTAAAGGTCCAAATACAAAAGTTCTTCTACTTTAGTCCCAGCAGAGAAGTTCAGTCACACAGCAGTCCTTTCTCCTGGTGTCTTCTGCCAAGCTATTCATTGATGGCTTTCTCCAGGATCTTAGACAGAGAGGACAAGATGGAAATAGGACGATAGTTTGTGGGAAGGTTGTCTGCACCCCCTTTTTGTACCACAGTGACATGTGCTTTTACTTTTAATTAGGGCCTGCCTTGCTCACCTAGTCCACCAGGGCACTTATTTTATGATATGGGTCCAGCATGCCCACCTAGTCTGCCCTCTAGCATTTGAGCATTTAAAAAATGTAAGCCTGTCTGAACTTTCCCATGCCTCTCCTGGGATGTCGTTTATCTTGAATGGGGCTTTGCCCTGCCCCTCTGCTTCACCCTCTTGAAGCTGCTTCCACTTAATTTGGGCCTCTTGCCCACTTAGCCCACCCTCTGAGAGCATAATTCATTTCAACTGGGCTTTCTGCCCACATAGCCTGCCATCCTGGTTGTTTCTGCTAGGGGCCCTGCCCACCTTCTGGCCTGCCCACTGCCTGTGGCATTGTCTGGCATTTTAAATACTTAAAAAAAAAATAAAAATGATCTAGCACTCTGCACCTGATAAACGGTACTGCTACCTACTCACTTTCCCAATCCGGGGTGAAGCTGTTAGGTAGGTTGTGGCTGCAGTAGGATGGAGATGATGGCTGCAGTAGGATGGAGATGCTGGCATTGCCAGCTGCTGCTTGTACTGGTGACTGGGAAGGTGAAGTGGCTATTTTGGATGCTGCAGTTGTGGTGGTGGCACTGTGAGTGGTCTCTCTGATGGGGACCTGGCTGCTCTGCCACTCCTGGCACTCCTCACAGCCCGAGCATCACTCTGGCATTCAAACTCTCAGCGCTCTCCCCACTTTTGAGGAACCACACTTTACTTTAACTAAACAAATAAAATAATAAAACAGAGTTAAAGAGAGCCCATATCATGGCCATGACCAAAATTTACTGAAGAGACAAACAAAAAAAATGTCACATGCTATCAAGAACCACTGGCTCTCCCACTACTGTTGACAGTAGAGGACTTCCAGCTGCTGGAGCTGCCACAGAGACCCTGACTACTGAGGGGACTGCCAGCACCTCAGTTGGACTGCTGTCTCTAGATTCACCACTCTGGTGTGCCCTTCATGTCTTCTTCCTCAGGCCCAACCATCAACTTTCTTCACCATGGCCTGAGAACGCACACAGGACTAAAACCATTCCTGCTGTGCAGGACCCTATATAGCCCCCCTAACATTGAAGACACGGAGTCCCTGTGAACATGAGGGCAACCATCAGCCTACATGAGCTGGATGTTCTGAAGCTGGCACTGGGCTTGTGTGAGTCTCTGGAGTGGAAAACTCATGGTAAAATAAAAATGTCAGCACACAAAATGTCTTAAACTGCAGAACTGCAGCTTTACTGAGGGGCCCAATTTTTTCCACTGTCTGTACCCCTGTTTACTTTATTCTGCTACTTACTGGGGAGGTCTAAGGAGCACCTTACTGGGAACACTGGGGGATGTACTGCAGCATTGCACTGGGGAACCTGGGATTAACTGGAGTGTATTACATCAGCACCACCCCATTTTTGGCCCCATCTTATGCCATGCAGACACTATTGTCCAGAGGTGCCGCCATCCTTTTTCTCCCCCCATTACATAACAAGCATGCTGTGGAATCCAGAGGCACCACCTTCCTCTCCTAATCCCATGCTAAATAGTTTCTAGTGTCCATTAACCCCCTGTCACTCTCTCCATCTCATACCTAGCAGTCAATTATGCCCAGTGGTGCATACTCTCTCTCCCCATTCTACTGTATGTCAGGCAGTCCCTGATATCCAAGATCATCCCTGTTACTCTCTGTTGTCCCATACCAAAAACACTTCCTGGTGACCAATGGTACCCCTCCCTGTCCCATACTAAGAAATCCCAGGATCTTAAGTTGAATCTTCCTCCTTCACCTGCAGTGTACCCAGCAGACACTGGTGTCAAGCAGTATCCCATTCCCCTTCACATCTACTTTATATCCTATTTTAAAAAGATATTTAATAACAGCTTCTCAGTAATTTATTTTGCCAAGCAGTCCTTGGTGTCTAGTGGGATCACGTCCCTCACCCCATCCCATGCCAAGCAGTCCTTGCTGTCCAGTGGCACCCTTCTTTCTTTGTCTCATGCCAAGGTATCCCTGATGTCCAGTAGCATCACCTACCACACCCAATCCAATTACTTTTTTATAATTCATATTTTATTGCTGGAAACCATATAAACAACTTCATTACAGAAAAATTCCTTGCCAGAACCCCAAGGCTCTTTGGAGATTCTGCTCTAATATAGAAACCATTGAACAAAATGTATAATATGTACAGTAAACTGTGGATCTTTTAATTACTCATGCAAGTTAGTTCATAATAATACTTGTAATTCAGCATTGAAAGCTATACGAGATTAACTCTACTAAAGGGTAGAAGAGCCGTTGGGAGTGTGTCATCAGGACTAGTGACTCACTTCTGCCTTCTGCCTCTAATTCTGATTCATTCCATAACTATTGTGGTGGTTAGGTGTCTGCTGCTGTGGTGTCCTGATATGTATGAGTGGCTGTAGGCACCATTATGATAAGCCTATTAGATGTCTAAATGCTTACCTGGAGAATGGGGGGGGGGTTGATGCAGCAGGTGGAGGTGGGGCATATAATACCCCAGTGGGATGTGGTAGTAACTCAAAGAATTCGCCCCATGTTTTAGTGTAGTCTTCCAGTTTGTTCATTACTGTGAACTGAACCCTCTCAAAGCTGACTGCTGTCCCTGTTTCAGACAACCAGTCCACAAGTTGAGGGTCCATATGCTTCCTCCAGTGCCTGAGAAGGATCTTTTTTTTTTTTTTTTATCATGTAAGATTTTATTAAGTTTGTCAAGTAGCATGAGCCATAAGAATGGCCTTCATACACCATGTATACAACATAGTCATACAGCCCAGTACATACATAGCTTTTCTCAGGACATAAAGAATTATCTATAAATATGTGCTGCAGATAATATTCATTAAGCAGGCATCTCCTAGAGCAAAATACAAAGTATAAGCTCCTTCAAGCTTCATGAAATGGTTCTCACACAGTAAGGTGACCAGTTGTCGTAATCCTTCTACTTAACCCAGCAAATTGCTGTAGTCTGGTGTCAGGGTTCCAAACACTATCACCTGCCATCCAATAATATAAACATTTTCAAAGTAGCAGCTACATAATAATGCCCTATATACACTAAGATGAATCTGTCCATCAAATTAGCAGACAGAACAGAGAAGGCCATAAGGGTTCAAATATATAGAATACTATAAAATAAGGGTGGCAACAAGACCATACAACTGCAGTCATCTAGTATACTATAAAGAGACTATGCTGTCAATTATATTAAGGGGGGATTTTGGAACAGCGGTGTGCAACCAAACAAATGTGGGAATGTAAATAAGCTCCCCATTTCTTGTAGTATCTATCAAGTCGGCCCTTGGCCACCGCTGAAAGCCTCTCAAAGTTAGCCAGCCTAGCCATGGCGGATCACCACTGTAAAACTGTTGGGGGTATAGGTTGTCTCCAACGTACCAGAATGGCCCTCTTAGCTTCCATCAAAGCCACTAGGATCCATGCTGAACTAGGGGGGAAGAGGGTTTAGTGCCGAGGTATCTCCCAGTAAAAGGGAGTGATTTTGAATCTGGATTGGCTTACCAACTATCCTGGAGCAGTCCCCTATGACTAGAGTCCAGAAGTTTTGCAAGGTCAGGCAGGTCCAAAGAACATGTAGTAGGTGGGCAGGGGAGGAGTGGCATCGCCAACTCTGGTTCTGCAGTAAGATCTTAAGGTTATGCAGTACTGCTGGGGTTTTATACTACGTTAAAAGAATTTTCAATTGTATTAATTGACTCCTACAGTCTTCGTAGGCTGTGTGAGCTGCTCTAATGCATAGCGTCCATTGTTGCGGGGATACGGGGTGGAGGAGGTCCTTTTCCCATGCGGCCCTACTAGCGAGAGTAGCATCTGGTTGGGCATCTCTAATTGTCTTATAGAGAGTACTCACTAACCCTTGGCCCTTTCTGGGTAGATGAAGAACTCTCAGACAGTCACAGGGGTTTTTTGATGAAGGAACTTTGAGAAGAGAAGAGAGAGCACTCCTCAACTGCAAAAATCTCCAAAAGTCTGAGGGTCCTAACCCAAATCTATCCTGAATCTGTTCAAAGGACCTTAGCACATAAGAGTTTGGGAGTAGTAGATCCCCTAACACTCGAATACCCTTCGATGCCCAATGGAGCCAAGAGAGTGGTTTATGGTCAACCATGATGAGACGGTTGTTCCATAAAGGGGCATACCTAAGCTGGGGGTAGCATTCTGATTTTGGGACCCCAGTAATTGCCATCGCCCTCCGCCACGCTCTACATGTTTCCCACATAATTGGAGTAAGTCCACTTGCCACCTGCTTTACGCCATAGAGCAAAGAAAAGAGGGGAGTGTCCACTGACAAGGAAGCCTCTGAAGATACCCGTTGTGGAGGGGAGGCAAAATGAGGGATAAACCAGGCTGTAGCTTGGGCCATTCTGTAAGCCAGGTGATATCCCTCAAACCAAGGAAGACCCAGTCCACCTCTAGTCCAATGTGCACGAAGTTTCAACCGTCCCCACTTTGGGGCTTTTCCTTCCCATAGAAAAGAAGCAACTATGTTATCTAGGGTCTTAAATAGTTTTGAGGGCAGAGGAATGAGAAGATTATTCAGTAGATACGACACTCTAGAGAACAGAAACATTCTAATGGCTTCTACCTTACCTTTGAGGGTGAGCCGAAGCTGTTTCCATTGCTAGACCTCCACAATTAAAGAGGCCAGCAGGGGGGAAAAATTTGCGGACTCCAGATCTATCCAAGCCATGGTAATAAAGACCCCTAAGTAAGAGAAACCTTGTCAGGCCCAAGTTATATCAGTGCCAGTAAGACAGGATTTGGTACAGGCTCCGTTTAGGGGGGAAAAGATGGTTTTCTTCTGATTTACTGTTAGCCCTGAGAGACAAGCAAACTCCTGTAGGATTGCTAAGAGTGAGGTAATGGAAGATTAGGGATTAGAGAGTATGAGGAGCATGTCATCTGCATAGGCATTAACCAGATACGTCGACCCTTTTATAGGGATACCTGTTATATTAGGGGAGTTTATAAGTTTCCTAATTAGGGGGTCCAAAGCAATGAGAAAAAGAAGAGGGGAAAGGGGGCAGACCTGCCTGGTGCCTCTTTGTAATGGAAAGGGGGGGAGGTATCTTTATTAGTGACAACTCTGGCTGTAGGGGAATGGTATAATGTAGAGCCCCACTAACAAAAGTCTGATCCAAAACCATACAACGTAAGAACTTTATGAAGGAACCCACATTCTAGGGAGTCAAATGCCTTGGCAAAGTCTATTGCCAAGGCAGCCATAAAATTTTAGAAATTGCAGTACCAACCGCAATGTTCAAAACAAGACGCAAATTGTCTGCACTCTATTTCCCCTTTAAAAAACCTGTTTACGAAGGATGAATTAAGGTGAGCAGAATCGAAGCTAATCGGTTCGCTAGAATTTTGGCTAGTAGTTTGGTGTCCATGGGGAGGAGTGAAATAGGCCAACAATTTGCACAGAGAAGGACATCAGATGATTTTTTGGGGATAAGGGTTATTAATGCCTCCCACATAGTCGGAGGGAGCAAGCTATCTTTTTGGGCTTCCTGCAGTGCTTGTAGAAGTGGACCAGTGATGTCATCTTGGAGTGAGAAGGATCTGTTTAACAGTAAATAAAGCTCCCACTAACCAGTATTTTGCGTGGTGTGATACCCCTGGTCCCATACCTGTCTCATCAAGTCTCAGCATCACCAGCAGGGGAGTCAGGGTCACTCCTGAATCTGCTACCTCCCTGCAGACTTTTTGCACTCCTTCCCATGACACTTTCAGGTTCAGGCAGTTCCATAGGATGTGTGTGATAGTGTTGGTTGCTATTGTGCATTTCCAGTAGTGATCTGTAGGCATCAGGCCACATGTGTAAATCTTTCAGGGAGTTCTGTGTCCCTAGTGCAGTAATTTTAACTGCATGAAGAGAATTTTGGTGTCTTTATCAGCTGTGCAGAGCCTGTGTCAGTATTTTCCCCACCTGAGGGGGGTTATGTCGCACTCCAGCTTTCAATCCCATTTTTCCCATAGGAAATCTGTAGCATCCACATTAATTAGAATCAACAATTTGTAGCTCTGACTACACTTGGGGAGTCTCCTCTAATTGGATGCATCAGTTCATCCATCTCGAATGGGCCCTGAGATTTGTAGTTTGCGCCCGAGTGGGAGACTTAGAGCATGGCACAGCTGTAGGTACTGCCAGTGCTGCTTGAGAAGTCACCCTTCAGTTGTCTAAAAGCCTTCATATGTTCTGAAGTTGTGTCAGTCAGTTGGTCTAGGCTGTTGATATCCTTTGTGGACCAACGTTTCCACACCAGAGGTTTGCCCCCTGTTTGGCGGAGCTTATTATTCCATAGTGGGAAGCTAGGGAATTTAGCTGGTAAGCAGAGAATAAGTTTGGTGCATTGCTTTAAGGAATGAGCTGTCATCGTAAATGTGGGGTGATATTGTTAGGCTTAGGGGATCCCATCAAACATGGTTTTGGTCTTCAGGCTGCTGTCCAGTAGGCACGACACACAGAGGGCCTACTAAGGCTGGAGTTTCACTCGTTTGAGGGGGAGACTTGAGACAGTTGAAATATTGCATGTGCTGTGTGTTTCAAGGAAAATTCAGGCATAATGAGTCTCCCCAGAGAAATCTCAGATTAGCTTCAAGAGGCTGATTATCTTGAGCCTTTTGCCTCAAAAGAATGCAAGCATTTTCTGCTGCACAGCTTTGAATAATTTGGGTCAGATCTTGATGTAAAGATTAACTAAGCTATATTGGAGCCTAGGGACTACCATTATCTTGAAGGTATGAGCCCTTCCCCAGTGTGAAAGGTGCAGGTGGCTCCATCTAACAAAATCCTTGTCCAATTCTTCCAGCAGTAGGAACACATTTAGCTTCCAAGCCTGCTAAGGTTCCATGAGAAATTAACCCCCAAATACTTGAGGTGGCCCACTTCCAGTGGCAGCCCCATGGCAGCCATGTAACATAGAAACATAGAAGCTGTCGGCAAAAAAGGAACTCCTGGACCAGCTAGTCTGGCCAAAGCCTTTGACCTTGTTGATCATGAAGTCCTCCTTCGTAACCTGGCTGGCCCCCATTTCCCACCTGAGGTCTGCCTCTGGTTCAAGGATTACCTAATGGGCAGATTCCATTGCACCATTATTGGCGGTGTCCTCTCTCAATCCTACCACATTCAATATGGCATCCCCCAAGGGTCCATTCTGTGCCCTCTTCTCTTCCCTCTGGTCGTTGGCTCCCTGCCTGACATCTGCACCACCTCCAAATTAATTCTCTATGCTGATGATGCAGCCCCTTTCTGTCAGGAGAAAAACCTCAAAGTTCTCATTAGCAATCTCCAATTCAATTTCAGCAGACTTCACACCTGGTTCATGTCCAAAGGTCTTGTACTCAACTCCAAAAAATCTAAGTTCATGGTTTTCTCCAGCCCCCACAAACCCCTTGGCTTTGACCTCTCCCTGTATGACAACCTTGGTAACTCTATTGAAAGAGTCAGTGAATTCAAGTACCTTGGCTTACTCCTGGATAGCCACCTCAATTTCGATACTCACACTAGCCTCACAATCAAAAGAGTCCACCAATGCCTCAGTATCTTCCACAGAACCAAACATTACCTTAACAAGTAATCACAAATCCCTCTTAGTCTCCAGCTTCCTCCTTCCTGTTTTCGACTATGGTTCACTTATCTCCCTCCCCCACCTCTCCATCAAACATTTCTCCAGACTTTGAAGCTTCTATCACAACACTATTCGCTTTGCCTCTGGTCTCCCTAAACTCACACACCACTGTGACCTTTATAAGCTCACCAGTCTTTTTCAAACTCTCCTGTGGACTGCTCCCTGATTGTCTCACCTCTCTTTCTTCTAGACAACTGCCACCACCAGGACCACTAGACTCTCCTCCACTCTCTCTTTCACTGTTCCTTTCTGCCAGACCACTCAAAGCCAGAAAACGCTCTCCTTTATAGGACCCAAGCTCTTCAACTCTCTCCCTCCAGAACTAAAACTCTGTCCCTCCACAAATGCCTTCAAACACAATATCAGAAGACATTTCTCCCTCACCTGCACCTGCTTACAGCAGTAATCTGACTCCCCTTCTGCACTCTTTTTCACTCATCATCTGGTTATCCACCTCTGGAAATTACCCTCTCTTTCCAGCACTTGTAGTATTGTTAATCTATCTAGGCTAGATTTTATATTGCACTTAAAGCAGCAGTACTATGTAAAAAAATTCTGTTTTTTTGACAGTTTATTCTCTGTGCTCTGTTCCTGGTCCTCTTTCCCGCCGGCATTATACTATCACCTTGTAATCTTCTTAGATGTCCTTTGTTTTTGCTTACATTTCTGCCTCCCACCATGTTACATAGATACATAGACAGTGTCAGCAGATAAGGGTATATGGCCCACCCAGTCTGCTCATTTGAGCTTGTAAGTTTACCTTATGTTTTCCTAGAAGTCTGTTGCCCCTTAACCCTGACCTCCAGAATTTCTTTATATCTATCCCATGCATTCTTAAATCCCATGATTGTTTCAGCCCCACCTCTTCCTCTGGCAGGGTGTTCCACTTGTCCACCACCCATTCTGTGAAGAAATTCTTCCTCACGTTTCCTCTGAATCATCCTCCTCAACTTCATCCCATGCCCTCTAGTCCTGGAACATCTTTTTCACTTAAAAATAGTTATTCCTGCACCCTGTTCCTCCCTGTAAGATACTTGTATGTCTCTATCATATCCCTTCTCTCCCTCCTGTCCTCCAGGGAGTACATATTCAATTCCTTCAACCTGTCCTCATAGGACTTGTGATGCAATCCATGTACCATCTTTGTAGCCCTCCTCTGAACCTCCTCTACCCTATGTCCTTTACGTAAGTAAGATCTCCAGAACTGTACACTGTACTCCAGGTGGGGCCTCACTAGTGTCTTTTATAGTGGAATTATGACCTCCCTTTTCCTGCTGGTGATGCCCCTGCCTATGCATTCCAGCATCCTATTTGCTTTACCTGCTGCCTTGTCACACTGTTTCCCTACCTTGAGGTCATCAGAGATGATAACCCCAAGATCCCTTTCCTGCTTGGTGCATGCTATATCCTCACCCCCCAACTGATACATTGTGCCAGGGTTTTTGTGCCCCATATGCATTATCTTGCACTTCTTTGCATTGATTTCAACTGCCAAACCCCTGACCATTCTTCAAGTTTCTGCAGGTCCCTTCTCATTCTGTCTACACCCTCTGGTGCGTCTACTCTATTACAGAGCTTTGTGTCATCAGCAAACAGGGAAATGTTGCTTTCTAGGTCCTGCGCAATGTCACTGATGAAGATGTCAAATAGGACCAGTCCCAGCACTGATCCCTGTGGTACCCTACTGGTCACTCTTCCCTCTGTGGAGTGACAGACATTTACCACCACCCTCTGTGTCCTGCCGCACAGCCAGTTACCTACCCACCACACTACTGTCCTGCCCACACCCATATTCCCCAGTTTGTGTAATAGTCTTCTATGTGGCACAGTGTCAACGGCCTTGCCGAAGTCCAGATAGGCCATGTCCACTGCCTCCCCTGATCCACCTCCCTAGTCACCCAGTCAAAAAATTCAACGAGATTGGTCTGATGTGACCTCCCCCTGGTGAAACCATGCTGCCTTGGGTCCTGTAGTCCATTGACAAGCAGATGTTCCTCCAATCTCTCCTTTAGTAGTGCTTCCATGATCTTCCCCACTACTGAGGTGAGGCTGACTGGTCTGTAGTTCCCCGCTTCCTCTTTGTTCCTACTTTTGCATAAGGGGACTACATCTGCTGTCCTGTAGTCTTTGGGTACCTCCCCTGTTTCCAGTGATCGGATAAACAGGATTGCCAGAGGTTCAGCCACCACCTCTCTTAGTTCTTTAAGGACCCTGGGGTGCACCCCATCTGGCCCCATTGCTTTATCAACTCTTATTACTTCCAGTTCCTTCAGGACCCTTTCTCATGTAAAGGGACTTGTGTCCATTTCTGCACCATTCCCACCGCTTGTACTCCCTTCAGACCCATTACCCTCCTCTTCCTCATTAAAGACTGAGCAGAAATACCTACTCAATATGTCAGCTTTACTGTTGTCATCCTCCATGTGGCCCCCATCCTCCCCCTTCAGTCTCACTATCCCTCTCTTTGCCTTCTTTTTTCACTTATGTACCTGTAAAAGGTTTTGTCCCCTCTACCCACTGATTTTGCAATGTGGTCTTCTGTATGAGCTTTGGCTTCCCTTACTGAGCTCCCTGCCTCCCTTTTCTTCTCCTGGTACTTCTCCCTATCCCCTTCTGCCTGTGTCTTTTTGTATTGCCTGAATGCAATCTTTTTGGCTTTCACTTTCTCTGCTACCTCCTTGGAAAACCATAATGGTCTCCTCTTTCTTTTCCCCTTGCTAACCTGCATAATGCATAATTCTGTTGTTCTTGTAATCCCCATTTTAAATACTGCCCATTGTTTCTCAACTCCTGATTCCTGCTCTATTCCACTTAATGCCTCTTTTAAGCATCCCCCCATTTTCCCAAAGTCTGTCCCCTTAAAATCCAGGATACATGTTTTTGTGTGGTTTGGTTCTGCTCTTTCTGTGATTTCAAACCATAATGACTAGTGGTCACTGTTCCCCAGGTGCTCCCCCACTGTTACCTCCATCACACTGTCCCTGTTTGTGAGCACAAGGTCCAGTATTGCCTTCTGCTGAGTTGGTTCCATGACCAGTTGCTTGAGAAAGGCACCCTGAAGGGAGTCCAGGATAAATCTGCTTCTAGTTGATGCTGCTGCTGGGATGCTTCAGTCCACATCTGGAATATTGAGGTCTCCAACCAGCACTACCTCCTTTGGATGGCTAGCATCAGCTTCCTATCTGTTTCTTCCTCCTGGGCTGGTGGTCTATAGACCACACCTGTGCGGATGGCTGGCCCCATTTTCCTTTCCAGCTTAACCGACAGTATCTCTCCCCCATTTTGTTCCTCCTGGATCTCTGTGGCCTTTATGTCATTTTTCACATACAGTGCCACTCCTCCTCACTTACTACCTGCCCTGTCTCTTCTGAATATGTTGTAGCCAGGTATGGCCATCCCCCAGTCATGGTTCTCATTACACCAGGTTTCTGTGATGGTCACAATGTGCAGGTCTGACTGCACCATGACAGCCTCCAGATCCTCCATCTTGTTGCTAAGGCTCCTGACATTGGCACACATGGCTTTCCATGATTTGACCTCCCTAGACTGCTTAGCTGTTCTACTCTAGCCCCTTCCCTGGTTGTCCTTTATCTCTGGTTCTCCTTGCTGTCTGCCCTTCTGTTGAATTTTGCCCCTTTTCTGCCTATCCAGAAGCAGTAGTAGAAGATAGGCAGACAGGCAGGCACTGTGTTTTCTGCAGAACTACAGAAAATGGAAATTAATCCTTCCTGTATAGGTAGTACTGCTGCTTTAAATTTTTTGTTTCCCATTGTTATATTATTCTTAAACCCTCTCTGAATGCTTAATGTCACTTTGTATTTGTTAATTCATCAAGGCTAGTTCATGGTTTGCCCTTTAGCCTGTATTATCCTGATTGTATGTACCATTGTATTAACCCTCACTGTAAGTTAAATGTTTTAGCCTATATCATGTCTCATGATTGTTGTATGTAACTGGGCGCTTGTGTAAATGGGCAGCAATGCTCACATGCCTTTCCAGCATAAACAATAATAATAAAATTAAATTAAATTAAATTAAATGAAGATCCTCACCTACTGTACTACTGTAGACCTTAATTGATATCCAGCCTTAACCCCCTTCCCACTGTGATACTAATGTCCCCTTATGCCTATCCCATGCATGTTTGAAACCTCTTACCATTTCAGTACCCACAACCTCTGCTGGGAGGCTGTTCCAGATGTCCACCACCCTTTCCATAAAGAAGTATTTCCTCACATCTCTTCTACGTCTCCCACCTTCCAGCATCATATCATGGCCTCTTATCCTTGAGCACCTCTTTCTGTGCAAAATGCTACCCTCCAGTACCTTATTGATCCTCTGAGGTATTTGAATGTTTCTATCATGACTCCACTTTCTCTTCTTTCCTCCAGAGAATACACATATAATTCCCAGAGTCTTTCCTCGTAGGGCTTCTGATGCAGGCCATGCAACATTTTGGTTGCCCTTCTCTGTACTGCCTTCACCAAATCTATGTCATTCCTGAGATGCGGCCTCCAGAACTAGACACAGTACTTCAGGTGGAACCTCACCATTGATCTGTATGGGGTAACACTACCTCCCTCTTTCTGCTGGTGATACTCCTCCCTATGCACCCCAGCATTCTATTAGCTTTTCCCACTGCCATGTCACACTGCTTTGCTACCTTCAGGTCATCAGATATGATGACCCCCAGATCCTTTTCCTGTTGATAACACCCCCCCAAAAAAATGTTGCCCTTTGTCTTTTGTGCTCCATGTGCATCATTTTACACTTTTTTGGCATTGAAGCCCAGTTGCCCCCCCCCGTGTGTCCACTAGGTTGCAGATTTTCATGTAATCCATGAACATGCATACGTTTCCTTCCAGCCCCTCTATGATGTCACTAATAAAAACATTGAAGAGGACCAGTCCCAGTACTGACCCCCTGAGGCATCCCCACTTTCTTTCACCTTACTTTCTTCAACGTGAACTCCATTTACCACCATCCTCTGAGTTCTGTTACTTAGTCAATTTCATACCCATTTTACTACCTTTGGACCCACTCCCAGGCTGCCCAGCTTATTTACAAGTCTTCTGTGTGGAATGGTGTTGAAGGCCTTACTGAAATCCAGGTGTCCACATCCACCACCCCTCCCTGATCCACCTCCCTGGTAACCCAGTCAAAGAATTCTATCAGGTTCATTTGGCAAGATCCCCCCACCCCCCGCGTGAATCCATGCTGCCTCGGATCCTACAATCCACTGGTTAATAGGCAGTTTGCAATCCTTTCTTTTATAGTAGTTGTGTTTCCATGACCTTGCCCACTACCCAAGTCAGGCTTATAGGTCAGTAGTTTCCTGCCTCCTCCCCATTCCCTCTTTTGTGTAGTGGGACAACATCTGCCCTCCTCCAGTCCCCTGGAATTTCCCCCTGTATCCATTGATTGATTGAACTGGACCTTTAGAGGTGCAGTCAATTCCTCCTTTAGTTACTTTAGTATTTTGGGATGAAGCCTGTCCAGCCCCATAGCCTTGTCTACTTTTAGCTTTGCTAGTTCCCCGAGGACTCTCTCCTCCATAAAAGGGCTAATGTCCACCTCCCTTCTCTTAATGCCCTTCTTCCCTATCTGCAGCCTGTCACCTACCCTTTCCTTTGTGAATACTGAACAAAAGTACTTGCTCAGTATGTCTGCTTTCTTCTGGTCCTCTTCCATACTTCCCCACTTCCCATTTTAGTCTTACTATTGCTGCCTTGCTTTTCTTCCTTTCACTTATGTTCCTGAAGAATGTTTATCCCCCTTTTTTGCTGACTTGGCAATGTTTTCCTCTGCTTGTGTTTTTGCTCTCCTAACTGCCTTCCCTGCTTCACTTTGTTTTTCCTGATAGCTCTCCCTATCCTCTTCCTTCTGTGTTGACTTGTACCTTTTGAAAGTCTGCTTCGTTTCCTTTACTTTCTATGCTACTTCTTTGGAATACCATAGCAGTCACTTTTTTCTCTTGCTCTTTTTAACCTGCTTGACACAGAGGTTAGTTGCCTTCTAAGTTGCCTTCCTTATTTCTGCCCATTTTTACTCTACTCCACCTATTTTTCCTATTCCTGCAAGGGCTTCTTTAAGGCACTGTCCCATTTTCTTGAAATCTTCCCTCCTGAAGTCTAGGATCCTCATTTTGGTGCAGATAGATTCTGGCCCTGTCCTTATGTTGAACCATTCCTTACGATGATCTCTGGTCCCCAGGTTGATTTCCACTGTGACGTCAGTGACACTGTCTCTGTTTGACAATACCAGGTCCAATATCGCTCCTTGAAGAGTGGGTTCTTTAACTAGTTGTCTGAGGAATGCCCTCAGCAGGGAGTCTAGGATTCCCCTACTTCTAACTGTTGCTGCAGCAGA
Source organism: Neoceratodus forsteri (assembly GCA_016271365.2). Classification (NCBI taxonomy): domain Eukaryota; kingdom Metazoa; phylum Chordata; order Ceratodontiformes; family Ceratodontidae; genus Neoceratodus; species Neoceratodus forsteri. The sequence goes on along the minus strand of JADMNL010000023.1, from coordinate 510,005,227 downwards.
GAGGCACCAATCCACATCTGGTAGACTGAAGTCCCCCATTAGCAATACCTCACCCTTGTCAGCGATCCCTTGGATTTCTTCTATCATATCCTTATCTTCCTCCTCCCTCTGTGCTGAAAGTCTGTAGCTCAACCTTATTCAAATTGTGGCCCCCCTCCCTGTCTCCAGGGTGACTTACAGCCCCTCTTCTTTTTTCTGATCCCCCTGCATTTCCATGGCCTTTATGTTCTCCCTTACATCAACAGTCACCCCTCCTCCTTTTTTCCTTACCCTGTCCCTCCTGAATAGAGCACTTCCTAGTATGGCTACTTCCCAGTCTTGGTTTTCATTGTACTAGGTCTCTGTAATTGCTACTGTGTCCAGGCCTCCTGCTGCCATGGTGGCCTCTAGGTCTGCCATTTTGTTGCCCAGACTTTGAGTATTTGCACACGTGGCTCTGCATTTTTCACTGCCACCTCCCCTACTCATGCTCTTTTTTGTTCCCTTTTCCTCCACTATTTTCATTCCTCTCCCCCCTTTCTACTTGGTTACCTGTTTGTCGTTGTTCCTTTTGGAACTTCTCATCGTCGGGATTCCCACTGCTGACCCTGTAAGCGTGTGTATGTGTGTGGGGGGAGGACAGCCTATGTTAACCTGCCTTATTCTGCCTCCCCCTCAGCTAGTTTAAATTTAATTAATTAATTAATTAATTAATTAATTAATTTAAACGTTGGTAACTGGGAGAGGCACATTGAGCTGAGGCACATTTCCAGGTGTGACCTTGGGATGGGGCATTGGAGGGAGAGTAAATATGTTTGCATAAATCATACATTTACAAATATGTACAGTACAGTCTCAAAGACTTGTTGAAAGCTACTAGAGTAATACATTTACATATTCAAACATTTACAGATATTTACAGCACAAAATTCAGGACTTAGTGAAAGCAATAAGAGACGAAAAAAATACAGAAGCCAATTTTGAAATAGATGCAAAGATTACAAGAGAAAGAGCAGATACGAAGTAGCAGCATAGTAGGTGCAGGCATTGGTGGGAGCAGGAGGGAGGAGTGGGAGAGGGAAAAAGGACAGAGGCAGGGGAAGGGAGGAAAGGTTGGATGGTGAAAGAAGGAGAGGGGGGCAGTAGGTGGAGGGCCAAGTGATGTGGAGGGCAGCGGTCTGCGGGTCAGGAGGTGGGAAGCAGGAGCACCCTGCAGAGAATAAGAGGGGATTATGCATTTAAGGCAATGTAGGGGTGGGAATAAGCAGGTGGATCTAGGTAAAGAGTTTCAGATGGAAGGGAGCCGATGGGAGAAGGCAGCCTAGCTAGCATTAGAATGAGGGTGGGGGAGTGGAAAGGTGCAGGGGTCTCTTGAGCAGAGCGGATAGGATGAGGAAGAAGAGAAGGGGGAGAGAAGATCTAAGAGGTAGGAAGGGAGAGAGCTGAACCAGAATTTGGAGGTGAGCATGGCACCATGAAGTAGTCAGCGCTATTTATAGGAAGAGAGAGAGAGAGAGAGAGAGAGAGAGAGGAAAAGAGAGTGCAGGGAAGCACTGGAGATGAAATGGCAGAAGGCATTAAATTGGGTGTCTAGCATAGCTAGGGAATATGGAGGGGCATAGTCAAAGACTACGTCAGCACAGTCAAACATGGAAAGGATCATCTTCATGAGTAACTCCCGTTAGACATCCGAGGAGAGGGCATCCTTGTTTCTATACATAGCCCTGAATTTAGGCCAGAGTTTTTACTGTATGCAGTATATGTGTGTGGTGAAACCAAGACAGCTGTGAAGCCATACACCTAGATATTTGCAGGAGGGAACTGATTTGATGAGTGTGCATTGCTGGTGTGAAAGGAGGGAAGGTAGGAGGTATTGGCAAGTTTGTGAGAGGTGTCAAAAAGCATGGAGACTTTTTAGAGCTGACCTTCAGTTGGTTATCTTGGAAACACTGAAGTACTCAGAAGACGTTTTATTGCAGACCTGTTTCAATTTCCAGTGGTGATGTACCAGTAGTGAAAAGGATGGTGTCATCCACATAGAAATGGATTTGGGAGGGGGAGCAGATAGATGGAAGATCATTTAAAAAGATGGAGAAGAGGATATGACCGAAGAGTGATCCTTGTGGGGCTCCAGCAAAAATAGGAAGGGGAGAGGGTGTCTTACGTAGCATTTAAATTGTTAACAGAGGATCTCAGTTCCCCTCCTGGAGGGATGCGGCCTGTTGCCCAGTACAGGCCTTTATCCCTCCAGGTGGATCCCAGTCCCCATCAAATCTGAATCCCTCTTCCATGCATTATTTCCTCAACTACAAGTTGAAGTCCCTAGTGCAGAGCCTACTACCATCCACCTTGACATGGACAGGTAGCACCTCCAAGAAAGTAACAGATTGTGCTATTTGCCAAAGACACATCCCCAATTTTCTGAACTCCTCCTGAACTGTTTCTGGTCTCACCCCAGCCAGGTCATTTCTACCCAAGTAGACAATGCCATTCATCGCTCCCTCCCTGGCTCCCCAGCAGTCCTTAGGATCCTCCTTCCATTCCTACAACTCATGGCACCAGGAAGGCACCTTAGCACCCTCTCCACATTCCTATCTGCCCCCAACTGTATCCCCCTTACTATCAAGTCCCCCACCAGGATTCACTTCCTCCTCCTCCTCTGAAGTCCACCGCTACCCACCTTAGGGTCTCCTCCATGGAGGACTTCCACATCCATCCCAGCCACTACTTTGGGTGCCTCTGTAGGAGAGTCCTACCCTGCCAGTGTGGTGTAGGAGAGCCATAGTGGTATGGGATTTGGTATGTGCTTACTCTCAACCACCCTAACCCTCCCCAAGCCCACCTTTGTCCAGCTGCTCCTCCTTCCAGGCACCCTTTGAGGTAGCAGAGGTGGACTTGATGGTCCTTGTGTAGGTGAGTAGGTCCTTCTAACCCAAGCCATCTTGGCCCTGAGTCTGGAAAAATCCTCTCTCAGGTCAGAGAGGTGCCTGCAGATGGGGAAGCACCACAGTCTCCAGAATGTCTCCCTGAAGACTGCTGTCCCACAACCGCTGCACTGCACCACTCTCATCATAGCTACTCCCTATTTCTAGACCTTGCCCACTACCCTCTAAAAATTCCCCTTATACAATACTTCAGCACCCACTTATAGGCTAACAACTCCCAGAAGCACTATTTCCTCACATACCCTTCAGAGCTATTTTTTTTTTTTTTTGCTCCTTTCTTCCCCTCTCCTCTTCTCTCTCACTACCTGTGGATGCTTATTATCTCTTCTTCACCAACTCAGTCATCAAACCCCTGATGTACTGTTTAATTCCCCCAGACCACTGGTTAACAACTCCCTGATGTGCTGTTTTCACACACACCCTTAAAGGGATACTGTCAGCTTTTAGCTGATTTTTTATCCGCATTGGAAAACAGTACCTGCAGCCATCCATATGCCTAGTCATCACATATATTGTCACAGATTGTCATAGAATAACCATTTACAAAAGTGTTGAGGAATATAAAGTATTTTTATTCGATTGACCTTATCCACAGCCACTCGATGCTTCCATGTGTGCACAGTCCAGCATGTTGCTGAAGCGCTAGTAAACTCCTGCATGAACAATTATTTTTCCAAGGTTTATAAGCAAAAGTCATTTTTTAAAAGTAGGCAGTGAGCTGAGCTTTAGAATTTGGCTCCCATGTAAAATGAGCAATATAACACAGTTAAATGAAGGTATGAGAAGTAAAGCCCCATTGATATGCTTGCCTGGAGTCATGGCTTTGCTTCTCATGCCTTCATTTAACAGTGTTATATCACTCCTTTTTACATTGGAGACAAGTTCTAAAGCTCAGCTTACTGCCTACTTTTAGAAAATTATATTTGCTGGTAGAGTTTGAAAAAACAGTCTTGTCCATGCACGGGTTTACCAGTGCTTTGATGTCATGTTGTACCGTGAATGTGGGGGAGCTTTGGGTGGCTGGGGATAAGGTCAGATCAGGTAAAAAATACTTTATATTTTCAACACTTCAATAAATGGTTATTCTATGGCAATCTGTGGCAATATATGAGATGACTAGTCATATAGATGGCTGAAGGTACTGTTTTCCAATGGGGATTAAAAAAAATCAGCCAAAAGCCAACAGTGTCCCTTGGTGAGAATGAAATCAGTGCATTTCCTGATGGATTGCCACTACCGGTGCTAGACCCAGTGCAAGCTAAGGAATTAGCAGCTCCAATAAAGGAATCTGAGATAATAGGAGTGGTACATTAACTACCATGTGGTAAAACTCAGGGTCGGTTGGCCTTACGGCCAAGTTCTATAAGGTACTTCTCCACACTATACTCCCCCAACTCAAAGAACTATTTATCAATATTATGCAAGAGGGTGTGTATCACCCCCTGTTATACCAGGCATACATCACTCTTGTTCCAAAACCGGACAAACCAAAATAATTACTCGGCAGTTGTAGGCCTATAGCTTTGATGAACCAAGGTATCAAGATCCTAATGAGGATTCTAGCTAATAGAATGCTGAACATTGCCCCAGCTGTAATCAGCCAGGAACAGGTAGGATTTATGCAGGGTAGGGGGGCACATGATGCCCTTAGAAAGCGCCACCACATACTTAGTTTTGCACCTGACTCCAAAATACCTATAGCCTTGATATCATTGGACAAGGAGAAGGCCTTTGATAGGGTTTCTCATACCTTTTTATTTGCTACAATGAAGAGGATGGGTTTCCTGAGGGCCTTCTCAGAGGCATTAAAAACTTATACTCAGCCCCTACGGCCAGAGTATTGTGCAATGATTATGTATTGCAAGAGATCCAGTTAGAATATGGGACCAGACAAGCATGCCCCCTCTCACCAGTCTTGTTCAATATATACTTGCAACCCCTGTTAAAAGCTATTAGCATAGACGAGAAAATAAAGGGGATTACTATAGGAGAGAGGGATCTTATATTTTCAGTTTTTACAATCAAATCAATCAATCAAAATCTTTATTTATCAAGGCAGGCACCATTGAGCAAGGCTCATTTGCAAGGTGGACCTGGTCATGAATACATCAAAGTACAGTACAGAAGCAAGTATACAAAACGCAATAATATACAAGGAAGAAAAAGTATATATAGTGTATACAGTACAGTACAAGGTTGAAATAAATAAAAAAAAGCATTATTTTACAATTGAAGAAGTCAGCAGATGTGCAATCAACCATAGGCATACAGGGGTTATAAACAGAGATCTTTTGAGTGAGGTAGCCGGCAACTACACATATAGGGGAAAGAGCCCTTGCATGGGGTGACAGGTTAGAGAGGTAAAGAAAAGGAGGGATATATTACTGATGACTGGGGGGAAAATTGAGCTAAAACCACAGAAAGTGACAATGGCTGTCATGTACTTGTTTATTATGATAATGACGGAGGAGGGGTAGATAATTGGGACACTGCTATGGATGGAGTGGGACTTTAGCCAGGCTGGAGTGGACAGGGAAGGGTGGGTGCAGCAGGAAGAGTTAATAAGGAAAGAGTGAGAGCTAGGGGTAGAAACATGGTGAGCATCAGGATGGAAAGTGGGAGTTGTGGAATTAGTGGGCTAGCGGTGAGGAAAACATTTGCAAGGTGCTTTCGTGTAGTGATTGTAGAGCGCCTTGAAGATATTCAGGCTAACAGGGCAGCTCAGCTTCAAGTTCCTTTGTAAACCTTTCCACAATGTGGGTAAAGAGAAGCTTACAGCAGCTTTGCCAAAACGAGATTTGACCCTTTGAACTTGGAGGGCAATTAGGGAATAGCTCCTTAGAGCGTAGGTGCCTAACACACTCCGAGGAATACAATCTGAGACATATGAGGGGAGCTTGTTGATCACCACTCTGAAGGCCCATAGGGTGGCATTTCTATTCCTTCTATAGTGAAGGGAAGTCCAGCCTAATGAAGAGTACAGGGAGCAGTGGTGTGTGGAAAGTGGAAGGCCAGTAATGAACTTATAGCTCTGTGGTAGAGGGTGTCCAACTTAGCCAGTGCAGAGGCAGTGCAGTGGCTATAGAGCAGATCCGCATAATCTATTAAAGATAGGAAGGTAGCTTGAACCAGCTGAATCTTGGCCTCCTTTGTGAGCAGGTGATTAATTCTGTAGAATAGTCCTAATCTTTGCCTTAGTTTCTTCTGTAGTTCTTCGAGATGGTCAGCGAAGGAAAGTTTATGATCAAGCCAAACTCCTAGATATTTGAATTTAGCTACATACTCTAGTTTTTCTCCAAGAACAGTGTTAATTTGTGGGATAGCTCCCCCGCAGCAGCAATTGCCACATGCAAGGAGGGGGAGAAGAGCATGGCTTTTGTCTTTTTTGCATTGCACAAAAGCTTTTTGTTTATGAGCTGGTATTGTAGAAGGTTAAATTCAGCTTGGAGGTTTTCACAGGCTGCTTCCAGCATGGGACAACTCAAGTACAGTACAGTACAGTGTCGTCTGCGAATAAGTGGATGTTGGCTTTTTTGATGGGGACATTGATGTTGTTAATGTAGACTACAAAGAGGAGGGGACCAAGGATAGAGCCCTGGGGCATGACCCTCAGTATAGGTTTTAATGGAGAAAGATCACCTTCAGCTTTAACCTGCTGTTTCCATTCTCTGAGGTAGTCTGCAAACCAGCACATAGATTTATGGTCCAGGCCTAAGGTGCTTAGGGAGGAAAGAAGCAGGCTGTGATCGACTGTGTCAAATGCCTTACTAAGATCCAAGAAAACAGTACAGACATGCTTCTTGTTGTCAAGGTCTAGGAGCCAATCATTGGTCACCTTAGCTAGGGCTGTTATGGTGCTGTGCTTTGCTCTGAATCCAGACTGAACCAGGTTTAATAGGCTTCTGGATTCTAAGTATATCCCTAGCTGGCCATGCACTACTTTTTCTAGTAATTTAGACAGGATGGGGAGGAGGGAGATTGGTCTGTAATTATTTAGATCGCAGGGCTCACCTGCTTTTAATAGAGAGATGACATGGGCTATTTTTCATTGAGGGGGAGGCTACCCTTGGAGAGTGACATGTTGAGTAGGTGAGTGATTGGCACTGCAAGCACATGGTAGGCACATTTCAGATAGTATGGCTCTGTGAAGTCAGAGCCTGCTCCCTTCCTGGTGTCCCGTTGCAGCAGTAGTTCTTCCACCTCTTTTAGAGAGACAGGCAGGAGGGAGAAGGCCTCCTCGGTAGAGGGGGACTCATGGGTTGGTGGTCCCTGAGCTGTGCAGAGGTCATTGGCAGGAGAAGTATCAAATGCTAGCCCTGCTGTTGCAAAATGGTTATTGAGGGCTTCCAATATCTCTGATTGGTTAGCGATAACGCTGCCACTGGACTTATTTTTGCCAGAATGGAATTACCAGGTGCGTGTCCAGACATGTCTTTTAATGTTTTCCAGAGCTTTGAAGGATTTTTAGTAGGCAGTCATGGCTTCTCTGACCTACTTTGTTTACTTGTTACGTGCTCTCTTAAAAAGACACCAGTCTGAGTCGTTCTTGCTTCTTTGGGCTTTTTTCCATAAAGTATCCCTTTCTAACAGGGAAGCTTTGAGCTCAGGTGAGAACCAATGGCAGGTGCTGCTCCTGACCCGCACCTTAACCAAGGGTGCATGATTATTTAAAGCCTCTCTTAAAATATCATAAAAAATTGTATATGCCCTGTTAACCGTTTTGGCCAGGAAGAATTCCTGCCATCATGGTGAATGTTTCAAGTCATGGACATAAGCAAACAAATCAAAGTTGCGTTTGCACCTCTTGATAGAGAACTTTGTCACAAACTGTAGGTTGTGCATGGATCTAATGGTGGTGATTATACAATGATCGCTAATGTCTGAGAAAAATGTTCTGACATGAGAGAGCAGGTGTGGCTTGCTAACCAAAATTACATCTAAGGGGGAGCTGTTGTTAAGGTTCTTTTTATTTGGGTGACTAGGGTCACCAATGAGTTGCACCAGCCCTAGAGTGTCACAAAAGGATTTCAAGGGAACTGATGCACTTGATAGCCAATCGTAGTTCAGGCTGCCAAGAATAATGGTTTCCAAAGAACTTAACCTCAGTACGGAACTGAGGTGAGACAGGAGATGAGGCCCGGCAGAAGTGGGCCTGTAGCAGCCTATTACACAGAGTGCACTGGAAGGAGAAAGTTCAATCTTTAGGGTGAAGCACTCGAATTCTTTGGGGGAGGACAATGTGTCTATCATGCGGCTGAGTATTTGTCCCTTACATAAATTGCCACCCCACCTCCTCTTGATTGCCTATCCGCTTGGAAGAGTAAATCATTTGGGATATTGATTTCATTGTCTGGGGTGACTGGCCTAAGCCAGGTCTCAGTGATCACTAGGACGTCAGGTAGGGTGTGGCTCACCCAAGCCTGGATAAGGGTGAACTTTTTCAGCAAACTACAGGCATTAAGATGCATAAAAGATATTCCTTTGATACCTGCCAGGTCTGACGGAGAAGCAAGGGTGTCTAATGGTCTTGGGTTGAATTCGACATTGCCTGAGCACAATAGTAAAAGAAGCAGGATTCTTTTTAAGGCAGCAAACTGTAATTTGTAAACACTATTTTTTGAGTGATGGGGAGGTGGTGTTGATGGGTAGGCCTTTACCCACTCCTGGTGTTATACTGGCCTAGTGTTGCAGCCACTAGTATCCTGGCAGGAATTTGCCATGAGTAGGAAGTCTCAAGTCTGGATGGGGGAGTAATCTGCAGAGACAGCTCGGGAGATGTCCCACTCCCCAGCAGAGACAGATGAGAAGCCCAATAGTCCAGAATGGCTACTGAAAGAAGCTGTTGGATGCAGGGCAGGGAGAAGAGCAAGGGTCATTCCACTTTAGGGAGGGATGAAGGTTCCAAAGAATTGAGCTGAGTGCTAGTAAAGCTAGTGACACACCGAGGAACCAGCTGTAATTTCCCATGGTAGATCTAAACACCATAACAGCTGGCAGTAAATGCCACTAGAAGCCTAGATCAATCGGTGATCGGGTATCATAAGTTCAAAATCCTTTTGTTAGCTGAGAGGCGGTTTTGGAACTGTGGAGCAACTCTTTGCAGCCGAGCCAGTGAGGTGGTTCAAGGCTGCAATCCGGTGTGGCAAGATTGGTCTGTAGCTTTCGTTTCTGTTTCTGGCCCTGCTCCACCAATACAGAATGGGAGTGGGGGCAGGCATTCAAGACTTGCAGCCTTAGTGGATGAGTATGGTTTGGCCTGAAAAATATGCAGAACAACCCCAGGGAAGGTCCTCAGAAAAAGAGGCATCCCAGGTCCACTAGAGCAGCAGAGGAAGTAGAAAATATAATGTGTTTCCTCTTTAACAGAAAAGACAGCTGCTCTCGAGTGGCTATGTAGTATAATTAGCAAATGAGAAAGTAGACACAAAAAAAAAAATGAAATTCTTGCTTTACAAAAAAGGATAGTCTCTCCCAGGGTCAACAGTGCTGATAAACATCTCTAATGAAACCAGGTAAAATGGAGACCAGCAGGAAGAAGTCAGTGAGGCTGAGATCCTCCAATCAGAGCGCTGGCACTGAAAATTCAGAATGTCCAAATGTGCCAAATACCAACATACCTGAGGTAGTATATGGCTTTTGGCTGTTTCTGTAGATTTCTGGGCCCTGCAGTGAACCAGAGTTCGGAGGATCCTGGGAGGCAGTTTCAACAGGGGAAGAAAGCCTCAGGGCATGCTAATTTGCAGTAGCAGAATCGTGGGTTGCTTCCTTGGACAGGCTTGTAGCTTTTCCTCTGGTGGCGAGGTGCCAGCCCCAGGAGGGCACGGCACATCTGAGGGGGAGAGGAAAGGAGATGGATTAAGTAGGGGCAGGCAGGGGAGGTGTGGTTAGCTCAAACAAAGAAACTGGGTGGTCACTATTATTTGGAAGGAGGAGGCTAAACTACAAAGTGGGTAATAGAAACTGGAAGGAGACGTAAGTGGGATACAGGGCAGACAGGTGGCAAAGTGAGAGGCAAGGCGTGGGCTTTAAATTTAGAAAGCTAGGCAGTACACTGAAAAGTCTGGTCAATTTAAAACTACAACTTTACACAGAAATTAATTCTAAAAAGGATTCAGCTGTTCGCTTAGACTAATAGACAGTGCAGTACAGGTCTAATAATCTTAAGACTCTACAGTTTTACACTCAGAATTAATAATAAAAAGGATTAGGCTGTAGTTTTAGGATATTAAGGAGTGCATAAAAAGGTCAACTTAAAACTCTTCAGCCTTTCACAGAGAATTAATTCTAAAGAGGGATGTAATCACAGTACATTCAGAGCAGGTAAATCACTTTAAACAATGGCAGTGTAACACTGAATGGCCTAAACTGGATTGATAGATGAGGAGATTTTTTCAGATGATATAGTTCTGCATTTAAAAGATCCTGCAGAAAGTTTCAAAAGAACAGTAGAAATTATAGGGCAATATTCTAAAGTCTTGAACTACAAATTGAATCTGAACAAAACCCAAATTCTCCCTCTGACACCACATGTATCTAAAGCAGATTTTGTACCACTGCAAATTCACTGAGCACCAGAAATGATTAAATACCTGGGCATATGGATCACAGCAAATATGGAGGATGGTGCAGCAACAAATATGGAAAAGCTCCTTTTAGCAATTAGAGGGGCTATACTTAGGTGGAATAAGGTCCATTTGAACTTCACAGTTAGACTGGTATTGGTTAAAATGAATTTACTGCCTAGGTTACTATATGCAACTTCCTTAGCCCCATATAGCATTTCCAAATTATGGTTCACTAAAATTAGAAAACTCTTATCTGAATTTCTTTGGAACTCCAAGCCCCCCCAGGAAAAAACACAATATCTTGTGCCTGCCACAAAATATGGGGAAGGGGAGGTTAAACTGCCAGATCTCCATTTATACTATGTGGCTGGACAACTGGGTCTTATGGGTCGATGGGTTAGAAATTTAGAGGGAGAGACATATATTCCAATATGGCTACAGATAGAGAGGCAAATATTAAAGTAATCAAGCCTTTCTCCAGATACGTTGCTTTTTTCCAAGCCAGGGAGACTTCCTACAAAAAAAAAAATTTGACCCCAATTGATAAATCAGCTACGGCCTGGTGGTCATTTCTCACTCCTGCCCAGAGAAAAGACCAAATGAAAACTCGAGACCAACTTTTGCTGGGTAACCCCAATTTATTGATTGGGGGACAGGTAATTACTAAACTTTGGGCAGACCAGCTGGTGAGCCTTAAACTAATGGACGTTATAAATGAAAATAGGGTGGCTCTCCCGACTAGGTGTGATAGCATGCACTTCTACAGAAAGTTACAGCTCACCAAAATGCTAGATGGGGCATTGAAAAGACTAGGGGACCCACACAAAAACCCGTTCACCTGGGATAATTTAAAAGAGGTAGACCTTCCATCCAACTCTCTTTCAAAAATGTACAAGGTGTTATTGGACTACATTAGCCCGAATTCTCTGATACAGGTGCTATACTGGGACAGAATACTGGCTCCCCAGAGGCCTGCTTGGGAGGACATTTGGAGTAGTAGCAAATGTATACCTATACCCAAGTATAAGCTTATGCAGTTCTTTATTGCTTCTAATATGTACTTTACCCCTGCAAAACTATGTGACAGACACCTTAGACAGACAGACCTGTGCTTTAGATGTGGAGATGGATCAGGAGATATCCTGCATGTGCTGTGGGACTGTAATAAAATATTGCCTCTATGGGTTGACATTAAACAACATATGAACCCCTTGTTGAACTATTCAGAGTTCACACTGCCTAAGATTTGCATATTAGAGGACATGTCACAAGTGTCAGGGGCTATACCTAAATACCACTTATCCCTAATGACAGCAATAGTTAAATCCTTTGTGTTGAAACATTGGAAAGATGAGCTTATTTACACCTATGAACAATGGGTGAGAGACCTTATATGGGCTCTGGGAAGAATAAAGAGGCATACTGTATGTATTTGGAGGGAAGCAAAGGGTTATATAACAAAAGGTAGTTGATACTAGAGGCAATCTATTCAATACAAGTTAATAATACCCAAACACAGGCCTGTCTGTCTTGTTGTGATTAGCAACAGACCATTATCTTGAAGATATGTACAGTTTTACATAGAATTATTTCTGTTCTAAAATATAGTAATACTTACAACTGTTCTTGGGTTAAGCTGGTATCAGAAAAGGGCCTTGGTCTGCTATGGTTCAAAGGTGGGTGGGGACTCTCTCTCTTTCCAGGGTCATAGCTGGGGGTAACCTCCTGGGTTTTTTGGTTACCTAAGGAGGTGGTTTAAGTATAAGTAACCTAGAGGGTAACAAAACTATTGCTTTAGGGGTTCTTCCTCTTTTTTTCTTAGTTTAGCTAATGATATTGTTACCCTATGATGAAGCTGAAATAAGAATTTGTAATTGCAATGGAGGGGATTACCACATCAGCTGTGTATGTACATAGTTGGTATTGTGCATAGTATTCACAACCAGTTCTGGGGTTGTGGATCCTGGGTTCACTCAGGATGAATGTGTGTTTGTCTAATATGAGGATCGAACTAATAAAGATGTTTATTAAAAAAAAAATCAAAGTGTCCCTTTAAAGCTACCGCCTACCCATTGTCTGTGATGTCAGTCAGTTGGAGATTTGTAGCCTATATAGTTATTGGAAAAGTGGGGTGGAGGGAGGAGGGAGGGAGGGTGTCCTGTGTGTCTGGGATCCCTGCTCCTTTCTCTCTTGCTGCTCCTGGAACCTAGAAGCAAAAAATAGACAAACTGAAAGCCCTCCTTTGTGACTCTGCAGTTTGTCTGCAAGTAAGAAGCCACTCCCAGAAGCTAGAAGCAAATAATAAAGAAACATAAAGCCCTCCTTTGCGACCCTGTTTATTGTCTGCTAGCAAGAAGCCACTCCCAGAACCAAGAAGCAAATAAAAAAGAAGCTTAAAGCCCTCCTTTGCAACCCTGCTTGTTGTCTGCTATCAAAAATCAAAAGAAAAATAACAATCAGCTGTGCCCTCTGATGTGGTGGTCTGAGGGAGACTAGGCTCCTTAACCTGAGGTGAGGACTAGGGATTTTAAGATGTTAGCTTTGTATCCTGAAAGCATACCATATTCTTAAAACAGTCTCAGGACACCCAGGATGAACTCTTCTAGACATACCAGGGTGAGCATAATATTGTCTGCAAATGCTAATGCTTTGTGCTTCCCCCATTATGACACGTGCATGTGCTCATGAAGGCATATGGCTTGCAGAGGCTCCAATGTCAAAATGAACAGGAGCAAGAGAAGTGGGAACTTGCCATGTGCCCCTCAGCCCAATGAGAATGAATGGGAGGCCTGGTCATTGGTGATGCCCATGGCTGAAGTTCCTAGATAAAGCGTCCTTACCCAGACAATAAAGTTCTACCCAAAGCTGATGGTGCTTAGTACATGACATAGATAGTCTCACTTCACATTGTCAAATACCTTCTCAGTATCCAGAGATATGAAGGCTGCTTGGAGATGTGGGTGTGGCCTGCCAGATGAGATTCAGCAGCCTCCTTGTGTTGTTTGTCTGTCTCCGCTTAGGGATAAATCCTACTTGGTCTTTAACTACCAGGTTAGATATCACCGATTTTGTTTTCACGGCCAGCATCTTGGCAAATGCTTTTCAATCTGTCATGATTAGGGATATGGGTGATTGACTGTCACAAACATGTGGGTCTTTCCCAGTTTGAGGATGAGGGAGATCACTGCAGTTTGCATGGATGTTGGCAACTCCCCAATCTGCCTTCATTAAAGCTGCTGTAAGGGTTTCAGGAGGACCCTTTAAAGAAGTCAAGAAACTCCACTGGTAGGCCATCTCTCCCTGAAGCTTTCCTGGTCAGCCTGCTCTGGAGTGCCTACTTTAAGCCCTTTGAGGTGAATGGCCTGCCCAAGAGGGGGTGCAGCATCATACATGGGAGGAGACAGAGATACTGAGGAGGGGGGGACCCTTACTGATCGGCAGGTCTGGGGACAGGGGGAGGCATCACTGGCAGGTGGGGGGAGGGCTAAGCAGGGAGAAGAGGTACCGGAAGTGGAAATCACAGCAGAGAGAGTGAGGGAAGCCCTCAGCTCCCTTAAGACGGAGAAAGCACCAGGGCCGGATAAATTACATCCCAGAGTGCTGAAGGAACTTGCAGATGTCCTGGCGAAACCCCTGGCAGAGCTTTTCACCATCTCTCTGAGGACAGGGTGGTGCCCCAAGACTGGAAGGTGGCGCATATAGTGCCTTATCCACAAAGGGGGATCAAAGGGAGGTGGCAGGAACTACAGGCCTGTCAGCCTGACATGGAGTGGTGAGCAAGGTGATGGAGGGCATTGTCAAGGAGAGGCTGGGGGGGACCTGGATAAGTCAGAGTGCCTGGATGATAGACAGCATGGATTCATCCCGGGGAAATCGTGTCAGACAAACCTGGTGGAGTTCTATGACTGGGTGACAAGTGCCTTGGGCCTGGGTAGACCAGTGGATGTCCTCTTTCTAGACATAAGCAAGGCATTTGACTCTGTTCCTCACGAGGGCCTGTTGGATAAGCTGGAAGAAATGGGGGTGGGGAACCAGATGATCAGATGGATAGGCAATTGGCTCCAGGACCGGACCCAGAGGGTCGTAGTTGGTGGGATAGTCTCATCCCCAAGGAGGGTCATTAGTGGGGTCCCACAGGGATCAGTCCTTGGGCCCCTTCTGTTCAACACCTATGTATCTGACATAAGGACAGGAATCAGGAGTGAGATGAGTCTCTTTGCAGATGACTCAAAACTGGGGCGGTGGTGGATGGGGAGGAGGGGAGGGTGGCCCATCAGGGGGACCTGGAGGCTCTGGAAAGATGGTCTAGAAAGTGGAAGCTGAGGTTCAATGCAGGGAAATGCAAGATACTCCACCTGGCCAAGAAACCCAGGCCAAGTGTACACCTCGTGGGAATGCTACAAGTCTCGATGGCTGAGAGGGACCTGGGGTGGTGGTGGATGTCAAGATGAACAACTCTGAGACTTGTAGGAGGGCAGCAGCCAAGGCCAACAGGATGCTGGGATGCATCGCTTGGGATCACCTCCAGAAGGAGGGAAGTGATACCTCTGTATAACTGCTTGGTGAGGCTGCACCTTGAGTACTGTGTGTGCAGTTTTGGAGGCCACACTTAAAGAGGGACATTAACCTCCTGGAGAGGGTCCAGAGGAGGGCAACCAAATGATTTGGGGCTTGGGGACAGGACCTATGAGGAGAGGCTTGAAGAGCTAAATATGTACACATTGGAAGAGAGAAGGGACCGGGGACATGATAGAGGTCTTCAGGTACATGAAGAGGGTAAATAGGGAGGAACAGTCAGGGGTTCGAAGGAAGGAGAAAGGGGCTATTAGAGGGCATGGGTGGAAGCTGGAGGGGAGAAGATTCAGGGGAGAAAGGAGGAGGTGCTACTTCACTGAGAGGGTGGTGGAGCCATGGAATGCACTGCCTAGGGGGCTGGTGGAGGCAGAGACAGTGGAGGGGTTCAAGAGGGGGTGGGACAGGTACAGGGGAAGGGTTCTGGAAGCAAAATCCAATGCAGCAAGAATATCTGGAACTGGGAAGGGAGAAGCCAGAGAAGGTGAGGGGGACAGCAAGGTCAGCACCCAGGGTGGGGGCTGACCAAACAAGCAGACATGAAAGACCATTAGGCCTGTTCTGCTGGCATTTTAGTATGTTAGTAAGAGGTCCTTGAGGTTGTGGTCTGGGCCATAAAGGAGGAGAGCTCCTCCTCTGATGGGGTTACCTCTTGCTTATAAAGGTTCTAATAGATCTTAGAATAGTTCTATGTCATAAAAGTGACCGCCAAAGGGCAATCAACATTATGGCAAAGTCACAGTGCTGAAAATCAGTTTTGGTGCTGTGACTCCCCACTGCACAGCAAAATGGCACTGGGGACTTACATTTTTATGTTTTATGTGGGGGGCTGTGCCCCATCACTCCCTCCTGTGGGGTGCTTCACCTCAGCACCCCTCACTTAAGGATTCTCAAATCCGGGGGTGTATGTCGTGTGGGTGCAAAATGTAAAAAAATAAAATATTGGGTCTGGGTGCAACAAAAACGTACCTGTGCCAGGACCCGAACCCAGCACCATGTCCACCCAAGCCACAAACCAACCCACAACACCATGGGGCCAGCTCAGCAGCCCACCACGGCACCACCCCTCAAAACCCCTCTTGCCCCTCACTGAGCGTGCTTGCTCCCACCCCCCACGAACACGTAAATGTTGCAACATCCTGTCGCTACATGCATGAATCCACCCCATCCAGTCACCCTACCTTGTTGGTAGCACCCATGACATGTGCCATGATTAAGCTGCCATTTTGCAGTTCACTCAATCGCAGTCATGCATGTAATGGGCTACCCTTAAAATGCATCTTTGATCTCCCCTCCCTCTGTAAGACCCCCTCCTGGGTCTTGACTCTGAGGATCCTGGACCTTTCTTCTCATTTCGTTAACTGATATGCCAGGTGCCTCACTGGCTTCTCTCCAGTTTCTCACAATGCCAGCCTAAGTCAGGAAAGGGTAAATTTCACTCTGTTAACCTTGAACCAAGATCCAGTGATCTCTGCCAGAGGTGTAGAAAAGTCCACTGGTTGCACTGTGAGCTTCTTTTCCAGCTCCTTGAGCCTGAATATCTGAGCTTCCAGGTCTTTGCTTCTAGACTTCTTGAGATGGGACATGTTACTGATGCATCTACCCTTTATAAAAGTCTTTAGAGTGCTTCAGAGAGTTGCTGTGGATGTGGCCTTAGAGTTGTTGGTCTCCAGGAAGATATTTATGTCAGCCTCTAAGGACATACAGAAGTCTGGGTCCCTCAAAAAAGAGGTGTTGAATCACCATTGCTTTCTTGGTGGAGTGAGTCTCTTTGATGGCATCCATGTGAAGAAGACTGGGGTGTGGTATGAAATAATCACCATGCCAGTATGTGCATCCAGCACATTCAGAAACCACTGCCCAGGAATCAGCCAGACTTCAGTCCTGGAGGTATGACTGGTGATTGTTCGAAAAAATGAGTAATTTCTGCAGTGGAGAGTCACCAGTTTCCAAATGCCCATTAAACCAACAATTCCATGACCATGCCCACTAGTGCAGCAGAGGCCGGTGTATGTGGTGCCATGGGAGTGGGGTTACTTCTGTCCAGAAAGTCATCTAGCACTGTGTTTGCTTCTCAATCCACTGTGAGATACCCCTTTTGGTGCTCAACTAATGTCTGTGTGAGAGTAAGGAAAAAGGTGTCATTAGCTTGATTTGGACCAAATACTATAAGTTACATAGTATGACCGCTTACCCTACAAAGTACCTTAGACTATGACATAATACCCTGCTGGGTCTGATATGACTTTCCCAGCTGTAAAGACATCATTCTTGTCTATAAGAATGGTAATCACTCTGCTTTTTGAGCTATAGGTACTACGTAACACTTGGGAGACCCACCAGTAGAAGGTTGTTGGCCTCTACACGTGTAAAGTGGGCCTCCTGTAGAAAAATTATCCCAGCCCCCTCCCTCTTCAGATGATCCAATATCTTCCTATGTTTGATGGGGGAGTAATTCCCTTAATGTTCTATGAAACCCATTTTAGAGGTTGATTAGCTGCTGTGTTGGGTAGGTATGAAGCAGAGGGGTCTCAATGGGATTAGTGACTGAGCAGACTATAGGCCAACTGGGTGCAGTGTGCCTCAGTGCTGATAATTTAGCCCAGAGGTAAGTGAAATTAGCAAAGTCTGAATTTGCAGAATTTCCATGAAATTCCTCAAATACTCATGAAATGTTGTTAATTTTTGGGGAATTTTCCAAAATTCTTTCATTAGCTATAACTTGGTCTGTGTTAAAGCTAGGCATCTGAAATTTGGCATCTAAATTCTCTGCAACAAATCTTAAAAGTGTCCATGCTTCTTGACATTTGTATGAAAGGTGGGGAAGTTATAGGTTCTCAAAGTCTAGTAATGCAATATTCATGTGAAAATGTCTTAAAATATTTATATGCTTAGAACATAGCCACCTTTGAAGTTAGATCATTGAAAACTTAGATGCATATGCACAAGTCCTCTTTGTTTGGCCAATTAGCATTCAGACATCACATGCCTAAAGTAAAGAACTTCCTCCCTGTAAGCATCCAGCAAACACCCCCATCACAGCATCTCAGCTATCTCATCAATGTGCACTTCTCCGCAACCTGTGCATGTGGCTAAGACGTGTCTTTCAATGAACTAATGGCCCAGTCCATGATCCACTAACTGGTACTGACCTTGATTGTTGATGTTCTGTTGCCTCATTGTTGGCGTACTTCATGTGTTGATATGTAATTACTTGTATGCTTCTTATAACACTTACCTCTGTATGTTCATGTTGACTATTGTACTTCTATATATATTGTATGTATGTTCCTCTCTGTGTCCCTCCCCCAGGACACACCTGGAATCAAGCAGTACTCTGCTCAGTGTGCCCTCCTGGTAACACTTTTAAATAAATAAATGCTTTCATGGAAGATTCATAGAAACTGCAAAATAGAGATTGTAAGGTAAACTATGACCTGCCTCCTGACATGACTTTCAGGGGCTCGCTTTCAAACCTGGATTGTCAGCATGGCAGCATAACATTCTGATGCTGGACCATGGTGGTTACCTTAAAGCCCAATATTTAGGGACAATTAACCCAACAGCATTGTTGAATTTCTGTTCTCTAGCTTTAAATGTACAGGGGTTTAAAATTCAGCAGTGTATGTAATTGTGAAATGTAGTTTTAACATTTCTGAACATTTGGAGGCTTATATCAGTTAACTTTAAAGCTAGAGATCTGAAACTTAGTACACTTATTAATGGGCACGGATAATGTCACCATACCAAATGTGGTGTAATTTGCACAAATGCTTTTAGTTTAGTTTACATAGTTAACTTTAATTTTAAAATTTCTGAAAGTTTGGATGCTTATAACTCAATCATTTATAAAGATAGAGATCTGACACTTGGATCACATCTGTATGGACACTGGGACAGCATTCTACATTTAGTGTAGTTTTGACAAATATTTTTTAAATTCGGTGTAAATAACCAAAATCACTATTTTGGTGACATTTTGCAAAATTACCACCGACATTTCATGAAATTTCAGGGACGTGAAATCAGCATTTTGCCAGAATTCTGCTACTGGAAGAAAAAAATCACTCACCTCTAGGGCATGGTTTGACTCCCATCTTATCCTAAACATCAAGGGCACCTGTCCCAGACAGCATCATTAGGTACTTCCATTTAACTTTTTCTTAGTCTTAACACAAATGAACTATAAAGATGCTTTGTAATATGGCATAGATAATAAACTGTGACACATTTAATAACAACAATAAGTCTATGTTCACAATGTACAAGTTCTTTTTGGGGACAAGAGGGTACAGTCCAGATGGGGATAGAGATGCCTGATCTGACCATCTCCTGACCCTGCACATTTGCAATGCATGTGAAATCTGTGGATGATTATACCCCCAGCATATTGCTGACTCAGCTTCACTGCTTTGGTTTAGGCTGTGCAGTATAGGGCTGGGTCAAATGTGTCTTCAGCCAATAAAATTCTGGTTAAATGCTGATTTCAGTTCTGTGAAATTTCATATTTCCATGAAAAGTTTGTAAAATAATGCCAAAATGTTGATTTCAGTTACGTTTTTTCATCTAATTTTAAGAGTCTTACGTCAATGTGTGCCAAATGTGGTATGCTGAATTTAGAGAGGCCCATACAGAAGTTTTCCACATTCCAGATCTCTAGCTTTAAAGAGGGAGTTTGGCAAAAATTTCTAGCATCAATAAATTCAAAATTTGGATCAGCATATCCCTAATCAACCTCATTCCAAAAATGAGATCTCTAAGTTACTTTGTTTAAATGCTACAGGTAATTTTGTAACCCTAAATGCGCTGCCTGTTCAAAAGAGCCAGTTTCAGTGAAGAGCTACTGATGATGTTCAACCAGAACTTACATCCTAGTCCTTCTTGCATACTACCTTATAAGAGTTATTTTTCCGACATTACATAAAACTGCAATTGTAGTAAACATATTTATTTATTTATCAAGTCTAGGATTACAAATACCTTTGAGCCATGCCTCTTTTACAAAGGTTCCATGTCAGAGAAATACAAATTATGGGGAACATCAAGACAGGCATTACAACAATGTGGACATTGCAAACAGAGTACAGATTAATACAGCTCAAGGGTAGCATTGTAATAAGGCAAGCAGCGGCATTTGTCAGAGAAAATAGACAACAGATAAGAAGTGCCAGAGTCATAGGGAGAGAAGAGGGTGGGGGAGAAGGAATGTAGGAAGGGTGGCAAGAGGGTGAAAAGTGCAGTGTTGGGTATACCAAGATGTGGGGGTAGAATCCAGTGGGGGGGGGGCAACTAGAGCAGAAAGGGAAATGGAGAAACAAGGTTAAGTTGGGCAGTCACAGGAGCTGTTGGTAGTGAGATAGTCCCGGAGCCTAGTTTTAAACATACCAATAGTTGGGGCAGAGGAGATGGTTAGGCTGAGGCCATTGAACCAGAGTGGCACTCGATAAGCAAAAGAGCATTGTCCCTGTGAAGTGTGACAGTGGGGGACTTTCAGTAGCTATAGCGTGGATCTCCTAAGGTGCCATTTGTTAATTTGGTGTTGTAACAGAGTTGAGACCCCAGAAGGTGCAAGGCCAAGGTAGATTTTTTTCACCATGGAGCAGGAGAGAAACTTTATGCGGTTTGATAGTTGGAGCCAGCTGGTCTGAGTGTACAAGTCACATGTGTGGGTGAGACGGTGAGCACCAGTGATGAGCCGTCATGCTTTATTTAAGGTAGTTGAGAGGCATCTAAGGGTTGTGGTTGTGGCTGAGCTATAAATGATGAGACCATAGTCTATTACAGAGATCACAGAGCTCAGAACTGCAACCTTCAAAGCTTCTGGCATGAGGTGTGGTCTGTGTTTGTAGAGGAGACCAAGCCATGTATCAGCAGCTCTAGCTACACTATCTACATGAAGTCCATAGGAGAGATTAGGGTCAAGCTGCATCCCTAAGTATTTGAAGGACCCCACCTGATCTAGAGTGTTCCCCTGGGTGGTGGAGATAGCCAAGTGGTGTAGCTTGTGTGGGTTATGAGAGCTGCAGAAGAGCATAGATTTGGTTTTCTTGTCATTGAGGACCAGTTTATGATTAAGAAACCATGTCTCTACAGAACTGAAACCAAGTTAAAGGCTGTGTTGAAGAGTTGCAGGATCTTTTTGAGTGGAGAATACAACAGCATCATCGGCATATAGTATGATCTGCTCAGAGCAGTGGTAAGGGAGGGAGTTTAAGAAAAAGCTAAAAAGGAGGGGTCCCAGTATGGATCCCTGTGGGACATCCAAGCGAACAGGCAGGGTGTTAGAAAGAAGCGTCCATAATTTTACTCTCTGTGACTGGTTTTCTAGGTAGCTTTTAAACCAGAGAAGAGTCAGGTGATAGGCCGCATTCAGTAGTTGGTGTATTAATAATCCATGGTGTACTGTATCAAAGGCCTTGGAGAGGTTGACGAAAACGGCCCCTGTGAGAAGGCCGTTGTCAAGGGATTTGTGCAAAGCTCCAGTGAACTCAAGAAGGGCTGTGGTGGTGCTGTGACCTTTCCAGAAGCCGTGTTGTTGTGGACAAGGTATATTGTATTTATCCAAGTGGTCAGTAAGTTGATCAGCCACAATGCGCTCAAGTGCCTTAGAGAGTGGGGGCAGTATGGAGATAGGGCGTTAATTTGAGTGAGTCATCTTGTCTCCACTTTTATGGATGGTGTCACGGTGGCTGTTTTCCATAGGTCCAGGAATTTTCCACAGCTGAGAGAGAGGTTTAGGATTTTTGTTAATGGATGAATTACCTCATCGAGGGTGAGCCAAAGAAGCTTAAGGTCCAGGCTGTCACTACTAGATCTAGATTTGGAGATAGCTGCAGTAATATAGCAGTGAGCTTCATTCAGCCTTACCTTCCTGAAGTAGAAGAGGGGATGGTTAGACTGAGGGGCTGAGCTATTTGGAGACTAGGACCTGTTTTCGAAAAAGTCATGGGGTAGAACAGCACCAAGGTCTGAAAAAGCCATGTTAAAGATGTTTGCGATCACCTTGGGGTCAAGGGCTGAGGATCCATCAACCATTAACATGGCTGGAGAGGTTTTTGGCTGCTTCCTGTGACATCCTTGATATTGTCCCAGAAAGCACGACCATTTCCCCATGTATTGGTGAGAGCATCTTTGTAATAGGTGGATTTCATTAGCCGTATCGCTGTGTAGGCATTTCATGCTTGTTTGTAATTTTGGATGTCCAGTTGTTTGCCAGTGGCCCTGGCAACTGCCCAGAGGTGATCCCTTAGTTTAGCTGTGAGAGAAGAGCCGCGGTGACCCATGGGTTAGAGAGAGATTTTGTTTTGTGCCTTTTAGCAGGGGCAAAGAGGTTGCAGGCTTTGTTGAAAATTGAGATGAAGTGATCAAGAGCCAAGTTAACATCTGTTGCTTCATAGATGGGTAGCCAGTCTTGTAGAAGCAGGTGTTGTTTGAGATGTGGAAGTTTTCCACGAGGAAGGACTCTGCTAGCGATAATTTTGGGAGGGGATATGAAAAAGGAAAGCTGACACTGGGTGGGTCAAGGCATGCATTTCCATAATGTGTAGAAGAAAGGCACAGAAAGTGGTGTTGGAATACAGCAGCAAACATGGCTTTAGAATTACAAAAATGTGTGAAATTTTTAGAGTACTGCAGGGATGAGATTTCAAAATGCTGCCAGATTGTAACTGTGGAATGCAGAAAATCCAAAAGACCGTGTGCACTCCAGGACAGTGAATTTGAAATATGCAAATGCTAGGAGAAGTAAGCCTCAGTGAAATTTTATTTTAGTCCACAAACATGGCATCCCTTAGTGCCTTGGCCCTGCAGTCAGGCCTTCCTAAGAGGCACATTAAGGGATACCATGTTTGTGGACTAAAATTAAATTTCACTGAGACTTACTCCTGCTGGTATTTGCATTTTTTCAGATTCTCTGTCCTGGAGTGCACAAGGTCTTTTGGATTTTCTGTATATATATATATATATATATATATATATATATATATATATATATGTATATATATATATATATAAATATTGGAGGATCAGCCTCCTTCTTTGTGTGCACCCTGGTATTCTGCTGTGTGCGTACCATTTCTTCTTCTGTGGAATGCAGCAATGACACAGTCTCAGAAAGTATCTAGGACAAATAATTTTGAAAATTGGCAGCGATGTTAAAATTCATAATGTGGCTATGTTACAGTTTTAAAATGTGGTTCTAGTAAATAGTTATTGTTGGACATAATTTTGATTACTGTATATATAAAATATATATTATATATATATATATATATATATATATATATATATATATACACACATCCTAAATATTTTTAAATCATAAAATAGAAAATCATATGCTAAAAAGCCAGAAAACAAGTATTAAGTTCAGAATATACATTTTCGCAAACTGCAATCTACAGTATATACGTCTATTTGTATTACATTATAATCAGGTCTTAGTTATAGAGCAGTCTGCTATTTGTCATCACCTTCTTGCAGTAAATGCTAAAACATTAATAACCTAAACAATAATGTTAGCAGTTCTCACATTTAATGTGTACTACATATGACAGCTCCATTCCAGCATTCTATACAGATTTTGTGCAATTTATTTTGTGATTTATACCAACCAAAAATCATGTTTTTTTCTTCCTAAGCCTTGCCACATTCAATAAATATAGGGCTAATTTTTCCAGAACGTCTGGATCTTCTGAATTAAACAGAAGATCTAGAATGTATCTAGTAGGCAGTATCGATGTACCAATAATTTCACCCAACCATTTATCACTATAATTTTTAGACCATGGGCATTTAAATATAACATGATACAAGTCCTCTGGCTCATTCAGATCACAATAGCAATTTATTGGAGTTCCATCACTTTTGTGGTATCCTGCTGACAGTATGTTGCTAGGAAATGTCTCAATCTGTACAGTGTAATAATATATCTATGCTCTGGGGCTTGAATATGACTTAAATAGTATTTCAAACTATGTTCTCTTGTATTATTTACCAGCCAGGCTGACACCCTTAGCATTTTTATATTAGTAACATGGTCATTTTTTGATTTTCTAAATATTGTTTCTGTAATGACCTTAGTGTATGCAGAATTTATTCTGATATTCTGATCAAACCACAGTCTGTACCTGCCTAAATTAATAACAGCTTTTGCCATCTTTTGAATCTAGCCATTCTCACTTCAGTCAATCATGGTCTCTTGCCTTGCATTTCTCCATTCATGAACCCCTTTCATCTTTAGAGTCATCTTAAGAGTCATAATCTATCCTGGCAGCACTTCTGACCCTACTGCACTTTCTCTCCTGTTTCTCCATCCTGCCCACTGCTCTTTCTCCCACTACTCCGTGGCCCATGTCTTTCCACCCTACCCCCAACTCTCTCTACTCTCTCCCTCTCCATCTACTGCACCTTCTCTTGGCAAAGCCTCCTGGTGACTACCTTCCCCACTCATCTCTGACCCTCCTTAACACTTACCCCTATTTCTCCTCCACTCTGTTTTTACCACTTGTATTTGATGTATAAATTTGTAGCTGAGAATGTTCAACAATTGTGTACTATGATGTTGTCACTGTTGTCTGTAAAAGTTCATTATGCTATTCTTTGTCTGTCTTTGTCTGCCCTCCCACTCTTTGATGTGGAACCTTTGTAAATGAGCTGTCTTGTGCTCAAAGGTATTTGTAATCTGAGAATGAATAAATAAATAAATTAGATAGCTGAGGTTATAGTACAGTAGTAGCTCATATATTTTCATTAGCCATGTTTGTTTCATTCTTTATATTAAGTCATCCTTTTTTTCCATCAGGACTTTCTTGAAGTAAGATTCCTCACAGAATGAATTTAACTTTAACCAGAAGTTAATCAGCCATATGTGTACTAAGTATTGAAAACCAATTTGACCAATTTGGGTTCTATTAGGTGTATTGCCGGTTCCCTGGAGTATTTTAATCAGCTGCTTATTAATCTTATTTAGTACAGTATGAGTTTATTAGAATCCACAATGCCCCAGATCACTACTGCATAGAGACCCTGATTTATTACCTTCACATTTATAACTTTTAACATCAGGCCAATGGACAATCCTCCATATTTTACATTAAATCTCTTTAGTGCAGCAGCTGCTAGTCATTTTTCCCCACAGTTATTGGTATATGTTTATTCCAGTACATATTGGCTGAGTACGCAACACCTACATAACTCAATTCAGTGACATAACCAAATAGCTTGCTGGCTAAGGACAATTTATTATATGATTTTTTTTTTCTGAACAGCATTTCCTTTGTTTTCTGTGGGTTAGGTTTGAGGTTTAATTTATCACATACGGAATCCAATTTGTTTAAACTCCTTTATAATCTTAGTCTAGACATAGAATGTATAGCTAGATTGTCAGCATAAACTAGCAAAGGTATCATTTGCTGTGAGATTTTTGGAGAATGATGATCTGAATTTTCAAATTCCATGATCAATTCATTTATATAGATATTAAATAGTGTGGGAGCCAATACGCAGCCTTGACAAACACCAATATTTGTTTCAATTTTATCTGTTAATGCACCCATTTTGCTATATTGGACTCTTGTCCATGTGTTTGAGTACAGACATTTAAATGGAATAGTTACATTTGCTTTATATCCATCTTAATCATTTTTATGCATAAATGTTCCCGTATGATAGAATCAAATGCAGATTTGAAATCAACAAATGCTACAAATAATTTATGCTTTTTGATCTTGCAATATTTTTCCAATGAATGATTAAGTAGATAAATTTGCATAGTGGTTCCATAACCTTTTTTGAAGCCTGCCTGTAGTGGAGAAATTGTTTTCTTGCCTGTCAGTCCAATTGAGTAACCCATTAAATAAAATATTAGTGTATATTTTAGCCATGGAGTCAATTAAACTAATTGGTCAATAGTTAATAGTTTGAGATCTGTTACCTTTTTTTAATATGGGAATAATATGGCTACCTCTCCAAGTGCTGGGAGTGTAGTCATATATTATGTATTTATTTTAGAACTCAACAAGTATTTCCAACCACCATTCCTAATCAAGAAGGTAAAAGTCTAAGGCAATTTCTTCTGGGCCCGGCGATTTCTTTTTGTTAAAGCTAGCTAATGATGTTTTGATCTCCGGTTAAGTTATTCATTTAAAATTTTCATCTTTCTCTGCTGGGAAATGTTCAATGGAATTACTAAATTTTTTTTATTGAATATATCAGTATAATAGGCTATTCAGTGTTCTGGAGATATATATGAATCAGAGTCATTTTAATATTGGTTTGCTCCAGTTGCTACAAGTCTCCAACAATGCTGATCATCCCTTTCATTAATAATGATGTTCATTTTTTCCCTCAGCTCTTTTGGACGTATTGTTTTTTTGTAGTTTGACAATTTTTATACTGTCTTCTAGATTTATTCAGTGTTAATAAATTTACTTTAGTTTGATTTTTCTTTGTATATCTTGTTAATTTTGCCAGTTCCTTTTTTTGTCTATAGGTTTTATAAAACAAATTATAATACTTGTATGATATCAAAGTAGAGCTTTTTATATTTTAGCTTAACTGGCTGATATGTTTCAATAATAACTTTATAGTTCATTGTTGTATCCAGTTCTTTGTCTAATTTCTCCATTAGAAGATATTGATATGATGTAATTTATTTACACCAGTACAATTACTGATTCTACTCCATTTAATGTTTCTGTTATTTAATATTTCTATTGATATGTCAAAAATCTCATTTTTTGTATTTTTTAATTTCCTAGTTGTACATATAGGAAAGTGGTCAGTTTCTGATCTAGTTATTACTTTTAGGTCATAGTATTTATAGTAATCATAGGGTGCGATGATAACATAATCTATAAGTGAGGTGCAGTTATGGGTCATACAGCTGATCTTCTCTTCAGTATCTGAAGCAGATTAACCATTATATATAATCTAATCTAGGAAAGAAAGAAAGAAGGGTCTTTAATTTATGTTCACTGTTATATTTTTTTATCCATTGTGTTTCTTTCTTTATACTAACATACTAAAATGCCAGCAGAATAGGCCTAATGGTCTTCCGCGTCTGCTTGTTTGGTCAGCCCCCACCCTGGGAGCTGACCTTGCTGCCCCCCTCGCCTTCTCTGGTTTCTCCCTTCCCAGTACTGGATATTCTCGCTGCATTGGATTTTGCTTCCAGAACCCTTCCCCTGTACCTGTCCCACCCCTTCTTGAACCCCTCCACCATCTCTGCCTCCACCAGCTCCCTAGGCAGTGCATTCCATGGCTCCACCACCCTGTCAGTGAAGTAGCACCTTCTCCTTTCTCCCCTGAATCTTCCCCTTCCAGCTTCCACCCTTGCCCTCTAGTGGCCCCCTCCTCCTTCCTTTGAAGCACCCTGACTGTTCCTCCCTATCTACCCTCTTCATGTACCTGAAGACTCTATCATGTCCCCCGTCCCTCTCTCTTCCAATGTGTATATTTAGCTCTTCGAGCCTCTCCTCAGGTCCTGTCCCCAAGCTCCAAATCATTTTGGTTGCCCTCCTCTGGACCCTCTCCAGGAGTTTAATGTCCCTCTTTAAGTGTGGCCTCCAAAACTGCACACAGTACTTGAGGTGTGGCCTCACCAAGCAGTTATACAGAGGGAGTATCATTTCCCTCCTTCTGGAGGTGATCCCCCTAGTGATGCATTCCAGCATCCTGTTGGTCTTGGCTGCTGCCATCCTACAAGTCTCTGAGTTGTTCATCTTGACATCCACCACCACCCCAGGTCCCTCTCAGCCATCGAGACTTGTAGCATTTCCCCCCTGAGGGGGGTTGATTCATATATGACTGAGATTTGATATCACCGTAAAGTATCTTATGTTAAGATCCCTCATCAGTATCAGTTCAGCATTCTTATACAAGTCTTGTAAACACTCTATCTACCCAATTATGTTAGCAAAAACATCTTGTTCATAACTGGCTGATTTATGAGGGGGTATTCTAAGTGTTTAACATAATTATTGAATCATCCAAACTTTTGAGCAATGTAATTTACATATTTCTTGTTAATTTATAGTAAATTACATTCTTATGGGGGCCTATTCACAAAAGCAGAAGGGGGTATGTACCAAAGACATGTATCCCCCCTGTGCAGCCATGGGAGATTCATGCAGGGACTACAATCACTAAACAGTGGTCCCAACCCAGCTCCCCAATGTGGCCCCACCCCCCAGTGCACAGGTTCACAAGGAGCGGGAGGGTGTGGAGCTGTTGACCTGTGTCGAGAGCCAATCAGCTGCCCTACCCAGGTCCCTCAGTGGATCCCTTGTGCCCATGGGGTGCCATGTTGGTGGCCTGCACAAATCACGCCAACCGCATGGTGGGGGAGTGAACCTCAGATATCTACCCCAGTCCATTTTGTGTGATCCAACGACAGGTGCTGCCTCCATGGGGGGTCCAATGACCCCCACCTTCTCCTGCATGATGTGCATTAGCATCCTGGGGGGCATGTAACTTTTATGGCTGCCTGCAAAAGGTGTAGCCATCACCCCCATGTACCGCACTCTGCACCATTGTGAATGGCACAGAGTGCAGCCACATATCCCCACACCAGCCCCCACCTCACAGCATGGAGCTGCATGTTCGGCTTGGTACCCGGATATGTAGTGGGCGCTTATTTAGGTCCTGCAAGCTGCCTAGGAGAAGTAGTGTGTGTGGCTGGGTGCAGGCAAGTTCAGAGTGGGCTATGCGCTGGGCTTACATGGCATGTAGTCCCTCTGCATCATTTGTGAATAGGGTCCATTTTTAGTGACTTTTATAAATGTAATTAGACCACCACAGCTCCTTCCCATTTTAACTATTTTATGAGATTACTCTGAATAGTTTGATACCCATTAATATGTAATGTATTTATCTGTTTTTTAGTGTGCCATGTTTCTTGTAGATTAACAGTATCAGCCTTCTTTATAAATTCTACATACTCTAGATCAGACCGCTTCGAGTCATGACCAGTAACATTCCATGTTAACAGTTTAAGATTAGCAAGATTTTCCTGTACAAACTGCTATACAAGGGATTCAGGTTATCCAGTACATCTAAGTTTCATATATCCATAGCCTGGTCAATCAAAACAATATTTTCAGTCAGTCAGTTATCCTGTTGGACCAATAGTTGAAACTGACTGCTAATTTCCACTTTGTATATTTTCATACAGCATCTGGGATTTCATCATTTACTTCATGCATCTAGGATTGTCCCTCCCCGTCACTTATTTGATTAAAATGAACTATTAAAATTCCCAATGCATCCAGTTTATAGCTGGCTAATAAAATGCTAGCTGCTAATTTCTAATTTACTAATGTTACATTGATCTGTCCACCCTGATAGCCACATTTATATACTCTTTCAGTATTCACCACATAATCGTCATAACAGTTCAGGCCCAGAATATTGAAAGTGAGAACTCATTCGTTTTAATTTTGCCTTGCTTTCCCATCCAGTATAAGTCAACCCAAAAATAGAGAGTTCTATGTCTGGGGGATTTGACAAGCTGTCATTTTGGTAAATTAAATCCTGCATGTTTGCATATTTAGTCATTTCTTTTGCCAATTCAGTTGTTGTTTTTATCCCTCATTTTTCATTTTTAAGTAGAGTTTTTGTCAGTACTGGATAGTCCATGGAGAGATAATACTAATTTAACTTATCTGAATTCTGCCACACATAGTGTGTAACTCTAGCAAATTTGAAAAAAAAAACAACAACAGTAGAATATCCTCCGAAGTTAATTTGTTCTTACAACATCATATATATCTTCCAATTATATTTCCAAATTCAGAATTTCATTGCATAGTATAATGACCAGTATTCTCAGCACTCCCTATTTTCTATGGGCTCACTTTTTACCCCTCTGAGAGTTACTACTGCTTGTGTCTCACTTAAGGAAATTTATTTATTTGACAAATCGGAATGACCTTTGAGCCAAGGGCTCTTTTAAACAGGTTCCATATCAAGTCACAAGAATAACAATTTACAATGGTTTCAGTAAGTAGTACAACATGAGGAAAGTAATTACATAAACAAAATAATTATATGGCAAAACAAATAGTGTGTCAAGTGCAGCCAGTGGCCTTGTCTGAAGAGGAGTGAAAGGGATTACAAGGAGAGAAAGACAGGGAGTGAATCAGGGTGCGGAAGGAGCAAAATAAGAGGAAGGAGGGAGATGCCACAATGAAACTTATTCAGGAAAGACCAACGGGGGGATGGGTAGGTAGAGGGAGAGAACAAGGTGAGGAAACAGAGGAGGGAGGGGAAGTGGGAGTGGAGGGGTAAAGGAAGGGGGATGAGGTAGGATGAAAAGAGGGCAGAAATGGGGATGGGAAAGGGATGAAGGAAGGAAATGCTGTAAGTGGAATAGTGCAGCAACAGAGTAGGGCTATGCAGGGGTGAATGGTAAAAGATGGAGGTCCCAGTGCGTTTAGTTGTCAGCAGAGATTAGGTATAGCAGTCACAATATGCTCTGGAAACTAGGAATTGATTCATCTTCCATGTAAATGGTCCCAAGGTTGCAGTCATCACAATCTCAGGAGGAAGGGAATTAAATAAATTAGCAGCTGTAACTGCAATGGATCGCTGTCAGAGCAAGGTTCCACAGTGAGCAATAGTAAAAGTTTGGCTCACAGAACTCTGTGCATTACGAGTGCCTCAGAAGGGACTGAAATGCTGAAGGGAACCTGGTGGTAGGAGACCAAGATCTGCCTTCTTAGCCAGATGGCAGGCTTGATATTCAATGTAAGCCTGGAGTTGAAGCCAGCTTGCTTGTCCATAAAGGTCACAAGTGTGAGTACGATATGATGTACAAGTTAGTAGACGGTATGCCTTATTCACAGCTGTGGCAAGCCGACGTAGGGTTGTGTCTGTGGTGGAACCATAAATGACCAAACCATAGTCAATAATAGACACAATTGAACTTTGGATAGCCAATCAAAGGGCTTTGGTAATAAGGCAGTGTTTATACCTGTGTAGAAGGCCTATGCGAATGTTAACTACCTTGGCAACATTCTCAACATGGTTACAGTAGGAGAGTGTACTATCCAGAGTAACTCCTAGGTATTTAAAAGATTGAGTATGATCAATGACTACACCTGCACTGTTTTTAATCACCACTTGTTTGGCTTTGTGCTTGCTGTGGGAACCATGGAAGAGCATGACCTTTGTTTTTTTTGCAATTAAGCACCAACTTATGAGAGGTGAACCAGGACTCAGCTTCAGTAAAACTTTTCTGAAGTTGGGCCTGAAGGAGGATAGGGTCAGCAGTCTTTGAGAAAATGACCTCATCATCTGCATAGAGGAGTACTGGTTTAGAACAGGATGCTGGAAGATTATTGAGGAAGGTGATAAATAAAAGGGATCCCAGTATAGATCCTTGAGGAACCCCAGAGCAGACAGGCAGTTTAGCAGAAAGGGTAGACCCTATTCTCACATGTTGTGTGTGGTTTGCTAGACAGCTGGTGAGCTACTTCAGGGCTTCTGAAGATATACCAAGCCAATCAAGTTGATGTGTCAGCAAATGGTGATTGACTGTGTCAAATGCTTTAGACAGATCAATAAAGGTTGTGCCAACAAGTTGACCCTGATTAAGAGTATGGTGAAAGAAACATGTGAATACTAGTAGGCCCGTAGATGTGTTGTGCCCTTTCTGAAAACCATGTTGTTGGACATATTGTAGGTTGTATTTTTCCAGGTACTGCACAAACTGGTCAGCAACAATCCTTTCAAGTGCTTTGAACAATGGTGGAGAATACATATTGGCCTATGATTCCCAGGTAGTAATTTGCCCCCACTCTTAAAAACTAGTGTAACCAGAGTGGATTTCCAGATCTGGAGGAATTGTAAAAGTATGAGGGAGCGATTGAGAAGCTTGGTGAGGGGGGATAGGAATTCATCTAGCATAAGGGTAAGAAGTTTTAGGTCAAGGGAATCACTGCTTTTCCTAGTTCCTCTTAGAACTTTACATAGGTATGTCTTTGCCTCTCTTTCTGAGATAGCTTTGAAGTAGAAACATGGCTGGGTCAAGGCCTCTTCTGATTTGGTGGATGTAGGAGCTGTGCTGAGCTATTCAAAGAAATTTGGGGCAGAGTTTGGCTAAGGTCTGTGAAGGATGAATTAAATGTGTTGGCAATTAACATGGGGTCATGGGTGATAGACCCATCAGCATTTAACATAGTTGAAGCCTGCTTGGATGCTTTCACAGTGATTTCTGAAAGGCTTTCCCAGAATTTGTTCCTGTCCACTCAGGTTTGGGCAAGGATGTCCTTATAGTAATGTGCTTTGTGCTCACAGATAGCCTTAGTACATGTGTTCCTGGCCATCTTACAGGCCTGTATGTCAGGTTGACTGCCAGAGGTCCTGGCCCTATGCCAAAGGTGGTCATGAGCTTTCATTTGAGCCAGAAGATTAAAAAAGATCCAGGGATTATCAAGTTCTCTGATCCTACATGTCCTAAAAGGGACACGGATGTCACAGGCTGCATTGACGTGTTCAATGAAGTATTGTAGAGCTAAATCAGTATCAGGGGCAGTTTCAATGTAAGAACAGTGTTGTTGGAGGAGAGAGACTTTAGTGACTACAGGTGGGCACGGGAGAGCATTCTACTTGTGATTGTTCTGGAAGGGGATGTGAAGCATTAATGTGGGGATACGTCTCATTAGTCTCATTGCACATCAGATCTGTCTGAGTAAATATTGTAGCTCTATCAGTATTTTTATTTAATTCCCTTCCTTGTGCCTTATTTTGGACATCACACTTGTCACTACTTTGATTTGAATTCCCTGTCCACTTCATTTTTTTGTTACCTTTGCTAATCCTTCTGTTGGTGTTCTTCTTAGTTTTTTTCCCTTTTTTATTCCTTTAATTTCTGTCAGAATTACTAAATATTCCTTACCTCCCAGAATATCATTTTCTTTGTTGTTATTCTCATGCATATGATTTTGTCATGTCATGGACTCATGCATCCTGATAGATCTACTATTATCCAGTACAGTCTTGTCTAAATTTGTATGTAGCTTCCCAGGATCCAAAGTTTGCTCTATAGGGTCACATAGGACAATTGAAACAGAGCCATTTGTATTGCAATTTTTCCTTTGAAATGCCAGGCGAGCCTCTAACCTAGCAGCATATATAGCAACCTCTTCCTTTAGGCTTATTTCATTTTTTAGCACCACTAGCTGTTCCATAATGGCAACACTAGTCACATGGAGATTGTCAAGTACTTCCACTAGATTTTCATCTATAAAGGGTGAGTAAATCAGTTGACATTCCTGCTTGTTAGATTGCATATCACTCTGTTCTACTATCTCTTTCAATCCACTTATTGTTAATTGGAATTTATCTATTATTTCATTAAGTGCCTTAATTTGTGTGTTGTTTTTTTCTTGCAATTTAGAGACATTCTGTAAGTTATTGTGCGATACTGTGATAACTGGAAAGTCATAATAGGAGTCTTGTATGTCATCAATTTGAGATAAGTTAGTATTTTGTGACTTCATTTCAATAAACTTCATAAGGCAGAGTTTACTGAAAGTAATTCACTTAAATCTTCCATTTGTAAATTGGGCAACCTTTCTAGTGAAACCAAATCAAAAATGTATATCTGTTTGTTTTCCATATCTTTATTTTTTCCCTTTTTTGCATACTCATTATCTCTGCATTTTTAAAAAGGGTTGAAGTTGCCCTGTTCAATTGTAGCTCTGCATCAGTTTTTATTAAATGAGTGGTTATAAGTGGCTGACCTGCCTCAATTCCTTTGGATTTATTATCCTTTTTCTTTTCTTTTTGTTACTCAGTTTGTTAGTACTAGTATTGTTATTGTTTTTTTTAGCATGTTTAGTTGATTTAGTAGAACTTTTTCCTATTTCTTTTCCTCACATGATTTTAGCTGTTCCCTTATCATTTCTGTTTCACTGTCCCTACTTGTTTGCACATAACACTTCCCAATAACACTTTTATTGCTTCTTGTCCTCATATTTTCCAATTTTAAAACAACCAGTAATGTAAGGAAAAGGTAGATCAATTTTATACAGATAGGTACACAATATTATGTATGGAAAAAATCTCTGAGAAATTCACTAAACTCTGAACCAGAGCAATAATTCTGCTCCAAGATTTGTTTTTTAAGATTCTTAGTATTAGATCAATAACAAAGGTTTTCTAAACAGATGATGTAAAATTATGCTCAGATAGATACATTATTTTACAGTATAATAGGGATGAAGAAATCTTCCAAAACTGGAATAGATACATTGCACACATCTTTCCTTATCAGCCCAATAAAATTACTTAGATATATTCTAAAAATAGTAGCAATCGGACCTCAGCCATCCCACACAAATTTTAGGCATTAAATCAAGCACATAAAATATAAATAATGTAACCAGTATCCTAAAATCGGCCAGGTGACAGAGTTCCAATAGCATATTTGCCAGGACTTTACCAGCATTTTTATAGTCCTTTACAAATAGGATGTGCCGGTTATCTGAAGAATGATCAATCATGGGCTGAGGTCCAAGTGGAACTGAGGAATAGTTAAATAAAATACTTGTTGGATCTGTATGCTGTTCTATATATTTTCTTAAGCAAACTGATGTCAGTATTAATTATTAAGATCAGTGGTAATGATCCTTCTTGGTGTTTTTAATCTTAATCAATGTTATGTCTTTTTAAATTGTTCAACTCCAGGATAATATTGTGAATTAAAAAATGCCTGTGATTGTATATGATAAAAAGATAAGAATAAATCATAGAATATAAGGATTCAGAGCAAAATCTGACTGTCTCTAGCACAATAATAATTAATGTCTCAAACAATTGAAACTCTTGATTAGGGTCCACTATAAGGTATTAACTCTACCCTTTTTACCTTGTATTCCCTTTGTAGTGTAAGGTTCCTTGGTATTATAAAGTTACTAATGCTATCTTTTTATATTCCATGTAGAATTATATTGCTGCATATCTCCCAGGATCAATATTTGAGAATTTTTTACACAGAACTGATACGTGCTGTGTAGTATTGCACCTGCAGCTCTGAGTTAATTCAAACATCTACATGAAAAATTTTAAAAGGGAGTTCAGTCCTGTTGTATTATAGGACTCAGATTATAAACTATTTAGTTCTTTTAATACTGGTATTAAATTACCTTCAAGTTCTCGAATTTGGAAAGAGCAGAAAGCAATTGCAGTCGAAATTCTGCAGCACAGAAGAATTTCAGCAGCTTGCTATCCCTTTTTGTTTTAGAATGTGTAGTCACAAGACTCTTTCCAGGTGCCAGTCAGCCTGACTATGGTGCAAAATGGCAATTTGCTTAACTAAGATGCCAAACATGTGCACTTTAATCTAGAAGGGGCTAGATCATGTGAGAGATAATCATGTGACTTATCATGTAATTTAAAATGTATTTGAATTCCTTATTTTTAAATTTTAACTATAGTGACTTATAGTTTTAAAATTCTCATGTGGATTCTCAAAACATACCCTAATTTATAAGTGTTCAGTTGGGGGGGGGGCTATACTAAAAACTACTGGTGTCTTATCAGAAGTAAGTACCGCAGAGCTATCTACTATTTCTTTGAGTAATTTGTACTATATTTTAGTTCAGTCCCCTATATTTTAATCCCCTTAAAAGTCCAAATATAACAGGAACTTTAGGGGTACCGAAGTCATAGAAATAAAGCAAATAGCACTTTTCCCAAATAGCTCAAGCAAAGTCGGCTTGCCTGAGGCTCACAATAGTGCAACAAATCACCCCAGTGTCCACTCCCCATCCTATAGAGTCAAGCAAAATCAGACCCTATGTAGAAATGACAGCAAGGCCACAGTTAATCATACAAAGGTATAGAAACTTTTATAAAGAAAATAAATGTAAAATGTTTAAGTCATAGAATCATAGAACCATCGAGCTGAAAAATCCATGGACAAAGACCGTAGTGTCAGTTGATAAAGTCCATAGATATTAATAGATAATCGAGTCTCTTCTTACAAAGGTAGAGACAGGGCAAGATTATCTCCCAATGGTTTTAGTTATCATTTTTCAGTGCCATACTCTGTAGTACTGTTCCCTGGATGAACCTTCCACAAGGCTTTCTGTTTAACTCCATGGACGGGCATCATCTCCCAGCCACAGGACTCCTTCAAACAGAACAAGAAAGCCACATAAGTATCTATGGAAAGTGCTGTACACAGAGCAATTCAAGCAACTGTGGTATACCTCTTCAAAAAACTCAGCATGCCTTGTACAGCTCCTGCTTCTGTGGTTTGTCCTCAACACATATAGCATGCAGTGGCCATCTTGGAATATGGGTCCAGTGTGTTCATTTTAGAATGTGTCAGATGTACACAAAACGTGGTTGGCATATTTGATTTCAGATTGTGGTGGCAACCTTCAATTTCAGAATGTGGCATGGACACAGAATCTCAGAATGTGACAATAACTCATTTTTAGTATGTGGTATTGACATGCAATTTCAGAATGAGGCAAGGATGCATAATTTTAGAACGTAACTTGGACATGCAACTTTTGAATGTGGCAGCAACACTCATTTTCAGAATGTGGTGGGGATGTGCAATTTTGGAGTATGGTGGGAATGCACATTTTCAGAATGTGACAATGATGTGGAAGTTTACACACAATTTTAGAATGTGGCAGGCAGGTGCAATTTTAGACTGTAGAAGAGACATGCAGTTTAGGAATGAGGTGGTGTTGCACAATTTTTGAATGTGGCAGTGATGCTCAATTTCAGAATGTGGTGGTGACACACAATTTCAGAATGTGGCAGTGATACACAATTTAGGAATCTGGCAGTGACGCACAGCTTCAGAATGTGGCACTGATACAGAATTTCAGAATGTGGTGGTGATGTATAGTTTTAGAATGTGGAGGTAACCCACAGTTTCAGAATGTGGCAGTGACGCACAGTTTCAGAATATGGTGGTGACGCACAAATTTTGAAAGTGGCGGTGACACACAATTTTGGAATGCGGAGGTGATGCACAGTTTCAGAATGTGGCAGTGACACATAATTTCAGAATGTGGTAGTGACATACAATCTCAGAATGTGGCGGTGATGCACAATCTTGGAATGTGGCAGTGACGCTCAGTTTCAGAGTGTGGTGGTAATGCACAGTTTGTGAATGTGGCAATGATGCACAGTTTCAGAATGCGGCAATGACACAATTTTGGAATGTGATAGTGACAGTTTCAAAATGTGGCATTGAAACATAACTTTAGAACATTATGTGGATGTGCAATTTTGGAATATGGCTGGGACACATGATGCCAGATTGTGGTGGGGATGTGATGCACAATTTTGAAATGTGGGGAGTGTGTACAATTTAGGAATGTGGCAAGGACATGCAGTTTCAAAATAAAATGGTGTGTCTTATCACATTCTGACAGTGTACAGTCTTACTATATTCCAGAATTAGCCAGTCTTGCTAAATTCTTCAACGTTTGCCTCTGTCGCATTCTGAGATCCTGCTACATGCTGAGATTGCATGTCCTTCCCCCTGATATTCTAAAATTGTGCACCACTTTGACATTCTATGCCTTGGTTCAGTGTTGCATTTTGAAACCTCCTCCTGATGCATTCTAAAGTATAGTACCATGCATCTGAACATTCTGGAAACACAAGCACTGAAAACAACCCTGGGTCATTTTTTTTCAATGATTAACCTCCATCCTGCCACCGACAAGTTAACTCGTCATTCTGTACTGCAGTCACTGTCGCCTCCGACAAGTTAACTCGTCCGTCTACACACTTTTATTTGGAGCTCCAGAGCATTTACACAATTTCCCCTTCATGAAATCTGCCTAGCGCTAGGCAAAGTTAGGAGCAGGGACCGTCTTGCATTGGCAGTTAAATTATCCAATCACTGCCCTCCGCATCATACAGGCATTTTATTTGACCTAATGTTGCAGCTTCTTCTCTCACTTGCCAAGTTCCTCTGTGGACTGCATTTCGTCTCAGAACGTCCTCGATTGTGTTTGTGTTCATCAGAACCTGCCCAGTCTAAAGATGCTCCAAAGAACTACAGACTGTTTTGTGTTGTCATTGAAATTGAGATATATTGTGAGGTCAGTTTGTTTTTATTTCAAGTTTATCAGGGATATGGACGACAGTTGCTGTCCCATCTTGGCCCCTACAAATTACATCAAATATAGGAAAATAACATTTTTGTAAGGTGACCATAATCCTGTGATTTTGTGAGGGAAAAGGAATGGAAATTGAGTACGGCAGTGTTTTTTCCCATGATTTCACTTCACGTACTGTAATTTGTATTGCCGCAGTCTTTTTTTTCAGTTTTAGTGACATACGGTAAAGAAATACTGATATTCATCAAACATATGCGTCCTCCCTGCACAAATTAGTTTACTGTATATGCTTTTTTACAGCATACCTGCACTGCATCGAGCATTTTGTTTATGTATTTATGGGAATGCAGCACACTTTTTGTTGGAAAGTGAAAGTTCACTGGAGCGGGGAAAAAAAGATTAGTCTACATCATCCATGATTTTGTTTTGTTTTTGTGATTAACCATTTATAGGACAGCAGTGACCATGTAAATGATTTTTCATGTGTTCTTGAGTAGCAAAGTAGATCACCCAAGTTGTTTCTTGATTAGTTGCTTTTACATGTTTTGTGCATGATTTGAAAATCAGCAATGGCGCATTTAGAATCCCCACAGCTCCCTCTTTACTGCCTGAAGCATATGTGCATGCGGTGTAATTTGGTATCTTTCAGGAGCTGGTGGTTATGGCAAAATCTGTCTGAAGTGGATTTACTAGGCTGAGATATTGTACTGAGAAACAGAAATGATATCTCTCCACATTTTTTTTTTGATCAGATTATATCTTGCACGGCATTTCAAGTTGGGTGTAGCGATTTGGTGGTGTGCGAATCGAACTGATTTCAGCTAACATTCCTAGTGGTGTATCAACATTCCAGATAGCTGATAGTGTTTATGCTAATTGTTTTGACTAATGCGAGTGTACGACATTTTGTGATATGTTATCCTAAAATTTTAAGTGTCTGAGAGGCAAGAAAAGTTGAGGTAAAGTACAGGCAACCTGTTTGTTGAGAACCTACCCCCCTCCCCCGCAAATAACCACAGCTCGGAGAGATACACTCTGTACATGTCCCTGAACCTGGTAAATCATTAGTTAGTCTGTGTTTGGAGGTGGGTGGTCAGCATGATTCCATGACCCTCCCCAGCTGCCAGTACGTTTCTGTTTTATTCTCCTCCAATTTCCTATGAAGTCTGCAGTCCATTGGTGTGCTTTATCTGGGGTCCACTTTCTATCAGCAGTGCAGGAGAAGGTATGGGGGAAGATAGTAGGAAATGTATCTGTGGTCCATTTTCTATCAGCAGTCTCTCAATGTGGGACAGTAGTTTGTTTGTGGTGCTTGGAGAGTCAGCAACTCGGGGGGGGGATAGATAGTAGGTATGACAAGTCTGCCCTCGGTGACACACAACTTATCTTGCCAATAAAGTAATCACAAAATTCTGAGGATCAAAGAGATATTGTCAAGGTCAAAAATAAAGTATATTTTTGCCTCAGTGTGGATTTGTGTAAACATGCAGGGTCAGGGCAGATTGATAAAAAAATATATTTTGAGTTCTGCTATCCAGAGGTGAGAGAGGGTGAGGTTTCTTTGGACTGGTCATTTTTATAAGCCACACAGATCAGCGAGTGTACAAAAGGTACATGGAGGGAGCTGGGGGGGGTTCTTGTCACTGCCTACGGCTGCCATCATGGGCATCTGTATGAGGAAGAGTTAACCTTGGTGTGTTTGAATATTTCCAGTTCAGACTCTTAACAAAGCCAGCTTAGACTTGAAGGGTAGCCAGCCCAAGGTAGACAGGACAGTGCAGTGATGATGCTGTGCATGAGTACAGATGGATAACAACTTCTTGCTTTCTACTGGTGATGCCTCTCCCTATGCATCATGTGTGCAGTACTCCAGATGGAATCTCACCAACTGCAGTGTTGAGCTGGGGGACTGCTGGATGTATCAGTGACAAGGAGGTCAAGCCAGCAGGCTTGGAAGTTCATGGGATGCCTAGTGTGCTACCAGATGGCTCTTCTTACAGAGGTGCTTGAGGGAGTTAGAAAGCAGCTGGAAGAAATGGGAGGAAGATATAGAGGTGGTGTGAGATGTAGAGAGCAGGGAGATACCAGGTCTGTGGCATGTAAAGACAAATGAAGGTTGGCACCCAGAGGGAACATATGGCCTCTGTTAGAGGTGTCCCAAAAGGCAAAAATGTCAAAATAAGCAGGCTGACTTCTGTGGTTGTCCACAGGGAATAGGGATGGGGAAGGGGGAGGTGGGGAATTTTGAGGACTGGCATTAGGTTTATTAACCATTTTAATCCACTACATCTGGTAGAAGAAGTGGAGAGCATTGGGGGAGGATGTAGCTAGGGCAGGGGTGGATAAGGAGGAAAAGAGAGAAGGAGGCAAGTGGAAAGGCCAGGACATCAGGAGGAGCAGTGAGGGCATGGAGTGCGAGTAAGCAAGGATATATCGGGGGATACGGACAGACTAAGGGGATGGTAGGAGGGCATGGAGGAGGATCGGGTGAACAAGGGGGTGACTGCAGCACTTGATGGGGTATGGTAGACAGGGAGGGGAAAAATGTGGATGGGATGGGAGGGGTTTGGAGCCAGGCTACTTCAAGTGATGGGGCAGATGGGACAATAAAGAGAACGAGACGGGAGTTAGGGATACAAGAAAGGATACTTGGGGGAGGGGTCTGCATATGAGGGGGTGGTCTTGAACAAAAGGGAGAGGACTTCTGCCAACACTGGATTTTGGGGGGGAGACAGTGACAAGAGGGACACCCCGAGGGTAGTGGACACATGGAATAATCTGTCACTTGAGGTGGTTGGAGCTAGTACAGTGGAGGGATTTATACATGCCCGGAACAGGTATAAGGGAACCTTGGAAGTTGGAAGGAGCGGTGAGAAGCTAATGGCAAGGTAGGGGCAGAAAACGTCCCTCTTGGCCCATCGAATCTGCTCCTTCCCCCTCCTTACTGTCCTCATGGAGTACTGTACCGACGTCCCTTCCATCAACCGCTGCACAGATATTGGTGTCATAGACTAAAAGCCTGATCTTACTTGTAACCCCCCTACAAATGGGGGTTCCTGGAAGTCTTCTTTGGGTGTGCCTAAATGCCCTCTGCCAGGCTTAAATCCTGTATCTTAGTGCTTTAAAAGTGTTTATGTTAGAAAGCACTGGCTCCAGCCAGTAAGTCAGCCCCTGGCTCCTCTCTGGGGACAACAGCGTGGCAACCGATAAGTCTACTACCCAGAGCAGAGGTACTCCCCGGCACCAGGTTGATAGGCGGTCAGGGGCTCCTCCCCCGCCTGCCTCCACCTGCCAAGGCAGCCATTGGTGATGGTTGCACTGGTGTGGTTTCCCCCGTCTGGGCCTATCGGTGCCTCGCCCGGCGTACGTTGGGACCAGAGGGAGAAGGCCCCTTTATCTCCTCTTCCTCCACTTCTCCAGCAGGTACCTTCGACTACGACAGCGGTGCACCCCTTGATGTTGTTGTCCTCCCTCTCTCCTGTCTTCCAGGGAGTACATGTTCAGTGCCCTCAACGTCTCCTAGTATGCCTTGCCCTGCTGACTGGCTATCATCTTTGTAGCCTTCCTCTGGACCTTCTCCAGCAGGTTGATGTCCTTTTTGAGGTGTGGGCACCAGTACTGTACTCCATACTCTAGATACGGCCTTACCAGTTACCTGTACATAGAGGATAATGGCTGGGGATCAAGTGATAACCACGCTGTAATCACCTCAAGTGGTTGCTAGGGCAACATGGTAAACCTCGAGAGAGCAGCTCCATAGAAAAGGAGCTTCAGGAGCCAAGAGCGGTCACAGTCGCCTTATGCTCTATGTACCACACCAGACCAAAGCAACACGTTGGGTCAGATTTCTCTCGTCAAACAGGAAATCCAGGCTCTACTGCATAAAGCAGCTATAG
The DNA here is from genome assembly GCA_016271365.2 of Neoceratodus forsteri. Lineage (NCBI taxonomy): Eukaryota > Metazoa > Chordata > Ceratodontiformes > Ceratodontidae > Neoceratodus > Neoceratodus forsteri. The sequence continues at coordinate 509,963,168 of JADMNL010000023.1, read as the reverse complement.
AGCCCGTTCCTCCTGAGCAGATGGGAAGGTGATTTTATTCCCACTTCTTAGTTCCAAAAAATATGGGAGATCTAAGACTGATCCTAGATCTCAGCATGCTCAACCTCTTCATGTAGTACAAGAGGTTTCACATGCTGTCTCTACAGGGACTGTTGCCCCTGCTTCTCCCCAGTGGTTGGCTGTGCTCCCTTGGATATGCAGAATGCCTACCTACATATCCCTATCCTCCCGGCCCACCACTGCTTTCTCGGGTGCTCCTTTCTGGAGGACTATTTTCAGTTGAAAGCCTTTCCATTTGGCCCGTCTTCAGCACCTCGGGTTTTCATTAACTGCTTAGCAGTGGTAGCAGCGTTTCTTCACCACAAGGGCATTTATGTGTTACCATACCTGGATGACTGGCTTTTTTCAGCCCCCTCACCAGACAGCCTGAAGGAGTCCCTCTCCTTCACTCTGGACCTGTTCTCCACTCTGGGAATTTCTGTCAAACTTCCAAAATCCCAGCTACTACCATTCCATTCCCAGTGGATGGAGTCCTGTATGACCTCTCAAAACTGAACACGAACAAGATAATGAGACCGGATCGCATACACTCAAGGATATCTAGAGAACTGAGTGAACAGCTAGCAGTGCCTCTTGGCAGCCTCATTCAATGAGTCACTCAATACAGGCGTGGTTACACCATACTGGAGGAGGGCACATGATCTTACTTTGAGGTGGAACTCTTGCAGCAGGAAATGCTCCTTGCCTGCCCCCTTTCCTGTTCTGCGTGGTATTGGAGGGTATGGGGGGCCAACTGGATACCAGGATATTTTAACAGTCTCAGAAATCACAAATATTCCTGACATCAGTTAGGCAGTGTGTGTATAGGCCAGTCAGAATGGAAGTGATAATCCCTCTGTATAACTGCTTGGTTAGGCCACACCTCGAGTACTGTGTGTAGTTTTGGAGGTCACACTTAAAAAGGGACATTGCACTCCTGGAGAGGGTCAAGAGTAGGGCAATCAAAATGATCTGGGTCTTGAGGGAAAGGACCTATGAGGAGAGACTCAAGTAGCTCAACATGTACACGTTGGAGGACGGGGGAGGGGGAGAGACATGATTGAGGTCTTCAAGTGCATAAAGGGGATAAATAGGGGAGGCTCAGTTGGTGTGTTCCCAAGGGGGGCAACCAGATGGCACAGGTGGAAGCTAGAAGGGGGAACCACTACCACCAGGGACAGGAGTGGTTGGAGGTTGGACTGTAGATGGGAGGGCGGGGGGCACACTAAGCACCAGGGACATGGGCATATCATGGACAGCCCAAGGATTGGTATGAAGGGGCTGCCCTCTGCTAACTGGCCACAGGCCCTACATGGGGCATCTACCATGCTGGCAGGCTGTGATAAGGGGAGGAACCACTAGACACCAGGGCATGGGATGATGGCGATGGGGTCAGCCATTGAGTGAGGGCAGGGATATTGTCATGGTCAAAAATAAAGCTTATTTCTGCCTCAGTGTGGATTCTTGTGAACATGCAGGGACAGGGCAGTCTGGTTTAAAAAAAAAATTGAGTTCTGCCATCCTGAGGGGAGAGACGGTGAGATTTCTTTGGACAGGCTGTGCAATGACAGGCTGGAAAAATAAATCTTTGATTTGTGCAGTCCGGGGGGGGGGGTAGAGAGAGAGGGTAGTAAATAAATTTTTCAGCTTTGGGGGGGGAGACAACTGGGGACAAAAGAGACATTTTTGTAGTCTCAAATATCAGAAATAAAGTATATTCTTGGCCTCAGTGTTGCTGTCTGTGTTCAGATGGGGCAAGATCATACTGGCAAAATCTTCTTTTGACTTGTGCCATGCAGCATGGTTCAGGGATGATAGAGACTACAGGGAACTAAAGAAATATTTTTCAGTCACATAAATCACAAATGAAGTTTATTCGTGGACAAAATGTGGGTTTTTGTGTACATGCTGGGGAATGGCAGGCAGGTAAAATAAATCTTTGACTTGTGCAGTCCGGGGCGGGAGGAGAGTCTATTGGGGTCCAAACAGAGGATTTTCTGCCACAGTTGGTAGATATCTTTGTTCATAAAAGGTGGTCGTGGGTGGGCTGATATGAGTGTAGGGTGGCCGACTGGGGGATGCAGATTTAGGGATTGGGTAGTGGTCTGGGGGCATTTCAGTGTCGGGAGGGGTGTGTGTGTGTGTGTGTGTGTGTGTGTGTGACAGCATTAAGGACGGCCAGATAGAGTGGGGACACTGGTCTAGGAACGGTACACAGAAGGGGAGTTGTGTATGGTGTTTTGAACTTATTTTATCTTTTGCATTTCTGGGGTATTTTTTTCACCGGCTTTTCAACATAGCATAGCATTTTTGGCACCTCACCTCATGAACGCTGTGAATGTCATCTTGTCAGTCAGGCCTGGAAGGTGCTTTTGTGGTTGCTGTGCAAAATCATCTTTCAGGATCAATTAACAAAATGATAGTGCTATTGTTCACGTGGTGGGGTCCCACAAAGGCCATGCTGAAAATTTGGTGTAAAAATTCCACCAAATAGTTCCACTCAAGGGGTGGGTATAAGGAGCAGTGATAGAGGTAGGGTAAGGGCAGGATTGTATTGATGGGGCGCAACTGACAGACCTCAACAGTAGGATAAGGGTCTTGGAAGAGAAGGGTGGGGGGAGAGGAGGAATGGAGAAACACAACCCCTATACAGGAAAAGGAGAGCAAGCCGGGGGGGGGGGCACAGGGGAGAGGAAAATAAGTGATAATGGGTAACAAGCGAACCGGTAGATTGTGGAGTGAGCTCCAAAACCATGGAGCACAATATTCAAATTCTTGGGAATATTTCTGTAACCACTAGGTGGCGCTACCCCGATGGTCACTACCTCTACCTGCACAGTTGCCTGCAGGTTGAGGAGCCTGAGCTCACGGCAGCACATTCCAAGTGTCCACAATCCTCTCTGTGAAGTGCTTTCTGACCTCCCTCCTAAACCTCCCACCCTCCAGCTTAAGACTGTACCCCCTCATGTTGTGGTTGGCACTCGGCTTAGAGAGACTTTCCTTATTAACCTTATTTATCCCTTTCAAGTACTTGAAGGTCCCAAATCATGTCCCCTCTGTCTGCCATTTTCCAGGGAGTACATGTTCAGTGCTCTCAACCTCTCCTTGTATGCCTTGCCCTGCTGACCAGCTATTATCTTTGTAGCCTTCCTCTGGACTCTTTCTCTCTTCCATGTTTAGGTGGATGTGGGATGTGATTGAAAAATCCACTGTTTCCAACTGTGTTCTGTGCCTGTCTGAGTGCCCTAGAGTGACTCTTTTGCCAGTGTGCACAGGGTGCCAGCAGAAAGCTCCATCGAATGTTCCTCCCTGTAAGAGGCCCATGTTTTGAAGGTTCTACTGGTTTCCCTGGAAAAGAAGGACCACCTTAGAGAGTCCTCGGCCGAAAAATCTACTCCTTCCAAGAAGCATAAGGAGAAATCTAAGGAGTGGGAGTGCAAGGCCCAGCCGCCACACAGAAAATCTGACAGTGAGTCAGGCAAGGCCGCAGAGGGTCAGCCGGTCATTGGCTCCTCCGACTGCACCGCTCCAGCTGGTAAGTCAGACCCTGGCTCCTCTGGGGACTGCGTGGCAGACAATAAGTCTACTATCCTGGCAGAGGGTACTCCCCGAGCACCGGTTGATAAGGCGGTCAGGGGCTCCTCTCCCACCTGCCTCCACCTGCTAAGACAGCCGTCGGTGATGGTCGCACTGCTGTGGTTTCCCCCATCAGGGCCTATCGGTGCCTTGCTGGATGTATGACTGGACCAGAGGGAGAAGGCCCCTCTCCCTTCTCTTCCTCCACATCTCCAGTGGGTACCTCCGGCTACAACAGTGGTGCACCCCTCGACATTGTTGGGTCTCCGGGGTCAACTCTGCATTCCCCTCTTGGGGTCAAGGAGATGGAGGCCCCTCCTCAGCCTGCAGGCCTTAACATGGAGGCCTTTTCTCCCCCTTCGGGCGGGACTCTGGTGCTTGTTCTGATGCCAGATGTCCCGATGACAGTCTCACAACCTGGACCTATTGACCGGCCTTTGCCTTTGGCCCAAACGCCGGATCAGGTCCCGGCGCCAAGGCCCCTTCATTCTGCTCAGACGCTGGCCCCTCCATGGGCTGTCTAGGCACAAACTCCCAGCCTGTCTATACAATGGCAGGTCTGACGTGGATTCCCTCACTGCTGTATCCGATGACGGGGATGTATCCCAGACCCCGAACTGTCCCGCACTACCTACAGGGGTTTCCTGGGGACCATTGCCTGGCTGGTCCCACTGCAGATTGGAGTCATTTTGGGCAGTTCAACCCATGGTTTAGTCCCTACTCACTGTACCCAGGGTTTCAGGGATACTACCCCCCCCACTGGTGATTCCTTCTCGTTCTCCCCCAACCTTTTAGCCTCTACCAACCCCACCACCCTCTCCCCCTTCTTCGGTGGATCCGGATTGCAAGACTTTAATTCAGTGTTGGTGGAAGGGGGCTCAGTCAGAGTTGGTTTTGGACCTGGAGAGCAGACTCCCACTGCTGAGGTCTCCTATGTCCCCTTTCCCCAAGCAGCTCTTCTATTGCTACCATCTATGTCTCAGGGAAGATCCGTCAGGACGTTTCCCTTCTGGATGTCCGACACCATCCTGTTGAGGAGGCTGATGATGATGACAGTTCAGAGGGGGCTGGTGATTCTTCCAAGGAGGTCCTGGAGAAGCTCAAGGGTCCATCAGGCAAGGTATCCCAAAATTCCCTCCAGAGGACCCTGCCTTTTCGGATCTTCTCAGGTCCATGAAGGAGTATTTTGATTGGGAGTCTGAGGATCAGGATTCTATGTAGCAGAGGATCGCAGAGCACCTGGATCTAGAGTCTCTATCTCCGGTCCCCATTCCTCCATGGATTGCCCCTCACCAAGACCTCACCACTACTATCTGGCAGATGTCTCATTCCCTCCCAGCTGTCCCCAAGGGGGCAGACAGGCTCTACCGGGCGCTGAAGGATACTCCTTTTTTAAAGGTTCATCCTAAGGCTGACTCTGTGGTCATCTTGGCTGCTCATGACCACTCTTCAGCACCCAACCACATGAGCACCTCTTCTCTGGACAAAGAGTTGAGGCAGATGGACAAGTATCGGAGGAAGATTTATTCGTCGGCCACGTATGCCCTCAGTTTCCCTTAATTATGTGGCCCACATGGTGTCCCACCAGAAGGCAACCTTGGCCAGATTGGAGGCCCTAGGTACAGCCACCTCTCCTGCCTTCAAGAACCAGATGCATTCAGGGTGCCTTCCCCCTGGGTGCCCTGCCACTTCTTGACTCCCCATCCCCACTGCCTTCCCAGTCTACTAACGGGGAGTAGGTGGGGGGGGAGGTTCGCTAGCCACGAGCAGGAGTGGAGAGTGATCACCTCCAGCAAATGGGTCCTGTAACTAGTGTCCGGACACCCCAGAGTTTCTTGAAATTCCCCCAGAAACTCTGCAAAAGAGGTTCTCCTACTCCCAAGATCAGGCCCTCCTCGTGCGAGGGGAGGTCTGCTCGCTCTTGCTCAAAGAAGCCATAGAGCGCGTTCCCCTCTGCAAAAGGGGTTTTACTCTCACTTCTTCCTGGTCCCAAAAAAGTCGAAGGACTTCAGACCCATACTCAACCTGGAGGGCAGGCATGGGGGCCGTCCACTATACAAGGTCATGCTGATGTCGATCACATAACGTCGGGTGGGTGGCCCTCCTGTTGGGTCTTGCTTGAAAAGTCTGCTGTGCGGCCTGATGCCAGATGGCACCAGTCCTATATGTGATGACCTACTGAAGGCACCTCTCACTCTAAGATCTACTGTTATATGAACATACGAAATTTGCCAGCAGATAAAGGCCTAGAGGTCTATCAAGTCCGCTCAAATGTGCAGCTAGCACCCCTTATTCTGCAGCTGCCCCTCCCTTCCACCCGTCCCCTTCATTAACCCCCCCTTGTCCTGTCCCATCCTTGTTTGAAGCAGTCCACTGTTCTACTGCATACCACTTCAGCAGGTAACGCATTCTACCCAGCCACCACCCTCTCTGTAAAAAAGTGTCTCCTCATCTCCCTTCTGAACCTTCCTTGCTCCAGTCTCATATCATGGCCCTTGGTGGCCCTCCCCTCCCTTACTTTGAACAGCCCCTCTGTACCCATCTTGTTTATTCCCTTCATGTATTTAAAGGTTTCAATCATGTCACCCCTGTCTCTCCTCTCCTCCAGTGAGTACATGTTCAACTTCTTCAACCTCCTCTCGTATGATAAGTCCCCCAGCCCCTTGATCATCTTTGTCGCTCTGCGCTGCACCCCATACATTAACTTAATGTCCCTCTTCAGATACGGATGCCAGTACTGCATGCAGTACTCCAGGCGTGGTCTAACTTATGACCTATACAGTGGCAGAATCACCTCCTCCCTCCTCGAGGATATACCCCTTGCAATACAACCCAGCATTTTGTTGGCCTTTGCAGCTGCCTTCCTACATTGTGCCAAGTTGTTCATTGACCCTGTAATGAGCACACCCAGATCCTTCTCCTCCTCTGTCTGGGCTAGCTGCACTCCCCCCAGCTGGTAACTCCTCCTTGGGTTCTTCATCCCAAAATGAAGCACCTTGAACTTTTTGGCACTAAACCCCAGTTGCCACGTGTCTGACCAGGTTTCAAGCCTTGCCAGATCATCCTGCAACCCCTACCATCCCCCTAGGTCATCCACCACTGCTCCTACCTTGGTATCATCAGCAAACAGACTGATCTTGCTCTTGATGTCCCATGATATGTCTGCAATGAATATCCCAAACAACACTGGTCCCAACACTGAGCCCTGTGGAACACCGCTTGTCACTGCCCTTGGGTGTGAGAGCTCCCCACCCACCACCACCCTCTGTTGCCTTCCCTGCAGCCAATTTCCTACCCATCTTACCAGCTTTGTACCTGCCCCTGTGCCTACTAACTTCCTTCCCAGCCTTCCATGTGGCACTGAGTCGAATGCCCTACTGAAGTCCAGATGCAGGACATCCACTGCATGGCCCCTGTCCAGTTGCCTAGTTACCCGGTCATAGAACTCAACCAGGTTGGTTTGGCAGGATCTGCCACATATGAAGCCATGCTGTCTGCTGTCCTGTAGTCCTTTGGCCTCTAGGAGGGCCACCAGCCTCTCCTTCAGGATAGTCTCCATTAGCTTACCCAGGATGGATGTGAGGCTCACTGGTCTGTAGTTTCCCGGTTCATCCTTGGGGCCACTCTTGTGGAGGGGCACCACATGAGCCACCCTCTAGTCCTGAGGTACACACCCTGAATGTAGTGAGACATTAAATAGGTCTTCCAAAGGTCCTGCAAGGTCCTCTGCCAGCTCCTTCAGTACCCTGGGGTGGATGCCATCTGGGCCTGGCGCCTTGTCCACCCTCAGTGCCTTCAAACCCTCTCGAACTCTGCTGTCCATGATTTTCCCATCTGTCACCACTTCCCCCCCTGTTTCTTCCATTTCTCCCAACTTGGGTGTCACCCCCTTCTTCTCTTTAGTAAATACTGAGCAGAAGTACTCATTTAGTGCTTCCACCTTATCGCACCCTGCTTCCACCCAACCACCCTCCTTCCTAATCCTTACTATGTGGTCCTTACAACTCCTTTTCTCCCTGATGTACTTAAAGAAGTCCTTCTCCCCCTTCTTAATGCCTTGTGCCAGCCTGAGTTTCGTAGATGCTTTGGCTCCCCTTACTGCCCTTGTCTCCTCCTTCGATTCTGTCAAGTACTCTTCCCTGTCCTCTCCCCTCCCTGTTTTCTTATACTTCCTAAAGGCAGCACTTTTCCTCCTTACCTTTTCCATGACCTTCTTGCTCAACCAGATCTGTTTCTTAGCCCTAGTCTTCTTGCTCTGGGCTTTGCAGCAGGTTTTGGTTGTCTCCACTATCCCCAGCTTTATGAGCTCCCACCTCTGGTTAGTGTCCATACTAGACTGAATGCTGGCCAGGTACCCTTTTACAGAGTCAGACTGGGGTACAGAGGGCCCACCTGGAAAGAAGATACAAGGGCCTACCTGGAAAATCAGTAGAGGAGGGCCCAGGTTAACACACTCATATCAATATTCCACTTCAGTCTGATAAACTAGCTCTGCGTTTTCATCTTACATTTATCAACAGTGTCCCAGATACCCCATTTAATTAGAAAAAAGAAGATAAATGCAAACATTTTCAGAGTTCAGAAGGTAACCACTTACCCAACTGAGGGGGGCCCACCTGGAAATTTCCAGGTATCCAGGTGGGCCAGTCCAACCCTGCCCTTTTACCACTTCCCCCATCCTCCCAAAGTCGGCCCTCCTGAAGTCCAGCACTATTGTGCCAGATTCCACTCCTTCCTTGCCCATATCCAATGTGAGCCATACTGAGCGGTGGTCACTCCCTGATAGTGGTTCCTCTGCTGTAAGTTCTCTCACAAAGTCCCCATTTGCCAGCACAAGGTCAAGGGTATTTCCTAACCTGGTTGGTTCACTGACCATTTGCAGCAGGATGCTGTCCTGGAAGGCATCCAGCAGTACCTGTTCCCTTCTGTTCCTGGTTGTTGGGGTGCTCCAGTCCACTCTTGGCATGTTGAAGTCCCCCACAATCACCACACTACCCTTCTTGCAGGTCCTCCTGATCTGTCCCGCTAGTTCCCTGTCTAACTCCTCCATCTGAGATGGTGGCCTGTACACCACTCCATTCTAAGAATCCTATTCTTGGAATCCTGGATTTGTATCCAAAGTGACTCCGTACTACCCTCCTCCCCTTCCTCCCTTACACACTTCAGTCCTTCCTTCACATATAGTGCCACCCCACTCCTTTCCCAATCACCCTGTCCCTATGAAATAACCTGTACCCTGGTACAGACAGATCCCAGTCATTGTATTGGGTGGCCCATGTTTCCGTGATGGCTGCAATGTCCACCTCTCCCTCTGCCATGAAAACCTGTAACTCTGCAGTTTTCCTCCCAAGGCTCCTAGCATTAAGGGTAACCACCTTCCACCCTTTTCTCCCCCCTCCCATCCTGCCTTCCTTTCCTATGGTATGGTTATGGTAAGTTCCTACGTAACTCTACTTTCCTGGTTTCAGAAAATATGGAGGAGGATTTTCTTTCCAGAGGGTTATAGGTACAAAAATTACAAAAAGTTTATTCATGTACTAAATGTGGCTTTTATGTACAGTCCAGGCAATAGCAGGCTGATGAAAATATCGATCCTAGGTTTACATGGTGCATGAAGTGAATCCCATAAAAGGGCAGGAAAGGGGGCATATAAAGGAGGGGGGGTTAGTAGGATAGTGTATATAGGTCAGGCATGGGCAGACATAAAATACATATTAAACTTGTGACATTCACAGGGGAAAGAGGGGGGAGAGAGAGAGACTACAGGGCACCAAAGAGATAACTGTACAATTTTAGAAATTACATAAAGTATATTCTCCTCAGTGTGACAGTTTGTGTATTGGCTGGGCAATTGCAGAACTGTTAAATATGTAGGCCAGTGAGCCAAAATTTAAACTACCAGCAGTACTATCAAGGACATGCCCAGCAGCTTTCAGGAACCTTGGTACTAGGAGAGCTGTAATTGCTTCTCACCACTCCACCCTGGCCCTGACCGGTCTCCAACCTCTATTAAATAGCCAGAGGGAGTGGAGTCAGGAGATAAGGGTGGCCAGATCTAGGTGCTGTAGAACCTGTTTATTGTGTAGCACTGTATCTTGGATCAGTTGGGATTCTGGTGGTGGGGTGTGCTGGCAAAGTCCAATACAGGGAGAATTTATTGTACTGGAAATGGAGAATCCCAAGAGGGGGAGGTGACAGCAGGGTCGGCTCCCATTTTGGGGGCTGACTAAATGAACAGACATGAAAAACCAATAGAAAAAGGAGTTTTGAGGCCTGCACCTGGGAGCTGTGCTTGGCTAAAGCAAGTAAAGTGAAAAAAAGTCAAATGCCAGCACAAGCTACTCACAGCCACCGCTTAGTCATAGGGGGCATGAAACGCCTTGGGAACTTCACTTGTTTGGTGTAGAAGGGAGCAGCTTACATGGAAGCATTGTGCAATTGAATAAAATGAAGCACTTGCAGCACTTTAAAAAAGGCCTTTCGCTACATTTTTTCTTGACACCAATGAATGCGTTATGTGTGATGGTGCTGGGTCTCGCATGAAGGGGTGGAGCCCCTGGACACCAGGTTTGTGTGTTGGGCGGTGCTGGTGGTGCAACACCTGGCACCATCCTACAAGTAACATTCAGTGGTATTCAGTGGCTCAACTCCAGCCTCTGAGAACCTGCACCATCACACACATAATGCATTGTGTGATGTCCCCATCTTACAGAGGGCCATTATTTTTTTACATACCCCCATCACACATACACACACTCTAGGATGACCATTTAAAGGATATGTGATGGGATGTTTTTACTGCCACACTTTGTCTTCCCACAGGAAAGCTCCTGATTGGACATCTTACTGATCGACAAGAACATCTGTCTCGTAGAGTCCTGTCTCAAGCTTTTCAGAGATTTTCGAACATCAGTTTATTCACTTGCCAAGGTTAGTTCTATGCATTACATGTTGTTGCACTTGATATGGGAGGGAATTGGGGTATAACAGAACAGGGTATGATTGTGTACTGGCAGGGCAAGGGGGGATAGAGAGAGAGGTAGGAGGAGAGAGAGAGAGATACACGGGGGGGGAGAGAGACACACACGCGCGCGTGCACACACACACACACCTGAGTTCCCAGACAGATATGGTTCCCTCTTCTGCAAGGGCTAGCGAGCGAACCACCACTCGTCTTCGATTCAGCTTGCACCTTCATAAGAAAACTGGTATAATTCACCCCAAACTTGGGCCATTGTACCTGCATGCCTGGCTCCTAAGGACATAGCAATGTCTTCAGGGGATCAGAGTCATTTTTTACAGTCACACAAATCACTGGAAAAACACATTTTTGACATGCCATCCGGAGATGGTCTCATCTCTAAGGAGGGTCATTAGTGGTGTCTCTCAGGGATCAGTCTTTGGGCCCCTCCTGTTCAATGCCTATGTCTCTGACATAAGGAAGGGTATCAAGAGTGAAATGAGTCAAGCTCATGGGTGGAAGCTGGGGGGGGAGAGATGGGAGGAGGTGCTACTTCACTGAGAGGGTGGTGGAACCATGGAATGTGCTGCCCAGGAGACTAGTGGAGGCAGAGACTGTGGAGGGGTTCAAGAGGGGTTGGACAGGTGTAGGAGAAGAGGTGTGCTAGCACAGTCCGATACAAGAGGAGTTTATTGTATTGGAAGTGGAGAAACCCAAGGGGGTGGAGGGGGGACAGCAGGTTCAGCTCCCAGTTTGGGGGCTGACTAAATGAGCAGACATAAAAGACCATTAGGCCTACTTTGCTGGCATTTTTGGGAGGGCTTTAAGCCTGAATTTTGATGGGCAGAGCAGCAACGTCACTCCCCCATCAAGCTTAAAAGGCCACACATCCTGGGCCTTGCTAGGATTCATCTTTTCGTTACAGCTGGTGGCGCCGCTCTTCCTATCTCCCATTCTGCCCATCTCCCTATTTTTGCGGTCACCTCTGGCCATTTGTCTGCTCTCTGCATTACTCACTTGCTCCACCGTTCCTGCATTTTCTCTCCCCTTCTGCTGCTTCCCAGCTCGCTTTTCCTCCTTTTATTGGCTTTGGTGTCAGTCCCTCCCCCCACTTGCCCTGCTTCTGCCTTGTCCTGTTTCCTATCTCTGTGCTATTCCTTCCCAAACTCCTCTCTCCTACTTGTGCTGTCTTTAACCCTCCACCACCACTTCTCCGTCCTGGTTAATAAAGGGGGATGACATGAATGTAAGGTGGTCGAGTTGGGGGACGAAGATCTAGGGGTTGGCTAGTGGTCTGGGTAGGGGTCCAATGTCAGGAAGAGTGATCAGAAGGGGGTAAGTGACAGCATTGAGGAGGGTCAACTAGGGGGAATGTATTCAGATTAGGAGTCTGTGGAGTGGTCCAGAGTGAAACGGAGGGATTATTGACAGGTAAGGAATACCTGGCCCATCTAGTCTGCTTGTACTGGATTTCTGCTTCTGACCCACCTGCTTTTGTGCACCCTATGGTTCCCCTCTGCCTTTTCCAAGGATGATTGAATCCATCCACAGTCTCCCCCTACACACACACACTCACCTTGTTTATACCTTTTGATGTACTTGAATATTTCTTTCATGTCCACTTTTTCCCTCTTCTCTTCCGGCGAGTACATATTGAGGTCACTTAAGTTCTCATAAGTCTTGTGTTTCAAGCCATGTACCATCTAAGTCTAATGTACTCCATGTAAGGCCTGACCATGGTTTTATAATATAATGGCATCTTTTCCTTTCTCCTGCTGGTGATACCCCTGCCTATGCATCCCTGCACATCACTGGCCCATCCCAGCTACTTTGGGGTTATAGGCCTTGGGATGTCTTGGTTCCGTGCTGTGGAGATCTGTGTATCCTCACTGAGACACTCATTGCTCATTCCGAGCATAATCTCAAAGTGTGCTCCTGGAATTTCAAGGCATTCTTAGCCCTGATCAGAAGGTGGCGCATATACTGCCTGTCCACAAGGGGGGGATCAAGGGAGGTGGCAGGGAACTACAGGCCTGTCAGCCTGACATCGGTGGTGGGCAAGGTGATGGAGGGCATTGTCAAGGAGAGGCTGGGGGGGACCTGTTTAAATCACGACCCACTATAAGGTCACAACACATTCACATGTAAGGAAATTCAATTGTGGCAGTGCTTGGTTTATGAGGGTATTGGGAGGCCATTGATGTGGTCTGTTAATCACCCTCTAGTGGCATAATGTGGCACGAGACATGCCCCTAAAGGGTGATTAATTGACCATTAACATAACCTCTGGGAGTGCCTTATTGCTATTATAATAAAAATGTTTGTTCAATATATGGGTAAACTGTACAAGTCTATTAATAAAAGATTAACATAAGGCTGTTAGAATGTTTACAGCCAATCAGAACGCTTCATTTCTCAGACCATTGTTATAATTGTGTATAGTCCGGGCAATGGCGGACTGGTAAAATAAATATTTGACTTGTTCAGACGGGGGGGGGAGACAGACTATTGGATAGAAAATATACATTTTTACAGTGACAGAAATTAGTGGTAGGGTCTGGTATGGGAAGGTGTGTGTACTGACATTGTACACGGGGAAATGCTTAACTTATTTATTTGCTTTTGTTTACCGGGTGCACACACTAGACAACCAGGTGCCTATTTTCATTCTTCTCAGCTGCCATCCCCTCCGTAGGATGTCATGATGCCAGACCCCCAGCAAATCTATAAGGATGGCGGGTCTGGCCTTGATTACCTCGCTGCTGGATCTGATGACGGGGATGTATTCCAGACCCAGCTTTTTTGGACCTTCTGGCTCCTTTTGTTTGCTTCGGGGTCAGAAGGGGGCAAGTGACAGCACTGAAGAGGGTCAACTAGGGGGAATGTATTCAGATTAGGAGTATGTGGAGTGGAGAACCATAGTAACTTTCTTGTTCTCTTGCCTTTGAATACCAATCTGATGCACTGGTTTGTTACTTCCATTAAGGCTTCCTTTAGATGCTTACACTGTTCTTCCACTCCCCCTCCTGCCCCCATTTTCTCCAGAGCTCTTTTGAGACCTCTCCCTATTTCAGCAAAGTCAGCATTTTTGAAATCCAAAACCTTTGTCATAGTATGACTTGAGTTAGTATTTATCCTTATGCTAAACTAAACTATATTGTGATCGTTGTATCCCAGTGTGGGGGAGTTTTGATAGAGTGAGATTAACTACCATGCTATATTAGGATGTTATGGCACATGTTATCAAAGTGCATGTTTGGACGATTTGACAGTCGAACTGTGATTCTGTGATGGCACAAATTATGAAGGTGCATGTTGTGCCAAATTGACAGTTGCATGTTATCAAGTTGCATATGCCAATTTGATGGTCTAAGTGAAAATTCGTGATAGCGCATGTTATCAAGGTGCATGTTGTGCCAATTTGTCAGTCGCATGGAACATTTGTGATAGTGCATGTTATCAAGGTGCATGTCGTGCCAATTTGTCAGTCGCATGGAAAATTCATGATAGCACATGTTAACAAGGTGCATGTTGTGCCAATTTGACAGATGAAGTGAACTAGATGCTTCATTTACAGAAGAGGTGCAAAGAAGGAATTTCATTAAAAGGGTCAGTGAATGAACTTAACTGATTGCCCAGGCAACAATGGGCTAGTGAGCCAAAAAGGAATATCACCTATCCCAACTGTGATACTACAGTCACTTGAAAATTGGCCATCTAGGCAGAGAGCACTAGTCTTTCTAATCATCTTTACTAAAAACAAATTTTCTTCTGTTAACTAATTTTATTCCTTTATGTCACTATTAATATTATTGTTATAATACTTCTTCAACAGTAATTTTTTCTTATGCACCATTACACTCTAATGTAGTCTGATGCACCAGCAGTATCTATCCACTATAGGTTTCTTATCTCATTACTGTATCTTTTTCTTATGAACCTATTGTTGTTTCTCTTTCACATGCCTGAACATATGAGGACTCCTTCACCATCAGATAAGTATTGTTCTACTGTGAACATGTCATATGTTAATAATTTATTAAGAACTACGGATCCTTTGTGACTCCATTCCTGTATTTTATTTTTCAGTACTGACGGACATCATCCCTTCAAGATTCCTGCTTCTGACTCCACAGTATCCTGGTAAGACACTCTCCACATATTACTTGGTTGTGTCTGGTATAGGAGGGGTTGCATGGGATATGTGTCATATAATCCCAGATCTTACTTCGAGAGGGCTCTTGCAGTAGGTAATTACTTATAGAACTGACTCTGGCAGGCGGCAGGACCCCACGGAAAGATTTCTACCTAGCAGTCCCTGGCACCCAACTACCACACAAGGATGGACATTCCCTGTGCCTGTTCTGCCTAGGCCCCGATCACCCAGTCGAGAAGTGCCAGCACTGCCTCAGCTTCAACGCGGCTACCTGGAAATGGTGGCAGCAATCCCTGGAAGCCCATATTCTGAAAAAGAAGAAGATGAGTTCAATGTAAAAGGAGCTCAAAAAACGAGGCAGGCATCCACTTCCCCGAAGGCCATCGTAAGAAGGATAAGGAGAGGCACCGGAACAAGGGCTCCTCTACCGTATCTCCCTCGGGAGCCACCGGGACACAGGTAACATCCCCTCAAGGGGACCGTTCCTCAATGGACGACTCGGAGATTTGACCTGGATCTCAGTCATTCCTCTCTGAAGGTACACATGGTGGCCATCTCAGCCTATCATGTTCCCTTCGCAGACAAAACTTCTGCTCAATTGGAGGTCTCTAAGACCTTTCTCAGAGGGGTCCTCTATCTGAGGCCCCCCATCAGTACTCCCGGGTCAAGTAAGAAGTTACTCCACCAGAGGAGTAGCTGCCTCAGCAGGTTGTTTCAAAAATGTATCTGTGGCAGACATCTGTGCTGCCGCCACTTGAAATTCCGTCAATACCTTTACTAAACACTACAGTTTGGATGTTTCTGGCCCGTGGTGGGAAGACAGAGGAGTTGGGGAACTAGCAGGACAGAGAGTGGTAGCTGGGTGGAGTGCATTGCTGGCAAGAGATGGTATCCAGTAGAACAGTGGACTGCTTCTTTCTCAGTGTGAGGTACCAGTCCCCACCGGTTTAAAAAAAGTATTTTTTGACTTTTTTTTCAAACAGCCTGTAACACAGTTGGTAACCAATGGGGGGGGTGTCTTGCCTGTCTTTAAAGTTGTTAAATGCTAAATGGTTAGGATGGCTAAAGAAATAAAAAAGGAAAAACTGGGCCCACTGGGTTTCAGCACTGTAGTGAGTGTTACTGATTTTAGGCATGAGAAGTTAGTATTTCCAAATGTCAAGCACACGTCACAACAATGTAAGCATCCTATGGTGTCCAGTGGCCCCACACAAGCCCTCCCATATCAGGCCACATCACCAAAAGTGCACACCAGGTTGTTCAATGGAACCACAATTCCCTCCCATATAAGGCGCTACAACATGTTAACTGTTTCCTGGTGTACAATGGCCCCTCACAAGCCCTCCCATGCCAGGCCACACCACCAAAAAAAAAAGATTAAGTTTTCTTAAATGGACCATAATTCTCTCCCATATAAGGCACCACAACAATTTAAGCATCCAGTGGTGTAAAATGGCCCACAGCAATCCCTCACATGTCAGCCACCACCATGAATCATTCACAAATCTGGACTGTCATGTACGGTATGGGCTGCACGCCCATTGGCTCTTGCTCTGCACCAATGGGCATGCAGCCCTACCGGGCAGTCAGTCGGTGGGCGGCGGGGGCAGCAGGTGGGTGGGATGCTGCCACCCGCTGGCTGCCGGGGGAGTGGGGTGGTGGGGCTTCATGGGTGGGTGGGGTGGGGGGACACTAGCCACCAGGGAGATGTTTGGGGTGTCAATTTACATTCTGCCAGCGATGGGCATTCTGATCCACTGGACCTACGGAGATGTTCGGGTGGGGGGGCACTTTACCTGCCCGCAATCGGGCACCTAGGACATGTTCGGGGTTCAATTTACATTCTGCCCGCGATCGGGCATTACGGTCCACTGGACCACCAGGGATGTGAACGGGAGGGGGGGGAGCCACATTGATGCCCGCAATCGGGCTGGTGGGGAGGGAGTACACTATGCCCGCGATCAGGCTGGGAGGGCACAGGGACTGAGTTGGGGGCCAGCCACAGGTGGCAGCTGCTGTGTTGCGCCCTGCAATACAGCAGCTCACCTGTGGGTGGCCCTCGACTTAAGCCTTTTTTTTTGGCTCAAGGCCCTGCAGGCTCAGGTTGGTGGTTGCGCCTGCACAACTCTGCACAGCCCGGCTGAATATCGGGCTGTGCAGTTTATGCATGGTTCCTCCCCCTCCTGTTGAGCATGCATTCATTTGCATTGCGCTGTTGCTCAGCCTGTTTTCAGTGGCGCAACTGCCTCCTGCTGAATATCGCAGAATGGAGCGATGGAGGACTTGAGCATGCGCAACCCTGTTGCGCATGGTGCAACCCTTTTGAATATCTGGCCCAATTTGTTTATAACCAGGTAACATCAGGAGGCATTGACGCACACTACAGTCATAAACCTATAGTGATATATTGGGGGTTGACATTGTACACTAGCGAATGCTTAACTTTATGTTGCACCTGATACGGGATGGGATGTTTCTATTATCATTTCACTGTGTCTTCCCGTATGTGTGAAAATGAGCTTGAGTATTCCGTTAAAGATATTACATGTAACTCTTCGAATATAACTTTTTTTTTTTTTGTCTTTCAGGTTCATTCCTTGCAGTATATTTGACATAATTCAACAGAACATAGAATATTTTGTGGTACGTTTGAAAATATAAATCAGTGCACAGTGGGGAGTTGGGGAGTAGGGTTTATTGAGCCAAACTGGTATTCACATGGGCTTCATTTTTCATATTATTGTTAGAATCACCCAACAAAGATAACTTGCAACAATGATGTTTTTTTTTTGTTGTTTTTTTCTCTACACCTTACAGAATAATCATCATAGCAAAAAAAATGACTGCATTGGATGTTTTGGCTGAGATCCAGATGTGTAGCGAGTCCGATTTCTCCTAATCGCATAGTGAAGATGATGTTGAAGAAAGATTGTACAATCTGGTTCTGGTGGAAGTCCGGAATGAGTCTTCTGAAGATGAAGAAGTTACTGATCAAGATTACATGCTGGATGTGGAGCAGAAAGTTCATGAAGAGACCCCCACAACATCAGTAGGTGCAATGCATAAGAAGACTCATGGTAAAAGGGCTCGGTCATCAACAGAACAAAGCGTTAGAAGAGAAGACGAATGGGAAGAGGTGACAACAAGTGACAATGGACACCTATTCACTGCAACTTCAGGTCTCCAAGTACCAGTCCCAGAAAGTCCACTTGGATTTGTACAACTGTTTTGCCTGATGGATGAAGATTTGGAGCTTTTTGCAAGGGAAACAAATAGATATGCCAATGATTTCTTTCTGGCACATCAATTGATGAGTTGCCACCACATTCAAGGCCAGGGCTTGGAAGATGACTGACAAAGAAGAACTGAAGAGGTTTTTTGCATTATACATTGCGATGGGACTGGTAGTGAAGAGCAGTAAAGATGAATACTGGGGATTGGATGAAGTCACCTACACACCATTCTGGGGCAGTGTGATGGCAAGGAACCAATTCAACCTGATTTTTTCTTTTCTCCACATGGCTGACAACTCAAATCGGAAGCCTAGAGGGATGGAGGGATTTGATCAACTTTTTCACATTAGGGAGATACATGAGTGATTCCTGAAGAGATCATGAGAAACCTATCTTCCCGACCGAGACCTCTCCCTGGATGAAGGTATATGTCTGTGGAAGGGAAATCTAAGTTACAGAACATTTAATCCACAAAAACCAGTGAAGCATGGAATCAAGGTGTACACCTTATGTGAATCAAACTCGGGATACATATGCAACTGGCAATTCTATGCAGGCAAAGTTGACGAGGAACAGAGCAAAGGACATACATACAGAGTTTGCTTTGATCTTGTTAGAGAAGAACTGTGAGGGAAAGGCTAAAGGATTTACACAGACAGATACTACACTGGACCTCAACTCTACACAGATCTATTTTTATCTGGAGTTGGTGCAACTGGAACTGTTATGCCCAACCGCAAGGGAATGCCTCCCAAAATAAAAGACATAAAGCTGAAGATGAAAAAAAAGGTTACATTCAGGAAGACACCAATGCTCTGTATGAAGTGGAGAGACAAGCGGGACATATACATGCTGTCTACAACATCAAGTACTGAATTTGTCGATCCCGGAAGAAAGGATTGGAAGACTGGGTAGTCGATAAAAAAATGAAAATGTATACTGTACTACAACAGATACATGGGTGGAGTCGACAAAAATGATCAACTGGCAGGTTATTACAATTTTAACCGGCGATGCAAGAAGGTATGGCAGAAGGAGTTCTTTTATTTACTGAATGCCATGTTAATTCAGGAGTACATAATGTACAAGAAATTTTCCCCAGAAAGAAAGAACATGACACACTTGGAATTCCAACGAACTGTAATTAAAGAACTTGTAATGACAAGCAAAAAAATAGATGATCTTCCACAGCATAGCCAAAAATGGCAATCGACAAAAATGGATCCATGCCAATGACTGCAAGGAAAGCACTTCCCATCAAAAATACCAAGAACACCAAAGAAGCTGTACCCTACCCAAAGATGTGTGGTGTGCACAAAGAAAGGGAAGCGTAAGGAATCGACCTACTGGTGTGCAGATTGCGGCAAGGGCCAATATGTGAGATAAATCCTTCACGAATACCATTCAAAAGATGAAATATGGGATGCTCGGATCACGAATACAAGTGATAGTGACACAGAATAGTAAATCGCTTGACAGGCGCAGATTCCCGGTATCGAGACCGAGATGGCGGAGTGATCAAGATGTAAGATAGGTGGGAAATACAGAGTGCTGCATCCTGGAATGGACTGCACAAGACTTCCCTCTATCATAGTCAGCATTGCGTGTCCATTGGACACCATGGCATGTTTTATAGTTGCTGTTTCCCAGTGTGGGAAGACATGGGGTGTCCATTGGACACCATGGAATGGTTAATTAGCGTAGATTCCCGGTATCGAGACCGAGATGGCGGAGTGATCGAGATGTAAGATAGGTGGAAAATGCCGAGTACTGCATCCGGGAATGGACTGCACAAGACTTCCCTCTATCATAGTCAGCATTGCATGTCCATTGGACACCATGGCATGTTTCATAGTTGCTGTTTCCCAGTGTGGGAAGACATGGGGTGTCCATTGGACACCATGGAATGGTTAATTGGCGTAGATTCTAATAGGCCTAACTTTGTTTTACAGGGGGTCTCCTGGGTTGAACTGGTGGAACCAGCCCTGGTGGTAAGTGCAAACAGTGTGGGGAAGTGTATACAGAGCAGGGGCTACTGTGAAAATGTTTGTTGCATATTGTCTATGCTACTAGAAGGGGAAAAAGGGGGATTACAATGTCCCAGAAAGCTGTATCCAGGTTAGCCTTGTTACTAACAACCATGTCCTCCAGGTGGAGGCACCATTGTCAGTACACATGCCCCTTAACCTGCAACTAGCCATGCAGGCAGGGGTAGTAGCCCTTGAGATAGCGCCACCTAGGGGATACACAAGTGTGGGATGACATGGGAAGGCTGAACAACATGTACTGCTTTATTCATGCTAGGTCATCAAAAATGACTACTCCAAAATACCTTTCCCATTTGGTAACCATCAGTTTCTCAAACCACCAATCACGTAATGTTTTCATGAGATCTTGTGCCACAAATGCATAATTTTGCTCTAAGTGCCACTATTAGTAATCACTCTTTAATGTTTTTTATTTCCTGGAAGATACCAGATATGTTGTCTTTTGCCAGCAAATGTCAGGAATTGAGCACTACTACCTGTCATAGATTGGATACACTCCGATGCTATAATATGTATGTTTTCTTAATTCAGATATGCAGTGTCCAGAGAAGACTGTATGGATCTGTGGACACTCCTTCGTGCATTGGGCAGGGATTCGGGAGTGGTCTCAAACCGGGGGACCAGTGTTGACCTTCGATACTCCAGTCAATGTTCATTGGTTAGGTGAGAGGGGTATGCATTGGGATCAACTGGTGCCAATGTTGCGACGGAGTGCCTGAGGGGATCCAAACCAGATGTCATCGTCATCCACCTGGGAGGCAATGATTTAGGATTGAAGACATCAGTGATGCTGCTACGGAAGATGAAGGAGGACATCGCCTTGATCAAGCACCGAATGCCGAAAACCATGATCCTTTGGTCCCACATCATCCAGCGTCGGCAGTGGAGGAATGTTTCTGATACGAAGAAAATGGACAGAACAAGGAGAAAGATCAACACAGAGATGGGGGCATTCATGAGAGGATTGTCAGCTGGCGTGGTCAAGCATGATGGCATCATGTCCCTCTTCCCAGAACTGTATCGGCAGGATGGTGTCCACTTAACGGATCAGGGAAGTGATATGTTCTGCAGTGACATCAAGAGGGCTGTAGCTCCAATCCTATAGAGGTATGCAATTTATAGATGCAGTGGCAGGGGAATGTACAGTATATAATCCAATGGACTATAACTTTCAGGTCATCATTGGTATAATGTCTTTAAATTCTGTGTTTCAGATTGGAGTATATAGACTAAAAGTCTTTAAAAGTGAAGAACGTATACGGATATACGTTCCAAATGATCTATTGACTGTCGCCGGGGTCGTCTTCCATATGACAATCACTGTAATCTATATACACAGTGCGTTGTACAAAATATGTCCCCTGGCTTCAGAAATACTCATGCAACAGTCAGAATGGGAAATAAATTGGAAATAATAAGTGCATAAGGTAGGTTACTATGTGATGTCACTAACGATAAGTTACAGTTTAGCTTAGGTTTTGATATGTCTGTATTGATGTACAGTATGTATTCATGTTTCAAAATTAATTCAGAGTTTGACCTCATGAAACTGCTAACAGTGTTAGTCCAGTTGGGTACCTCACCAGTGATTCACACTTGCTACCCATATCTAGCAAAAGGGGTGGTGTACTTTGTTTTTTTACCTTTATTTTTTTTTTACCTTTGTCATACCAGGAGAGAAACACTGCAATGATGCTACATTACAACATTTTACATCTTGACTTCCTATGATACTACTCAACTGATACTTTCTGGGATTACTGTAAGAGACAAACTAGTTTGTCTAACAGGCTGTGGAAACCTTGCAGTGTTAACATAAATAGCCTTGTAGACCTGCTAGTACGCATTGCACCACAACAAACTTCACCTTCACCGTCTCATCAGTTGGAATGAATTATAATGCATGGACTAGTTCTGAACACTCCAAGAGATGACTTCATGTGAGGGTGAGCTACATTACTTTGGTTAAATTAAATATCACAGAGTATGTAAAATGTTGATGCAATGGTGTAACGTAGGGTAATATCAGACAGTTTTTTATCTACAGGTCACAAGCCTGAAGACGATATATAGAATTTAGAATAGGGAAAGGGTAGGACTTTTCTTGACAGGTTTTAGAACAGGGAAAGGGTAGGGTTTTTCTCCACAGGTTTTAGAATACAGAAAGGGTATGGTTTTTCAACACAGGTTTTAGAACAGGGAAAGTATAGGGTTGTTCTCCACAGGTTTTTTGAATACGGAAATGGTAGGGTTTTTCTCCACAGGTTTTAGAATAGGGAAATGATAGGGTTTTTCTCCACAGGTTTTAGAATAGGGAAAGGATATGGTTTTTCTCCAAAGGTTTTTGAAAAGGGAAAGGATTGGATTCTTCTCCACAGGTTTTAGTACAGGGAAAGGATAGTGGTGTTCTCCACACATTATTGAATAGGGAAAGGATAGGGTTTTTCTCCACAGGTTTTAGAATAGGGAAAGAATAGGGATTTTCCCCGCAGGTTTTAGAATAGGGAATGGAGAGGGTTTTTTACCACATGTTTCTGGCATTACCATGTCTGATGGATTGCTCTTTGTGTATGATGATCCATACACTTGAAAAAGTGTCACGTCGGTGAAATGTGGACAACTGATGGTAAATGATAATGGTAATAAAACATAGTAAACTATTTTGGTTTCTTTCCTACTGTGTAGTACACTATATAAGATACCGAATATTGGCCTAAATACACACCACTTTCATTAACACCTTACTTAATTTACTGTTCTCACTGTAACCATGAGATACTGAAGAAACTAGGTCCATTTTCTATTAATTATATAAAACTCATGGGTGACGTATATCTTGTATTTCATCTGAGAACCTTAGGGTGAAGGTATATCATTGCTGTGCATTGACAACCACCAACTATTTTATATAATGTATGGGGAAAAATATCACAAAACATGTGACTAAGGCATAGTACGATAGGGTAACATAAAAAAAAAATGTGTTATTTTTCCAAGGGCAATACAGTGACCTAAAACATAATAGTAAAAGGTAATACTAGATAGGTTTTTGCACTGTTCACATGCATAAAGGCTGGAGACAGATATAGGAAAGTACAGATCTTACTTCGAGAGGGTTCCATCAGTAGGTAATCATATATTGGACTTGCACCACTTGGCATCGGGCCTCACGGCAGACTTTTCTAGCAATACCTGAAGGGGGATCACCCGCCCAACATCACGTGACCAACAGAACACCTTCCAGTGATAGGTTAGGTTGCACTGGTTACAACGTCGGTGACCCTGCCATGGGCTGTCTCGACACCGGACCCTCCCCCATCTACACAACGGTGGGTCCAACGTGGATTCATCTGATGCCAGGTCTGACATTGGGGCGCTTATAATCGACCCTGAACTGTCCCACATTACCCGTTTGCGTATCCAAGGGATCCCTACCCAGGGTGCTCCACTCCAGATTGGAGTCATTTGGGGCAGTTCTACCTGGATTTGCCCTTACTCCAACTACATGGGGTTTCAAGGGTATTATCCTCCACGGACACCCTCCTCCTCCTCCTCCCCCCAGTCTCAACAGGATCCACTTCCCCTTCCCTGGCTACTTCGGATTTCAAGACCCTGATTCAGTCTTGGTGGAAAGGGACCAGGTCAGAACTGGTTTCAGATCTGGAAACTAGGCTCCTGCAACCACAGCTTCCTATGTCTCCTTCCCCGATCAGCTATCTTGCAACTGTCCATGTCTTGGGGAAGACTCAGCAGGATGTTTTCCTACTGGATTTTAGACACCGTCCTGTCAAGGAGAGTGGACTTCACGTTGTGTTATATAATAGGGAAAGGATAGGCTTTTTCTCCACAGGTTTTAGAAAAGGGAAAGGGTAGGATTTTACTCCACAGAATTTAGAATAGAGAAAGGGTAGGATTTTACTACACAGGTTTTTGAAGATGGAAAGGATAGGATTTTTTTCCACAGGTTTTAGAATAGGGAAAGGATAGGGTTTTTCTCCATAGGTTTTTTGAATTGAGAAAGGGTAGGGTTTTTCTCCACAGGTTTTAGAATTAGGAAAGGATAGGGTTTTTCTCCACAGGTTTTAGAATAGAGAAAGGGTAGGGTTTTTCTATACAGGTTTTAGAACAGGAAAGGATAGGGTTTTTCCTCCCCAGGTTTTTTGAATAGGGAAATGTTAGGGTTTTTCTCCACAGGTTTTAGAATAGGGAAAGGATAGGGTTTTGCTCCAAAGGTTTTGGAAAAGGGAAAGGATTGGATTTTTCTCCACAGGTTTTAGTACAGGGAAAGGATAGGGGTGTTCTCCACACATTTTTTGAATAGGGAAAGGATAGGGTTTTTCTCCACAGGTTTTAGAATAGGGAAAGAATAGGGATTTTCTCTGCAGGTTTTAGAATAGGGAATAGAGAGGGTTCTTTACCACATGTTTCTGGCATTACCATGTCTGATGGAATGCTCTTTGTGTATGATGATCCATACACTTGAAAAAGTGTTGCGTCGGTGAAATGTGGACAACTGATGGTAAGTGATAATGGTAATAAAACATAGTAAACTATTTTGGTTTCTTTCCTACTGTGTAGTACACTATATAAGATACCGTATGGTGGCCTAAATATACACCACTTTCGTTAACACCTTACTTAATTTACTGTTCTCACTGTAACCATGAGACACTGAAGAAACTAGGTCCATTTTCTATTAAGTATATAAAACTCATGGGTGACGTATATCTTGTATTTCATCTGTGAACCTTAGGGTGAAGGTGTATCATTGCTGTGTATTGACAACCACCAACTATTTTATATAATGTATGGGGAAAAAATATCACAAAACATGGGACTAAGGCATAGTAGGATAGGGTAACATAAAAAAAATGTGTTAATTTTCCAAGGGCAATACAGTGACCTAAAACATAATAGTAAAAGGTAATACTAGATAGGTTTTTGCACTGTTCACATGCATAAAGGCTGGAGATAGATATAGGAAAAGACAGATCTTACTTCGAGGGGGTTCCATCAGTAGGTCATCACATATAGGACTTGCACCACCTGGCATCGGGCCGCACAGCAGACTTTTCTAGCAATACCTGAAGGGGTATCACCCTCCCAACGTCACGTGACCAACAGAACACCTTCCAGTGATAGGTTAGGTTGCACCGGTTACAGCGTCAGTGACTCTGACATGGGCTGTCTTGACACCGGACCCTCTCCCATCTACACAATGGTGGGTCCAACGTGGATTCATCTGAGGCCAGGTCTGACATTGGGGGGCTTATAATCGACCCTGAACTGTCCCACATTACCCTTTTGGGTATCCAAGGGATCCCTACCCAGGGTGCTCCACTCCAGATTGGAGTCATTTGGGGCAGTTCTACCTTGGATTTTGCCTTTACTCCAACTACATGGGGTTTCATGGGTATTATCCTCCACCAGACACCCCTCCTCCTCCTCCTCCCCCCAGTCTCAACAGGATCCACCTCTCCTTCCCTGGCTACTTCGGATTTCAAGACCCTGATTCAGTCTTGGTGGCAAGGGCCCAGGTCAGAACTGGTTTCAGTTCTGGAAACTAGGCTCCTGCAACCACAGCTTCCTTTGTCTCCTTCCCCGATCAGCTATCTTGCAACTGTCCATGTCTTGGGGAAGACTGAGCAGGCCGTTTCCCTACCGGACTTTAGACACCGTCCTGTCAAGGAGAGTGGACTTCATGTTGTGTTATATAATAGGGAAAGGATAGGCTTTTTCTCCACAGGTTTTAGAAAAGGGAAAGGGTAGGATTTTACTCCACAGAATTTAGAATAGAGAAAGGGAAGGATTTTTCTACACAGGTTTTTGAAGATGGAAAGGATAGGATTTTTTTCCACAGGTTTTAGAATAGGGAAAGGATAGGGTTTTTCTCCACAGGTTTTTTGAATAGGGAAAGGGTAGGCTTTTTCTCCACAGGTTTTAGAATAAGGAAAGGATAGGGTTTTTCTCCACAGGTTTTTGAAAGGGGAAAGGATAGGACTTTTCTACACAGGTTTTAGAATAGAGAAAGGTTAGGGTTTTTCTTCACAGGTTTTAGAACAGGGAAAGGATAGGTTTTTTCCTCCACAGGTTTTTTGAATAGGGGAAATGTTACGGTTTTTCTCCACAGGTTTTAGAATAGGGAAAGGATAGGGTTTTCTCCAAAGGTTTTTGAACAGGGAAAGGATTGGATTTTTCTCCACAGGTTTTAGTACAGGGAAAGGATAGGGTGTTCTCCACACATTTTTGAATAGGGAAAGGATAGGGTTTTTCTCCACAGGTTTTAGAATAGGGAAAGAATAGGGATTTTCTCTGCAGGTTTTAGAATAGGGAACGGAGAGGGTTCTTTACCACATGTTTCTGGCATTACCATGTCTGATGGAATGCTCTTTGTGTATGATGATCCATACACTTGAAAAAGTGTTGCGTCAGTGAAATGTGGACAACTGATGGTAAGTGATAATGGTAATAAGACATAGTAAACTATTTTGGTTTCTTTCCTACTGTGTAGTACACTATATAAGATACCGTATGGTGGCCTAAATACACACCACTTTCATTAACACCTTACTTAATTTACTGTTCTCTCTGTAACCATGAGATACTGAAGAAACTAGGTCCATTTTCTATTAAGTATATAAAACTCATGGGTGACGTATATCTTGTATTTCATCTGTGAACCTTAAGGTGAAGGTGTATCATTGCTGTGTATTGACAACCACCAACTATTTTATATATTGAATGGGGAAAAATATCACAAAATATGGGACTAAGGCATAGTAGGAAAGGGTAACATAAAAAAAAATTTTCCAAGGGTAATACAGTGACCTAAAACATAATAGTAAAAGGTAATACTAGATAGGTTTTTGCACTGTTCACATGCATAAAGGCTGGAGATAGATATAGGAAAAGACAGATCTTACTTCAAGAGGGTTCCATCAGTAGGTCATCACATATAGGACTTGCACCACCTGGCATCGGGCCGCACGGCAGACTTTTCTAGCAATATTTGAAGGGGGATCACCTGCCCAACGTCACGTGACCAACAGAACAACTTCCAGTGATAGGTTAGGTTGCGCTGGTTACAACGTCGGTGACCCTGCCATGGGCTGTCTCGACACCAGACCCTCCCCCATCTACACAACGGCGGGTCCAATGTGGATTCATCTGATGCCAGGTCTGACATTGGGGGGCTTATAATCGACCCTGAACTGTCCCACATTACCCTTTTGGGTATCCAAGGGATTCCTACCCAGGGTGCTCCACTCCAGATTGGAGTCATTTGGGGCAGTTCTACCCTGGATTTTGCCCTTACTCCAACTACATGGGGTTTCAAGGGTATTATCCTCCACCAGACACCCCTCCTCCTCCTCCCAGTCTCAACAGGATCCATCTCCCCTTCCCTGGTTACTTCGGATTTCAAGACCCTGATTCAGTCTTGGTGGCAAGGGCCCAGGTCAGAACTGGTTTTAGTACTGGAAACTAGGCTCCTGCAACCACAGCTTCCTATGTCTCCTTCCCGATCAGCTATCTTGCAACTGTCCATGTCTTGGGGAAGACTCAGCAGGACGTTTCCCTACCGGACTATAGACACCGTCCTGTCAAGGAGAGTGGACTTCATGTTGTGTTATATAATAGGGAAAGTATAGGCTTTTTCTCCACAGGTTTTAGAAAAGGGAAAGGGTAGGATTTTACTCCACAGAATTTAGAATAGAGAAAGGGTAGGATTTTTCTACACAGGTTTTTGAAGATGGAAAGGATAGGATTTTTTTCCACAGGTTTTAGAATAGGGAAAGGATAGGGTTTCTCTCCACAGGTTTTTTGAATAGGGAAAGGGTAGGCTTTTTCTCCACAGGTTTTAGAATAAGGAAAGGATAGGGTTTTTCTCCATAGGTTTTTGAAAGGGGAAAGGATAGGACTTTTCTACACAGGTTTTAGAGTAGAGAAAGGGTAGGGTTTTTCTACACAGGTTTTAGAACAGAGAAAGGATAGGGTTTTTCCTCCCCAGGTTTTTAGAATAGGGAAATGTTAGGGTTTTTCTCCACAGGTTTTAGAATAGGGAAAGGATAGGGTTTTTCTCCAAAGGTTTTTGAAAAGGGAAAGGATTGGATTTTTCTCCACAGGTTTTAGTACAGGGAAAGGATAGGGGTGTTCTCCACACATTTTTGAAAAGGGAAAGGATAGGGTTTTTCTCTACAGGTTTTAGAATAGGGTAAGAATAGGGATTTTCTCTGCAAGTTTTAGAATAGGGAACAGAGAGGGTTCTTTACCACATGTTTCTGGCATTACCATGTTTGATGGAATGCTCTTTATGTATGATGATCCATACACTTGAAAAAGTGTCGCGTCAGTGAAATGTGGACAACTGATGGTAAGTGATAATGGTAATAAAACATAGTAAACTATTTTGGTTTCTTTCCTACTGTGTAATACGCTATATAAGATACCGTATGGTGGCCTAAATACACACCACTTTCGTTAACACCTTACTTAATTTACTGTTCTCACTGTAACCATGAGATACTGAAGAAACTAGGTCCATTTTCTATTAATTATATAAAACTCATCGGTGACGTATATCTTGTATTTCATCTGTGAACCTTAAGGTGAAGGTGTATCATTGCTGTGTATTGACAACCACCAACTATTTTATATAATGTATGGGGAAAAATATCACAAAACATGGGACTAGGGCATAGTAGGATAGGGTAACATAAAAAAAAAAATTGTTAATTTTCCAAGGGCAGTACAGTGACCTAAAACATAATAGTAAAAGGTAATACTAGATAGGTTTTTGCACTGTTCACATGCATAAAGGCTGGAAATAGATATAGGAAAAGACAGATCTTACTTTGAGATGGTTCCATCAGTAGGTCATCACATATAGGACTTGCACCACCTGGCATCAGGCCGCACGGCAGACTTTTCTAGCAATACCTGAAGGGGGACCACCCGTCCAACGTCACGTGACCAACAGAACACCTTCCAGTGATAGGTTAGGTTGCGCCGGTTACAACGTCGGTGACCCTGCCATGGGCTGTCTCGACACCGGACCCTCCCCCATCTACCCAACGGCGGGTCCAACGTGGATTCATCTGATGCCAGGTCTGACATTGGGGGGCTTATAATCGACCCTGAACTGTCCCACATTACCCTTTTGGGTATCCAAGGGATCCCTACCCAGGGTGCTCCACTCCAGATTGGAGTCATTTGGGGCAGTCCTACCCTGGATTTTGCCCTTACTCCAACTACATGGGGTTTCAAGGGTATTATCCTCCACCAGACACCCCTCTTCCTCCTCCCACCAGTCTCAACAGGATCCACCTCCGAAACCTCTGGCTACTTCGGATTTCAAGACCCTGATTCACTCTTGGTGGCAGGGGGCCATGTCAGAACTGGTTTCAGATATGGAAACGAGGCTCCTGCAACCACATATTCCTATGTCTCCTTTCCTGATCAGCTATCTTGCAACTGTCAATGTCTCAGAGAAGTCTCGGCAGGATGTTTCCTTACTGGACTTTAGACACCGTTCTGTCAAGGATAGTGGACTTCATGATGTGTTATATAATAGGGAAATGATAGGCTTTTTGTCCACAGATTTTAGAACAGGGAAAGGGTAGGGTTTTTCACCACATGTTTTAGAATAGAGAAAGGGTAGGGTTTTTCTCCACAGGTTTTAGAAAAGGGAAAGGATGTAAGCAAAAATTCCCAACAGGGTGGGCAGTATTGGGCAATACCAGACCGCCCAGGGGCGTAATGAGGCCCAACGCCACAGGCAGAGGGCCTTATAGCCCCTGGAAGGTCCGGTATTGCCCAATACCATCCACCCTGGAGGGTATGATTGCACTTAGAAAATGGACCACTGTATTCTATAGGTATAAAAAAAGTCATGTAAAATTATTAAGTTTTGTTTTAGTTATTTTGTTACAAAACAAAATTGTTCCTCTGCCTGCATTGCAACGCTGTTTTGCTTGGACATTTGTCCTATTTGAGCATCTGTTGTTGTGCCTGTTGGAGCTGGTTGTCGTGGTTAACCCTTCCTATCCCCTCAGGGCTATTTGACTCGGGGGGGGAGCCAGTTCCTTGTCAATTTAAAGTCTGGCAGTTGCTGGATCCCCCCCCACGAGCTGCTGTATTTTCACAAGGATCGGGAGAATCAGCAGAATCAGTGGGCGAGCCTGCAGTGTAAAAGCAGGAAGTAGAGTTGGAAGATATTTCAAGTGACACGGCAAAAGTCTAAATGTGTTTGTTTTCCCCTTCGTTTAACTCATCTCCAGTACTACACATATTTTATTTGCAGGCTAAAGGTGTATAGAAAATAGTTTGTTTGGTGGTAACTTGCTCAGCGGTTTTTTGTGTTTCGAGAGGATCGCATCAGGAATGTGTCACTGAGGAGTTGCAGCGTTAAAGAGGTGTGTTTTGTTTTTTATTTTAATTCATTAAAGAGAACTGAGACGGGGTGGCTTGGTCGCAGCTTAGTGATCAGGGGACACAGAGTTGGCTGTAGAACTCTGAAGGAAAAAAGGAGGTACTTTGCTTTTGCTTCAGAATGTAAAAGTTACTATTGCGGGGGCAATTTGTGTTTAATGGAGGCACCCCCCCACCACACACTCAGAGTCTTGATGAGTTAACAATTGCACTCACAAACTGTTAGCACTCAAGCAGCAAACTACAGCATATAACTTTAAAAGCTTAAATAAATTAAACGAAGTCCAGCATCCAAGTGAAAAGTCCAGTCAGATCCATGGCACTAACCCATAATGCAATAGGTGTGCCCCTCATGTGCCAGCATGGCCTTCCTTAGGTGGCTGGGTATGGCACCCCAGCTATATGGTGGTGGGTCCATAATGTGAAATTAGTGATCATAAATTTGATCCAGGCCCCTGCAGATGTAAGAAAATGTGTAATCCATTGACATTTACCACTTATATAATGTAGTTATCACAATAAATGTGTAACAGAAGCAGTTTGGAACAGAAAATGATTAAATGGTAGCCGCCATCTTGTTTTTGGTCATGTGACCCAGGGGATGTAGCTATGGGTACAGTCTGGGCCTTAATTTACTCATTCTCTTCCCTGTCATGTAAAACGAGCTACTTTTTACTTTTACTTTTTGAATTTATTGGCATGCACCCCATAATGCAATAGGTGGACACCCCATTGGCCAGCATGGGCATACCATGGGTGGCTGGGTATGACACCCCGGCTATCTGCAGGTGGGTCTGTAATGTGAAATTAGGGATCAGAAAATTCATCCAAGCCCCTGCAGATGTAAGAAATGTGTAATCCATTGACATTTACCACTTTTATAATGTAGCTATCCCTACAAACATGTAACAGAAGCAGTTTGATACAGAAAATGATTGAACGGTAGCCGCCATCTTGTTTTTGGTCATGTGACCCAGGGGATGTAGCTTTGGGTACATTCTGGGCATTGATTTACTCATTCACTTCCTGTTCATGTAAAACAGGCTACTTTTTACTTTTATTTTTTGAATTTATTGGCATCTGCCCCATAATGCAATAGGTGGACACCCCATTGGTCAGCATGGACATACCATGGGAGGTTGGGTATAGCACCCCAGCTATCTGCATGTGGGTCTGTAATGAAAAATTAAGGATCAGAAAAATCATCCAAGCCCCCGCAGATGTAAGAAAAGTTGTAATCCATTGAGATTTACCTCTTTTATAATGTAGTTATCACAATACATGTGTAACAGAAGCAGTTTGATAGAGAAAATGATGGAATGGAAGCCACCATCTTATTTTTGGTCATGTGACCCAGGGGATGTAGCTATGGGTACAGTCTGGTCTTTGATTTACTCATTCACGTCCCCTTCATGTAAAACAGGATACATCTTACTTTTCCTTTCTCAGTTTATTGGTATGTAACCCATAATTCAATAGGTGGACACCCCATTGGTCAGCATGGGTATACCAGGGGTGGTTGGGTATGGCACCCCAGCTATATGCTGGTTGGTCTATAATGTGAAATTAGTGATCATAAATTTCATCCAAGCCCCTGCAGATGTAAGAAAAGTTGTAATACATTGCCATTTACCACTTTTATAATGTAGCTATCTCAATAAATGTGTAACAGAAGCAGTTTGATACAGAAAATGATGGAATGGTAGCCGCCATCTTGTTTTTGGTCATGTGACACAGGGGATGTAGCTATGGGTACACTCTGGGCCTTGATTTACTCATTCACTTCCCTGTCATGTAAAACGGACTACTTTTTACTTTTACTTTTTGAATTTATTGGCATGCACCTCATAATGCAATAGGTGGACATCCCATTGGCCAGCATTGGCATACCATGGGTGGTTGGGTATGGCAACCCGGCTATCTGCAGGTGGGTCTGTAATGTGAAATTAGGTATCAGAAAATTCATCCAAGCCCCAACAGATGTAAGATAATGTGTAATCCATTGACATTTACCACTTTTACAATGTAGTTATCCCTACACATGTGTAACAGAAGCAGTTTGATAAAGAAAATGATTGAACGGTAGCCGCCATCTTGTTTTTGGTCATGTGACCCAGGGGATGTAGCTATGGGTAAAGTCTGGGCCTTAACCTACTCATTCACTTCCCTGTCATGTGAAACAGGCTACTTTTTACTTTTACATTTCGAATTTATTGGCATGCACCCCATAATGCAAT
Organism: Neoceratodus forsteri; assembly: GCA_016271365.2. Lineage (NCBI taxonomy): Eukaryota > Metazoa > Chordata > Ceratodontiformes > Ceratodontidae > Neoceratodus > Neoceratodus forsteri. Next base: position 509,930,490 of record JADMNL010000023.1, on the reverse strand, counting down.
AGGTGGACACCCCATTGGCCAGCATGGACATACCAGGGGTGGTTGGGTATGGCACCCTGGCTATTTGCAAATGGGTCTGTAATGTGAAATTAGGGATCAGAAAATTCATCCAAGCCCCTGCAGATGTAAGAAAAGGTGTAATCCATTGACATTTACCACTTTTATAATGTAGTTATCACAATAAACGTGTAGCAGAAGCAGTTTGATAGAGAAAATGATGGAATGGTATCCGCCATCTTGTTTTTGGTCATGTGACCCAGGGGATGTAGCTATGGGTACAGTCTGGTCTTTGATTTACTCATTCACTTCCCCTTCATGTAAAACAGGATACATCTTACTTTTCCTTTCTCAGTTTATTGGTATGTAACCCATAATGCAATAGGTGGACACCCCATTGGTCAGCATGGGTATACCAGGGGTGGTTGGGTATGGCACCCCAGCTATATGCTGGTGGGTCTATAATGTGAAATTAGTGATCATAAATTTCATCCAAGCCCCTGCAGATGTAAGAAAAGTTGTAATACATTGACATTTACCACTTTTATAATGTAGTTATCACAATAAATGTGTAACAGAAGCAGTTTGATACAGAAAATGATGGAACGGTAGCTGCCATCTTGTTTTTGGTCCTGTGACACAGGGGATGTAGCTATGGGTACAATCTGGGCATTGATTTACTCATTCACTTCCCTGTCATGTAAAACAGGCTACTTTTTACTTTCACTTTTTGAATTTATTGGCATGCACCCCATAATGCAATAGGTGGACACCCCATTGGCCAGCATGGGTATACCATGGGTGGTTGGGTATGGCAACCCGGTTATCTGCAGGTGGGTCTGTAATGTGAAATTAGGGATCAGAAAATTCATCCAAGCCCCAACAGATGTAAGAAAATGTGTAATCCATTGACATTTATCACTTTTATAATGTAGTTATCCCTACAAATGTGTAACAGAAGCAGTTTGATACAGAAAATGATTGAACGGTAGCCACCATCTTGTTTTTGGTCATGTGACCCAGGGGATGTAGCTTTGGGTACAGTCTGGGCATTGATTTACTCATTCACTTCCCAGTCATGTAAAACAGGCTACTTTTTACTTTTACTTTTTGAATTTATTGGCATCCACCCCATAATGCAATAGGTGGACACCCCCATTGGCCAGCATGGACATACCACGGGAGGTTGGGTATGGCACCCCGGCTATCTGCATGTGGGTCTGTAATGAAAAATTAAGGATCAGAAAAATCATCCAAGCCCCTGCAGATGTAAGAAAAGTTGTAATCCATTGAGATTTACCTCTTTTATAATGTAGTTATCACAATACATGTGTAACAGAAGCAGTTTGATAGAGAAAATGATGGAACGGAAGCCGCCTTCTTATTTTTGGTCATGTGACCCAGGGGATGTAGCTATGGGTACAGTCTGGTCCTTGATTTACTCATTCACTTCCCTGTCACATAAAACAGGCTACTTTTTATTTTTACTTTTTGAATTTATTGGCATGCACCCCATAATGCAATAGGTGGACACCCCGTTGGGTATGGCACCCCAGCTATCTGTAGGTGGGTCTGTAATGTGAAATTAGGGATCAGAAATTTCTTCCAAGCCCATGCAGATGTAAGAAAAGTTGTAATCCATTGAGATTTACCAGTTTTATAATGTAGTTATCCCTACAAACATGTAACAGAAGCAGTTTGATACAGAAAATGTTTGAATGGTGTCAGCCATCTTGTTTTTGGTCATGTGACCCAGGGGATGTAGCTATGGGTACAGTCTGTGCCTTGATTTACTCATTCACTTCACCATCATGTAAAACAGGCTACATCTTACTTTTCTTTCTCAATTTATTGGTATGTTACCCATAATGCAATAGGTGGACACCCCATTGGTCAGCATGGGTATACCAGGGGTGGTTGGGTATGGCACCCCAGGTATATGCTGGTGGGTCTATAAAGTAAAATTAGTGATCATAAATTTCATCCAAGCCCCGGCAGATGTAAGAAAAGGTATAATCCATTGACATTTACCACTTTTATAAAGTAGTTATCACAATAAATGTGTAAGAGAAGCAGTTTGATACAGAAAATGATTGAACGGTAGCCGCCTTCTTGTTTTTGGTCATGTGACGCAGGGGATGTAGCTATGGGTACAGTCTGGGCCTTGATTTACTCATTCACTTCTCTGTCATGTAAAACGGGCTACTTTTTACTTTTATTTTTTGAATTTATTGGCATGCACCCCATAATGCAATAGGTGGACACCCTATTGGCCAGCATGGGCATACCAGGGGTGGTTGGTTATGGCATCCCGGCTATCTGCAAATGGGTCTGTAATGTGAAATTAGGTATCAGAAAATTCATCCAAGCCCCTTCAGATGTAAGAAAATGTGTAATCCATTGACATTTACCACTTTTATAATGTTGTTATCCCTACAGACGTGTAACAGAAGCAGTTTGATACAGAACATGTTTGAATGATGTCAGCCATCTTGTTTTTGGTCATGTGACCCAGGGGATGTAGCTATGAGTACAGTCTGTGCCTTGATTTACTCATTCACTTCCCCGACATGTAATACAGGCTACATTTTACTTTTTCTTTCTCAATTTATTGGTATGTAACCCATAATACAATAGGTGGACACCCCATTGGTCAGCATGGGTATACCAGGGGTGGTTGGGTATGGCACCCCAGCTATATGGTGGTGGGTCTATAAAGTAAAATTAGTGATCATAAATTTCATCCAAGCCCCTGCAGATGTAAGAAAAGGTGTAATCCATTGACATTTACCACTTTTATAATGTAGTTATCACAATAAATGTGTAAGATAGGCAGTTTGATACAGAAAATGATGGAACGGTAGCTGCCATCTTGTTTTTGGCCATGTGACCCAGGGGATGTAGGCTATGGGTACAATCTGTGCTTTGATTTACTCATTCACTTCCCTGCCATGTAAAACATGCTACTTTTTACTTTTCCTTTTTGAATTTATTGGCAGACACCCCATAATGTAATAGGTGGTCACCCCATTGGCCAGCATGGACATACCAGGGGTGGTTGGGTATGGCACCCCGGCTATCTGCAAGTGGGTCTATAATGTGAAATTAGGGATCAGAAATTTCATCCCAAGCCACTGCTGCCATAAGAAAGGGTGTAATCCATTGACATTTACCACTTTTCTGATCTAGTGATCTCAATAAATGAGTCACAAGGATTTTGACACTGAAAATGGCTGAATGGTGTCAGCCATCTTGTTTTTGGTCATGTGACCCTGGGTAGGTAGCTATAGGTGCAATCTGGCCCTTGATATACTCATTCACTTTCCTATCATGTGAAACAGGCTACTTCTTACTTTTTCTTAATGGATTTTTTGACGTGTCCATAATCAATAAATTTGCCTTTATGAGCCCAACGGCCCTACCACAGGTGGTCCATTCTGGTCACTCTCATAATCTGTAGGTGAGAAACCAATGTGAAATTTGTGTTTATATAAAGAATTTGTAGACTGAAAGTGAAAATTAGTTACATTTTAGACAACAATTTTTATCAGTGATGCAACCGATTTTAACGTTTTACAAACTTCAATATTTTTTGCGAATACAAATTCGCAAAAACAATCGAAATTTCACTAAATAAACATATATATCTCCAAATGTCTTTATTGGAAAAGTTATATTTTCACTTTGAATTATAGTTGTGTTAGTTTCTTACTACCCTGACAAAAAAAGTTTACCAAGGAATTAAGAAAAATTATGTAATAACGTCATAACCGATAAGTGTACAAACCCAGTGAAAAAACCTCTGGCAGCAGGGATATGCAATTTTCAGTAAAACCTTGGCAGTGTAAGGGTTAATACAACTACAGTTTCTATAACTTCAGAGAAATAGGTCCTATGAAGTTGCTGACAGGGATGACTAGTCTGTGAGTGCTGGTTGTGACATCATCATTGACTTTTCACTAAAACTGGCTTTTTTGAACAGGGTGTGAAATCAGGGTTACAAAATAGCTCATAAGTTAAGATGAAGTAATGTAGAAATCTAATGTTTGCTATGAAATTTATTGGGGGGTAGGCTGATTCTAATTCTGCAATGTAGTACTTTTGACCAGACTCCCTCGTTAAATGTGACTGAGTTATAAACCTCAAATTGTCATAAATTTTAAAATTACATTTTGCAATTATATAAACAGCAACATTTTTAAAATATTACTCCAAATTGCAAAACCATAATTATGCAGACTTTACTAAGGTCCATAAATATGTGTACCAAGTTTTAGATCTCTGTCATTAAAGGTGAATGAGTTATAAGCCTCCAAACCTTTAGAAATGTAAAAATTACATTTTGTAATTATGTAAACTGCAGAATGTTAAGCCTCTATAACTTTAAAACTAACACCAATTTTCATAGGTTCATTGATTCTAAATATTAGGCTTTCAAGCCACCCCCCATGGACTAGCAGCAGAGCATCTCTCGGCCATGCTGATGACCAAGGTTCGGAAGTGATCCCGGATAATCACATCAGGAAGCATGTCATTGCTGAAACAGCTGCCACTTGGCAATGCTTTTCAGTTTGGGAGAGTTGACAGAAGGTTCCACTAACACAGTGACCCCTGTGGCTGGGCCAGGAAGCTTTCTCCTGCCACAGGAGATGTGTGAGGCCGACAGATGCACCATACCCATCTGAGGAGATGGGAGGAGGGAAAAAAGTTGGTGAAAAACCTGGTAGCCAACTGAATGATGGCTTTGTTGGGCCTGATGAGGGTATATCCCTGTGACCAGTGTATATCCCTGAGAGATGAGTCTCCGGCTGGGAGAAAAACTAATATGGAAAAAAAGAGAGTGTGTGTTTCAGCTCTCATCACTTGTTTAAAGGCTGGTCAAGTTATAAGCAGTGAAATATTACAAAATAACATTAGTAATTAAAGTTGAATTTCATGAGCTTTTGTGAAACTGTAGAATGTTGTGATACTTTTGTCAAAGTCATGTCTGTACATTTTGACTAGTCATACATTTGAGTTTCCATTGTAAAGGAAGATAATGGCTGGATAAAGTGGCGATAAGATAGCATTCATAGGATGCTCCATAGTAAATGTATAGTGGTCCCAAGTATCAGGTCGACTTCTGACTAACATGGTCGACATCACGAGTCAAGGGTGCAGAAGCAGTAGCTACATGCTGACCTGCTGAGGAATAGCAGGCACAGCAGGAGACTGAGGAGGCTGGTAACTTTTTAATAAAGGTATTCTTCCATTGCCACACAATTTTCTTTTTATTACCTCAGTCCTTTCCAGACAGCCTTGATCTACTCAACATTTGTAGCCTGTTGTCTCTGCTCTGCTTTTCCTTTCAGAAGATGAGGAGTTCCAGTGTTGAGGGAGCCCCCCCCCCACAGAAAGGAAGACAGCATTGAATGCTGTGGAGCACTGCATCTCGGTGGAAACAACGGAGCTACAGCACAATCTTCTTTTCTTTCCCAATAAATTCTATTCAACTGCAGCCAAGTAACACCCAAGCTCGAACCCTACCCAAAGTCAGCATCATTAGTTGGGTTACAATAGAGCAAATGCTGTCAGCAGGACTGTGGGATCATAAACTGGAGTTGTCTCTTGGACAGCTTGAGCAACTGGTGAATTCTTTCTGGCAGCCAGTTGAGGAAAACAGAAAATCTGCCTTGACCGCCCTGTTACTTCTAATTACTGATTAAGTTTCTGGCTCTACTAGCTGCTTGATTTTTGCAGACATGGGTTATTCTCACAGCCTGAACCCAGCACAGGGGAAAGAGGACTGACCTCCTATTCTACTGACTATTCCTGGAGACCCAGCTATGAGGACACACTTCACCAGGAACGGACTACTACAAACAATCGTTCACTGATTGATAACCCCAAGGACTCAATTTGGAGATGCATGGGTGACTGTATTTCATCTAACCTGTTTATAGATCTTTATTTATTCTGTATTTACTTATACTATTATAAATGTTACCAAGAAAGCTATCCTGCACTAATTAGATTATCAGTTTTAGGTTGGAGCCATTCACAGCAAGTTTTGAGTTAATCACCCCAGTGCTCCTAGGTTGTCCCTGAAAACAGGTTTTAGCTGTTGGAGACTGATTGAGATGGATGCCTAGCTCTGCACTCTCTATCTTGTGGAGGAGGATAGAGAAGCAGGGAGACATTGCTTGCCATTTTCCTATAAAAGGTATGCCACCTCTGCCTAAATAGTTTGTCTCCTTACCAGTTGTTCTTTTTGCTGGCCTCCACTGTGCGTCTCCATGCTGCTTCTTGCTTTCTCTATCCACAGAAGGAAGGCCTGCTGGTGGTCTGGGAAATTTCCCTGAAGCAGTGCGGGATTGCGAATCAGGAAGAGAGGAGCCTTCAGAGTGGCTATCAGAGTGGCAGAGAGACGCATCCACTATTTAGTATACCCAGCTGGGTTCCAGGATTCAGTCTTTATTTACCTTATGTATTGCATCTACTGGCTGCACAAAAAGGGATGTACCAACAGAAGTTTTATTTTGTTATTTATGCAACAGGTGCAACATGTGTAATCCTGTTTTTTTATTTTTATGTGACTGAATATTTAAAACATTCTATATATTTTACCTAGTGTGGTAGGAAAACAGCAGAGAAAGGAATTCATGTGCTTATTGTCTTAGATTAGGCAGAGTATCTGCATATCTGCTTATTTTATATAGAAATTATATAGATTTACAAGTTTGGAGTTTCACTTTTTTATATATTTTCACACCATATGCAGATTTTAACACTTGCTCTTCCCTTTTGAAAATGCATGCGCGAGCAGCTATAGTTAGATAGCCATGCAGTCTCTTACCACTGTGAGCATTTCACAGGTCACCTGCACTTTTAATATCTTTGTTGTTTTGTAGTTTTAGTTTTACAGAATCAAGTTGCATTTTTGCACTCTATCTTTTGCTTATGTTTGCGAGTTTAGCACATACAGTGATAGTCATAGAAAAGTTTTGCAGTCCTGAGGTGTACCTAGGTATACTGAGGCAGAATGAGGCAGGATCACATTGCAGTCAATGCAAATTACCTCTGTGGTACCTCAGTGGTACCTCGAAGTACCTCAAGGTAGGAAACTTTTCGATAACTACCACTGTAAGTAGCATGCTGGGAAGACTGCAAGAGCCACTTTTGTGAATATAGCTTTTCTGGGTTCCCTGATTTTCTAGGTGACCGGCTTTGTTATAGTGCAATAAGGCCTATAAGGCCTATAGGCCAATTAATTTAAACAAGGCATGCCAGCCTTCCAAAATAGAAATTGGGAACAGGCCACAGTCTGCATTTACATTTGTGGGAAGGCTTATTAATGCTAAGAACAACGTGTGCACCGTTTTCTGCCCGCCTCAGATGTCCTTTGGTGTCCACAGGCAATTTTACTAGCTAACAACTTCAAGCATCTTTGTACTATGATAAAAGTAAGCAGAATTTTTATTTTTTGTGATAAGGTATAATAAAAATAATAGAAAGATAAGGAAAATGATAAAAGGGAAAAGGATGTATAAATTGCCAGTATATATACAGCATAGTTTTCAGAATATATAGGGCTGCAGCTAATGCTGTATGCTGTGTTTATCTGGATAAAGTCTTTTTATCCCCTGCTCTGTCTGTACCACTTACATTTTCTTTGTTTTTCGTAGTCAAAGACTCAAGGGAAATGAAGCGCTCTGTGATTGACTGTGCAACTAAAAGCTCTGAATTTCAAACCAAGGATTATAAGACCAAATTATTGAGAAACTGCCTTTTGAGACATTTGATCCATCTGCAAAATTCATTTTTGGTCTTTAAAGGTGCTTCTGGATATGTTAGAACATGTTTGGAGGTATCTGGTTATATTTGGTTAGAAGTGGATGTATTTGGATCCCAAAAGGGTTTATAAAGAAGCTGGAGGCTGTACCCTCAATTGGAACCCTGAATATTGAAGATTAAAAGGGTGAGACCTGGACATTTTGCAGGATATTCATATTGGACTATACATCTACAATATTCAGGACATTTATAGCATCATTACAACAATTTATCACTTATTAAGCATATTGAAGTTGATGTTGGATATATAGGATATACTGTAAATTGTTTAGTGATTATTGTCCTTATTGTAATATTTGTGTCCCTAAGTGAATTAATTTATTTCTGACCTTGATCTACAGTGCTGCATTGTGCTATTCAAAGGTGCAAAGTCTTATTATTCAAGTGTACAGTGCGCAAAGTTGATAATTGGCTTATAGTTAAAATCTAGAACAATGGTCAACACCAAAAGTGGTTTGTCTTGCTCTTTAACAGATCAGTTAAATCAAAAAAGTAAGAAGTTAAGGAAGAAGTTAAGGGAAAAAAACTCCTGATAAATGTAAATATAAGAAGCACGTGGGCAAAAGAGATACCAACATGACAAAGGACGAGGAGAATAACACTAAGCAGCCTAAGATAACCGCTTTTTTTTTAGAAGTATAGAACCTGATACTTCAACGCCTAATCCCACCAAAGAGATATCTATTTTTGACACTTTAGCAAGGAACAGAGATTCTCTGGCAGATAGTCCAAAAACTTATGTCCTTACTAACAGCAAAAATATTAGAGATATGCACAACTCAGAATATGTATGAGATAAAATTATTTCATTAGACAATTACAGCCTTAGGGGCTGGTCAGATTGATTTGTCAACCCGTTAGCTCTGAATAGAACCATAATGGGATATGATTCAGTTCCAAATTTAACTGTATCATGGGAAGTCTCATCTGATTTTGACTAAGGTTCTACTATAAATTAAGGACAAGAAACGACACCCAAACAAGCTGGGTCTCACAAACAAGTAATAATTCCAAATTTAATGAAGAACAGACACCCTTGAGTGTAGACACATAGATATTTGAGGCATTACATGTTAATAAATCAAATGGCCTCCCACAAATTTTAAAGGATTTGAATCACACTTTACATAAGCTCAAGCAGTTAGACTCAAGTCAGGATGGGAGCAATAACCAAGACAACCAAGGTGATTATAGCTCAGGCTCACCTACGCTTAGGTTTTCTCCATCTTTTTCATCCTCAATTTCCAGTAATAAGCAAACAAAAAATGATTTATTACAAAAAGAGGAAATCGGGTATAATAAAGAATTTTTTTTACAAATAAAGGGGATTTTACTTCAACTTCTCCTCTATCACCACAAATTTTGGAAATGATTAAGAACCAATATTACACAAATGTAATGATATTGGAAAATATATGGGCCTTAAAACAAGAACTGGAGCACTTAAGAGATGACATGGCATATAATAGGGTGTTGTTGGATTTGATAACAGGACCAAAGACTAACAATAGTTTAGACCAAATAGAAGAGGAAAATCAGTGAAATGTAGATCCTGTTGTTGAATGCAACATAGCCATACAAGTTAACCTTCCCCTCCATTTCAGAAGAGGAGAGAAATTATTCCAGAACTGGCAAACCTGGTGACTGCAGACCAGTTTAAAAAATGGATTCCAAAAAGGCTAAAAAGGGAAACAAGGAATCCAGGGATTATAAGGGAAAATCAAAAAAGGTAAAAAAAAAAACAGGAAGGGAAATAATAAATGTAAATTATACCTGAAGTCCCCTTTGTTAGAAAGATCTAAGAGCAGCAATGAGAGTATCCCATAAAATAGTTGTTAAGACTACTATAAGAGATGAAAATATCACGTTAAGTGGGGATATGGAGAATATGGATGTACAGATTATTGCAGAGAAATAATTAAATCTGAATACTTCACTTACTAAAGTGGTATGTTGTTTTGAAGGGGAGACTGAGGGTGGCTACAACAGGTCCCAAATTAAGATGCAAAAAACACAAGGTAAGAACCTGAGTAAAGATTCTTCAAATGTCAAATTTATAACCCTGCTTAAAGAGGAATTTTTGATAGAAATGTATGGGGTTCACAAATTAAGAAATGAGAGTGCACAGATACTTACAAATTGGATATCAAAATTATTGCATGTTACAAATGACAGAGGAGAAGTCTTTATCATGGGACCTCCAAATTTAGATTATAAAGACTGTGTGTTGGTATGTTGTCTAAAAGAAGATGTAGCTCAGAAAATGTGGGTCCTAGAAAATGAGCTAAGTAAAATAAGTATTTAGATACTCCCCCAACCCCCCAAGTTGTACCTTTAACTTGTTATGAAGAACCAATAATAAGGAGAGAATTTGTAGATGACACCCACTGGCTTAAGAAGGTTAATAATACTATCTCAAATTACAACTGCTGTAGAGCATCAGAATGAGAGAATAAGACCCTACTACTTTTTGACTGGGAGGTGGCCAGAGGTTTCACTACAGGAACATTAAAAAAAATAGGTACTTATCTCTCCTGTGCTATAGGCATGAATATCAACAGGAATACCATGAAGTTCATATATGTGCATAAAACCGATTCAAATATGCCACAGATTGATATTACATTCCAATCTAGTAAACTGGCAGCACTTGTGTTACAGGCCTCCAAAGTCTTGGATGCTCATGCACTGTATCTTACAGATGTCGAGACATTAGATATGACAGGCTCCATATGGAACCAGAATGATCAAATAGTCCTGGAAACAACAAATCCCTTTACTCCCCTTAGAGATATCAATCCAAATTGTCAAACAGATTTAAGTGATGTGAACATGAGGGACAATTTAATAGAGTTAAATATCCTTACATGGAATATAGAAGGGTTACACAATAGATTAGCAGACAATTAATTGTGATGGCTCCAACATTATCTGTTTCCAAGAGACTAAGATGTTGGAAGAAGACCCCCGATGATTCCTGAATATTCAGGTTTTAACCTTCCAGCAACACAATCTAAGAAAAATGGTAGACCAAAAGCAGGTTTGGTGAGTTACATTAAGACAAGTTTAAACTTTACCGTAATGCCACAAAAGGTGGAACTGTCAAATCATCAGGTGCTAAAATTGGTATATAATAAAACAACTCTGATAATCTTTAATGTATATATATCACCAACTAATAAAAAAACTCAGGATGAACACTGGAGAAACTTCAATGCAACATTGAAAGAATTATCAGAGAAACATGAACACAGCATTATAATAGTCGTAGGAGATCTTAATGCAGGAATTACAGAAAGTAGTTTAGTAAGTCAGGAACTGTTAAATGGAATAAATGCAATAAATAAAAATACATTTTGTCAACCTAAGTCAAGAGATAAAAATAATAATAGATATGGGGAAATGTTTAATGAATATTATGTTGGCATTGGATTACTGTATTTTTAATGGGAGAATTAAAAGTGATCATGAAGGAGAATACAGCTTCATAGGCCCAAAGCGGTCATCAGTAATTGACCATGTCTGGGGAAACATGGAAGCAATTAGCAAAATAATAGACTTAGAAGTTTGTTATAAGACCAGAATCTGCACACCTACCAGTTCTTACAAAATTGCAAATGGAAATAGGAGATAGACAGAAGAGTGATAGGCAGGAACAAGCCTATATTGAAGTTATTAATAGGAAAAGAATAAGTTGGCAGAACTTGTGTATTTTACAATTTGAGGGAAATGCTGAATGATGGTTGGATGGAAAATTATAGATATGAAATCTTAAAGGTAGAGCCAATTAGAAATGTAATGACTGTCTGGGAAGATGTCTCTTTCTATCTTAAACCCTTCTTTTATCATTCTGATTTAAGAAAGAAGAACTACACCTGGTTTAATATAACATGTATAAAGGGAAACAAAACTAAACAAAATGGTTAGAAAATACAAAATTAAAAGTTTTAGGATGACAAATAAAATAATAAACAAAGAAAGAAAACTTCATAAGGAATTAATATACAAAGAAAGATTACAATTTCAGAATGCCATGTGGGAAAAACATAAAATATCCATCACTGAAAAGGATATCAAACAGCTCTGGACATTAGTCAGTAAAGGCTGTGATAAATATGCTAACTGTATTGAGGCAGAAATCACCCCACAAACCTGGGAACAACATTATACAAGTCTTTATTATTCACAAATAGAAGATAGACAAACATATATTGGTAATGCTAAATAAATTGTTTTTCCAAACGCTGTATTCATAAACCAATCACAAATTTTAGAAGCACTTAATCAAATATCATCAAATAAGACAACTGGCCTGGAACAAATGTTGGCAGATATGTATAGATCATTTAAAGAGTGGTAGTATTCTTTAATTATTGTGTCCAAAGAGAACAATTTCCAGACTCTTGGAAGGGTAGCATAATATGCCCAATTCACAAAAAAGGAGATATTAACAACCCCACAATGTATCATCCAATCAGTCTACTCAATGCATCACAAAAAATATTCTGCACAATAATACTACATAGAATACAACAGTGGGTAGAAAAGAATAATATATTATCAGAATTTCAAAATGGATTTAGGTCAAAAAGATCAACAGTTCAACATTGTTTTGTTCTGCAGCATCTTGTTTGGAAATATATAAGCATTAAAAATGCCAAACTATATTGCTGTTATGTTGACCTCAAAACTGCATTTGAAGCTGTAAGTAGGAAAACACTGTGGCTAAAATTAGAAGGGTATAATATAGATCCAGATATTTTAGATATGCTTATAAAATTCCATAATAATACATTGCTCAAAATTAAACATAATCAACAAGGTGATTTAACAAATAAGATACATACAAAGTTAGGGGTGTGCCAAGTTTGTTTGCTAGCACACTTATAATTTAATTTGTATATAAATACCATCTTGCAGGATCTAAATAATTCATACTTTCACTCCCCTAGTGTTCTAATTAAAAAAAAAACTGCTTAGTGCACACAGATGACATTGTCCTGATATCTACATCACTCCTAGGTCTCCAGCGTAAAGTGATCTTATTCTCAGAACTATGTAGAAAAGATGAATTAGTAATAAATCTTAAAACAACCTAATATGATTATATTTGGCAATAGAAACAAAAAAAGTCCCCTCATTCCTTATAGGAAAAAGCAAAATCAAGTTGAAAACACATTATGACTATCTGGGTCATAGGTTTTCCTTGAATCTTTCTTGGAATCCACATATCAACACCATGGCCCAGAAATTAAAAACAACATTTGGAGCTTTTAAAAAATTTACTGTATACTACTTTCTCAACTGAATTATAATTCATTTTTGTTTACTAGTTTGTCTAAACATGTGGTAAATAACAATGACTTTTCATAGTATTTGTAGATTTGTTTATAGATTGCCTTATAGTACACATCATTGGACTTTATATCAAGTTTCAGGGCTTCTACCACCTAAATTGAGTTCCATATACTCTCTTTGTTATGAAATGGATAATGTATTGATACAAAAAAGTCTCTCTCCCTTGTATTCTCTGATATCTGTAAGGGAAGCTCCGAGAAACTTGAGATCAATATTAAGAAAATAACTAGGGCAATTCTCATTGTCAGCATTAACAATTGAATGAAGGATACATTTTATATTACAGTTATTTCTTCTTCTTGATTACAGACTTCCAAGGCTTTGCTTAGAAGAGCAAATAAAATAAAATAATTCTAATTTTACATCAAACACTATCAAATCTATAAAAGAAAACATGCTTAAGTGGGGTTTGGGAAACTTACTCTATAAAATTCATATTATCCCATTCCAAAGATAGCTGAGCAGGTTAAAAGGAGAATTAGAGATATTTTTATATCATTAGATCAGGAACAAATCAGCAGATTATGCAATTTTTGATGGTTTAAAATAATTAAAACAGAACATAAACTCAGATCTTACCTGACTATCATGACAAATCCACAGGAGAGAAGACTTTCTTACAAGATTTAGGTTTGAACTATGTTCTGTCAATAATATGTTATATGATTAGAAGCGTTCTGCAATTTTCAGCCCTGAATGTAGTTGTTCACTTAGACTTCAGGATGATCTCAAACACTTAGTGTTACACTGTCCAAAATTTGAGATTGCAAGGAAGAAATGATTGGCACCAATATTAGGTACCCTTGGTCTCCCCACTGAACCACTAATTATTCTTTTGTTTAACACAAATAATAAGAGCATACTTGTTCCTCTTTGTAAGTTCTTAAATGAATTGAAACTATGAAGAGGTAATAATGAAATCTCATTTGAAGTGTATAGCACTCAGAGCAGTAAACTCTGTATTAGTTTAGAGAACAAATTATTAATGTGCAATATTAATGTCTATTGATGTAACAAATTGTCTATTTAAACCTCAACTATTTTTTTAAAGAATTGTTATGACTTAGTCAAACAATAAATGTTTCTACCTACCTAAAGCAAGTGTTTATTTATTCTGTATTTCATTATCTACAGTGCTTAAAAAATCTACCTCATTTTAAATTATTATTAGGTTCAGGTTTAGTAAACCACAAGAGTTGATTACTAGTATGAATACAAGAAGTGGTAAAACATAATGTAAAAATCTACCCACTAGTAAAGGCAAGTTTGCTAAAAGGCATGCTGTTAAAAATGGTTGCATATTTGAGGGTGATTTCATTATGTCAACTTCAGCTCCAGTGGATAAAAAGAAAATGACATATGCCGAGGCTGTAAAGATTGAAGGGGAAATATTCTGGGAAGGTGGGGATAGGGGTAGAGGAAGCTCCTTTGACAGTAACAACTATCTCAGGGAACAAGTACCTAGAACCAAAGGACAGCCTACACATAATACAGCAGACAAATAAGGCTATGTCACTAGAGCAACTAAGCAAGAATAAAGACTTAACTGATAGGGGAAAGCTTAATGGGCAAGACATAAGAATAATGAAACATCAAGGAGGGGAACTAATCATTAATTTCTTCTCCCTAGTTTCTAACAGTAAATCTTCATTAACTCTCTCCTCACAGAAGGAGAAGGAACCCTTAGGACATATCTCACTGATGTCCAATAACCAAACAGATACCATTTTGATAGTTCCTGCAAATCCACTGGAACATCATGAAACCAAACTTTGAACTTTTCAGTCCACTTGACCTGTCACAAAGTACATGTGTTTCCCTTGTCAGATCTCCAAATTTGGAGCACTCTGACCCTTGGAACGGCACAAACAGTGTTCCATCTCCTAATGGAGTACTTGAGCAGTTAGATAAAGAAGTTGAACAAATCAAGTTAGACTCAGCATTTATTAAAAAAAATATTCAGGGAAAGTATCATCATAAACCCTGAAAGCACTGGCAAATCCTTTCATATTCAACAAAGTGTTGCTAGAATCTCTCAATAAAATTTAAATAAGATCGATGTGTTCCAAAATAATGTCCAATAACAAATTGAATCATTGGACAAAAAAATCTTGAACCCAGATCTGGGAACACTGAGATGTAGGCCCTCATTATCTTCCATAGTAATCCCTGATGCCCTTCCTAAGAAGAAAAAGAATAAGAGTTACTCAAAATGCTAGAACAGCTAAAAAGAAAAAAAGGAAGGGGGCTACTATTCAACAACTAGCAACCAATACAATACATACCCAGAAACCTCTTAGGAAAGTCACAGATAAAAGAGAAACCAACCACAACAAAGTTATAACAGAGATGACTTTAACACCTTCTCCTATGGTCCTAGAAAATATCAAAATCCAAACTTCAGACGTCCACCTCAATCACTCTTATCATCATCATCACAAACTAACTAATTTCCATGGTATGTAGGGGACAGACCACTGTAAGGTATTTTCCCTCTCTGCCCCAACTAGTAGCATCATACACAAGAATGTAGATCAGGACAAGGACACCTTAGTGACTTATCCTGAGATTCATTTGACAAGAGTTTAAACAGTTTTAAGATTAGAGGATATTTTCTTAAAATAGAGTGAAAATAAAAGGACATTGAAATAACTTATTGTTCACCTGTTCCAAGCTGAAATCAGGGTAAGTAAAGCTGAAACTAACATGGTTGCAGTCTATAGAGAGAAAATCTTTTTTCCTCCCTCTGTCTATTGTTTGGTTTCAAGCATAGACTATGCCAAGCAAGTTATTGGCCATCAAAGAAGTCTAAAGCAGCTAGGCTTACAAATTAATTTACCAATAACATGGCCCAAACGTAACAAAACATTTATAGGCACTGCCATCTCTCCAGATACCTTAAAATTTGAGACATTAATACAAATCTTACAACAGTATAGCTGGACTTCATCTATTGAAGCCTCAGATCAGTGCCCATTCAACTACTTCTTTTCATTGTTTTTAGACAGTCTGGAAAAATAAGATCCAGATCTATTAGCATCATTTATATCTACATTATTGACTACAACTCTGACCATTTCTATCTCCAAAAATTATTTTTACAAAATAGTAAGAAACCATGATGTAGGTGTATGGAATCAAATCAACATTTATTCTAAATCAGGAGATCTATTTAATGTAATTCTGAGTAAAGCTTCTAGCATGAAATTAAATAATATCTAAATAGTAGATCTCTCAAGTCTAGAGAGTTAAAAACTCCTTACCCACAAACTGACTAGATGAACATTTGCTGAAGGATTTACCCATACTGGAACATGATACTTAGTAAGGGCACCCAAACCTTTTATCTTGGAATGTGGCAGGCTTAAAAAACAAACTTGGGGACAGGGAATGGTCAGATTTTGTTTTATCCTTCACTATAATTGCAATACAGGAAACATGGGCCCAGGACCCAATTATTATAAATGGATATGAACTTATTTCTTCTCCAGCTACTAAAACAAATAATGTTTGAAGATACGTGGGTGGTCTGGCTGTATGCATTAAAATCTCCAAGCACCTGAGAGTTATACAAACATACGAAATTCCCTCTAATTATTTACTTATTTATTTATCCAAAGTATCAGAATTACAATCCTTTGAGTCAGAAACTCATTTACAAAGGCTCCACATCAACAGATACATAAATAAAATACAATTTGGGTGCAAGCAGGGTACAATTAAATGAAACAGCAAATTTACATACTACACAAAAGCACAGTGTCAAATAACCAGTATGTATAACTAATAAGCGAAAAATACAGAACACAAAGTGTAGACACTGTACAGTAGGGGTTGCAAGCAAAAGGAGTACAGACAAGAGGAACAGACAAATGGTACTGGATAGAGAGGAGTTGAAGGAGAGGTAGAGGGGCAGAACAGAGAACAAAAGGAAGAGGGAGGGGTTACACTATAGGGGAGGAGAGAGTGTAAAGGGAGGAAATAGAGGGAACTGCAGTCTGAGAAGACATTGTCTAAATTAATGGAAGTTCAGGGTTTGGTAAGTTACATAATGAGACATATGGAGTTGCTAGAAACAGTCACAACAACTAGCAGTAAGGAGATGCTGTCTGAGCATATTTTTGAATGGGCTTAGTTTACAGACAAACATGATCTCTGAAGACAAACCACTGTGCCATAGAGGAACCCTGTACATGAAAGCCCTCTGCCCTATGGAATTCCTACAAAATGGGACTGGAAAAGAGGCTTTAGAGGTGTTTCTGGTAGTACGGGTGGCTGGGGCCATAGTAATGAGATGTTAGGCAATAGAAGGAAGGAGGTCAGTGGCTATTTTCTTGGCTAACAGACAAGTGTGGTAAGAAAGCTTTCCCCTCAAAGTTCAACCAGTTCACTTGTTTATATAGCTCACAAGTGTGAGTGAGCCAATTACAACTGGTGACCAGGTGACATGCTTTATTCAGGGATACCTTGATCCTTCTAAAGGCTGAGTCAACTTCTGATCCAAATATAACAATGCAATAGTCAGGACATGTTCAATCCTTTAAATATCTAGGAGTTACCATCGATTGTAACCTATCTATTCTACACACATTGACAACATTGCCAAGGCTGCCAACACTTGCATTGGCCTACTTTTCAGGGCACAGGCAATGCCTTACCTCAGATGCCTTAAGTATTGCAGTACAGAGCTTAGTAATCTCAATAATTGACTACGGCCTGATAATCTATTGCTCTGCCTCTGCCACCACCCTCAGGCACATATCCATTGCACTAAACAAAGCTTGCTGTCTCATAACCAGCTCCCATCACCTCACCCACACGTGTGATCTCTACACACAGACTGGGTGGCTTCAACTTTCAAACCAGATCAAGTACCAAACCTGTCTTATGGCTAAAAAAATAACACTAGGCCTTGCTCCCCCAGGTGTCCAAGCTCTCCTCTGCCCAACGTGGACTACTTGCAACACCAGGGGCTCTGAAACCCAACTACTGCATATTCTGCATTTCTGCACCACACAAGGGCAAAGATCCCTTGTGCACAGAGCTCCCAGCTGGTTCAATAGTCTCAACATTGACATCGCCTCAATGCCAAATCTCGGTCCATTCAAATCCAGTCTCCATTGCATCCGGTCTACATCTAACTCCTGTGACTGTTGTTACACGAGGTCCCTGCACCCTAACTGGTACCCTCAGAGGTACACCATAGACAGCTAGCACTTAAGTATATGCTACACTAACATATAGGGCTAAGGGCATCTACTGTACAAGACTAGATGTCAGGATATGAATGCATATTGTTGTAATACACTTTGCTTGCTAATACATATATTCTGCTATGTATTTTTCTCTGTATTTCTTACTTGTAAGATGCCAAGACACCTGTGTCCTTGGAGTAATTATAATATGTAAGACAGCATTGCCACCTTTTGGTGATTTGTACCACTACCCTGAGTTATGTAAGACTCTGTATAAGAACTCTTTTGTTCTCAAACTGCTGACTTTACAGAATTGTATAATGTTATCTTGGACCAAGGAGCCACCTCTAATTTAGCCAATAGGGCTCATCTCTGTAACTAGAAATGTTTCTTTCTTTTGGTAACCATAGTAATTATCATAGGTATATAATGTAATGCACAAGTCTTATACCTCAGAGACCTGAGAGACCCCAAGAGACACAGAGAAACCTCGAGGTATAGGGAACGCTTAGCACTGGCTCCCGGTTCGTATTTGGTAAGAACTGCTTAGGGCAACTGTGATTTATCCCTTTGGTAGTAATAAACTTCTTTATTACTCTAATGCAATGTGTCTGTGATTACTTGCATTCTCGATATCGTCAAGAATCTGAAAGTGAGGTTTAGACCTCATAACAAATTGGCGACCTTGTGCAGGTGATATTTGGTGATTGCAAGTTTTCACTTGTTGCTTAAACATTTCCCTTTCCCATGGGGACAGTAGGTGTACACTCCCGTATCACCTCTCCTGTTTTAAAACCAGTTTGTAGTAACTTGCAAAGTCTTGCTGTCTTTTTGGGTGTGGTCGATGCCATCTCGACCCGCTCCATTGCAGTTTTGAATTGCAAGCCTACAACTTATACAGTAGCCTGGCTGTGTATAAAGTGCTCATGCTGTGGATTGATACGCAGCACGGTGCCCTTTTCACAGTTTGAATTTTTGTTCCCTCTCACACAATGGCCACTGTATCAAATATCTGTGCAGAACTAAGACTCTATGTCTTGAACTTCCTTGCCTCCCATGGAGGATGGGCTGACTTCGCGTGGGATGCAGGTCAATCCGAAAACCCTATACTGGGGATTTCAACCCAGTACACGGAGACGAGACAATTAGCCAATAAGCATCAAGCTAAACGGTTGATGGTCGCAGCTCTCTATGCTGCTTTGGAAGCCTCGGAAGTGAGGTTTCAAACCCTAGATCTGCAGATCTCATCTCTTAAGCAACAGATGGGTTTGCAGGAAACAGAATGTACAAGACTGCAGCAGAACTTGGAGTCTGAACTCCAAACTCTGCGAAATGAAAAGGATTCACTATTGCATCATTCAGCTCAAGCTGGAGAACAGGAACTGTGTATGTTGAAGCAGAAGTGTGAAAGTTTGAGAAAGGATAAGAGTCAGGCAGTGCACATGAATGATTTGCTGAGTGTTGCAAATGCTCAGCTGAGTGACAAAATGGGTGAGCTGCAGGATGAGATAAACCAGGTACGTAATGACTTAGAAGTGTCAATCAGGGACAATCGCGAATTGAGCGCCGCGTATAGAGTGTTGCAAAAGCAAAAGCAAGATGAGGTTGATATGGATGTTGCAAGTGTGAGTCACAATGAATGTAGAACTAAGATGGCGAAACTGCGCCATCAGTGAGAAGTTCTGGCTGGACATGTTAAGGCAATGGGAGGCGTAGCCCCTGCCTTTCATTCGTCATCAGAAGGGGAGTCATCTGATGTTGACATTTCACAGTACAACACCCAGTCGCACCCCTACTATGGCCCAGAGACGCCACCTAGCCATCCACAACATGGCGGGTCCCCACCCCAACTCCCCATGTCATACATTCTCGACATCATGATGCTCATCATGGGAGATGCCAACATGGTGGCCCCATGATAGGGGGGGGATCAGGCCCAAGCCTGGTCTCGACGGCACCTCCAGTAGCTGTTATTAATGTGGAAGACAGGCAGGAGATAGAAACCATGATTGAAACTGTGATAGGCAATGTACCTCTTCCTGACAGGAGTAAATGGGCTATTAAAACCCAGATTAGGCAGCTTCTGCAAGAGACTGGCACTCAGGAAGGTATTGCCTGCACTGCAGCTGAAGCTGCAGCTCGGGCTGCCCTGAATGTCACTCGAGACAATCTACCTCTGCCTGATAGACCCAGTAATCCCCTACAAATGGCCTACTCTGTTCAGCAAATTGCTAACAGCATCGGTCGGATGAATCCGTCTGACAACCTCAGCTGTCACTTGGAAAAGGTGTGTTCTAAATGTGAGATGCTTAGCCTCGCTGCAGAATATCAGGTCCAAATACTATGCCAGACCATTGATCCTGGTTTATGGGCCAAACTCCTTGATGCTATACGCCAGGATGGGAATGCTACCTTTGATGAGGTTGCAGCTGAGCTAATTTCTGCTCACAGCCCAGGTGTAGTAGGAGTGATGCTTGCATATCCTGTGAAACAGAATGCAAAGGAAAGTCCAGCGACTTACCACCAGAGACTCTGGATGGCCTACCAAGCAGGAAAGCACTTGGCACAAGAAGCTGCGGATGTAGATCTTATTTAATACAAGACCTTGTTCCTTAGGAACATGATTCCAGCAGTAAGAGAAAAGGTAGAGCCAACCACCTACCCCAATATGGATAGGTTTGCCGACATCCTTCAGAAAACCGAAAGAGTGTACCAACTCTATATCCGTGATCTGGGCTCCAGTTCCAAAAAGGTAGCTGCCGTGGAGTCCATTCCGGAGGCCACGATGCACTACACAGTGGAAGGGCAGGCCCAACGCCAACAGGCCCAACATCAGCAAGCCCCTCCAGCTGATAATCAACACCCCCAACAGGCCTATCAACAACAACCACAACAGCAACAACAATGGGGTGGGAACCGGAATTGGCATAAGAATAGGAAGCATAAGGGTAGAGGCAAACCACAACAGCAGAGAACAGGCCCTTCATATAGGGAAGATAGATGAAGAAAATCAGAAATCCAAGAGCTCCTAGGACAAGTGCACTCTGTGGCAGATGCTGTTCCTGCACAGGCCCTTGTGGCAGTACAACTGGCAACCCAGGCCCTAACCGGTCATGGGGACATCAGCGGTACAGGCCCTCAGGCCCATTCAGGCCTGAACCCAGAAGCTCTTCCCTATATAGCATCAGTGCAACATGGTGACGCGATTCACATGAGCCAGGCCCAACCTCTACATGCTTCTGGCAGTACAGATTGACAATTACAGGCCCCAGTCCGGATTGTAAACAAGCTAGTCTTGGATACAAATGGAAGGCCCTGTACCAAAGCCGAGGTCAGGGGCCACCTACTCATAGTTTTGTTAGATACAGGTGCAGCTGTATCTGTGCTACATGATGAACACCCAGACATGTCCCCTTGGTCCACTGGATGGAGGACCAACATGTCAGGAGTGGATGGTACTAGGCTACCTTTGTACCGTTCTCTACCCCTACCAGTGGAGCTAGGCCATCTAAAGGCCTCACACACTTTCTCCAACTAATGGTACTGCACAATCATCCTAGTATCATAGGGAATGACTTCCTTGCACCACATGGCTGTGTGGTGGACCTAGCTAACATGCTACTGATACAGATTCAGGGTCAATATCATACCATTTTGATTCCTGATTCACATGTTGTGGCAACGATATCTGCCAATAACAAAGAGTATGACGTCATGGAATTATTCAAGAATCATGAACTTTTCCCAAAGCTCCTCCCTATTTTGCAATGACATATGGAAGCATTTGCAATCAACAAGCATGACTGTGGTAGAATGCACACTGTCATCGAAGTGCCAGGCCCAGCACGTGAGAGGCAAAGGCAATATCCTTTCCCAGCTGAGGCCTTGCGTTCCCTTAGAGAAACAATCAAGTCACTCCTCAAGCAAGGAGTAATCAGAACTTGTGTTTCCACTGCCAACTCCCCACTGTTGCCCATGAAGAAACCCACAGGCACCTGGAGACTTACTATTGACTACAGGAAACTGAATCAGGTCGTCCCCAGTTGTTCTCCAACTGTGGCATCAGCACCAGATGTGCTACGACTTCTGACCCCTGATTTGAAATGGTTCAGCACCCTGGGCATCTCCAATGGTTTCTGGTCACTGCCATTGGCCCTCAAGAGTCAATATAAGTTTGCCTTCACCTTTGAAGGAAGACAGTACACGTGGACTTGCTTGCCACAGGGATTCCATAACAGTCTATCCCTGTTCCATCTCCACATAATGGATGCCCTTGAGAGTTTCTCTACTCCCCAATGTCTCTTGCGATATGTGGATGACCTGCTGATGGCAACAGCCACACAGGAACAACATTTGGATCTCTTGGATGAACTACTGACTCTCATTCAGAGAGCAGGCTTGAAATGTAACCCAGCAAAAGCACAATTATGTCAGAAAGAGGTACTCTTTCTGGGTCTAAAAATAACTGACCAAGGTCGAAGCTCTACCTGGATGAAGGTACAGGGATTGCAAAACTTGCCGTTACCCACTAATGTGGCAACTCTTCAAAGGTTCTCAGGTATGGTGAATTATTCAAGAGATTTTATTTGTGATTTTGCTCAGAAAGCTTCTCCTCTGTGTGAGTTACTCAAAACGGATGTACCATGGACTTGGGGCCCTATACACACCCAGGCTGTGACATCACTGAAGCAGGCCTTGGTCTCTGCCCCAGCTCTGGTCAACCCCAGTCCAGCACCACCATTCCATCTGGAATGTGCCACCTCTTACATTGCCATGTCAGCAGTGCTGGCTTAGAAGGTGCATGGCACCTTGAGACCCATTGCATATGCCTCCCAGCTCTTGACCCCAGTGGAACAGAAGTATGGCCTTTGTGAAAGGAACCTTCTGGCCACCTACTGGGCTGTCAAGCACTTCTTGTATATCATTGGGTACTCACCACTGATCATCAACACCAACCACACCCCAACCTCCTTTCTGCTCTCAGATATGGTGAACAATAGGTCAGTCTCTAACACCAGTCTGACACACTGGTCACTTCTTCTCCAGGACAGAGACATACAGGTACAACTGACTAAAGTTCCATCTATGTTAGCTCATGGCCTCCTTTTCCAGGGAGAGCCCCATGACTGTAAACTACAGTCACCTGATCTTCCAGATCCAGGTCCTTTCCTCCCTGCCACGCCACAAACACTTGACAACACTTCTTTGTGCAGTGTCTTTACTGATGGTTCAGCATCCTACTATCAGGGAGAACAAATTGCAAGGATGGGCATTCTAGTAATTTACCCTTATGGGAACACTGTCAAAATATCTAAGCGCTGTAGTGTAGCATCATCACAATATGCAGAAATGGCAGCGGTGGACTGTGCCCTCGAGTTCATCCAGCATGGAACCGAGGATACCATAATTTTGACAGACTTTAACTGGGTTTGTTGTTCTCTTACAGAATTTCTTACCTTCTGGCAGAAGAACTCCTTCCTGTCCTCTGATGGCAGTCCAGTGAAATACAAGGAATTGGTAATATACATACATTCACTGGCACAAAAATTTGCACACAAACTCTATGTACATAAAGTCAAATCCCACTCTCTCCATGACCCCTACCATGCCTTCAATGACACAGCAGACACCCTTGCTAAGGAAGGGGCCTGGGGGGGGCATTTGGATGATGGACCATCCAGAGGCCAATGCAGCTGTACACATTGCAGCACTCAGGAAGAAACCTGAACCTTTTTCCCCCTTGGACCTCTCCGCAGCCCAACATTTTGACACTGAACTTAAAAAGGCATTCAGATTCCTTGACAAAGGTACTGAAGAGAAACTTCCCACACATAACCCCTATCGGAGGCATGAAGGTAAGTTACACTTGTCACCAGATAACTAGCTCATCTGGTTCCAACCAGATGACTCCACCACCAAGTTGTGGGTGGTCCCCAGACATTTAAGATCTGAATTCTTGCACCAAGTGCATGATACCCCCACTGGTGGACACCAGGGAGCAGAAAACACCCTCCAACGACTCAAGACCACTATCTGGTGGCCTGGTATCACCAAAGATGTTAAACAATACATAGACAACTGTCTCGTTTGTGCACAAAACAACCCCATCCCTACCAAACAAAATGCCAAGCTCTTACCACAACGACATTTTGGCCCTTGGCATGCCATATAGATTGATTTAATTGGTCCTCTGACCAACACCAGCAAAAATAACAAGTATGTTCTTGTGGTAACTGATCTCTTCTCTAAGTGGGTAGAGGCTTTTCCCACTAAGACATGCACAGTGAAAACTACTGCCAAAATCCTGGTGGAACAGATTTTCTCCAGGTGGTGTCTACCCCTCAAGGTAGACTCTGACAAAGGAACCAGTTTTACAGGTGAGTTGATGAAACAATCCCTTGAACTCCTTGGAGTTCAGCAGAAGTTCCACATACCTTACCACCCTCAATCTTCAGGTCAAGTAGAGAGAGCCAACAGATGGATTAAGCAAATGATTTCCAAATTCATTGAGGACAATCCCAAAATTTGGGATTCCCTATTGCTGTTACTCCTTATGGCAATTAGGGGTACACCCTCAGCCACCACCCAGCTCACATCCTTTGAGGTGATGACTGGCAGACAGATGAGATTACCTGAACACCTGTTGTTTGACCTGCATACCCCCACTGCAGACCGTGTGTCTGTGGACCAATATGTGGAAAAACTAAGAAAAGACCTGATGCACACTCACTTGAATGCTCCCAACTGCATGGGCAAGGCCCAGCAACAATCTAAAATGCAGTTTGACAAACACGCACAAGAAGTGGATTGGCAAGTTGGAGATCAGGTGATGGTACTTCGATTTGCACATCCAACCCAATCCTTCTCCAACAAGTGGGAAGGCCCATACCCCATTGTCAACAAGCTCAGCCCAGCAGTCTATCAAGTTAGACTCCTCCATAACAACAAGTTGACTGGCAAATGGTTACATGCAAGCCAGCTGAAACTGTATAAAGGAGCTTAAATTACTTTTCCTCACCCCATTGGGCAGAATAGTACTAACATACTAATCTTTGACCTTCCTTTACAGATACACTGACAAGATGGCTATCTTGTTCCATTATCTCCTCCTCTCAGGAGTTATCCCCTGCATCCAAGACATGGTACCGGACCTCCTACAACATCTTGATCCTCCAGCACCTCTTCCAGAGGGAGTATCCATCAATATACCAGATAGTATGATCACTGTCCAGGAAGGTTCCAATGCTTACCTCACTGCCTCAGTTGTTGCTCCTGATAAATCTACCCTTCAAATTGAGTGGCAAACCACATCACAAGGACAAATTCTCCCTGTGGCCAAACTCTCCAAAGGAACTTTCCAAGGTTGGCCCAATGCTAAATTATCCCCAAATGGTTCGCTGTCCTTGTTACAAACTGCATTAAGACATTCTGGTTTGTACAACATAACTGCCTTAATTGATCCTTCATACTGTAATTCTTTGTCCAGAGATTCTGCTCGAAAATTTTGTGCTATACAACACATGGCTTCTGCAGTCATGTACCTCTCTGTGTTACCACCCACTGATAAACAGATTTTGGAATGTCCAAAGCATACCCCTGGTCCCCGTAGTGGTCTAACAGCGACTGCCCTCCCAGGTTCTTTGATTAATAACTTACAGTTTATGCATATACCTGTTTTATTTAATCTAACTTACTGGAATATGAAAGAATGTGGTATGTGTCACAATACTAACATGTCAGCATTTTATAGTACATTATTGCTTGATAGTTTAGCTGCATTTCAGATTCATACACAAGACCCTATTGCCGGGGTCCATTCTACTGAACATAGAGGCAACTTCAGGAGGAAGCCATCTCCTGATAATCTAACTCATAAACGTAAAACACGTGAAGTTGACAGTTCTGATGTTACAGGTGTGACAGGTACTGTCACAGGCCTTTTTGGTATGGCTATCTCTATCTGGAATAAAGCAGACATTGCTACTATCAAAGTTCATTCTGCAAAATTCTTCACTGGTTTGGTCAACAACATACTACCCCCATTTTTGCATGGTGTGGATGGCCTTAGTCAGGAAGAAAGATGCACTGTATACAACATGCACGACATTGCTAAGACATTCACTGATTCCAAAGATAAGATTAACACACTCATACAATAGAACAATAAAGAAGCAGATAAACAATACATTGCTAGAGAGATACTTTGCTCTGCCTATGGCTCCTACATTATCACTACCATAAACAACCTCTTCCATGATCTAGAATCTGGAAGAATACCTGACATTATACATGATAGACGCATCTCCAAATGGTATTGTCCATGATGTAAAACCACTAGCTGTGTTTCCATGTGTATGCAGCAAACATTTACTATACCTCTTTCTACAGCTAGGAGTTTGGGGTTTGTGACCAGACACCCTAATACTGGTCCTTGTTTCACTGCTAAGAAGTGTTCCATACCAGTTACCATGTTTGTTTCCTTTACTGTCTCTTTACCACCCTTTGATCCCACTACAGCTTTGTTCAACAAGCTTGCATTGGTACACTCTATTGGGCATTTGGATGAAGACATCTATAGACAACGCCTGGATCTACCACCTCTACTGGTTTACCATCCTTTCCTGGATGCCTGGGTGGCCCCGCATATGGACTGCTGTGCGAAAAAGCAATACATTTACTTGTGATGTGATGTATTTGATGTCATTCAACCTGTTTGTGGTTACTCTCCAGACAGCATTGATTGGACTTTCACCATGAATGATGGCATCACGGCAAATGGCACCGACTCCTTTGACTCGACTCTGGCTCTGGATAAGCTCTACCAATCCTATTGTGAGGAGGTTCCTGGCTGTCAACATGGATTTCAAAGACAATCTACAACTGTCCTGTCCAGTTGCAAAAGTGGAGACTCCCTACTGTGCGCTCACAGTATAACTCTGATGGCGAGTATTGCGTTGTCACAAAGTACAAGTCTTACACCTATGGATCTGTTACATGTGCTATTGATTACCCCAATTTTTGTTTTGTTCCCCACCAGAAGACTGTCATTGGACATACTGTTATAACCCCTGTCCCCCCTCCTTGATGCAGACATTATTGATGGTAACCCCGATTATCTGCTCACACTGTCAGAATACTTGCCATACTTCTAATGACTGGCAGACATTTAGAACTGCCAGAAATGTCTGTGTTAAAAGTGTACATGCTACTAAAGCAAACTTCTATATCGCCACTCTGGAGCAGGCCAAAGGGAACTCCCAAAAAATCTGGAAGACACTGAGATCCATTGAAGGTCATCCTGCTGCTTCCTCCCTTCCCACCAAGATTCTGGCCAAGGACGGGATGGTTGAAAATAAACTGCAAATCCGCCAAAAACTTAACCTTCACTTTGCCACTGCTGGGTTTGCATTCGACTCCTCCCCATATGCTAGCTGAGTGAATAGCAACACTAGACCAGATACTACACATGCTACTCCCACCTCATCCCTTCCAGTTGTGCCTGTTTAGCTACAAAGAAGTCGAAGACATAATTCTTAGCCTTGACACCAAGAAAAGTGCAGGGGATGATGTCCTTGAATCACTTTTCTTGCAGTTAGGCTATGCCCAGCTCACAGTCCCCATCCTTCACATCTTCAACCTCTCTATTACCACAGCCACTGTTCCATCCTGCTGGAAATCTGCCCATATTCTTCCTCTCTTCAAATTAGGAGATCCTTGTGACTTAAACAACTACCATCCTATCTCTATCTTGCCCGTTCTTTCCAAAGTGCTGGAAAAACTCATATACAACCAACTAAAAAATCACCTCGAAGCACACTCACTCCTAAACCCAGCCCAGTCTGGCTTCAGGTCGAAACACAGTACCATCTCAGCCTTGGCTAAAGTCTCTAATGACTGGATCCATGCTATGGACACCAAGAAGGTTACTGGTGCAGTCTTTCTAGACCTCAGTAAGGCCTTTGACACTGTAGACCATCACTTCCTAATCACCTGTCTTGCCTACATAGGTGCCACTCCACTTACCTTACAGTGGTTTAAAAGTTATCTCACAGGAAGGATACAAAAAGTCAGAGCTGATGGCCAACTATCTACCCCCCTTCCAATTGCCAGAGGAGTCCCTCAAGGCTTCATTCTAGGACCAATCCTTTTTTCCCTGTACATCAACAACCTTGACTACCACATAAAGAACCCTAGCATACATTTCTTTGTGAATGATACGGTTTTGTATGCATCAGGCTCGTCCTTAACTGAAGTCAGGGAAGCACTCCAAGCTGACTTTATCCAGTTAGAAAGCAACCTTATCAATGCCAAGCTTCTCTTAAATGCCAAAAAACCCAAGACAATGATTTTCTCGAGACTTGCCTTGTCTGGTGCCCTACCTACCCCACCTAAAAACTTCATAGTTACCTCCCTAGGTGAACCCTTGGAAGTCGTACCTAAATTTAAATATCTAGGTATGTGGATAGACAACAAACTTTCCTTCAACGACCACATCGAGGATCTATCAAAGAAGTTTAAAGCACTCTTGGGTTCCTTCTTTAGAAAAATGACCCTCTTTTCTCTCGTGAACTGCAAAAGACTTGTCCAAGCAACATTCCTTCCCTTGCTTGACTATGGAGACATTATCTTTATCTCCTCCCCAACCTTAAGCCTATCTAAACTGGATGTACTCTATCACTGTGCTCTTCACTTCATTACTAACTCTGTGTACAGGACCCACCACTGTAATCTTTATGCAGCAGTTGGATGGACCTCTCTTGCCACCAGACGCCTCCTGCATGCTGGCACTTGGACCCTCAAATTACTACTCCACAAACTGCCTGTCCATTTAACATCTCTCATACAAATCTCGCATAACGCCTACTCCCTAAGGAAATCCGACCTTATCCTACGAGAAGTTCCCAGGACACGTACCACAGCTGGCCAAAGAGCTGTCTCATATGCCCTCCCAAACATTTGGAACCATCTTCAAGCCATGCTGAAGCTAACCAGCATCGTATCAATTAACTCCTACAAAACACTAGCTATCTCTAAATTAAAAAACATATGTAGGTGCTACTAGGCCCCAAATGCCAAGTCATGTTCCTAGGTACCAACTGGCCCTCTACTTATTAAGTTGAAATGTGTTGCATAATTTAGGGCAAGGATAAAGCTGGAATGTACTACATATATAGCATAAGGACTTCTAATGTGTAGACCTCTTGTATTATATATTTTTTTTCTTTGTTGTTCTACATTTTATATCTCCTGTCTATGTAATTGTGAACTGTATGTGTTTATGCCTCAGGACCTCCTTGTGAATGAGCTTGCTCAACGAAGTCTTTCTTGCAATAAACATGAACTTGAACTTTAATGTACACATAGACCCATTCACACTTACATTAGAATCACTTCTAGACAGGAAAGACACACACCTCATCCACATCAGCAACAATATGACCAAAGCCAATGAAGCTGTTCTCGCCCTGATTAATGATGGTGATATGAATAACGCATTAACTAACACCTGGTTAGAGATTTCCTTTAAATGTTTTGTTATTATGCAAGCATTTCTAATTTTTATTCTGATTATTATGCTCTGCTGCCTATGGCGCACACTGCACCAACACCGTGAGCAGCTCGAGTTCCTTTACAAAGCTTGCGCGTCGGGTTTGTAAATGACCACTGCTCCTGTCCTTTCCTGAGACATTTGCCTGTGTTGCCCTTGGAGACAACTGGGGGGAATGTTACATGAGGTCTCTGCACCCTAATTAGTACCCTCAGAGGTACATCATAGACAGCTAGCACTTAAGTATATGTTATACTAACATATAGGGCTAAGGGCATCTACCGTACAAGAGTAGATGTCAAGATATGAATGCATATTGTTGTAATACACTTTGCTTGCTAATACATATGTTCTGCTATGTATTTTTCTGTGTATTTCTAACTTGTAAGATGCCAAGACACCTGTGTCCTTGGAGTAATTATTATATGTAAGACGGCATTGCCACCTTTTGGTGATTTGTACCACTACACTGAGTTATGTAAGACTCTGTATAAGAACTCTTTTGTTCTCAAACTGATGACTTTACAGAATTGTATAATGTTATCTTGGACCATAGAGCCACCCTTAATTTAGCCAATAGGGCTCATCTCTGTAACTAGAAATGTTTCTATCTTTTGGTAAACATAGTAATTATCATATTTATATAATGTAATGCACAAGCCTCATACCTCAGAGACCTGAGAGACCCAGAGACACAGAGAAACCTCGAGGTATAGGGAATGCTTAGCACTGGCTCTTAGTTCGTATTTGGTAAGAACTGCTTAGGGCAACTGTGATTTATCCTTTTGGTAGTAATAAACTTGTTTATTACTCTAATGCAATGTGTCTGTGATTACTTGCATTCCCAATATCATCAAGAATCTGAAAGTGAGGTTTAGACCTCCTAACACTATCCTTCCTAATTGTTCTCCCCTCTCCTCTTTGCTCTTTCCACCTAGCACTTAACCCTTTCCCCTCAACTCCCTCTCCCATACACCCACTCATCCTCCCCTCCTCCCACCCACCTTCCCTACCCCCTTGTAGCACTTTAATTGATATTTGACAAGTGCCTATGGCCACACCTAATTAGCATGTCTCTCTTCCATATCGTGTTAACCCTGTTATCAGACCTCCTTCTGGAATTTTTGCCACTGTATTGAATGTATAAAACTGTATGTAACTACCTGTAACCCACTGTTATACTGTTATTCAAAGTCTTGTTTGAATTGTACCTCATCCGATGTGGAAGCTTTGTAAGAGCCTTGGCTCAAAGGTAATTATAATCCTAAATTCAAATAAATAAATAAATAATAGTCAGCTATGGATAGTACTGAGCTGGTTACAGCCAGATGTGGGGCTTCAGGTGGTATGCCTGATCTATGCCTATCGAGAAGGCCAGTCCTGGTATTTACCACTTTAGAGACCTATTCAGAAAGCTCCTGGAAGGAGATTGTGGAGTCCAGAGTGAAGCCAAGATATTTGAAGTGAGGCATCTGTTCTAGGGGTGCGAGCTGGCAGTTAAGAATATTTAAGGGAGTGCCTTTGTATTTGTTTTGTGGATTGGCAAATACCATCACTTTAGTTTTTTGGTAATTTAAGATACATTTTTGATAGGAGTACCATGATTCAGATTCTGAGAAAAACAGTTGGAGGTCTTCCTGCAAAGGGGTGGAGTCTGGAAGGCTACAGTAGTAGCCACAGACATGGCCAGATATTTCCAGATATTTCTCAAAATTTCTAAAGAGTTTCTCTCTGCTGCTCCTACTGTGTAAATGGAGAAAGCAGGAGAGTTCTCTAGAAATATCACAAATTTCAGGAAATATCTGGTCATGTCTTTGGCTGTGACTGTACAATAGATTACAACATCATCCGTGTAAAGTAACATCTGCCCAGAGCAGGCTTGGGGGAGGGTGTTGAGGAACAGGCTGAACAGGAGTGGACCAAGAATTGAGCCTTGGGGGGCCTCCTGATCAAACCGGTAAGCAGGTGGAGAGTGTATCATTGATTTTTACCCTCTGTGAATGGCCTCGCAGGTAGTTGGTGAACCAGGAGGTAGCATCCAAGGAGAGGCCTAGAGATGAGAGAGAATCAATTAGGAGAGCATGATTGATCGTATTAAAGGCTTTAGTTAAGTCTATGTACACAGACCCAACTAAGTGGCCACAGTCCAGGGCCTTATGTATGAAGTCCATATACTCCAGAAGCACAGTGGTAGTATTGTGGCCCTGCCTGAACCCATGCTGCTATGGACACTGAAGGTGTAATTCAGGAGATATTCAGAAAGTTGACATAAACTATCCTTTCAAGGGCTTTGCAAATGGGGTGGAGGGTAGAGATTAGGCAATAATTACTGTGTAAGAGGAGAGTGTCCAGGGAAATCGCCTCTTTTTCTTTCTTCAAATTATAATTCTCATTATTGTTGGGTGGAGCTTGCCAGTTTCCGGTAGATTACTGAACAACAAAGATGATTGGCATGCTCATAAACAACAAACGCTCTTACAACATTGATTTTTGTCTCGGAAACATTTTATTTAGTTTTAGAAGATCCCAATGTTTTGCTTAAGTATTTATGCTTCTTCAGGGGAGCTGTAAAAACATATGAAATATTCTAAATCAAATTTCTTGTTTATTTTTATAAGAACCATTCACATTTGTTTGAACACTTATATTTAATGATGTACAGTTTATGTTTTTGTCCTATTTATACTGCACATTTTTAACATATTTAAATATTATACACATGAAATAAATTTATGTATTTACTGCTCCTCCTATGAAATAGGACCACCTATACTTGATTAAATATGTTTTCCTTACTTAATAACACTGCCAATTGAGGCAAAAAAATGACTGTCATGTCTTGCCGCAGTCAACTTATCTCAGATGCTCACTTAAATGAAAATAAATTAAAAAATAAAAGAAAAAAAGGAATTTACATTCATTAAATCACTTAATATTGATTCATTCATTTTTAATGTATTATAATTTACCTCTTTCATAACTCTTATTCTATTATTCTTATAAATTAAAGCCTTTTTTGGTGTTATTTTTCTGTAAAATACAAAAGATATAACAAAATATAGTAAACAAGGAAGAAAAGAAGGTCACTTCATGAACAGTAAAAGTTTAGATCAGTTTCTGTATATGACTCTTAATTTGACTATGTTAACTTATACAATGTGTTAAAAAAACAGCATTAGTTACTTCATGCTCCATTTGTTACCAATTATTGTGAATGTTAGACATTCTTATTTTCTAAGTTTTAAAATTTTTTTTATACCCACAAATTATTTTGCACATTTCAAAAAACACTGTCATCTATCATAACATTCATTCGTCTATCTACTTGCTTTGTTGGTCCTTTAATGACTGTATTCTAATTCTAAATTATGTTGTAATAACATCAACTATCAACTCGATGAGGTTACTCAAATGTTTATAACACAAATCACCAGCATGAATCAGCTTATTACTTTATCCTTTTAAAGTCAATTCACAATTGTTTCATAGGAGAAGCAGTAAATACATAAATTTATTTTGTGTGTATAATATTTAAATATGTTAAAAATGTGCAGTATAAATAGGACAAGGACATAAACTGTACATCATCAAATATAAGCGTTCAAACAAATGTGAATGGTTCTTATAAAAATAAACAAGAAATTTGATTTAGAATATTTCATATGTTTTTACAATTCCCCTGAAGAAGCCTAAATACTAAGGCGAAATGTTGGGATCTTCTAAAACTAAATAAAATGTTCCAAGACAAGAATCAATGGTGTAAGAGCGTTTGTTGCTTATGAGCATGCCAATCATTTTTGTTGTTCAATAATTACTGTGGGAGGTACTGTCACCACTTTTAAAGATAGGTATAACAACAGCAGATTTCCATTGAGAGGGTTATTGTCCCAAGCAAAGGGAGAGATTAAGAATTTTGGTAAGGGGGATTAGAACAACATCCAGGGTCAATAGCAGGAGCTTCAGATCCAGAGAATCAACACTAAATCTTCATTTCCAAAGACCCTGGTAAGGTATGATTTAGCTTCATGTGGATAAATAGTCCTAAAGCTGAATGGGGGGATACGGGGAATTATGAGGATTGTTGAAAAAGTCAGAGGGAGAACTCCACTAAGGTCACAGAATGCAGCATTGAAGGTGTTTGCAATAAGCTGCAGATCCTGGGAGATAACACTATTGATATTCCATGGGGGGAGTCCCCAGAATGTCCTCCCTATACCCTAAGAGGATGAGAGGCGAGCTTGGAAGTGGGCAGCTTTTGCACGATGAATTTCTATGGTGCCGACATTTCTCACAGCACTATAACTGTGCCTATCTGTAGTGCTACCAGATGCAAGGGCTTGTACCAGAGATTGTCATGGGAGTCATAAGATCAGAGAGTGCAGGAGTGATCCATGGAATTCCTGGGCCTTTTAACAGATGCTTGATATATGGGGCAAAAATGTTGCAGGCAGAGTTAAAAGTGGAAATTAAGAAAGCTAGAGCACTATCAACGCTAGTAGCTGTATCTAGTGGGGACCACTAACAGTTTAGGAGATAATCCTTGAACTGCATCAAGGAGCCTTTCTTGAGGAAACACAGATATGAGAACTTTGGGGGGGGGTTCAAGGAACAGTTGGACCAGGTGCAAAGAATGAGAGAATGGTCACTTAAAGAGTCAGGTAGTACGGTGACATTATAGAGTCTCTCTGGATAATTTGTAAAAACAAGATCAGTCAGGGTACTGGTCCCTGTTCTATAATTGATTCTCATAGGCTTAGACACAACTGGAGTAAGGTTAATTACCACCACAACATATCTGTGTGGTGCAGCTAAGGGGCCTGACCAGTTAATATTAAAGTCACCCAGAATGATGACTTCTGTCTTTGTGGGAAACTGGGAGACATAGATGAGAATGGAATTGAATGCAGGTTTAGGGCTGTAGGGAGGAATGTAAATGGCCACATCTATAAGAGACTTGCCTGAGTCACCAATAGCAATTCGACAGATACAGCCTGGGCTATATGGCTGGGTAAGGTGGTGTGTAGAGCCTGCCCTTGGAGGGAGTCATGAAGGTAGATGGCACAACCCTCACCCCTTTTCCCCAGCCTATCATTTCTAAAAAGCATGTAGCCAGACAGGGCAGCGGCCAATCAGAGATTTAATTGGAGAACCATGTTTCCGCAACAGCCAGGAGGTCAGGATCATGCTGAGTAATCCAGCCTTGGAGGAGACTACATTTCTGCAGTAGACTACAAAGGTTTATTGAGGCTAGTATTATACCGCCGGTCTGATGACTAGTGGGGTTAGGCAGTGTAAGGGGCCCCGAATTCGGGTGCACATTGCCGGAGAGAAGTAGAAGAAGTGTAAGCCTACAGAAAACATGATTCAGTACTCTACATTTGACTAACTGTTTACGATAGGGAGAATTAGCACCAGTGGATGGGACTGGAAGGGAGAGGACATGGGGCAGCAGGAGTAAGAACTGGATCTTGGAGTGGTTCGATGAGAAAAGAACCATGCCAAGTGGATGAGTATTG
Source organism: Neoceratodus forsteri (assembly GCA_016271365.2). NCBI lineage: Eukaryota > Metazoa > Chordata > Ceratodontiformes > Ceratodontidae > Neoceratodus > Neoceratodus forsteri. The sequence continues at coordinate 509,895,043 of JADMNL010000023.1, read as the reverse complement.
TAGTGTGAAAAGTCGCAATTGGTGCCACCCAATGGAGCATGTATGTATTTATTATATAGGAGGCTAGTGGGAACTGGAATTGTCATGCAGGGGTTGGGGGGAGGAGAAGACCAAGATTAATAAAGGGAAGAAAAGCTGACTTGAGAGTATCATTGTTGTAAGTAAGAAGAGGAGGCAGGGTGGGGGGGCAGGAAGGTAAATAGGATAAGGGAAGGAGTAGGACATAGAATTAGTTAGATAAATGATAAGGGGTCTATAAACCAGAAACAGTGGTGCAGCAGTAGGGTGTCCACCTACAGTGCAGATGGTCAGGGGTTTAAATCCCTGAACAGGAAGCAGGGATATAAGTGTATAAAAGGCAGGTGAGAAGATAGGAACAGGGAAGTACAGAGGCAGAATGAGGGAATGAAGCTGAAAGGAAGTAGGAGAGCAAGGTGTGCAGGGCAGGTAAGGAGGCTAGACTGACTGACCCCTGGTGGTCAGAGGCTATAAGCTGCAAATGAGAAAGCTGATGCTTTGTTACAGATAGTGAGGAGTCACGTGATAGGTCACATGACCTTGCCCTCCCAACAAGTCCAGGGTCAGCCTTGGGTGGGTGGGTGTTTGAGTGGGGCAGTCGACGTAAAGCGTTGATGGGCTAACACCCAACCAGAAATAGCAGCAGGCCTATGTTGGTTGTTTGTCCTCCAGGAGAAAGGATTACCTTGCTGGCTGCTCCCCTAGTGTCTGCTCCTCAGTCAGTGGAGCAAGCGTGTGTGTTTGGGGGGGTTCTGAAGGGAGCCTTTTAATGGAGACAGAAGAAAAGGGTCAGGTAACCGATGGAAAACCTGAACAAAAAAGACTGGGTGGGCACGATTGTGCATGCTCAGCCCAGGAGAAGCAACAACAAGAGAAACAGCAGAGGGGAAATCAGATACAATAACAGTCTTAAACAACTAAGCAGATACATTCCAGCACACCATGTAAAACATTGGTAAAAGCTCAACAGTATAGTTCAAATAAATTAAAATGTACAGGCTCTTAAAGTACTCTAGGAGAACAGTGCAAATGTACTATGGTGCAGGCAGACAGTAACATTTAAAACTATCAGTAATGCTCTGTCAAAAAGAAATTGTACTTCCTAGGCTGTATGTTCTATTTTAAACAATCTCTATAACACCCCACCAGAAACAGCAGCAGGCCTATGTTGTTTTTTCAGCCTCCAGGAGAAAGGATTACCTTGCTGGCTGCTCTCCATAGTGTCCACTCCTCCGTCAGTGGAGTGAGTGTGTGGGGGGGTTCTGAAGGGATCCTTGCTTGTTGCACCCTGTAGTGTCTGCTCCTTGGTCAGTGGAGCAAGTGTTTGTGGGAGGGTTTCTGAAGGGAACTGTGCTGGCTGCTGCACATAGTGTCCACTCCTCAGTCAGTGGAGCAAATGTGTGTGGGGGGATTCTGAAGGGAGCCTTGCTTGCTGCTCCCCATAGTGTCCACTCCTCAGTCAGTGGAGTGAGTGTGTGTGTGTGTGTGGGGTGGGGTTCTGAAGGGATCCTTTCTGGCTGCTCCATGCAGTGTCTGCTCCTTGGTCAGTGGAATGAGTGTGTGTTGGGGGTTCTGAAGGGAGCCTTGCTGGCTGCTCTCATAATGACTGCTCCTCGGTAAGTGGAGCAAGTGTATATGTGTGCATATGTGTGTGTGTGTGTGTGTGTGTGTGTGTGCATATGTGTGTGTGTGTGTGGTTCTGAAGGGAGTCTTGCTGGCTACTTCCCATAGTGTCCACTCCTCAGTCAGTGGAATGAGTGTGTGTTGGAGGGTTCTGAAGGGAGCCTTGCTGGCTGCTCCCCATAGTGTCCGCTCCTCGGTCAGTGGAGCAAGTGTATATATATGTGTGTGTGTGTGTGTGTGTGTGTGTGTGTGTGTGTGAGTGTGTGTGGTTCTGAAGGGAGTCTTGCTGGCTGCTCCCTGTAGTGTCCACTCCTCGGTCAGTGGAATGAGTGTGTGTGGGGGGGTTCTGAAGGAAGTCTTGCTGGCTGTTCCCCGTAGTGTCCACTTCTCAGTGGGTTGAGTGTGTATGTGTTTGGAGGGGAGGTTCTGAAGGGAGCCTTAATGGCTGCTCCCCGTAGTGTCTGCTCCTTGGTCGGTGAAGCAAGTGTGATATTATAATTATTACAATTGATTGGAACAAAAAGCTACTTATTGTTATAAATGTTTATAGTCCCCCAAAAATAAGAACCTCTGTGATTTACTGCATGAATTACCAGCAAATTTAGATGCAGCAACACCTATATTTCCAACTGCATTTCTCATAATCTGTTTAGACTTTAATGCATGGATAGTCAATTATGAGAACTACTCTACAATAGCAACCTTTATGGACCTGGGAGATGTAACCCCCAGAGAAATTAAAGATAATGCAGTCAGTGAGAATGAGAAAGGATTCAAAAGTTTTATCAAAGACAATTCCTTGGTAAAATTAAATGGCAGAGTCAAGGGAGATAGGATGGGTAACCCTACTGTTTTTGGCCGATTGGTCAGAGTGTTATTGATTACATCCTATGCAGTGTTGAAACTTACCATATTATTATTTACATACTGAGATGCAGACAGTAAGTGATCATGCTCCTCTAGCACTTATAATACTGTAGCTATAACAACACCAAGTTTGCCAAACAATCTTATGAATGACCCTTTAAAATCGCATCATATATAAGGAAAACAAAAACTGAGAATTTCCCCACTCTGCTTAGAAAGAATTAACAACTTTTTAAATTCTCATTCACCTAATATAATAAACAATATCAATCAATCTTCTTCTTCCACAGAAATAGAACTAGCATTACAACAAATTTTTACATTAATAAGGTCCTGCATTTATACTCCAGTTTCCACTAACAACATTTACTCTAGAATCTCCAATACAGAGGGAAATTGGTTTGATGAAGCCTGTTTAAAAGAAAAGAGAAAAAAAGAAAGTTTACAAGAAAAAAAGAAACTAAAGTGCATAGTAAATTTAATAAAACACCACCCAAATAGAATCAATTTCAACTTGCTATCATTTTAAAAATAAAAATATAGAGTTTAGGGAAAAACAATGGATTAATATGATACAAATCATAGAAAGTAGGGACCAGAAAGCATTTTGGCACATGGCATTTAAAGGTTCAGAGCCCATTCATTGAACGTTATTAGCTTTGATTCCCAAGGAACCTTGGTCAGCACACTATCAACATTTATTCAACCATCAATCCAAGGCTTGTCTACAGTATAATCCTGGCCCTCTCAAAGAGGGAGTTCTCCTCTTTAATATTTGATACCATTGAAGAGGTGGAGGCCATTTTTAACCTCACCAATACTAAGGAGCCAGTGATGGACACCATCCCAGAAATCTACAAGTTCGGGGAGATCACGTGATGCAGAGTGCTGAGTAGAAGCTCCTCCGTTAAGCTTCTGCCTCCTGATCATTAAATCATCTTTTTTAGACATTTATATTTCTCCATTTCCTCTGCTTTTGAATTCTTCTGCTATCTAAGCATCTTGTGAGCCTGTTTTGTGAGTTCGATTGGTGGATGGTGGCTTATATGAAGAAAGCCCCACAGAAAACCCCCCCCGCTACTCCCAAAAAGGCCCCAAAGAAATCCTGTGCCTCGGGTGAGCCAGATAGGCCTGATCCTTTGAGTCAAGTTAGGAAACAAGAACCTTTAATGATTAATAGGTTCTTAGAAGAGTTTAAGCCCTTTCGTGAAGAGATGAAAGAAATAGCGATCGACCTGAAAACTCTCTCTAGAAAACTGGATGAAGTCTCGTTAACTGTCTCTGATAATACAGCTTGAATAGTCTCATTGGAGAAAAGGCTAGAGAATCTTATTCCTGAATTAGTGTCTACGCGACAGAAGCTATCTCGTCTGGAGGCAAAACTTGAAGATTTGGAGGGCCGTAGCCGCAGAAACAATGTTGTGATACTAGGTCTACCAGAGGGAGAAGAGCGCCAGCATGCTGTAGCATTCACACAGAAGCTGGTGGAATAAGTTGCTGGCCCCTCTTCCTTTGGCCCAGTATACATCATAGAACGAGCTCACAGGTCACTGCGACCGAAGCCTTCTCCGGATGCTCCCTCCCATCCTATTATCTGCCACTTTTTGAATTTCCTAGAAAGGCAGCACTTCTTGCAGAAAGTGAGAGCTTTACAAGAGGTTCGTTGGGAGCATACGAAACTGAGAATTGCACAAGATTTCCCTGGATCAGTTTGTTTGAAACGAAAAGCGTTTCATCCCATCGTATCTAAGATCATCGCTGCAGGTCTGAAATTCAGGATGGGATACCTGGCCGGGCTGCAAGTTTTTGTAAATGGATCCTGGTTAAATTACAATGATCCTGAAGCTGCCCTTTCGAGCCTTAAAACCATGCTACCGGACCTGTTCCGAGAGCCCTGAGAAGCCCTGTTCGTATGTTGAGGAGCTGCTTGGAGTTGCCTTATTGGAACTGTTATCTCTTTTCATCTCTGAGGAGATAATGTCGATGAGCTGTATTTGGAAGTTCTCGTTTTCTCATCTGGACTGTGTTAATCAGTACATGGCCTACCTGCTAACAGCCTCTCAAGCCCTAACTTCATAAAGCTAACTCTTGCTCAGGGCAAAGACACTTGGGGTCTCAGGGCTGGCTTAATTAGAAAAGGAGCTTTGTGTCCCAGTATATTCAGTTTTGTAAATTGCATAGAGAGGGGAAGTTTGTGTTATTAATTCTAGGACTAACGTTCACTTTACAGTTTATTGGAAATGGAGCGGTCTTGGGCTTTCTCAGTAACTCATATTTGCCTTGTCAGGATCGGGTTGTGGCCACAAGAGGACGTATCAGGCATATGTAGTGTAACTCCCTGTTGTTCTTAATTCGAGGAGGGCCTCCCTCAGTGTTCTCACCAGTCCTGAGTTCAGGACAGCAAATTTCCCCAAGGGGAATTCTCATAACTAAGGGCTGGTATATTTCTGGGAGGAGTTGTTTTTTCAGTTTTCTTTCTCTTGGGTTCATGATCTCAATGCTTTTCTAGATTTCGGCTCTCAGTTTGATGGGAAAGGGCTATTCCCCTTCATTAGTTTTCCAATCTTGTTCTGGTTTGTGTAAAGATTTCTCATGGGGCAAGGTAACCCCTATTTTTCACTCAGGTTCTTGAGGTCACCTGGCACATTCATGAGTTTGGCAGTTTACTCTGCTCTCCCTTTCATTATCATGTTAATGCATATGCGTGTGCTCGCATTGGAAGCCCAAGGCCGCGCTCTAGTTTTTTGGGGGTAATTAATATCATTCGCATTCTTAAATAGTTACTTCTGGATATAAGTTGTGCTGCCATTAGCAGAGGTGCATTATCGGGAGGTGGGAGATGGAGGAAAGGACCCAGTACTCTGCTAAATGTTGCTTGTGGCAGTGTAGGGGTTGGGTGGGGCGGTGGATCTGGGGTTTTGTTAGGTGGAATGGGAGAAGTTGGGGGGAAGAGAATGGGCTAATTGTGGGGGTTGGGGAAGAGGGAGGTTTACTGCAGTAACTTTTGGTGTATGGTTGCATGCATTATGTATCCTGTGTGCAGGGCTGAACATATTAAGTTCAATAACTATTATCAGATGGCCAAATAGGTGACATTTGCTACTTGGAATGTTAAGGGGATCAGGAAAAAATCCAAACAATATCAGGTTCTCAAACATTTAAGCTTATTACGTTCTCAGATAACTTTCCTACAGGAATCCCATTTATTAGAAGCTGAAGCATTACAGTTAAGGAGGCAACAGGTGGGGCTGGTTTACGATGCTCAGGGTTCCACTATTAGTTGTGGGGTAATGTTTATTATTAATAGATGCATTCCCTTTGTCTCTACACAGGTCATCAAAGACCCTGAGGGCAGGTTTATCCTAGTTAAAGGCACTCTGTGGTCAGTTCCACTTTTACTAGGTAGTATATATGGCCCTAATATGGATGATCCAGGGTTTTTTATGAGACTCATAACCATTATTCTTCCAATGCTTCCCATCAGGATTATTTTGGGGGGGTGACTTCAATCAAGTCGAAGATTCTAATCTTGACAGGTCAGGTAATGGACGGGGAGTGGTCTCACCGGGGCAGAGGGCTTTTAGGGACTTAGTAGACCAGTGCGGGCTCTGTGATGTCTGGCGTGTGTTATATCCTGACTCTAGGGAGTTTACTTTCAAGTCAATGGTGCATGGCTCGCAGTCCTGCATTGATTACTTACTTTTTCCTCAGGATCTCCTACCCGTGTTAAGACCTCCTTGATTCAACCTGGCATTGTCTCCGATCATTCACTGGTGTTATGCAAATTGGAATTCCTTAATTTACCTAATAGGGAAACCAGATGGAAACTCAATGAACAACTTCTTAAAGATGCTAAGTAATACAAGCTCATAAGGGAGCAAATTGAGTTCTTTTTTTTATCTAACCCTTTAGACAGTGCAAAGCTGGATATTTTATGGGGGGTCTTCAAGGCTTGCATGAGAGGGATCCTCATTAGTATGGCGGTGAGTAGGAAAAGAGCACAGGAGAAGGAACTATTATCATTACTGTCCCAAATTCGGTCACTTGAAATTAATATTTCGGCTAGTGCCCCAGATGAAGACAAGAGGAAGCTCCTAGTGTTGAAGGACAGATATCTAGAGTTACTTCGGGAAAAAGCAGGATTGGCTATTATTCGTACTAAGGCTAGTTACACGGATCAGGGAGAGAAGATGGGGCGCCTATTGGCATTGCGTATAAAACAACAAGAATCGGCAAGATTCATCCCTTCAATTCGGGCAGTGGCAGACGGGTCTCTGAAAGTATCTCCTACCAAGATAGTACAAGAATTTGCCTTATATTATGAAAGACTGTACAGTGACATGGAGTATCCTCCCTGTCCTGGGAGTATGGAGAATTATCTGAGGGATTCCCATCTGCCCTTCCTTTCAGAGCAACACAAGGGTTTTTGGGTCACCCCTATATCACAGGAGGAAATTGCTGAGGTTATTAGTGGATTACCTGTAGTCAAAGTCCCAGGCCCTAACGGATTCTCCTCCCTATTTTACAAAGTTTTTCGGAATCTCTTACTACCAGTACTTTATCGCCTATTTCAATATATTTTAACCGGGGCAGAGGCAGACCCTCACCTCTTTGAGACCTTGATTGTTCTTTTCCCTAAACCAGATAAAGCCCCTGAGCTTGTTCAAAGCTACAGACCTATATCCCTTCTAAACCAAGATATTAAAATTCTTTCAAAGATACTAGCCAATAGGTTAACTGTAGTTCTACCTGAACTAATAGGTATGAACCAGGTAGGATTTATGAAGGGGCGCTCATCATCTGACCATTTGCATACCCTATCTCATATCTTCTTGGCCACCAGGGATGCTGAGTTTCCCTGGATGCTGAGAAGGCATTTGATCGTGTGAATTGGAATTTTTTATTTTGAGTTCTGGAAGCTTTCCAGTTCCTCTCTGTATTTATATCCTGGATTGCTACATTATATAAAACCCCTACAACAAGGATCTCTGGGAACGGGGCCTTTTCCAAACCTTTTCCACTCCATTCAGGGACCAGACAGGGTTGCCCCTTATCTCCTCTGTTATTTAATTTATATCTGGAACCTTTCATCCAAAACATTCTCAATAATGCCTCTATACAAGGCATTTGGGATGGGTGCCATGAAATTGAGGTCACTGCATATGCGGATGACTTGCTGATACATTTATCCCATCCGGTATCTTCTGTACCGGCTTTGTTGAGTGAAATAATAAGATTTAGTGCCCTGTACAATTACAGACTGAATGCTAGCAAATCTTCATTCTTTCCATTAAACCATAAGGTATTCAAAAATGACACTAGTCCCTTAGGTCTATGTTGGACTCCCAGGTAATTTAAATATTCAGGCATTAAATTATCCCATAACCCCCTAACATGGTTTAAGGAAAATCTCGAATCTCTCTCACAGCTTATAATTCATGACCTTGATAGGTGGTCCAAACTTCCCATTTCACTACGGGGCCGGATCAACATAATTAAGATGAATATATTCCCTAGAATTTTTTACCCTTTATCTCTTCTCAATACTTTTATTCCGCTACTCTGGTTTAAAAAGTTACATGGCATATTTACTAGATTTATTTGGGCCAATAAGTATCCTTGATTGGCCTATTATAAATTGGCAGCTCCAAAACTTGAGGGGGGTTTGCAGATTCCCCATGTGGCTATATATTATTAGGCCAGTCATTTAGCAAAATGTTTGAGATGGGTATCTCCCGGCCCGGAAAAAGAACAGCTGGCTTGGCTTAGGATTGAATTGGATGTATTTAGGTCTAAGAATCTGGACCCCCTAACCTTATTCTATCTTAAAATCTCCCAGGTGCGTATGGCTGAGGAATGCCCTATAGTAGTTACCTCATTAAAGGTATATGCACAATTATGTTCATTTTTGCACTATACCCCTCAGTTGGATTTGGCCCAGTCTATCTGGAACTCCCCATCTTTCACCATTAACAAGAAGCAGATTCCCCGTAAATGGTTGTCCCAATTGGGGTATGGGAAAGTGCTCTCTTTCGTGGATGAAGAGTGGCAATGGTTGTCAGTAGGAAATATTATTAGGAAATGTCTTATTCCGGCTCCCTCTCACTTCAAAGTTGTACAGTTAAGGCACTTACTTACAATAGTTTTTGGCAATACCCCCCTTCCCAGACTGTTACAGCCCTGATACCTGAGGTTTCTTCACTTCTTGGATCTTCAGGTGTCATATCTAAATTATATCAGGTCTTGTTTTATAAAAGATATGGTGACTCTTTTGGACCCACAAGATTCTGGAACTCTATCCTTCCTCAGTATCATCTGGATTGGCAATCCCTGTGGAGATCCTGTCATAAATATGTTTCTCAAGACAGATTGCATCTCGTGCAATATCACATAATACATAACATGTATTGCACCCCGGTAAAATTAAAGAAATGGGGTCTCTTGAACTCCAATATATGTACTAAGTGTTCACGGGAAGACGGAACACTTCTCCACATATTCTGGTCCTGTCCTAAAATTTCCCTTTTATGAGATTCAATCAAGACTTCTCTGGATCCTTTACTGGGCCTTCAGGAGTATTTTACTCCTGATATTTGCCTTTTAGGGGACCTGTCTTCTATCAGAGTTAAAGTAAGAAGGTTTCATATTTCAATGATTGCCTTATCTGTCAAGAAGCTTATTTTACGTCACTGGAAAGACAAGTCCACCCCAACCTTTCAAGAATGGGTTAATGAATTCTTGCCAATCTACGTACAGAAAAAACTATTGCAAGTCTTTACAACAGATTGGCAGCATATACCAAAATATGGGATCCCCTTCACTCTCTAATTTTAGTGGCTCAGTCTTAATCATGTCACAATCTAAAATGCCCTGCAGGTTCTCAGGTAATGAGCTTAGTATTTAGGGATACATGGATTTGTTACTGCTGTAAGGGGAGGGACAGGAGGGTTAGGCAGTCATGTCTTTATAAGTGGCTGTATTTACATCTCATTTTCATTGTAACTGCCTTTTGTTGTGGAAAATGTACTAATAAAGTTTGAATTAAAAAAAAGAAATCTGCAAGTTCAACATGGATTTCTGGACCCCTTCCCCCCACTTACCAAGTATTTTAATGTTTGCTTTAAAAATAGCTACATTCCATCCTTGTGGGAAAGTCAACATAATTATCCCATTTCAGAAAAAAGGTTCCCCACTAGACCACTCAAGTTATCGTCCCATCAGTCTTTTTGACACTGCATGAAAAATGTTTTCTAAAATATTACTTCAAAAATTTACATTTTGGGCCAATAGTAAGAATGTAATTTTCCCATTTCATGCAGGTTTCAGATGTAATTTCTCCACTACTGATAATATTTTCTGTTTGGCACAAATGTTTGAAAAATATATCCAAATAAAAAGAAATTAAACTCTATGGCATATTTATAGACTTTACTTCTGCATTTGATTCCATAAATTGAAATATATTATGGGATAACTTAAGGCTCACGGGTATAGATGATTCTCTTTTAAACCCAATACAGCTACTATATTTTAATACATACAGTATACTAAAGTTAGATATGATCTAGAAGGTAACACAACTGAGCCATTTCCTTCCTCTACAGGAGTGAAACAAGGCTGCTTATTAGACCCCACCCTTTTTAATTTATATATACATGACTTACTAGAATTCAATGACAACAAACAATACAACTCCCCTAATATCAATGGGTCATCTTACCACATACACTAGCATTCACAGAAGATATTGTTCTATTCTCCTTAAAAAAAAAAGATTTACAAAGGGAAATTGGCACCTTTAATGATAAATATAATAAACTTAAACTTAAAATAAACTTAAAACAAAAACACTGATCTTTGGTTCTAATAGCCCTAATACTTCCATTTTCTTAGTCACAAGAAATAGAAACAGTTAATGACTACTTCTACCTGGGGATCAAAGTAACATCAAACACAAATTGGATTCAGCACTAAAAAACCCAAATCATAAAAAGCAAAACAAATTGCAAGACCACTTTTAAAATTCCATTATAAATCTGGAGATGTATCTATAAGACCAGCTTTATAAGCTACAGAATTGAAAATTAACCCTGTGCTGGCATATGCAGCAGCAGTTTGAGGCACAGATCATCTCCCCTCTGGAGACCCCTCTCTTATACCTTTATAAAAACACTCCTGGTGGTTCCCCTATCAACTTCTTCAGCAATGACTAGGGCAGAATTAGGGAATATCCCCAGTAATGCAATTGTGGAATATCGATGCATATAATACTGGTTAAAAATAATTAACAACAAACATAACATCCTTTTGTGTGTCTTCAAGAGAAGATGAAATGGCTCCAAATGGGCTTAAAATCAAAACGGCTTTCTACCCTACTGTCAATGCTTAACAAAATCAATTTCAACCATCTATGGTCCAACTTTCAAAGGAATATATCCATTTCAATCCAATATAAACCCCATATAAGAAAAAGAATAAACAAACTTGCTCAAAATAAAGATATGAAGACAATTAGAGGGTGAACAAAACAGACCATAATATGGAAGAATATTTATATTTCCCACTCACCCAATCAAAAGAAACTTTCTTACATGGGCAAGGTTTGGTTTAATCAGCACCATATATCTTTATTTTAATTAGAGAGATGGTGCCAATAGGGATATTAAAGAACTCAACTGTTTGTGTAAGCCTGACACTCCCAAAAATGTAACCCACCTGATAATCCACTAGCCTAAAAATTCTGACCTCCGGTCCAAATATCTGAATGATATTTTAACATGCTATAACAATTCCAACTATGTCTATGAACTCTCTCCACAGATCTCCCTGACCACCCTGCCTCCAAGCTTCTTCTCCTCAGTGGCCACTGCTGCTGCTGCTATCACCTTCAGGTATGGACCCACCCCCAGTCTTTTGTCCTCAGAGCTCTGCACATTTTTGAATTTGGCGCCTTTTCAGAAAAGTCACCAGCCACTGGGACTTCAGTTAAACAACATTTTAATTGCTCTTTCCACTTGCTAAAATAGTCAGCAGGGAAGCTAATATCCATGTTATCTCTGTAACCTGCATTTGAACTGCTCTTTGGATATTTTAAATAAATGGCAGGGGAGAAATATATAATTTACTTGGAATACATAGCTTGAGAGCTTACCTGCTACCACTGTGTGGTGGCTTCTCAACCTTTCCCCCCACCCTTAGCCAGCTGTACTCTTATAGATACATATGCAGTAGATCAGGTGATCTAGTTGATCAGGTGATCTAATCAGGTGGTCTAATATCTATCTCCCTAATTTCCAATTAGCAGATTTTCATCTCTTCCCACTAGGTGTCACCAACTACCAAAAACACCCTTTAAACCTTCAAACCACACAGCTCCTAACTTTAATGAATGCCAACATTCTTACAGCTCCACCTCCACCACCAGTACTGTCTCCCATCTGCGGCCATTGGCAGCCCCATCATCTGTCTCACTCAAACCACCAGACCACCCCATAATAATGTTCACTTGTGTCCAATGCCTACTACTACTTCTCCTTCTTGCTGCTCCAGCCCCCGTCCTCACCACCATCATGAGATGTGCACCCCAGCTCTCAATCTTCACCTGTCTCCCAACCCACTAACCCCATCCCTCATGCCCACCTCTGTCAACCTCACCATCCACCTGGGTCTCCTCCTCACCACCTTCTCGAAACACTTATCCATCCTCCTTTCCCTTTATCACACTCTATGCTCTTAACCCCCTATCCCTACTGTTCTCTTCTAAGAAATGTCTCCTGTACTCCTTTCTTCTTCTCCTACTACTTATATCCAAAGATATTGAGCTTAATCCTGGCCCACCCTCCATCCCCCTGCCCCACCCCCAAAAGGGTCTCTGAATTTTCCACATCAACGCCCAAAGCCTGCTACCCAAAATGGGTGCCCTAAAAGTCTGGCTTACCCAGAACCCTTTGAATGTCCTCTGTGTCATAGAGTCTTGGCTGTCCTCTCACACCCGAGTTATGGAACTAGACTTTCTAAATTACACACTGTACCACCAAGACCATGGTAAATGGGGAGGTGGCATACACATGTATGTCTGTAACTCTTTCCCCTGCTTCATCACCTTCCAAAAGACAGTCCCAAAATCATACGAGATATTCCTTGCTCATCTCTATCTCCCCTCCACTGTCCCTATCTACATAAGAACTCTTTGCAGCTCCAAAACATGACCCTGAATCCCCCCTCTCATGCCTCATCTCTATTGTTGGCCTTTCCTCCGATGGAGAACTACGTATGTTTGGAGATTTCAGCATCGACTGGCTATCCCACTCATCTTCTCACATAAGAACCTCTGTTGAAGCACTCAGTCTCTCCCAGCTACTCAACAAACCAACACACTGTAACACTCTCTCCACCAGTCATTCCATCCTAGACTGGATCCTTTCCTGTCACCCCCATTGAATATCAGCAGCAGGGGCACTGAATGATGCAATCAGTGTCCACTGTTTCACTTTCTGCATCAGGAAAACTCACCTCCCCAAATCCTTCTTCAAAAACCTCAGCTTCCGCTCCACCCGCAATTTGACCCCACACCTCCTCCTGGTGGACCTGTATTCAGCAAACTAGTCTCCAGTCTTCTCATTCACTGATGTGAACCAGGCTCTATCACATTACTGTGCAACACTAACAAGCATCAGGAACCTCCACGCCCCTCTCCATGCTATCAGGGTCAAATGCCATCAACATCCTTGGATTTCCCCCTTATATCCTATCAATATGCAAAGTTTGTGACAAGGCTTGGTCAAAATTTAAATCCTCTAAAGTCAACTCAGATCTTCTCCCCTATCGCAAGTTCCAAAATTCCTGCACAAGAGCTATACGCCTAGTTAAATCTGAATATTTCAAATCAAACCTCTCTTCCTATCCTGACTCCTCATCCTTCTGAACCTCAGTCAAATCCTTCCTCAGCCCCTCCAGCTAGGCATCTACCCCTGTGCTCAATATAAATGAGTCCTCCATTGATGACCTCACCTCAGTTGCCAAAGCACTAAATCTATTCCTCACATCCTGTGTGCTACCAGACCATCCAGGACCTCCCTGCTCCCCCTTCCCTCCAGTGGGTTTTCCCTATACCCCACCACCCCACATGAAGTCCTTCATGCCCTCAGTACTCTGAACTCTTGCAAATCAAGTCCAGACAGCCTCCCTCCCTAAGATTCTGAGTCTATCTGCACCAACCATTGCCCTCCCTTTCTCACATACCTGTACTCAACATTTCTTTCCTGACCAACTCTGTCCCTGAACAATGGACACTGACAAATGTCTTTCCACTACATAAAGGTGGAGATCCCTCATCCCTTGGAAATCACCATCCAATTTCCCTGCTCCCCTTCCTCAATGACAAAACTTCAGTAATCCATTGTTCTCTCAAGACAATCTGATTTTCTCTCTTCATCCAAGTTCTTCACAGATTATCAGTCTGGCTTCTGGAAAAAAAACACTCTACAACCTACTCCCTTCTTCACATCACTGACTCTGTCCTCAAAGCAATGGACAAAGGACCCATCACATCAGTTATCCTCATCAACCTTGCAAAAGCATTTGACTCAGTCTCCCACCCTCACCTCCTCCTAACATTGCACTCCATGGGTCTCTCTTCCCCCATTGTCATCTGGTTTAAATCATACCTCAGTAACCATCAGCAATCTGTCATAGTGGGCAACTCCACGTCCCCCCACTTCCCATTCTGTCAGGTGTCCCCCAAGGCTCCATCCTCAGTCCCATCCTCTACTCCATCTTTAAAAATGACCTTCCCTCTAGTCTGCTCTAACTCCACCATCCACCTCTACATGGATGACACCATCCTCTATGCTTCCAGCCCCTCCCCAACTCAGTACAATCATCACTTCAAGCATACTTTGGCTGAGTTCTCACTGGTTCCACAGAACATAGCCTAAAAGTAAATACAAAAAAAACAGTCTCCATGATTTTTGGCTCCCCCAAAGACTGGCTAAACTCCCTTCCCCCCTAGTTTCAACATCTTGGATTCTTCCACCCTGGAAACTGACATCTCGTATAAATACTTTGGACTCTGGCTGGACCAACATCTCATTTACTCAGTGCATATCGACTCCCTCTGTTTGAAACTGCACCCCAAGCTAGGCATACTCTTTCATAACAAGCTGGCCATCCCCCTTCATATTCACCATGACTTACTACACAAGACAATTCTCCACCTCTTCGACTATGGGGATATTATCTACGACTCAGACCCTGTCTCCTCTCTCTCTCTCTTTAAGTTTGACACCATGCTCAACTCCTTCTGCAGGTTTGCCACAAATGCCTGTCTACACACTCACCCTTGTGCACTTCGCTCCTCCCTGAACCTCTCCCCTCTCTCCCACAGGTGATACATTCATTTCCTTATAACCATGTTCAAATACTGATTCAATCTTTTACCCCCTTATCTCTCTTCCCTCCTCTCCCCTGCTACTACTTCCTCCTACTCCATTAGATCATTGCATCCCTGCTCCTTTATCATCCCCCACCACTGATCAACTGCTGGCTCTTCAGCCTTCTAGCACCACCTTCCCCAGCTCTGGAATAAACGACCCCCCTCCCTTCACAATACTAACTCCCTCCTAGCTATCAAACACCATTTCAAATCCATTCCCCCTCCCCCCTCCACCTGCCCCTACACAATCTCTGAAACAACTCTTTTCATCTAATAAACTGCCCTAATAGGTTTTACTACCTTCCTTCTTTTAATAGCTACTCTTTGTAAATACACTAAATCATTGTGCCAAAGCTATGTCTGGTTTTACCTATATGTATAGAGTACGTAAATAGCCTACAAAATAATTATGTGTATAAAACCCTGTAAAAGATTTTTTAAGTGTACTTGTGTATGTAAGAAATTGCCCTCTATAGCCAGGATATTCAAAGGGGTGGCACCTGGTTCAACAGTGTTGCACTGGTACAACCCCGCATTGCACCCTGGTGGGATATTGAGAAGGCTGCCAGGCGCAGTGCAAATCTCGATGTGCCTGGGCACAATTCTAATATATGCAGTGCAAATGCAGGGGATGTGCCCATGCTTATGCAGCACATCCTGATGTTCAGCCCGGGATGTGTGGCCCATATGCCAGCACAACCCTGCATCGTGTGGCATAGGGGGGGCTCAAAACTGGGCCCCAGAAAAGATGGCACAACTCCTGGCCACCCACAGGTGGGCTGCAGTCATGGCACAACAGAGCAGACCAGCTGTGGGTGGCCACCCGCCCACCAGAACACTGTTGGCAACACCACGCATCCTTGGTGGTCAAGTGGACCCCCTGAGTCCTTGAATATTGTTATGAAAGACCATCCCTGGTAGTCAAGTGCCCCCCACCCGAGTCCCAGTAATGTAAAATGACCATCCCTGGTGGTCTAGTGGAACCCTCCTGCCCTAACTGTGATCACGGTAATCCTCCGTGAGAACAACCCTGGTGATCAGTGGCACCCCACCCTCCCACCACACCAAACCCCTTGCCACCCGCTCCACCCCATCATCAGCGGGCAGCTGCAATCCACCCACATACCGACCTGCCGCCTGCCAAATGACAGGCACAGTATGGACCAATAGGCTTGCAGGGCATACTGTACTAGACTGTCCCAAATATGTGAATGAAGCTGCTTTCTTCTCCTCAGTAGTCAAAGAGAAAAAGATTAGTGTAAAAATTAAAAAGACCTATTCCAAAACAACAGTTCAAGATCAAGTAGGGTGATAGCTTCACTTTTCATTATTCTTTTCTCTTCACATGCTTTCTTAAAATAATATTAATTATTTACCAAGGAATTGCCAGTTAGCTACTTGAAATGTCAGTAGATCTCACTTTTTTCAAATTATTTTATACAATATATCCTATGCTTTATATTTGAAAAAATTTTTTTAAATATGTTTGTATGTAAGATCACTATGTATCTTTTGCAATAACATGGGCTTATTTCTACCATTGTTGATCAAATGAACTAAAAGAATTAAACTGCAAGTGTTAGGTCAATATCTTGAGTGGTGAACCATGAAGAACAGTCATGAACATCACTGTGCATCACCCTGAATTCTTGCAATATGCCAGATAACCACTAGAGCTCACTGACTTGATGACTTGTGGAAGCCCTTGCATGTGCAGTATTGTTTCTGTACAATGCCACCTGCTGACTCTTTCATAACCCTGTAGATAACAATGCATATTTTTATTATTTGAAAATAGTGGCACCAAGTGATGCCAAACTTTACAACTAGCTGTGACTTAGGCCATTGTGACACAAGTATCTGGATACTGTTAGTCACGATGGAACATGATGCTGGGTATCACTGTTGCTGGAGTGTTGAAGGAGTACTGCATGGCCATGATGCTAGTGTAGGTAAGGTAAGGTGATTCAGTGGTGATAAGTGCTTTATGAAAGTTAAATTCCATAACTGGAATTCTAGTGGCATTACCTTTTACACATCTATGAATTTTGATCCAATGTTGCCAATTAGTAATTTCTAAAGTATCAGCAATAAATGCTAACCTACTAAACCACATTTATCCAGCTTTATTAGATTCAAGGACATATTTACTTTGATATACATGCCAAATCTTGAGTGTATACATGCAAATAGTAATGGAGCTATAAACATCCAAATATAATTTTTTAATTTTCACACAATTTAGCAAATAAATTATGAAATTTTGAATGCCTGTAACTTACACTTTACATAACCAATTACTTCTCTATTTAGCAGTTTATATGATTCTGCCAAGAAAGTATGAATATAAATGTTCAGTTATCTAGCTACAAAGGTGGCTGATTTGTAAGCACAGAAATATTTTCCAAAATTTTCAGATGAATAAATAAAATGCCAGATTTTGAAACCTTACACCTTCCCTTCCCCTCATGCAAATATTATGAAACTTACTGTCACGCCCTTTTAGGACATCTCCCAAATGGTATACATGTCAAATTTAAGATTTTTAGCAATAATGCTGGCTAAGGTATGACTAATTACAGAATTTCAAAAAAATTAAGATGAATTTCACAAAATGCTGCGCAATTTTGTGGAATCTCATGAAAATTCCACTAAATTGAAAATTTCTAATTTTTCCCAGCCTTAGTGTAGCAGCTACAGGTAGACAATTGGCCTAGGGGACCCTTCTAATCAGAGGTTGTGAACGACTGCCTTGTACTATACTTGACTTGGATTCTTCCACTGATATGTACTCTGTGGTCTTCAGTACATCAAGTCTATTCAGGCTAGTAGTTCTGGTGGGAGTCACAGACCAGTAGGTATTAGGGAAGGCTGAAACTGGCTTCCCTTGTGTGTACTTGAGGTAACAAGCTGGCCGGTATCTCCCTCCTCAGTGCACAGTTGTTCCAAGCCATGTGCAAGTGCAACTCCCTCCACATTGACCACCAAAGCAGAGATGACCCCAGATCTGATACTTCCTAACCCTAGCCATTCCTTAGTGGTTGCCCACCTCTTGTCTCCTATGCATCCCTGATTGGGCTGTATGAAGGCCTATGACCTCTTCTGACAATGACATCGGCTTGTTGAGGTGGGGAGGGAAGATGCTATCACAGCCACAATGCAATTACTGAAGCTGTAGTAACTGTTAATAATTGTGGGCTGTTTAATCCTCCCATTAATCTGGACTGCTGCATGTTATACATATGGTATTATAATCTTTTAACTCAGTTCCCTTCCCCAACCCAGCATAACTCACCAAGGGAATGCAATAGTCGCAGGCACTGGGGATGGAGGAGGTTCAGCCATGCCTATGGAGAGAACTAAATCTGAGGTCCAACAGAAGAAAGTCTTCTGACCTGCCTAAGGTACAGTAGTACATGACTCCCCAGCCATATCCATACTTCTTGATGCCTGATATCCCCAAGCAAGCATTGATTAGGCATTCAATTTGTAGGGACTGCCTGCAGGTTAACTAGGCTCATTGCCTAGGCCTTGTAAGCATCATAAATGCTGCTTAAATGATGTAACATCTAAAGGAAGGGGGAGAGGGGATATAGGCAAAACGTTTGGTAGGCTGTGACTTCATCAGACACCAGCAGGAGCCTCCTCATCATCATCTTGTCTACTGTCTGTGGAGCTTATGCTGCGAGCTTTACCTGGTGACCTCCTCCTGACTAGCTTTCCCTCTCTCACTTCACTTCCTTAAATCTCTGCAAATCACATTGCAGGATGGGAGGTAGGATAAGTCGCCATTTGGTTCCCATCTTACTTGCTGGAATGCAAGCTGTTAGATGATGGGGAAGCAGTTCAAGGCAACTGAGGTTCTGTGGAGTGTTATTCTGGCTGCACTTGAAGTTTGTCTGTTGGGTGTGAAGCCCAGTAGCTAAGAGGGTGGGGGGAGGGCCAGATAAGTGGTTGGTTACATTCAGCAATCCTGTACCTTAAATGGCTGGTGAAGCAGAGTAGGATATGATAAATGCATGCATGCATTAAACTGCATTGCTAATGAATCCCTTCCTCTTTATCTGTGAAATCAGCATAGTGAAATATCTGCTGGCCCCACTACTGTCAGCGGTTAGCTACAAAATCAATATGAAGTAGTGAGAAACTGTCAACAGAGTGCAATGCAAGAAGCCAGCCCAGTGGCTTGTAGGGATGAGGTACTGGGCACCTGACATCCTACCACCCCAGCAACCTGGGTTCAGAAATGGACATGGTCACATGGGAGCTGGCCAGAGATGGGAGGCTAGAGCATCTGTAGGACTGCTCTCCTCCCTTGGGGGTCATCATGGCTCACTGTTGAATGCTACTTTGAGGAATCTGGGTGGCAGCACAGGAAAATCACACTATGTGGGAAGGGATCCCATGTATGGAACACCAGGCCCATCTCCATGGAGGGGGCACTCACACATCGTGCTCAATGCATGTCAGGGAGAAAGAGGAGGAAACATGAAGGATGGGCTCTGTAAAGCCAAGCCCATCATGCTCTTGCCTGCTCTGTCACTCCAGTCCAGGACAGATTTGTATACGTATCCTGGAAGGAGAGGATGGTCCTCCCTTGTCCTGCCACAGGGAGAAATATGCCGGGATAGGACCCCTTACTAGGAGGAAGTAATGAGGTTGCAGGGCATGGAGACAGGGCTGAGAAGCCATCCGTCCTGCCAAGGAAGATAAAAACTATACAAAAAAGAAAAGAAAGCTGCAGGCTTGGCTGAGCCATGGTGTACTTCAGAAGAGCGTTGTTTTCAGGTGGACACCAGTGCTGAATATCCTCTTGCCTATTCTGGTTGTTTACCTCCTATGACTCCCCTATTCCTTAGGTCTGTAACTTCTCTCTCTGCCAATATGCAGGTATCTCTGGCTTCTTCCTTCAGGGCTGACATTGGTGGTTTGGTTTGTCAAGCAGGCAGTGGAGAAAATTAAGGTGGTGCCAGTGCCTTCCCAAGTCACTTTGGCACTTGCTCTCCATTTAAATCTGTACTTGTGTCTGTGTGCCTAGAATCCCTATTCCAATCTCAGTATGCAGGGCCAACTTTAGTGCAATTTGATTGATTTTTTCCTCCACCACTCCATCCAGAGCATTTTGATCTGGCGGTCTGCCAGTCCATCGGGCCACTCTGCTTGTTCTCATGGGGCAGTGATGAATGGTGAACTGTTCAGGACTGGTTGACCACTTCCCCATGAGTCTGTGATGCTTCACCTTGCATGTATTGTTGAAGCATATAAGTATGATCAAGCTGGTTTTTGACAACATAACTGGTGGCCTCCTCCAGTGCATGAAAGGGTTGGGGGAACCCCATTTTTGTTAATACCCAGTTTCACCAGGTATTGGAGTCTATAGTGGATTCCCATGTCTTTCAACAATTTCTTGGCCTCTCGCTACCCTTTTGCTTTTTGTGCCAGCTCCATAGAGTAATTGCTGAAAATGTAAAACCTTTGTCCTAGGTCAATGCTTCATGATCTATCACCAAGGTCAGTATCTTTTTTTGTCAGGGAATTGCAGAAAACACACCTTCCTTAGGAATGGGGACTAGTGCCTGGTATGATCCTTCTGTCTTGATGTTTGACTTATGCCTCAACAAATTTCCTTTTGCAAAACGTCAGCCATATTCCTTTGATACACTTCCTTAGGAAAGCTAGCAAATCACAAATTAGTCAACTGGCTGTAATTTTCTGAATCCTCTGCCTGTGTCCACAGGAGGTTGATCAATCTCTCAACTTCCTGGATGTGGGCCTCATGTCTAGTGTCCGTATCATTGATGTAGTAGAGATAATTCTCCAGATGTCTTACTTTATTTTATAGCATCTGCACCTTCTCCTTGAGTGTGGCTAATCAAGTCTTGAAAACATTTATTTCTTTCAGCACCTGTTAGAGTAGGCCTTTTATCTTCAGAGTGTCAGTTCAGGAAAGGAGCAGCTGCCACCTCTGCCATCTTCACTCCAACCATCCTTCACAGCTGATAACAATTTTCAGTGATGGTTACCCTCACAAAATGATTTTCAAGGTGAGCTTTCAGGATTTGTTAGATTTGATTTTTCATTGT
This sequence comes from Neoceratodus forsteri, assembly GCA_016271365.2. Taxonomy (NCBI): domain Eukaryota; kingdom Metazoa; phylum Chordata; order Ceratodontiformes; family Ceratodontidae; genus Neoceratodus; species Neoceratodus forsteri. Next base: position 509,874,019 of record JADMNL010000023.1, on the reverse strand, counting down.
CCTTTACTGTTGTTTGGTTGTGGGGTCTGTGCCGAAGTAGTGAAAGAATGGTTTATTGGGGTGGCACAGAGCTGTCATCACAGACATCCACTCCTGCTCATGGATCACATCCAGTCCAATGGCAGGCGGTACCTGGTGTCTAGTGGCATCCCTGACTATACCCAATCCACTGTCAAGCAGTCCTATCCATAGTGTCTAGTGGCATCACCTCCTCACCCCATGCTAAGCAGTCTTTGGTGTTCAGTAGCACACCCTCCCTCTCTATGTCTCCATGCCTAGATATCCTTGTTGTCCACTGGCACTACTCCCTGTTTATCCTGTGTCAAACAATACCTGGTGTCCAGTTGCCACTCCTCCCTACCCATATGTCAAGCTGTCTCTAGTCTCCAGTGGAAACTACTTCCTCTCCCCATCCCATGCCAAGCAGTCCCTGGTATCCAGTGGTGTATTCCTCCCTCTCCCCATCCCGTGCCAAGCAGTCCCTGGTGTCCAGTGGTGTATTCATCCCCATCCCAATCAAGCAGATGCTGGTATCTAGTAACACCCTTAAACTGTCTCATGTCAAGCAGTCTCAGAGTCCAATTGCCTCGCAGTCCCTATACCCATCTCATGAAAAATAGTCCCTGGTGACCATAGCCACCCTCCTAACTCACCCCATCCCATGCTGAACATTTCCTAGTGTCCAGTGGTGCTTCTTCCCTCTCCCAATCCCATGTCACACAGTCACTGGTGTACTGCGGCACCCCTATTCCATGCCAAGCAGTAGCTGGTGTCCAGTGGCCTCAGACTCCCTCTCCCCATCCCATGTCATGTAATCCCCAGTGTTCACTGGCACTTTTGTCTCTCACCCCATCCCATGACAAGCAGCTCATGCTCTTCAGAAGCACCCCCATACCTCTCTCCATCCCCTTCCAAGCAGTTCCTGATACTCAGGAGCACCTCCACCCTCTCTGTGTCCCATAACAATTAGTCCCTGTTGTACAGTAGCACCCCCATTCCCCTTCCTAGCTCATGGCATGCAGTCCCTGTTCTCCAGTGATGCCTTCATCCTTCTCTCCCCATCACATGTCAAGCAGTCTCTCATTTCCAGTAGTAGCCCATCTCATGTCAAGTGGTCCCTGGTATCCAATGATACACCGTCTGTCTCCCCATCCCACACCAGGCAGTCCCCAGTGTCCGGTGGCATATCCTGTCCTCTCCTCATCCCATAGTCAGCAGATGCTGGTGTCTAGTGGCACCCCCCCCATATCCCATGTCAAGCAGCCTGGCATCCAGTTGCCTCTCACTCACTCTACCCATTACATGCAAACTAATCCCTGGTATTCATTGACATTCTCCTAACTCACCCCATGCCATGCCAAGCTGTCCTTAGGATCTAGTGGCACCCCATGTCATCTTATCCCATGTTAAGTAGCCTCAGGTGTACAGCAGTACCCCCATACCTCATCCCATACCATACCAACCATCCCATGGTGTAATGTAGTACCCCTATCTCACCCCATCCCATGTCAAGTAGTTCATGGTATCCAGTAGCAACCCCATACCTCTCCCCATTCCCTGCTAAGTAGTTCCTGGTATCCAGTAACACCAAATTCCTCTCCCTGTCTTGAGACATGTAGACCCTATTGTCCAGAGGTGTCCTCATCCTTCTTTCCTCATCCCATTCCAAGCAGTTCCTCATATCCAGTAACACCCCATCCCTCTACCATACCATAACAAGCTGTCCTTCCAGTGATACACCTTCCCTCTTCACATCCCATGCCAATCAGTCCCTGGTGTCCAGTGGAATATCCCTACCTCACCCCATTTGATCCCAAGCAGTGGCAGATGTCCAGTGGCACCCCCTCCCTGTCCCAAGCCAAGCAGTTCCTTCTGCTCAGTGGACCCTCCTCCCTCATGGTGCAGCTGAAAACCTTGGGAGACCATGCATTGAGGTGGCTGGCCCAGCCCTTTGGAACTCGTTCTCAAGGTCCTTGAGGGAGGCCCCATTGGTGGAGGCATTCAAATTGGGTCTGAAGGCATACCTCTTTAGTAAAGCTTTTGGAAGTTAGCTACAGATATGGTTATTACTGAAGTGCTGCTATTTTTATTGAGATTATTTTATAGAGTATTTTATTAATTTTCTGTGATTTATTTATTACTGTAAACTGTTTATGTTACGTTTGTATACTGCATGTCCACTTTTGTAAAGTGCCCAGCGCCTCCAGGATTGGGTGCTAAAGAAATACGTTTTTACTTACTTACTTGTAGTGCCCCCAAAATTTGTCTGCAAGTAGATGAGGCAAAACCTCCAGGAGGGAAATGGTTAACCCCACACCCACCCCTTACACATCCAGCTGGCTTGCTGATCAAGCTAGCTGGCTGACCCCTTCCTGTCCCTATCCCCCTCTCTCCCCTTCCCCCTCCTGGACTTTTCCCCAGGCTGGATCCTTTGTCCTGGCCAGGCCAGGGCTCTGGCCAATGCCTAGAGGGACCATAAATCAGCCCAAGAGGCTCACCCAAGCCCCAAGGACCCAATCAACTGGCCAAAAGCCAAGTCCACCCCCAGGCTAGAAAAGGGCCTCCCCTGCTAGCCGGAGGGCAGTTCTAGACTGGGTGGCTTACAGAGTGGAGAGCACAGGGGTATGGGTGCCTGGAAGCTTACCTGTAGCTTGGGTCCATAGCTCCCTGGTGGCTGCTCCTCTGAAGCCATGGGTCCTTGGGTCTTCAGCAGCAGCAGTGGCAGTCATCCTCCAGATTGAAGGGGTCCAGCAGCCCTCCAGATGTGCAGCAGAAGCTGGCTCCTGGGGTGAGTCCCTTCAGTTGTCTGCCCCCCACCCCTTCCAGGTGCATAGTTGGTGGTTCTGGTGGGTGCCTGGGGTTGGTATGTGACCCACACTGGGTCCAGGGTGAGGAGTGAATCCTCTTTGGTCCCCCCCTGCCTTCTGATGGTAGGACCAGTCCAATCCTGGTGTGTATTTTATTGTGCCCTCATTCAGGCTCTGGTCACCTCCAGTATTGACTTCAGCCGGTCAGGCCGCTTGCGGACCTCACTCCATCCCCCCACCTAACTGAGGCTCAGTCCCATCAGGCAACTGGGTGGTGGCAAAGGGACTTTGCTTTGTTCCCCTCACCTCCGCCACCATGGTAGAGTACACAACCATAGTGGCAATTGGCCTCCTGCCCTGATTCGGGCAGAGTTCCCCCCATGAGGTCAGTGGTGGTGAGTGGTCTTCCCCCCTCCTACAGTTCCCCCCTTTCTTCTGCCAGGCTTTTCTCCTGCCCATTCCCAGCACAGCAGCTTTCCTTAAGCTAAAGCTGCTGACTCGCGCCACACCCAGGAGGGGAACCGTTGTGCGGTCAGACAGTGGCGTGCTACTGAGAAGTGCATCCGGGTGGAAACAACCACCTAGACCAATGGAGTGCCGCTGTATGCTACAAAGGGGGAAAACAGAGGCATCAGGTGGTAGCGTGGCTCCCAACCCCCCACCACTAGCACCACCAATGAATAAAGCAGGATCCAGAGGTCCCAGAGGTAGGTGGGCAGCAACCCAAATATTTTCATACTTCATGCCTGAGGCACCTAACAGAAAAGGGGTCAGAAAGGCAAGAGTGGGCAGGGCACCCACTGACAAGAAGGAACAGGGGCACTGTGGAACATGAGCCCCAGAACAGCTAATTCTGGCACCAAGACAGAGCCCTAGTAATAGGAAGCAAGGCGATAATATGGATTGGGCTAGTGGGGAGGGACCATGCTAAGCAGCCTAAAAGTAGCTTAAGTTAATCTTCATAGGAGGGGTGGGGTTGCAGTCCTGAGATGGCAGCTATAGGGAAAAAGGGGTGGATCTACACCATAGGCCCTGCATGTAGAGGCTACTGCCCAGGAAATCACTATTCATGACGGGTGGAGCTCAGTCCTGGCCCACTGTATAGACCAGCTACCACCCCTCATACAGTGGGAGCCAGGCCTAGGTAAATCCCCCCCCCAGTACTGCCGAGCTAAGAAGCCACCCCTTAGGGATGTAAAGGGGCTGATGCCCTTTTTTGGAGGAAGACCCACCAGAGGCCCTAGCCCTGCACTGGGAGCCCCTCTCCCCAACTAGCCACTCTAATTTTCCCCTGGACTGCTTCCTGACAGATGGCGTGACCTGAGGACCAAGGACGAGGTCAGGCTGCGATGCACTGCCCTGCCGGCTGCCTGGACCCTGGCCATAGATAAACCCAGTACCTGGTGAAGACCTAGTTACTATTGTGTACTTCCTGATGGTTTTGTTTCTGTTTGTGTCTCCCTGGGTTGCACCCTGGGATGTAATTGACCCTAACTGACTAAACTATTTGCACTAGAGTCGCATCAAAACTGCAACAGGGCCTGAACTTGCTTGTCCTTCACCTCAACCAGTTGTCTCCTGAACTGTCCCAAAAGGGCCTTGAACTGCCTGCCCCATCACCAAAAGCATCAAGCCACATCAGTTCTCTCTCCTTCCCCAGTCTGAGCTGTTGCCGTGGGGGTGAGGACAGACTGCCCAACTATGGTAGTCCCACTACCCAACTAGTTGCCGTATGGAGACTGAAATTGCCTGCACTGCTGAGTTCTGTCGTCATCCACCTTTCACTGGCCAAGCATCCAGTGCCTCCCGCCCAGCCTGCCAGCAACCCCCGAAGACGACGAAAGACTGCATTAGACAGCATAGGGGTACTCAGTTCTCCCCCCCAGTATAGTCAGCTCATGGTAGTGAGCTTCTCTCTGCAGTACATGAATAGGAAATTGTCCCATTCATGTTTTGCTTTTCCAAGGTGGCCATAGCTCCCTTCCTCGGCTGGGTGGCACCTCATCAGGAGCCTTCCAGAGGACCCACCATCACCATCGAAGGACATCACCTTGACCATTTTCAATTTTCTCATCACCTGCATCTCCAGCTCTGGACCAGCCTGCATCCTCTTCATCTTTTCATCTTCTTCTCCATCTTGTCATCCTCTGCCCTCCTGCCTGCCAACGAGACTGATCAGTCACTAAGGTACTGTACCAACTCTTCAAGCTAGCTAGCTCCACCTGCTTTGCACCAAAAAACTGTTCCTCCAACTGGACTGTCGGAGTTCACTGGTGCTGTTTACTTATCCTTGGCCAACGTGGTTAGGTATTGATAGTTATCATTATTGACATCTGCAGACGAAGGGCACTAGGTGACCTTTTTAGAGGTACCTTACATATTAATGTTATACATATAACTGTTTACTTTTACCTTCACTGCACCTAGACCTGTATTGCTGCCTTCTGTCAGTAAGTATTTTGTTGTGCATGACAATAACTGTGAGTGCCTTGTACTTTGCAACCACATAACCAATTATTTTCCAGCGTAACCACTGGCTGTCCCAATAAAAGCTTGCTGTTTGCACCAGGAACTGTTGTGCCTGCCTCTCCTTGAAAGGAAGAGATGAACCACCCTCCTAAGTCCAGTCACCACATACTTACTCATTTGTAGCGTGACAAGCAGTAACTTGTGTCAAGTACCACCATATCCCTCTCCTCATCCCATGCCAAGCAGTCCCTGGTGTCCAGAGGAACCCTACTCCCTTATCCCATCTCATGGCAAACATTTTCTGGTGACCAGCAACACCTTTTTCTCTCATCTCATACCAAGCAGTCTCTTATTTCCTATAGTACCTCCATACCTCTCCCTACCCCATGTCAAACACTTCCTTGTTTCCCATAGTACCCTATAGCATTCCAAGTAATCTCTGGTGTCCAGTCACACCCTTCTCCCACCCCATCCTTTCCCAAACAGTCTTTGTTGCCAAGGGGAACCCCCTTGCCATAACAAGCAGTCCCTAGTATCTAGTTTCCCTAACCCCTCTTCCAGCCACCACCTAAATTATATTATTAAAAACTGCATTAGGTTGATGACATTTTGTGAAATTGCTATTTTCTTTTTTTTGCACAATTTTTGTACAGTTGAAAAAAATACACAAATCTGTTCACTGCTCATGTTGACAAATGTCCAAATTGCACAACTAGAAAAAAAACAGGTTTGTAAAAAAGTGACAGGTAGTCAAAAACCTGGAAAGAATTATAAGTGGCTGGACATTCATAGTAAATTAACAGAACATTGCTTCTTTTACTTTTCCAGGTAAGTGTGCTGCAATTCTTTGCAGTTTTGAATAGCTAACATTCCCATTTGGACAAGTACTTCCCATAAGTTATTTTTTTATTGTTTAACCAGAACCCTGGACCCATGCTAGCACTTCACCCACATTACAGGGTATAGACCCTGTCACCAAGGGTGTGCCTGCTAATTTTGAGGTCCTTACTTCAAAAGAAGATCAAGTTGAAGGCTGCCAAACATCATGATTTAACATAAAAGTGTCTACTCACTCCTAACTGCTGCACAGTGGCATGATAAATAACCCCTTAGAACTGGTCTGATACTAAAATTGTGACCCAAAAGTAGCCTTTCCCTAATAAACAGTTATAGTGGCCCAAATGCAACTTAGCATTTGGGATGGTAGAACCCTTTGTAATTCTAAGGTTCTTAAAGGTTTTGATAAGCCAGAAAAGGTCCTTGAAGTTATCTGAGCCTTGACAGAATTTAAAGAACAAAACCCTTTTTAGCTATCATTGCCCATCCTAAGGCTATTGTCAATGAAGGAAAAGAATCTATAACAACTTGGAGTGGTACGACATAACTTTCATTCTCCTTTTGCGTCTTTGTACCACCACCACCAGCCTTCTTACTAGATAAAGACCTGCTAGGAGAGTATATTATGCTCCAAAATCAGTGTTTTAGAAATTATCAGAACCTTATCAGTACCTGAAAAAAGGTTCTAATAAGGTTCTTTTACAGAAAATGGCATAGGTTCTTGGTGGTTCTGAACTTATCTGAACCTGTTCACCTATTATGGCTAATTAGCATTTGACAGGCATTGAAATTAATTTTTATTACAAATGCTTGCCATGCCTACATGAGAGGGGCTTTTAAACTGTTAACTGAAGATTCAAAGAACTTTCTCAGGAAATTAAATGTCCTTCGTTTGGGGGAAGCAACTTTGTACAGCAAACTGTGCTGTTTTGTCATTTGGCAATGTGCCAGATTGCTACCCAGTTGCTCATAATTAGGCAGACACTTGACTGGAGGGGCAGAGCTGAATTGTCAATGTCTTTTTGTTCCCCTGTGTCGGTCACACCCTCATGTTTCCTTTGCCCTTTTACATTAACAATTAGTTCCAAAGCCGGGAGTATCCCAATGTAAAATAAAAGAAAATTTAAAAAATCACATCTCAGCACAATAATAGTACTAAAAAGAAAACAGCATTGTAGTGGGTGAGTCCAGTTACTCCTGCTATTCAAAATGGTAAGATACATTTCCTGCATTTTGTGGGGGGGGGGGCTTATCTTGTTTTCTTAAAGAGCTAGTAGCATCATAATGTAGCAGGCAGAACATTTTAATAATTTTTATAAGCAGTCCCTTATTACTGTTTATTTCTGAAGTGTTCTTTTCCGTGTGCTCATTAGATTTTTTTTTAACTAACACTGGTTGTGATGTGAAAAAGCAGTACTTTCCTTGAAAGTAGACATATCTAGTTCTACTCCTGCTACTACATCATCAGCAGCTGATGATGTATATGGAGGAATAACACTGACTATGTCAGCCTCCAGGTAGAGTGCTGTTCCACACATTACACCTAGCACCATGTTGCAGAAAATCTTCTAATTAACAACACAGAAAAAAAAGAAATACTTCAGATATATGAAGTGATGCTGACTACTTTTGAAAGTTACTATGAATTCTATTCAGTACACTAGTTCTTTAAAAGGAAAAAAAAAAAGAGCCCTGCACCCCACAGTGACTGAAGGACAAAAACACTAATAGACGTTTTTGCATGGGGGTTGTCCTGTTTACCAAAAGTGAAAAAAAATTCCCACCCCACCTATCCTAACCTGACCTCACCTACATTCTATTGTTGCTAAAGAACAATAATGAATTATCATAATTGGAGCCCTTATTTCAAGTTTGACTGTCAGTTATGGATTAAAGCAGAGATGAGGCTGAATAGTAGATTTAAGACAAAATAAAACAAGTAAAACCCAATTCCCTCTCTGTGCTCAATATTCATGACACATCAGCTCAATTTTGATACAATCAGTTCAGAGACAGAGCCAGAGACTGAAAGAGAGAGGAAGAGAGAGAAAAAGAGAGAGAGAGAAAGAGAGAGAGACAGCTTTGTCTGCTCATTTCTGACAGAGTGGATCCAGACGAAAGGAATTTATGTGAGGTATTTGGGTCTATTAACCCCCCCCATCTCTTTCTCTCTGTTTCTTTTGTTCATTTTATCTCCTGTGTGAGCTGTCGAGTAAGAATTCTCTGCTGTTGTTAAAGAAGAGAACATTGCCATCTTTAGGCCTCTTTCAAACACTGCACACATTGAAATCCCAACGATTGATCGCAGCTGACTTCCTACTCCCTACCTAATCCTGAAATTTGGATTCTGATTTGCACTAATCCACCATGGGGAGAAAGTATCTGTATAGATTAGCTGTCATTATTGTCTCCTTCCACTTTTCAGTTGTTGCAGAGAGACCTGCTAAGTGTTGAGTTCTAGATCATCTCATTACAGATGCACTTAATACTATGACAGTGGGGCTGCTTTCAGCAAGGAATACTGCACAGATATAAGTAGACAAAATAATCTTTTTTATTGTAATTGATGAGAATCTTCTACTCTGATTGGCTAACAGCTGGTCCCTCCCAAGCACTCCTATAGTAACAATTTGTCATGTTTCCTCTTTCTAGGGGCAGACTCCCCCCTCCACACATTTTATGACCCATCTACCTTACTTGTACCCATAAAGCATGTAACACCACAAGATCAACTGGGTGGGCACTGGCTCCTTGGAGACCTTGTCAAAAACAGAAACACACTCTAAATTAACATCCATGGTGCTATTTATTACAGTCACATTCACATAGAGTCCTCAAATTGTACAAAACAGAGTGCTCATGGACATCAAAAACATCAGTTGGAGAACTGAACTTTCTCAAAAAACAACCGTTTTTTTAAGGATCATAGACTGACCTGATGAAGAGAGTATAACTTTCAAAAATTAGAATCAATAACAATTGTGTTAGTCCAGTAAAAGGTATCATGTGCAACACATTGGGTCTGATTTTCAAAAGACCCCATAGATTGATGCAAGTTGCAGCAAACAGCAGCTTGCATTGATCGCTGGTGTGAGGGGATCCTGCACCTGATTTTAGTACAGGTGAGGTCTGGGCACCAAAGTCCTATAGGATGGTGCACCTCTTTCCATACGCCACACATAAGGTGCATGGGAGAGCATTGCCACAAGCTGCAGGATGGCCCCGCACCATGGTGACCAGTGCCACAGTCTGCAGGCTGTGTGCCATAGTGGCTGCTAATGGCCATGGGGGTGTCCAGTAGGAGAAAGATGGGGGGTAGTGGCCAGCACAGGCCATAGGCCATGCCTGACTTGGACACTACCAGTTCCAGGACATGTGGCACAGCCAAGGGGGTGGCCGAGGTGTGTGTGTGTGTATGTGTGTGTGTGTGTGGAGTATGGCTGGGATTTTGTGGGGGTTTGCGACATATGGCTGTGAGCCGTGTTTGGACGGCTGTGCCCAGGCATGTGCATTACATGTTGGTGGCACCAACAGGAATTACTATCATAGCCTGCCATGGTAGTTCGGGAATGCCCAGTAGGACTCCAGGTGGCAGGGGCATCTTTAATGGTCCTGCAGTGGTGCAACAGCATCCCCACACTTTGGGGCAGAATGGTGGTTACTACTTTGGAGCATCCTCAGTTGGCATGAAGGCTCAACTCCAGTGCCACACCAGTGCTGTGGACAGTGCAGAGGCTGTTATACCAGCTCCAGGCTAGTCTAACTGCAGGGTCTGAGCACCCCTTTGGGGGAGGCTTACAAAATCCCAATGTAGGGGATACTGCAGCCCTGCCCTGCACAATCCCCTTTCCACCATGGTGTACCAGTGCAGCTGTCGCAGAGATGGTGGACACCCGGTTGGTGCAGGCTGCCCCCCATTTGGTGCAGACTGCATTCAAATATTGGGACTGGCACAAGGTGCCCCTTGCACCATTTCTCCTTGACACAAGCCTCCTTGCACCAGTCCTGACATTTTAAAATCAAGCCCATTGTTTTTGTTCTTCTACATTAAGTATCATGTAAAAATTAAAACTCAACAGCAAACTGTAAAAGAGCACAAACTGTATGGCAAACCAAATGGGCACAGTGTTCTTTTGTATTCCAAGTTGATTTTTTAATCATTTACATGCTACTCAACAAACTACTACTGTTTTGGAAGAAATCCGGTTTTCCCTGAGATGTTTTTCTGAGCTGAGTCTGTGAGTGTGCCACCTTGTCCATTTTGGCTGTGTCTCTCTGAGACCTAGAAGGTTCAACTGCAGCCTGCAGGTGGATGTGCTCCAATCCTTCCTCACTAGAGTGCAAATGCATTGCATCTACAATGTGGCCAGTGAAAGACCCAGAGCAGTGTTGGCTCTAAATGCCAAAAATAATTACCCATTTAGCGAAACAATCAATGTTTTTTTAGCCACTCCCTCTTTTGCTTTAGCTATTTAGGTATTTTAGCCATTTTATCAAATATACACCTGTTAACATGGCACAGAAAGCACTAGCCAACAGTGGCTAATTAAATATCATTTTCAAGCAAAATTATTTAAAAACAAATGACTTAGTGGCTAATAGGGGTGTACAGGTCAGCTTTTCTGGTTCTGATAGGCTGGTGGGGTTGGGTAAATCAGAACTATAAGCAAGAATGTAATATGTGGACAAAAGAAACTGTACGGTCTACTATACCTAAAAAATAGAACAACATAGTTACATGGCAGCTCTGGGGCAGTTTCACTCAAAGAGCCAGTGTGTGCCTGGGGCTTCACTTTCTGCCCCTTCTGTGCTATGTTGATGCCACCCAACTTATTTGAAGACAACTATGAGGGAGATCTATAACTCCATCAACCTGTAGACCTAGGATCGAATAACCCCTTCAGTGACATTTTATTTGAATTACTTCTACTGGTCTCCAAGTATCCAGCACTGTCATTCCATGATCTGCCCTGGCAGTGGAGCTTCTGATCATACCATTTTTTTGGGACGATGTGGCATGCCCTTATTATTGCTCCAACAAGCCACTACCTGTACCAGCTTGTTTAACACAAAACACCAAAAACAACTGGGTCAGTGCTCAACAATGCAGGTGGGACAGGGCTACCCCAGAGGGTGGGTACTCCGAGTCACAATACAAACAAAGTGTGGTGCACAGGAAATCTAAACAAAGGCAAAATAACAATTTTGAAATGCAGTATCTTCTTGAGTACTACAAATGAACCCCAGAGCAAATGCCCAGAGATATGGGTTGTCAGGGAGGATATTGGCCTTACAGCCTTTTCCTTCTCTATTTTGTGCTCTACATGGCCCAAATAACATCCCCCTTAAGGGGTGGCTGACTATCTTTCCATGGGCTAAGACACAGATATGGCACACTGATAAGTCCAAATGAGGATGAAACATGTGTATGTGTCTACTATTCTTAGCCTTTGCTGAATGCACTTCCAGCACCATGCAATTCTGCTTAAAGCTGAGCCAGTACAAATTCTGTCATGGGAATCTGCATATGTTTCCCATGATGCTTTACATTACTGAGGTAGGTGCAATTGTGTTTTCTTTAAAATTTGGCTGTAAGGCTAATATCCTCTGGGATAACCCATGCCTCAGGGCATTTGCTCTGGGGTTCTTTTGAAGTTCTTCTCCTTCTCTATTTTGGGCTCCCCATGGCCCAAACAAATAACATCCCTTTTAAGGGGTGGCTGGCTCTCTCTCTCCCCCTGGGCTAAGACACAGATATGGCACACTGATGAGGACAAAACACTTGCATGTGTCTGCTGTTCTTAGCCTTTGCTGCTTTCACTGTGAGACCTTCTGGCAACATGCAATTCTGCTTAAAGATGAGCCAGTCCAAATTCTCTCATGTAGATTTGCATATGTTTCCCATGATGCTTTGCATTACTGGGGTATGTGCAATTGTGTTTTATTGAGTATATACTTCAGTGCAAAACAGGTGAACAGCAGACACGCCTCTGTGCAGGTTTGGTCCACTTGGTTAAACATATTGTAAGTTCAGTCTCTACATGGTTAGCTCCCCCTCAGAAGAAAACAAAAAAAAACAACAACTGTGGTCTGACAAATAAAAACATAGAATTTGATGGCAGATAAGGACCACTTGGCCCACCTAGTCATCTCATGTTCCCTACCTACAGTCACACTGCAGACTCTACTTGATCTCTTGCTTTAACCTCCCTTTCCTTACTTCTAAGATTTCCTTATACCTATTCCATGCCTTCTTAAATCACATTAGAGTTTTTGCTCCTATCACCTCCTCAGATAGGCTGTTCCAAACATCCATCACCCTTTCTGTGAAAAACTGTTACCTTACATTTCCCCTGATTCTATCCCCTTCCACTTCACCACATGACCCCTTTTTCTTCTGCCTCTTTTTCTCTGAAAAAGGCTTCCATCTTGAACCTAATTCATACCCTTGAGGTATTTTAAAGTCTCTATCATATACCTCCTCTCCCTCCTTTCCTCCAGTCTGTTCACATTGAGGTCCTTCAGTCTCTCTCCTTATAGGGCTTTTGATGCTGATCCTGCACCATTTAAGTTGCCCTCGTCTGGACTGCCTGTACTCTGTCTATGTCCTACCGGAGATGAGGACTCCAGAACTGCACACAGAGCTCTAGGTGGGGTCTTACCAGAGACTGATACAGAGGTATCACCACCTCCCTCTTTCTGTTGGTGATACCCCTCCCTGTGAACCATAGCATCCCACTGACTGTCCCCACTGCCTTGTCACATTGTTTGGCCACTTTTAGGTTCTCAGATATGATAACACCCAGGTATCTTTCCTGTTTGGAGGTTGCCAGTCCCACTTCCAACATTTTGTACTCTGACCCTTGGTTTCTATGTCCTAAGTGCATGATTTTGCTTTTTTTCACATTGAAACATAATTGCCACTTTCTAGACCACTCCTCAAGCTTACCTATGTAGCCCCCCCTCTTGGGTGGGCTTACTAGCCATTTGGTATCCTGAGCTCCTCCTCTCCTGGTTAGCGTTCCTAGTAAGGGAGGCTCCCTGGCCTTGAATCTATTGCTGCCACTAGGTCACAGCCTTAAGGAAGATATGAAAGCCCTGTTTTTTGCCCGATAAGTGGGGGAGAGAGAGCAGTAGTCATCAGTGGGTGCAGGGACAGTGTTCGGGGGGCCGCCTTTGGCTATTCGGGTCATCAGGTAGCAGCGTCAAAGCATAAGGAGGGTGGTACTCCACTGGGAGGGCAAGGAAGTGTAGTAGTGGTTGTGAGGGTTCTGGTGGGGAGGACCCTGTTTGGCTTGTACATCGCCTGGGTTTAGGGTGTGGAGGAAGATATATCCCTGTTCGGTAGGTCCCACAGAAAAGAAAGAAAACAACAAAAAAAGGGGTCCCCGGAGCTCATTCAAGGTATGGGGTGCTCAGATAGTGCAGCTGTGTCAGTGGTGGCAGTGCTGATTCAGGGCATCCAGGATGTGGCAGCTCTGGGATGCAGTACTTGGGTGGCAAACTATATGAGGGTAATGTTTCAGTGGTCAGGAGGCCCTGGTCTGGGTTTCCTATGGGGCCTGCTGTGCCCATGTCTGGGGCAGACCCTGGGACCTACTGTGCCTGTGTCAGGGGTAGGTCCATCACACCCATTAAAGGGCCTGGGCTCTCTCGTGAGGCAGTAACTTGGGAGTAGTAGGAGAAGTGATAATTTATTGTTCATCGATAAAAAGTAATGGACATTGCAACTTATAAAATATCACCAATAGAAAACAATCTTCCACATCAGAGTGTTTAAGCATCATACAAGGTAAAAATACATGCACAACAAATAAGCTGTTTGCATAGCACAAATATTATTAATATGACAAATTCATTGAGGATTAAATGGGTGAAAGTGTTTTCTTTTATGCTTTATCACTTCATGAAAAAAAATTGCTGCCATCTCCACATCCTCCACAATTGAAGGATAAAGAAAAATGAATAATGAGTTGGAATCTAAACTTGCATATTTTAATAGAAAGTTGTTTATCATAATGTGATAAATATTTTCAAAAAAAACCTTGTTACATCTACAGTTTTCTGGATAAAGGCTATCCAATGAGATTTTATCAAAATAGGCATATCTGGAGCATATTATTTCAAATCTTGCCAAGGTAATGAATTTCCTGTATTTAGTAGTAAGAGGAAGAGTTAAATAGCTCTCTATAAGATAATCAATTTTATTACTTCCAAACCACATATCTTGTCTCTGCTTTGTTACCAGGTCCATTTGTTTTATTGGCCAATTGCAATTAATTTCTTTTTGAAGATATCTTTAAACAAGAGAGAAACTGAAATGCCCTTTCCAAAGTCTAACCATAGATGTTCCAAGGATGTCCTGGTTGTGATTACTTTAAAGGTTTTTAACGATGGAGATGTAAAGTTTTGTTCAGACCACCTAATTTTCTCTTTCGACAGGATAAGAGAAGGGCGTTAATCAGATTGTTCATGATTCTAAGCCAATAACTGGCTATGCAAACTTCTACTAGTGTGACAGCAGGCACTCTGCCAAGTTTGGCCCTAACAATAACATTAGATGTTGATAAAGGAACCTGTAGCAACGATTTGTAATGCAGGGATAAAGGAACTTCCAGTAAAGGTGAGTGTGTAGACTCCCAGACTTCAGCTCCATACAGTTGAATAGGGTTAATTTTTGCTTCACCAGCTGAAAGGGCTGGGACGACCTTGTGTCGACCATATTTAGAATTAAAATGCAATAAGGCTTTAGCTGCTAATTTAGCCTTAAAGACTTGTTCTTTCCAATGGGATGACCAAAGGCCATTAAAGGTAAATGTAACACCTAAATATATTTAAGAAGAGACAACTTCAATCAGATTCCTATTCAAAAATATCATTGGTGGTGAACTATTAGAATTTTGTGAACTAAATATCATAATTTTGGCTTTTTAAAGACTGATGTTCAATTCTAACATCACATTTGTTTTTAAGTTGGTTTATTTTATTTTGAAGTCCCTGTCTAGAAAGTGCTAGGAGTATTATATCATCTGCATATGCTCGAATATAAATTACAGTATTGTTGATATTGGGAAGTCTAAATTAACTGAAACATCAAAATACAAAAAGGAATCAAAACAGATGCTGAGTAATAGGGGTGCTAATAAGTATCCTTGCTTAACCCACACTGAGTTTCTAAAGTACTCTGAAATATTACCACAATTATCATACCTGACTGATGTTATAGTATTCAGATGTAAAAGGTAAATTGGAATCAATAGATTCAGTGGGAGCCCACTGCATATGAATATTTCCCAAAGTTTTTCTCTTATTACTGAGTCAAAAGCGGTCATGAAATTGACAAATGAAACATATTGCTATATTTTCCAAAATAATTTATACTTTTCCAGTAAGTGGGCCAGAATGAAAATATTATCAATAGTCGAAAAATTATGTCGAAAACTTGCTTGGGATATAGATAAGGGAGAGACTGTTTCTATCCAATTCTACAGTTTTGTAACAGTATTCTTGCAAATATTTTACCAGTGATGTCCATCAAACTTGATGATAATCGAAAGTTAAGTAACTTGGGATAAGGAAAGGTGTTACTGCTTTTGCTGCAGTTTTCATGACGGGGGTTGAGGGAGAGTGCCCCTCTAAATTGCTAATTTTGGCTCAGGAGCTGTGTGGGTTGTAGGGTCCATTGGGATCAGCCACGGTGACTTAGGCTGCTAACTGGCCCAGGGTCTAAATTGCTCAGCTGGCACAGATAGGAGTAAATCACTCCCCTCATTAGAGAGTAAAGAGAGTGTAACTGTGAACAAAATGTTTTGGGGTAGAGGAAAAAGAAAGGGCTTCTGTAGAAGAAGCTTTCCGAACAGAAAAAAAAATGCTGTACCTGAACTTGACGTTGTTTTACTGTCTGTCTTACAGCCCCATGGAGATGCCCCAGTTTTAATTTTGATTATGCCTCTGTGTCTAATCATTTTTGGGCCCAGAATAAAGTTTATGATTCTGGAAAATTGTGGTGCTTGTGACTTGTTTTAATTCATGAAAACCCTAAAATAATGATGTCTCCTAATGAATTCTGTTTTAATCTGCTTCAGTTGTGGCAGTGGATTCTATAGAGACCAGGGTTTAACCCCCCCATTCATAAACGGTCTGTAGCAGTGGAGGTTTCTGAAGGGCTGCCTCCATATTTTCTTTCCATCACCTCTGGACTTAAGAGTAAAGTGCTCGCTGGGGTTGAGGAGAGCCATTGCATATTCTTGAAGATGCCACAAGGTAGACCATCTCATATTTTCTACTCTTATGCTGCTGAGAAATGACTTTGGAGAGTTACTTGTCTGTAGTTGTGCCCCTCCCCACAACACCTTTGATAGCCCTAGAACTAGAGTGAGGGGGCTACACCTAGCTCTCTATTCATTTTTTCCACACACACCCCGGAGTGTTCACTCTATTGCAGATTTTTGTGTAATCTGCATAAAGACATACCTTCCCTTCTAATCCCACTGAAATATCGCTTAAAAAGATATTAAAAGAGGACTGATCCCAGTACTGTTCCTTGGGGCATTCTGCTAGTCACCCTCCCTTCCTCAGAGTGAATCACATTTTCCACAATTCTGTCACCTATCCTCCAAACAATTTCTTACTCAAGTGTAACACTTTTTGACCCACTCATAGGCTGCCCAGTTTGTTTATGAGTCTCCTATGTGGAACAGTGCCGAAGGCCTGACTGAAATCTATGTTGGCCATATCCACCACTCCACTCTGATCTATTTTCCTGGTTACCCAGTCAAAGAAATCTACAAAATTAGTTTGACATGACCTCCCTCTAGTGAAGCCATTCTGTTTCAGATCTTGTAAGCCACTGGATTCAAGATATTCCACAATCCTTTCTTTCAGCAGTGATTCCCTTAATTTTCCCACAACCGAAGTCAGGCTGACTAGCTTGTAATTGCCAGCCTCCTCCCTGCTCCCACCTTTGTGAAGTGGTACTACACCTGCCCTCCTGCAGTATTCCATGACCACGCCTGTTTCAAGTGAGTGGTTAAATAGGGCAGTAACAGGTGCAGACACCACCTCTCTAAGCTCCATCAAAAACCTTGGCTGTATCTTGTCTGGCCCCATTGCCTTGTCTTCCTTAAAATTTACAAGTCCTTTCAGGACCCTCTCTTTCAAATGGACTGATATCCATGCCACATGCTTTGATGCCCCTGACTCAGATCTGTGGTCCCTCACCTTCCCTTTCGTTTGTGAAAACTGAACAGAAATAATTTCTCAGGATTTTTTTTTCCTTGTCCCCTTCTACACAATCCCCCCTTTCCTCCTTAGCCTTACTATCCCTCCCCTGGTATTTCTCCCTTCGCTAACATATTGTACCTGAAAAATGTCTTGTCCCCTTTCTTTACTGCCTGTGCTATCTTCTCTATTTGTGCCTTTGCACTCCTGACTGCTTTCCCCGTACTTTCCTCTGCTTCTCTTGATACACCTCCCTATCCTCTATGTCTCCCCTATACCTCCTGAATGCTATCTTTTGCGTCCTTATCTCCCCAGCCACCTCTTTTGAGAACCATATGGTCTCTTTATCCTCTTGCTTTTGCTTACCTGCCTGACACAGAAGTTTGTTGCCTTCTTTATGGCCCTTTTTAATTTTGCCCACTGTTCTGGAGGGACACCAGCCTATACCGGCAGGATGGTCTGCATCTGTCCAGGAAGAGAACAAGTCTTTTGGGCAATCGGTTTAAATGCTTCATTGGCAAGCCTTTAAACTAGTCAAGGGGGGAGGCACTGATAAACAGAAGGAAAATCCCAGTCTCCCCCTATAAAACAGGGTACTAAATGAGAAAAAGACCAAGGTAGAAAGGTCAGTGGGGGTTGCCACTACAGAAGGTAAAGCCATCAAAAAAATGGAGAGCAATGAGTACCAATGCCCATAGTCTGGGTAACAAGCTTCCTGAATTAGTGGTCTTGATGGAGGAGGAAGATCTGGATATTGTGGCAGTCACAGAAACATGTACACACAGAACCATGACTGGGATGTAAACATACCAGGATACACTATCTACAGGAGGGACAGGGAGGGTAAAAGAGGAGGAGGAGTAGCTCTCTACATAAGAGAAGAAATCAAAGCAACAGAACAAAAGGGTAAACAGGGAGGAGAAGAAGCACTGTGGGTCAATTTGGAGGCAGGCAATGGCACCACAATCCGCACAGGGGTTGTATACAGACCCCCCTCTCAGGGGGAGGAAATGGACAAGGAAATGATAGAAAGTATACTTAGAATGGAAGATAAAGGGGAGATATTGCTGATGGGTGATCTGAATATGCCAGATGTTAACTGGAGTGCAGTTGCAGCAGCCACTTCTAAGAGTAGGGTTATTCTGGATGCCTTACAGGGGCATGCCTAGACAACTAGTATTGGAGCCCACTCGAGAGGGAGCAATCTTAGACCTGGTTCTCTCAAATGGAGATGAAGAAGATCACAGATGTAGAAGTGGGTAGCCATCTGGGAACTAGAGACCATCGAACAGTATGGTTCACAATAAACACAGCAATAGAGTCAAGCCATACAAAGACAAAGGTACTGGATTTTAGGAGGGCTGACTTTTGCCAAAATAGGTGAGAGTGCCTAAGAGGAATGCACTAGCAAATGGGCAGGAAGGAGGGTGGAAGAACAATGGGGAATAATAAAACTGCCATCACAGAGGTAACAAGCCTTTGTGTAAAGCAAATAAACAAAGCAAAGCGAGGTAGAAACCACTATGGTTCTCAAAGGAAGTGGCAGTGAAGGTTCAGAAAAAGAAAGCATTCAGGAAGTACAAGGAATAACAGAAGGAACAGGACAGAGAACTGTATCAGTTAAAGCAAAGGAAGCTGGAAAGCAGTCAGAACAGCAAAGGCCCAAACCAAGGAAAAGATAGCCAACTCAGTTAAGAAGGGGATAAAACCTTTTATAGGTACATCAGGAGACAAAGGAAGACCAAGGGAGGATAGTGAGGCTTAATAATGGGGAGGGAGGGTGGGCAGAGGGTGACTGTGAAAAGGCAGAGATACTAAACAAATATTTTTGCTCAGTATTTACAAAGGAAGAGGGGGAGGTACCTAAAACAAACAGTAGAAACACTCTGGATACAGAAGTTGATACCAGCCCATTTACAGAAGAAAGAGTTCTGAAAGAGCTCTTAAAACTGAAGGTGGACAAAGCAATGGGGCCTGATGGGATTCATCCCAGAATTCTAAAAGAACTAAGGATAGAACTAGTGACACCACTGACTACCCTCTTTAACAAATCATGGGAGGATGGGGTGGTACCTGAGGACTGGAGGAGGGCAGATGTGATTCCCTTCACAAAAGTGGGAGCAAGGCTGAAGCAGGAAACTACAGACCTGTTAGTTTAACCTCAGTGGTAGGGAAAATGATGGAATCACTTCTGAAGGAAAGAATTGTGTGTATCTAGAGGCCAGAGGGCATAGGACCCAAGGCAGCATGGATTCACAGCAGGAAGGTCATGCCAGACAAATCTGATGAATTTCTTTGACTGGGTGACCAAAGTAGTAGATCAGGGAGGGCTGTGGACATGGCCTACCTAGACTTTAGCAAGGCATTTGACACAGTCCCACACAAAGATTAATATACAAGTTAGCCAGCCTGGGAGTGGGTCCCAAGATGACAGCCTGGGTAAAGAATTGGCTGGAGAATAGGACACAGAGAGTAATAGTAAATGGAGTCCACTCTGAAAAAGGGGGTTAGCAGTGGGTACCACAGGGTTCAGTATTAGGACAGTTCTCTTCAATGTCTTTATAAGTGACATTGCAGAGGGACTGGAAGGAAAAGTATGTCTCTTTGCAGATGACACAAAGATCTGCAACAGAGTTGATGCACAAGGTGGGGTGGGAAGGATGAGAGGACTTGGCAAGGTTAGAGGAATGGTCAAATGTATGGCAGCTTAGATTCAATGCTAAGAAGTGCAAGGTAATGCACCTGGAAACAAAACCAGGGAAGAGTACACAATGGGGTGAGATACTAACAACAACAAAAATGGAAAGGGACCTGGGGGTAGTCATATCAGATGACCTAAAGGTGGGCAAGCAATGTGAGAGGGCAGCAAGGCTGGGGATACTGGGATGCATAGGGAGGCATCACCAGCAGAGAAAACAAGTTATTATCCTCTGTACAGACAGCTGGGTGAGACCACATCTGGGTACTCGTGCAATTCTGGAGACCCAATCTCCATAAAGACATAGACAGGATGGAAGCTGTCAGAGGAGGCAACTAAAATGGTGCAGGGTCTGCACGGAAGACATATGAAGTGAGACTTAAGGAGCTTAATATGTATAGCCTCGAGGAAAGGAGGGAGGGGACATGATAGAAACTTTCAAGTACCTCAAGGGAATCAACAAAGTCAAGAGGGTAGCATCTTTCAAAAAGAGGTGTGCAAGAACAAGGGGCTGAATGAGAAGATAGAAGAGGGCTCAGAGGTAATTTAAGAGTATTTTTCTGAGAGAGGTTGTGGATGCATGGAACAGCCTTCAGAGGAGGTTGTGGAGTCAAAAACAGTGGTGGAATTCAAGCATGCATGGGACAGTCATAAGGCAATTCTAGGGGGTGGGGGTAGGAAGAAGTAGGCTGCTGGTTAACTAGGATCTGCAGCTTATCCATCAGGTAGGGAAATGGGCAGACTGGGTGGGCCAAGCGGTCCTTATCTGCCATCAAATTCTATGTTTCTATGTTTCTATATGTTCCTCCACTCCACCCAAGTCCTCCCACCCTGCTAAGGCATCCCTGAGGCATTCTCCCATCACTGTATAATTGGTTCTTCTGAAGTCCAGGACCCTTGCTTTTGTGTGATTCACTTCTGACACAGTTCTTATATTGAACCACACTGAATGGTGATCACTGCTCCCAGATGGTGACCCACTGTGACATCTGCAATACTGCCCCCATTGGTGAGCACAAGATCCCACATTGCTCCCTCATGAGTGGGATCCTCTACTAGTTGCCTGAGGAGTTCCCCCTACAGGGAGTTCAGGATGTCCCTGCTTCTACCCGAAGGTACAGCTGGAATGCTCCAGTCTACATCAGGCATATTAAAGTCCCCTAGCAGAAGCATATCCCCCTCATTTGCCAACCTTTGGATAGCTTGTGCCAGAACCTTGTCAATCTTCTCCCCCCATGCTGGAGATCTGTAGATCACTCCAGTATGAATAGCAGCTCCATTCCCCTTTTCTAGAGTGACCTACAGAATGCCCAACCCTCCTTGTGTTCCCTGCATCTCTGTTGTTTTTATGCTATCCTTCATGTAAAGAGCAACTCCTGCCCCTTTCTTACCCACCCTGTCCTTTCTGAATAGCTTATTTCTTGGTATGGCTAAATCCCAGTCATGGTTCTCATTGCACCATGACTCAGTAATGGTGACAATGACCAGATCAGCCTCTGTCATAATGGCCAGTATGTCAGGGACCTTATTCTCCATACTTCTAGTGTTTATATACATGGTCTTTCATACTGCTCCCAGCCTGCTTGTGAACCGCCTTTTCCCTTTTGCCTTCTTTCCTTACCCACGCTGCCCTCATTTCCATTCCTTTTCATACCTACCATCTTGTTTTTCTCATTAACAGGTACCCTTGGGGATTTGTATCCCTTATGATTCTCCATATTGACTACTTCAGCTAGTGTGGAGGGGGTCTATGTCTCCCTACTTCATTCCTCCACCTCTCTCTGCTAGCTAAAATGCTTGCCTATGTAACATTTAAACCTCTCACTGAGGACTGGTGTTCCCATCCTGGATGGATGAAGGTCATTTCCCTTGTATAGGCTTTTATTTTTCCAGGTGGGATCCCAGTACCCAATGTAGCCAAATCCCTCCCCTCTGTACCACTCCTTCAACCATTGATTGAAGCTCCTGGTATGGATTACCCTATCCACCCCATTGTCATAGACAGGCAGTACCTCAGAAAATGTCACTGAACATCCTACCTGCCTAAGACTCTCCTCAGCTCTCTGAACTCCTCCTGCACTATCCTAACCTCATCCCTGACCAGGTCATTAGTTCCTAGGTGGACTATGATATCCAGCTCTCCATTCTGTCCTGTTGCACTAGCGATCCTCAGGATCTGCCTTCCATCCCAATGAGCTGAGGTGCCGGGAAGGCACTTAACTTTGCTCTTCCCTTCCCTTCCTACCCCCAAATCTATGCCCTAAATGCTAGTACAATGATGGTGAAGCAACAGCATTTAGTCAAATGTGTTAGCATATGGAGGATAATGTTTACTGCATGGGATGTAGGCTCAGTAGTAGGTCAAGGCAGTTCTGTAGGCCACTGGAAAGCTCTTCAAACAAAAGATAAATGTGGAATCCCTTCCCAGAGTAGGAATGGAATCAACTGGTAGCTCTGAAATCTTCAAAAGATCATAGTACACAATGTTCGGTAAGTTACTTTTTCTATTACTTTCTATTTCTTTTAGAAACTTGATCCAGGAAGCTCTGTGCAGTCATTAGCAAGGATGGAGAAGTACTAGAAAAAGTAATACCCCTTACAGTTACAGTAACTTATTTCTTTTTATACAAAGCAATACAAAAATAATAAAAAACTGTAACAGATGACATTTATTTGAAAGTAATAGATTAGTTAGTAGTTACTTTCAAATAAATGTAATCATTTACAGTTACGTATTACTTTTGTATAAAAAGACATAAGTAATTGTAACTGTAAGGTGTATTACTTTTTCCAGTACTTTTCCACCCTTGCTAGTGACAGCACAGAGCTTTCTGGAACAAGTTTCCAAAAGTAATGGAAAGTAATAGAAAAAGTAACTTACCCAACATTGATAGTACAATCGTAAGGACAAAGTTGTAAGACCTTGGAACTAACCACTCTGGCTTATGGTGATGGCACCATATGTGCCCGAATGCCCTCCTGAGGTGAGGTTGGGACTGAAATACCGCCATCCCCTTGATTTCTTTATGAGTCAGTTTGGTTAAATGACTAGAGCACAGACATGGGAAGCAGGGAACCAAGGTTCAGATCTCACCAGCAAGACCTCCTGCTTCCTGTGTGAGCCAAGGCAAGTAACTTAACATCTTCAGTTCTTCAGTCCCCAGCTCCAACCCAGACATCAAAATAGGCACAAGTAGCAGGACCTCCCTCCTAAATGAAAAATAGATAGTAGCCCAGTTTTCTAAAAGCAGGTGCAGTGCCTATGTCAATATCTACAACCTTGCAGTTTGACACTGTATGTATGCCATGTCTAAGTGTTGCAGCTGCACCCTATTTTCCAATATCAGGCACATATACAGCACTTGGACCTGCACTGGGCAGCTTGTGGCTAAGATTAGTTGTAAGCTGTAACATGAGTCAAGCAAGACGTCTCAACACTGACACATGCTACACCATGGAAATGTGGCCTAGAAGGGATCGAGAGTCTTGTTTTTTTTTTACACAAGTCATCGAACATAGGAACATAGGGGCTGACAGCAGACAAAGACTAATTTGCCCATCCAGTCTGCCCATTTTCCCTGCCTACTACAACAACGCAGATTCTATGTGTCATATATAGTATCTGATGCACTTGGGACTTGTGGCAACAAATAAGCTCTAAAAAAATACAGTCCATTGTGTTTCAACTGAGCCTCTCCTGTCCTGCCATGAAAAAATAAATTGCAAAGATAAATCTACCTACTCCCACCTTCCCCATTTTAAAGCCAACCCATCACCACACCATACCCCCAATTTCCTCTGCCCACTTACTTTTTTGATGTCTTCAGGAACAAAGAATTGTGTGCTATCATCCACCACTGTTCTCCTCTCTGCCCATGATGGTGCAGTGGGACTGCAGCAATACAGTTCTCGCAGGCCTACCACTTTTTTTAAATAGATAGGTCTCTTGATCTTCAGGGAGCACAACTGCATATGCCCCTCCATCCTAAATCTGCTTTACCCATAGGCAATGGCTGCTGCCCTAATGCTCCTTTATGCAGGTAGGAGCAGTAGGATTGTAGCATCTGTGAACCCTCATTTTTTTAAGAAAAAAATAGAAACGGTCTTCAGGAGGCACAGCACTGTGTGTCCCCTTCCTCTGAACTGCCCTCCAAGTCCATTGGCTGCTAGTCCTGATGCCATGTTATGTGGCCAGCTGAGCATGAGAAGGAGCATAGCAAGAAAGCAGATGGTAGATATTCAGTGATGCATGTAGATGGCGGGATTTGCATAACTCCAGTTTCAAAAGATGCTGTTACATGAGCCCTTTTCCTCAGACACGTCCCTGAATGTCAAGTGCCTGTTGGTTTGCTGTACTCCTCTGCATGTCTGATGGACTCCACATTCTCTTAACCACATATTTTTATTACACAATCACCGTCACTTTATTCATTGTACATGTTTATCATTATTAGTGTTTCCAATACTGATTGCACTTGCTTCTCCCTTCTGTAACCCCTTCCTCCCCAGGTTGCACCTGGAAATGATCCTTGGCACTGTGCGCCTTTCTCAGTCACCAATTAACAAATAAATAAATACATTTTTAAACAATTTTTGTTTTTTAATTTACTGTCCTTTTCCTCTCCAGATTCACTCAGCTGGCACTTTTGCAGCTCTGCCACATGATTTCTTCTGAACATAACCCACCTGCTGGTCCTCCCTGACTTGTCCCCCAAGACAAGGCCAGCAGGGAAGGATGAGGCCTCCAGCAGAACTTCAGCTTGGTTCATAGGTCTGTGCCTCAGCCAACATTGAGGGGCCTGTGGATCAGGAGTGGCTTCATGTTGCTGCATCCAGGTGTATTTTCACTTTTCTTCCTGTTCACCATAGGACTCCAACAGTGGACTCAGGGATGCACACACACATACATGCATGTCAGTGCATGTCAGAGCCTATTGGTGTCCTCCATTCCTTATACACCAGCTCTTGCTGTACTGCCACCTGTGGTCACCAAGGTGATGGTAGCACAGCAGTGACTGCGAGACCTCCCTCCCTCCCCAAGGAGCACAGCATCCTCTTGGATGCTCAGTTGTCCTCTTCTGTCGGGCCTTCCAATGACTCAGGCTCATTCTGGAACCTGGGTCAATGACGTCATTAGTGGTAGCACTTTATCTGCTTGGCAGCTAGCAATTGAAAACTATTATGTTGACAATGTTTATATTTAACTGTAATGGTTTCCATTTTGGGGGCTTTGCCCCAGTATCAGTCTTTGAAATATTTTTTTCACGTGTGTAAATGTCTATTTTACTGTCACTTTCAAAAATTACACACAGCTCCCAACAGTTCTCACAATTATCTGTAACTCTGTTGCAGTGGATGTTGACAGTTACTACCCCTGCTTTGTAGGCTCAACGAAAGTTGAGTGGCTGTTTTTTTTAAACTCCTTGTTGGGGGGCTTGTAGCCAAGATTTAAATAAATTGCATTGTTGCCTCCACTCAGAGAAGAGGTTTAAGAGGTCCTGGTGTAAATACTGTGCTCCTTCAGTTTACAGTACCTCCCAGCCTCCCCACAGGATCAAACCCCCCGGAGGACCAACCCAACACAAGAACCGTTTCCCAAAAATGTAATTCTTATCACAGTACTAATAATATGCTCACAGACAGTAAATATGAACACAAGACAAGGTATTTATTAAGGCAGCGGGAACAAGGTTCTAAAGAAAAGGAAAAAGATAATTCAAATAATCAGGCAGCAGTGGCTCCCCTCTGGAGTGGCTGTTCTTCTGTTGTTCTCCTTGCCAGAGTCCATAATACAATGTGGCCCCCTGGCTGTACTTTCTGTGCCCTTCTAGGCACTGCTAAATTAGATATATTATGCAGCCCACCCCCAAACCTCAAACTCACAGTACCTCAGTCCAGCTGTATTGTTGGGTACTGCCCATACCACACTGTTACCAGTTTTAAATTGCCCCTAGCTCTTAGAGAGCTCACAGGGGCTTCACTGGGTACCCATCCACTGGAATGGTGTAACACAGAAACACAGACCATGATGGCAGAAAAAGACCAGAGGTCCATTCAGTTTGCCCATATTCCCTATAATCCCTGCAATCTTCCCTGAAACCTATTGTTCCTCCAGGGTACTAACCCTCCCCATCTTATTCCCATTCTCCTTCCTGGTCTTGTTGCCCTAAGTAACCACTATTCCCTTCATTCTGTCTCTTCCCTACTTGAATCCCCTGACTGTGTTTGCACCCACCATCTCAGCTGACAGACTGTTCCAAGGTTCCACCACCCTTTCTGTAAAGAAGTACTTCCTCACTTCCCTCCTGAACCTACCATCTGTTACTTTTATTTATTTTTTTTATTTGTTTATGACAATTTCGGATAACACCTTTGAGCAAACAGTGCTCTTTTACAAAGGTTCCATGTCTTGGACAATGGACAAGAATAGACAAGAACAGGCAGGTAGAAAACAATTAATACAATTACAGCACATGAGCTGCCAGTGGCTTTGTCAAGATAAGACAAAAGTATTAGTAACAGGTAAAACTTTACAGAATGCATGAGCTGCCAAAGGCATTCTCAGGTGATCTAACATGAGCATGAGAGGACTTGAGGTAGTTGGTGAGAGGATAAGGTAGTAGGGGACAGGCAAGAACAGAGGGGGGTGGGGGATTAGAGGGACACGGTAGGTGGTGAAGGAGAAGAGTAGGTGGTAAAGGAGGGGAGGGGAGAAGGGATGGGAGATATAAGTGGGGTTAACAGGATGGGTGAGGAAGGAGAGAAGACTTAGTATGGGCAAGGAGGAAAAAGGGGAGAGAGAATGTAATAGCTAGGAGGTGCAGGGGCTAATAGGTGAGGGGAGGGACAAGGATGTGAGAGTGAATGGAGAGAAGGAGGAGTGAAATCTGGGAGGGGGGGGCAAGAGAGAAGGCTGAGGTGGCTGATGTGAGATATTGCAAGGAGTTAATAAGGAGGGAGTGGGGTGTGGTGAGAGTGCATAAGTAATGGAGAGACCAGGAGGGCAAGCAGGGAATTTAAGTGTAGCAGTCACAGTAGGCACTGGCTACCAAGTGCTGTCATAGTTTGTGCTTAAAGGAGCTGAGATTCAGTGCATTGGTGATATCCACTGGGAGTGTGTTGAACCAGTTAGGGGCCCTAACTTTGTAGTAGGAGAGCTGCCCTTGAGTGTTACTTTCCACTTGCGATCATGTGACCTCGAGTTGGTAGTTGTGTAGGCCCATAGATGTTGTACAAGGTTGGCCAGTGTTGGTGCAAATAAACTTACACTATTCTTTTGGGAGCACACCCAGATTTAAACCCTAACTGAGTATTTGTACTTTGCTGGCTGAATGGCCCAGTCTGTTGGCTGACTTTCCTAATTAAACTAATGTTGCTATGAATAGGTGTGCTGGCAGCTTCAGGGGAAAAGGTCATGAATTACTTACAGTTCCTCTGCCCAGTGGGATCTTATTTTCTGCACAGAGTATAACAGTGACAGTGAGTCCCTTTAGTTTAGTTCCTTTCCTGATTACAGGCCGCTGAACTGGTGTGTAAAATAGCTCTCTACACGTTAAGTCCGGTCTCTCCTGTTCTCTACATGTAGCAGACAATCTCTCTCTCTCTCTCTCTCTCTCTCTATCTCTCTGAACTCACATGAACAGCTACAGTCGTTAAGGCTGGCTACATCAGACCAGTACACCACATTCTGGTATTCACTACTTATGTGTACTGTGACAACCAACAGCAGGCAGTAATGCTGGCTGGGCAACTTCACAGACATGGAGCTGCTCTGTCACATAATTAATGCTGTGATTCAGCAACATGTCTTGGAGCACAGGGAAAGTGCTCACAGGGTGGCTGACCTTCATTAATGTCTCTCCTGACTTCTGCTTTCAGACACTCAATACTTGCTGTACAAGCATGTGATTACCTGCTTTTTACCCATCACAAGAATTCTGTTTGGCTCTGGCAGAAGTGTGGTCTGCATTTTCCACTCTCACATTTAGGTCTCCAGTCTGTCTCTGGCAACAGTCACACATGGACTGAAAAGTTGTGGAATAGCCCCTGCTGTTCACTACGAAAATCTACCTTTTGGTTGGCCCATGGAGCTGCCAATCACTCATAGCAAGGTGGGAGGCCCGATATTCAATAAACAATTGGCTACTTCAGCCATGCCTGAGAAGTCATTCTCAGGTCCATGAGTACTCTGGGGCTCCCTCTGCAGGATTTGGGCCTCACTGGCTGTTCAGTCATCCTCTGACCCAATTGCCATACTGATGGGGTCAGAGGGGACGAAGATGGCTGGTGAAGTTGTAGTCAGTCATTCCTAAAATGTGAGTACAGTGTACATGCCATTAAACATTATTCTGTGCCACAGACATTGTGTGCAGTCATGTGTATTATATGTGTTTGGTTTAGTAAGGGCAATGATCAGGCATTTCCTTATTACTTCGGTAGTGTCATTGTGCTTACTCCATTAGCAGTATGTTTATTCAATTGATGGGGTATGATGCATAGAACCTTAAAGATAAGCCCCACATGGGGGTTATATATCAGTGACATCACAGCCTGTTGTCATGGAAAGTGCTGTGATGCCCTTAAAAAGTATACTATGAGTTCAGAAAATCACAATATAATTTTTTTCTAATCCTACTTGAGAAATGCAGTGTTGTGGACTGTGTTTTACAAGATGGAGCCATGGTTCCAATGTCTGTTAACGTTACCATGTTGTCTGACTTGTTTTGTCAGCTCAGAACAGATGTAAATCAAAGTTAATTTTAATTCATGACAGGTCAAATGGCTCAGGTTCATCCTACTCATTTATTTAGTAGAACTAAACTAGCACCTCTAAAGTACTGGTGACTGGAGATATGGAAGGAGCGCCAGGTCACACATTATATAGCTCATGTTAAAGAGAGCAGCAAACATTTTTTTACCTGTTTTGTGCATGCTCCTGTAAATTTGCACAAACAAGCAACTCCTGCTGGAAAAGTGATCCATCCCCACTGGCACAACCCTGCAGAGGCATGGGTTTTGGATCTGCTCCATGCATCAGTATACTGCTGGATTCCTATTTCAATTATTCTCATTTAAAAGGCATAGCAGGGCTCCCTTATGTCATCACTAATACAAACCAAAACAACAAAAAAAATTGCCAAAGTAATCTGATCCAAAGCATCTAGCTGAGAGCAGGGTTGTGTGGTACAAGGGAAATGTGATGTGGGAAGGGCAACAACAAGATATTTACTTTATACAACTGCTGTCAGTGGGCATTTATTTTTACTGAGCTGGTAGATGTTGTCTATAGTAATTAGTTAAGTTAGGTACAGGCAGATTTTAGTAGTTTTTTTTTCTCCACGGAATATCAAATCTGCTTTCACCAGCATTGAACTATGCTCCTGTGAAGGTTAGCCCAATTGATTCCAAAGGGCACGACATCCAAGAAGTTATCAGTGAGTGACTTGCAGGCAGGTATACCTTTTGACTAGAAGGCACTGGTAAAGATATTAGGCATATTTGTTGTCACTATGGCAGTCCTGAA
Source organism: Neoceratodus forsteri (assembly GCA_016271365.2). Classification (NCBI taxonomy): domain Eukaryota; kingdom Metazoa; phylum Chordata; order Ceratodontiformes; family Ceratodontidae; genus Neoceratodus; species Neoceratodus forsteri. The sequence continues at coordinate 509,844,465 of JADMNL010000023.1, read as the reverse complement.
ACAAGACCTTGTGAGGGCATGACTGTATAGACATTGTTGGTAGTCTGATAACATTTATTCGAGTGATTGATAATATCTTTGTTGCAAAGTTTTACTTCACCAGCGAAGATGTAGCAAACTCAAAAACTTTGCCCTTTATGAAAACCTTTTGAAGTGACCACTTTTCTACAAATTTGGGGGCATAGTGCACCTTGCAAAACTACACAAGAGGCTTCACCAGTGAAGACAGCAGGACTTTATGAAAAGGTGAATAGCAGGGTTGGTGCAAAAGACATTGCTGTGGGAAATACAGGCATGTGACCATGTGACAGTGTGCAGTCCCAGCATTTTAGTAGAATTTGCCTCATATGTGCTGTAAACAAAATCAGTCAGAAGCAGAAACATTTTTTTTAGTGCAGCTGTTTGTTGACAGTTTGTGTTTAGAGTGTTCCCGTGTATGATTGGAAGTGAGTGCCTGTTCTAGTGGACATTAAAAGTCCCATGGCACTTCTCAAAAAGAGTAGGTGACTTTCTCTGATTTTCTGGCCAAATTTCCCCCATTCACTAAAAATACCACCAGCAGCTTAATCTGGTTCAATGTTAGTTAGTTTCCTTTGTATCCCCCATCCCCGGACAGGGCTGTAATTTGACAGAATTGCCTAGTCCACCTTTCCTGGTCAACAAAAACTAAATAAATAAATGTATTTATGTATTTATTTATTTATTGATATCATATCACTTTTATTTATAAAAAGGTGCCTTTCCAATGATCAAGGCACCTGTACATAAGAATAAATAAACATCTCCTCTAATTAAAATACAGTGCATAAAATCACAAAAAAATAAAAATAGGTACAAGCAAGTACACTGATAGACACCCCTCCCTCCTTAGCTAGTGGTGAAACAGGAGTTCAGCATGTTTGTAGTTCATTTGCATCACCAGGTAAGGAAAAAAGGTCCGGCACCCCATATGACGCACAGGGGAAACGCAAGACCTCACCCAACAACTAACACACCAAAATCTGGCCAATGGAAAATCATGCACACAAATGCTCACAGTCTGGGAAACAAGATTCCAGACCTGCAGGCAGTAATGACAGAGGCAAAACTGGACATAGTAGCCTTTAGCGAGACATGATTTACCAGTAACCACACCTGGGAGACTTCAGTTCCTGCATATGTACTGATCAGAAGAGAGTGAAGTGCTAAAAGTGGGGGTGGAGTGGCCCTTTCTGTCAAAGAAAATATAAAAGCTACAGAAATTCAGAATTACAAATAAGAAGCCAGAAGTACTGTGGGTCATGCTGGAAACAGGAAATGGGACAGCCATATGAACTGGGGTTGTCTACAGGCCTATAGACCAGGTGGAGGAAATAAACACATTACTGTTAGAAGATATGCAAAACATGACAGCTAAAAGGGAGGTTCTGATAATGGGAGACTTCAACATGCCAGATACAGGCTGGTCAATACCAGCAGGAACATCTGCCAGAACTAGACACATAGTGGATTCCCTGCAGGGGGAGGGCCTCAAACAACTTGTACAACAACCCACAAGAGACAGGGCTATCCTAGATCTAGTACTGACTAACAGGGAAAGGATCACCGATCTCCAGGCAGAAGGTCACCTGGGGGCGAGTGACCATCACATGACATGGTTCAATTTGGCCACTACAACTAAATCATTCCATTCCAAGGCAAAAATAAGGAACTTCAGAGGAGCTGACTTTGATAAGATGGTCAACAGAGTTAAGCTAGCCCTGGCAAAAAGAAATACAGGTGAGGGGGTACAGGCAAAGGGAGCAAGCATTAAGGATGCAATACTTGAAACAACATCCCTTTGTGTTAGAGAGAAAAGGAAGTGCAAAAGAAGGAAACAACTTTGGTTCTCAAAAACAGTAGCCAAAAGACTGGCCTTCAGGAAATATAAGAGAATGCAGTGGGATTAAGATAGGGAGGCATACCAAACTTCCCTAAAGAAACAGGGAAAGCAGTAATGCAGGCAAAGGCCCAAACAGAGGAAACACTAGCACAAACAGTAAAAGAAGGTGACAAGACTTTCTATAGATACATTAGTGAAAGGAGAAAGTCCAGAGGAGGTATTGCTAAGATCAAAGGGGATAAGGGGACATGTGAGGAGGAGGACCATGTAAAAGCATCTATCTTAAATAGATACTTCTGCTCAGTATTTACTGAAGAGAAGGTAGGGCAGGGCCCACATCTCGGCACCATGGACACAGGGGGAAGGGAGGTGTGCACGAGTTCCTTCATAAAAGAAAGGGTCCTACAAGAGCTCAGTAAGCTTAGGGTGGACAAGGCAATGGAACCTGATTGCATAGATCCCAGGGTACTAAAGGAGCTAAGGGTGGAACTAGCAAAGCCACTATCAAAACTGTTTAGTGAATCTCTGAGTACAGGAGAGGTCCCAGAAGACTGGAGAAGGGCTCATGTGATCCCCCTCCACAAGAGTGATAACAGGGAGGAGGCAGGGAACTACAGACCAGTCAGTCTTATCTCAGTAGTGGGCAAGATTATGGAGGCACTCCTTAAGTAAAGGATAGTGCAACACCTGGAATCCATAGGAAAACAGGATCCAAAACAGCATGGGTTTACAAAAATGAAGGTCCTGTCAAACTAATCTCATAGATTTCTTTGACTGGGTAACCAGAGTGGTGGACCAAGGGGGAGTAGTTGATATTGCCTACATTGACTTCAGCAAAGCTTTTGATACTGTTCCACATAGAAGATTGATTAATAAGCTGGGTAGGCTTGGGATGGGTCAGACATTTGTCAACTGGGTGCCAAACTGGTTGACGGGCAGAAAACAGAGAGTGGTAATAAATTGTATACAGTCAGAAGAGATGCAAGCCACAAGTGGGGTTCCTCAGGGATCAGTCCTGGGGGCCAGTCCTCTTCAATATTTTCATACGTGACATTGCAGAAGGACTGGAGGGTAAGGTTTGTCTGTTTGCAGATGACACAGAGATTTGCAATAGAGTAGATGATCCAGATGGGGTGGGCAGAATGAAAAGAGATCTGGATAAACTGGCAAAATGATCGGAAGAGTGGCAACTGGGGTTTAACGCAAAGAAGTGCAGATCATGCATATAGGGAAGAGAAACCCTGAAGCCACCTATAGTCTGGAAGGGGAGTTGCTGGCAGTCACAAGGGAAGAAAGAGACTTGAGCATCATCATCACAGATGACCTGAAATCATCCAAGCAGACCACTAAAGCAGTAGGTGAGGCTAGGGGGATGTTGGGGTGTATCAGTATGGGAATCACAAGTCAGAAGAGGGAGGTAATAATCCCTCTTTACAAGACACTGGTTAGGCCTCATCTGGAGTATTGCGTACAGTACTGGAGGCCACACCTTCACAAGGATATTGACCAAACTGAGGCAGTCCAGAGAAGGGCAACCAAAATGGTGCAGGGACTGCATTAGAAAACATATCAGAACAGATTAATGGAGCTCAATATGTATACCCTAGAGCAAAGGAGGAAGAGAGGTGATATGTTTGAAACATTCAAACACCTTAAGGGCATTAACAAGGTGAAAGAGTCTAACATGGTTCAATATAAGAAAAATAGCAGGGCAAGAGGACATAGCATGACATCAGAGGGAGACCAATTAAGGGGTAATGTGAGGAAGTTCTTTTTCACAGAAAGGGTGGTGGATGCATGGAATGACCTACCTCAGGAAGCGATGGATATGAATATAGTGCAGGGCTTCAAACAAGCATGGGATAGGCACAAGGGAGCAATACAGATGAGTATGAATAGATAGACCATTGGCAGAGCAAAGGCCGATGGCACATTCATAAGGTAGAAAAAGAAATGGGCAGACCGGATGGGCCTTGCAGTCCTTATCTGCCATCAACTTCTATGTCTCTGTGTTTCTATGTTTCTATGTAGTATACTTAAAATATTATCTTAGTATCTAGAATTCATTTGGAAATGCCAGGCTAAACAAATGTTTTTTTAGTGCTGTTTCGAAGTTCTGGACGGTCAGGCATTTTCTTACTCGACGAGGTAGAGAATTCCACAGGGTAGGGGCCAGAAATGCAAAAGAACAGGCCCCTGATGTCTTCAAATGCACCCTGAGCATCTCCAGCAATCCATCTTAGGTGGATCAGAGCAGTCAGAAGGGGCAGTAGGGATGAAAGAGATCTTACAGATAGAGGGGTCCCTGATTGTATAGGGCTTTATAGGTCAGCAGACCAAACTTGAAGGTGATACGCCACCACTCTGGCAGCCAGTGCAATCTGTGGATCACAGGCATAATGTGACTAGTCCTAGATGTACCAGTCACAAGCCTGGCAGCCACATTCTGCACCAGCTGCAGGTGGTGAATATCAACCTTTTGTAACCTTAGGTAAAGTGTATTGCAGTAGTCAAGATGTGAGGTCATGAAGGTGTGGACCAATGCTGGAAGATCATCAGGAGGGACCAGGTGCTTCACCGGGATGATATTCCTCAGATGGTAAAAAGAGGTCTTGACAATGGCTAACATCTGTGATTTTAGGGTAAAACCATCGTCAAAAATAAACCTCAGGTTACACCCTCTTTCAGAGGTAACCAGCTGGACACCCCCAAGCCAAATCCCAGAGGGTTGTCCTGCTGACAAACCCACCTCCCAATGATCTGGGTCCACCACCAACACCTTGGTTTTAGTCGGGTTCAACCGCAGCCAAGTAGCACTCATCCAGTCCTGGATCTTAGAGAGGCAGTTGTTAAACACAGAGAGAACATCTCCTCTTTCAGGTACAAAAGACATGTACAGCTGAGTATCATCTGTATAGCAGTGAAAACTCAAACCATATCATCTAATAATGTCTCCCAAGGGCAGCATATACACTCCAAACAACGCAGGTGACAGAATGGAGCCCTGGAGTACCCTGCAGGATAGGGGGAGTGGGTCAGAGGAATAAATTCCAAAGACTACTCCCTGTGTCCTACCCTTAAGGAAAGATTGAAACCATCTGAGGATGGTACCAGACAGTCCACAGATGAATTACAGCTGCTCCAGCAGCACACCATGGTCCACAGTGTCAGATGCCGCTGAGAGATCAAGGAGGAAAAAAATGGAATGAGTCCTCTGATGTCTCGCTACTAGGAGATCATTTAGCAACTGAATGAGGGCTGTCTCAGTGCTATGTCTCTTCATAAATCCAGACTGGAGAGAGTCATAGACATCGTGGGTGGATAAATGATCATCCAGCTGCAGCACAACCACCTTCTCAATAACCTTACCCACAAAAGGTGGGTTAGAGACAGGTCTGTAGTTGGTCAGGCACTCCGGGTCAAGGGAGGGCTTTTTCATGAGTGGCTGCACAACCGCCTCCTTCAGAGGATCAGGAAAGACCACCCCTCTCTCCAATGGTTTCCAGACTATCTCGGTCAGGACCAGGCTGATCTCATCAATGCACCCCACAAGCAGATGCATTGGGCCCAGATCTGAACTACAGCTGGTTGGCCGCAAAGTCTGGATAATCCTCACGATGTCCATAATATCCTGTTGGCCAAAGTCAGTTCAGGTAAACCGGGTGCTCGCAACCTCCTGCTGACCTCTGCAACACCCAACAGAGGGAGCTGAGCAAATGCCAGACCTGATGGTGGCAACCTTATCCATGAAAAACTGAGCAAATTTGTTACACCTCTCTTGACACAGGGCTCCATCAGGCTGCAGACAGATTGGATTGCACAATCTGTTGACAGTCCAGAAGAGCTGAGCTGGTCGGTTTTGCTCAGTGGCAATCTCCCTGGACAGGAATTCTACCTTCTTATGGGTGATTGACAATTGATAGACCACATAATGGTCCATCAATCTAAGTCTATCAACCTCCAGGCTGGACTTCTGCCAAGCCCTCTCTAACCTTCTACCAAATCTCCTAGACTCCTTCAGGGTCCTATTGAACCATGGGGACCTTGGCGAAGAGTGAGGGGTAGAACAGGAACAGGAGCAATGGAATCCAGGGCCTCTGTCAATGCCCTATTATAGGCAAGTACCAGATCCCCCGGCTTCTCACATTCACTCGACAAGCTCAATAAGTCCAGCACTGCCACTAGGCCCTCTGGGGTCACACCTCCTGAAGGGCAGTACTGGACCATCTCCGTAGGGGCAGGCCCATTGTGGGGAGCCATGAAACTGAACCCTATGGTGTGATGCTCAGACCAACTGACTGGTTTCACCATGATGCTGGAGATCTCCATCCCCAGGAGGAAAACCAGGTCCAATGAGTGACCACAAATGTGAGTTGCAGAGGTAACAACCTGTGTGAGGCTGTTAGGAGGTCTGAACCTCACTTTTAGGTTCTTGGCAATATTGGGAATGCAAGTAATCACAGACACGTTGCATAAGAGTAATAAACAAGTTTATTACTACCAAAAGGGTAAATCACAGTTGCCCTAAGCAGTTTTTACCAATACAAACTAGGAGCCAGTGCTAAGCATTCCTTATACCTCGAGGTTTCTCTGTGTCTCCTGGGATTTCCTGGGGTCTCTGAGGTATAAGACTAGTGTATTACATTATATACCTACGATAATTACTATGGTTACTGTAAGATAGGAACATTTTTAGTTACAGAGATGAGCCCTATTGGCTAAATCAGAGGTGGCTCCATGGTTCAAGATAACATTATACAATTTTGTATAGTCATTAGTTTATGAACAAAAGAGTTCTTATACAGAGTCTTACATAACCCAGTGTAGCAATACAAATCACCAAAAGGTGTCAATGCCGACTTACATATCATAATTATTTTAAGGACACAGATGCCTTGGCATCTTACAAGTAAGAAATACACAGAAAATACATAGAAGAATATATGTATTAGCAAGCAAAGTGTATTACAACAATATGCATTGATATCCTGACATCTACTCTTGTACAGTAGATGCCCTTAGCCCTATATGTTAGTATAACATATACCCAAGTACTAGCTGTCTACAGTGTACCTCTGAGGATACCAATTAGGGTGCAGGGACCTTGTGTAACATTCCACCCCCTTGTTGCCTAAGGGACCTCATGTAACAAGGCCCAGCAAGGTCATAAGCTGGAGGAAGTCTCTAACAAAGTGCAAGAGCTCATCATCAACCCAGGCATTGAAATCCTCCAGAATTAACCATCAGGGGATCCCAAAACCATATTGACAACAACTTCTTGCAGGAATTCTTTCCCATCCCCAGGTGGACAGTAGATGAGCAGTATCCTGAACCCCACCCCCACACCCCCAATGCACTCAAAGGATCTGGTGAACCCCACTGGCACATCCACAAGGCCAAGTTCTGATCTAAAATAAATGGCTACTCCCCGGCCCCTATGTTTCATCCTCAGGCGATGTATCAACAAGTACCGGTCCGGAACTGCTGATGCCAATACTGGGCCCGAATTTGCAACCAGCAAGGTCTCAGTGATGCATGCCAGGTCAGATGTACCAACAAGATCTGCAATTACAGCAGTCTTTTTTTAATAGACCTGTCGTTGCACAACACCGCCCAAGTAGGATGAGCAGTTGAGGAAGACCGTACCAGTTGCTTGCACACAGCAGAGCCCTTGGGTATTGGAACCAGGCAGGGAGGACCCCATTCCAGTCCCTTTTCACCCCAGGGCATCTCCTTGTCCCAACTACAATCTGACCACCCCTCTCCATAACCCCACTAGGCACAAAACCCCCCCTTTTTCATCCTGACTATCCCTAAAACACAATATCATGTATGTGTCACTGCTGGCAAAGGGGGACAGTCAAATGGGTGGAGGTCCCTGAGCCTGGAGGGGGCATAGCGCCTGACTGTCTTTATGCCCCCACCCCAGCACATCTCAATCAGCAGCAGTCAGACCAACAAACAATGACCACAACACACCAAACATTCAAAAACACACCTACAAACACTCCAAAACTCACACTCCAACAAATCAAATCACTTTAAATTTCACTCATCAGAACTACACACCATTCATACAACAACCCTACTTTAACTACCCCAACCCACCCATTTATTTAGTTTTTGTTGACCGGGAAAGGAGGACTAGACCATTCTACTTATTTTCAGCCTTGTCCTGAGGAAGGGGATGCAGATAGATGCCAACTGACACTGATCCAGATTAAGCTGTTGGTGGTAGTTTTAGTAAATGGGGGAAATTTGACCAGGACACCAGGGAAATTCCCTTACTCTACAGTAGGAGGAACCTCTGGCCAATGAAGGCTGGCTGGCTCAGTTTCTGAGCAGCTGGCAGTGCAGCAGGATGTACAGGTGGTCAAGGAGTTGGTCTCCTCCTTGGCTGTGGATATCCATGAGAACGTAGAATTTTCTGAAGTGAATGGATTGCTGGATACTCGAGTCAAACCAACGGACAATAGCAGTGAGCATCTTGACTCACATAAGGATTCTTCTACAGTCATGGAGGAAGGGTGGCAAATCTCTGTGTATAGATGCGGAATGTAGTCAGTCCCCAGATCTGTGAGCTCTTTTGGGAGCTGAGGAAGGAGATTTTTACAGAAAAAACAGGAGCTTTCGGCTGCACTAGCCACAGCGCTTACAAGAGATGACAGTGAGGTGGGTCACCACCTCCTAGCAAGCAGGATCAACAACTAGCCTTTACCCGGGAAACCACTGGGGACATGCTGGGACACTCAATTGTATCAACAGGTACAATCTTACAGACTACATTTTCAGATCAAAATACTGCTAATGCATTCTCATTTGCAGTGTGCTCAGAGCAGTGCTTTAAAAAACAAATTAACAAACCCTCGGAGAGAATGAAGAAATCATGGGCAGAGCAAGTTGAACAGGCCAAGACACCCTGGTCTGTTGAAAATTCTTTAAAATCAGCAGGTGGGTAAAAAACACAGATACTGATAAATTGATATCAGGATTTTCTCAAATTAAAATCCCTGGAGTTCAGATTAACAGTGAAAGAAGTACTTTTTTTTCCACAGACTGTGGCACAAGGGATACAACAGGGAAAATTATGAGTGGTGATATACAAAACAGGACAGACTCACCTTGGGACACCAAGCATTGACAAAAACACATCTGAGTCACCTCTAGAACTGACTTTGACACAGAACCCGGTATTAAACTTAAATATCGGAAATACAAAATCATTACCCAGAAAGGGAAATGGAATGGAAACTTCCATGAGTGACTTATCTAAATTGACTGAAAATTTAGCAGAACCTAACACTTCAAAACAATGAGAGGGCTCTCCACCACACACCTCTTCAACCTCAGAACAGCCAAGACAAAATTCACGTTCATATGCCTCCTTCTTTTAGTCTCCTACACATGCAGCAAGGCAGCATTATGCTGTCAGACTCGTTTACAAGGGAGGCCTAGAACTGTTTCCTGATAGAAAATATGTTGCCAGAACGCTGTTGAAAACAAATGTGCAATTTCATTCATCTGAAATACATGTCTTATTTCATGTGTCTGGGAACCACATTTTGATATCAGTTTCAAACTTACCAGTGGTCTAGAAAAGTTCTGGGACAGGTATAACAAAGTTAAAAAATCCCCTCTATGGTCTCCATTCGAGGCAATACCTTTAACAAAATCTGCCCACACACCAGTAACTGTCTTATTTAGAGATGAGGGGGTCAGTGTTACTGATCTACTTTTGTGGTTAAAGCAAAGGTGCAAAGGTGCACAGTCTTAGTTACAAAATTGGAGAAATTTACCATGGCTCCTAGACAGTGATGCCCCTATAACATAATTGATAAATGTATGTTTGTATACTTATGCATTATGCTTTTTAAATTATGTTATATTGTGATGCTTGTCTAAAGAAACTGTATCATGTAATTAATAATACTGTATGAACTTTCAATAAACAAATTCCACTGCTCTTTCTGCAGGGGGCACTGCCTCTCTCTGTGAGAGAGATGGAGGATCCCACTACTGACCAGACCATTGTGGGGGAAGGTTGTGTTTCAAAGATGGCACAGGAGCCCACCTTTTATGGCCCAGCAACACCTGGTATAACAATACAGGCTATGGAAGTCACAAATTTAGCTTCGCCTACTATGGATACTACATGGAATGACTCAGGTAGTGACTTTGCCATGTCCCAAGATACATGGGACAAAGAGGATATTTTACAGCAGGACTTGGAGAAAAAAAAGCCAAGTTACTGGAAATGTTGTCAGCAGCAGAACATGAGTATACGATATGAAAGTCCAAAACAGAGGAAGAAAGAAAAACATCAACGGTGAGCCCCATATGTGTACCGGATAAACGTTTACCTGTGGTAGTGTCTAATGAATCTTTAAATATAGAACAGGACCAGACAGAAAGAATTGGATACCCTGATGAAAGCCAAATGGACAGTGAGAAGGGAGATTGTAAATTAGAGGGTAATTAATGGATTCCTGACCCCAAGATTCCATCGCCTAGTACACCACAATGAACGGCAACTCAGATACAGACCGGAGGGCTAGCCCAGGTAAGTATTCCATGGAGCATGACTGGGACAGAGAAGGCAGCTGTTGCAGCTGTGTATCATGAATAAGAGGTCTCAGAGAATGCAGACTGCAACAGACTGACAGCAGCAAAGCACAACTGGTGCAAAATAAAGACTCACAGAGAACTTCCCTAGCTTCATCAATTTTGTACCACTTGATGGATGATGGCATGGATACAGACAGAGGGGATGCTACTACAGCAGATACTGATTTACTTTCTAATGAAATAGACAGTGGTGGGGTGGGGGAACACCCCTCAGAGCAAGCACAAGCACAGGAACAGCTGGCACAGCAAAGAATGAACTATGCAAGTTTATTTAGAAAGACGGAGGAAGCGGCCAAATGTAGATTTGTAGTGAGACTCAAATATAAAGGCATAGCTACAATGTCTCCAGACAGAATATGGGTTGGGATGCATTTAATAAAAGAGTCACTGAAATTTACACCGGCTGAGGTTCATGCTTTTGTTCGCTTACCAGGAGACACAAACTATTACATCAGTTTCTGTACTGCTTCCTTGTCTGGAGACTTTATTATAAGGTTAAAGACACTGAGTTATGGAAATAGTTTATCGTAATACCTATCACTAAACTTACAGTTAAGACTATCACGATACTTTTCAGAAATTAATGGGTGAGCGTAAATGATGTAGTTTTCTGGTTAGAAAAGCACTGTCACATACAGGGTGCACCTAGCCCCATAATGGATGACAATGGCTTTTGGACTGGAGGGTGGACTTTTCGAGTAACTCTCAAACAAACAGAACAAGGTATCCAACATCTACCGAATTGTTTTTATTTGGGTAGAGACAGGGGTATACTATTTTATCCTGGCCAGCCAAAAAGTTGTTACAGATGTGGATCTTTGTCACACCTTAACACTGATTGCACCCAAACTAAATGTTTTCAGTGTGGGTTGTTAGGCCACACAGCCAACTTATGCACAGCCAACTGGATCTGTAACCTTTGTGGAGACGATGACTACTCTTCAGTACTTGTCAGTGGGCTGTGCACAACTCAGAAGAATTGGCAGAAAAAGATTACTATCTGCATTTAGCAAATAAACCCTTTAAAGGTGTTGAATAGTTTAGGGGTAGGCCATCCTCTACCTCTAGGGGGGCGAGGCCGCGGGTTCCGATGTTAGTCCACTGTAAGGCCTGAAACACAGACAGACCTTCTCCAGAATTTTTCTACTTCAGTTTAGGCCACCTAGAATGAGACAAATACTGTTCTACATCCAGTACCCATATTGCAAAGTGAAGATGTACCACAAGAACCTGTCCACTTTAAGGATACAGACTTGGGTGCTACAGAACCTACTTCACTCTTGATAATACAGCTAGAGCATACAACCTTACAAGACCTCTGAGACATGACCCCCCCCCACCTCCTCCACTTTATCCAACAGTCTCCATGGAATTTTTTCAAGACATCCCAATAAAACAAAGAAAACATCACTCTTCTCAAGAGATGCCTCCCAATTTGGACACCATCCCCTTGGGGAACAAATATGAAGTACTGAAATCTTGGGGAGAAGGTATGGAGGATGCATATTTGGATATATCTGCACAGAACGATCCCTCTTCTGACCAATCCCTTCAGAAAAATACCAAAACTAAAATGCTAGGGAAAAAGAAGAGGGTAACCATTTTCTAGTTCAAAAATTACATTACCGTCTGATCCCAACACCACTATTTAGGCCAGCTAGCCTAAATGTGAACAGTATAAAATCTGACTTGAAATGTATTACCTACCAATCTTTCTACTCTACAGCAACTGCCTTTTGACGTCTTTTTCCTACAGGATACACGTCTACATTCTTTACAGGACATACAAAAAGTTGCAAAGGAATGGCATTTGGGACTTTTGTTTTGGTCAATGGGGACTGATTTGTGTTATGGGTGGTATTTGGATTTACATATAAAGATATTAAAGTACAAAAAGAAATAGAGGTAGAACCAGCAGAGCCAGATATTCTATTTAAAGATTTGACTTGCAGACTTATTGGAAGGCTAAGCCTGTATTTCAATGGACAAACAGCCAGCCACTCCCACTTCCTGTCCTATATAAGCAGTTCCTCTCAGCCTCCTTCAGAAGCACTTTTTCTTTGCCAGATGAAGGCTCTGTCCAGCTGTCTTCTGCAGCTGGCTGGGGCTTGCCCCCCCACCTGCTGCTTCTTTCTGCTGGACTTCTGAGTTTTGTTCTTCTGCTTCTGGTTTGTATTTTGCCTCTGGCTCTGTGCTTCCTTTTGTCACTTCCCTGTTTTTTCTGTGTTTGTGTGTCTTGGTTTTGTTTTGTTTTGGGGAGGAGTTGGTTTCCTTCCATTTTGCTCATTTACAGCTCAAGCTTTTCAGTTACTCACATTGCTATTGCAATCAGTACTTGTGTTCTACTCAAAGCAAAGCTGCTCCCCATGCTACACACCTAATTGTTTTCACCTGATTCAGGCTCCCTCTGAACCCTTACTATGCAGCTCAATCATGCTTTCTTAGCTTAATCTACCTCCCACATGGTCATAGCTGCTTTCAGAGCATTGTGCTTCCCTCCATTCCATGCTTATAGGATACTACCACTCATAGTTACTCAGTGCTGATGCTGTTCCATGTTTGTAGACTGCTGTTGTACTCTGAGGTCAGCTAAGCTACTGCTGATGCTGTAAACTAGCTTTAATATCTGCATGTGGTTCTTGATCCCTCCTGTCACTTTCTTGTGTTTCCTACGGCAGGGACTTGGAAGTGTATGGGGAGTCGTGGCCCCATGTGGTTAATTACTTATGTTCTAAATCCTGCCTCTGCTGCTGAAAATCCTCAGAATATTTGTCACCTTCATTAGCTTTTGGAATGCCTGGCTGGCTTGCCCCACTGTCATAGTGCTGCTTCTCCCACTTACGTTCATGTCCCACCATTGCTGCTATGTTTTGCAGACCTACATGCAGGTCTGACTATTCCTGCTGCTTACTGACCTACGTTCAGGTCCAACTATTGTTACCCTGCTCTACTGAACTACCCTGCCTTACTGAACTATGTCCAGATCCACTCTTGCTTCCGTCATCATTGCTCATGCTCCCTGCCATCTGCCCTTTGCAAGGTCTCAGCACTCAGTGCTCAGTCAGCTCCTCATCAGTCTCTGGGGCCTGCCAGCCATACCATTCTGGTGCAGGCTTCCCCTGCAGCTGATGGTCTAGCTCTGCAACTAGAGTCCACAGCTTGAGCATGTGAAGCTTGGGCAAGGTCCTTCTTACCTGGCCCATAGCTGGGAATGTCCTCACTCCGGCTGGACCTTCACTCATCAACTGTACCGAAGGCACCTCATGTTGTAGGATTTATGACTCAGCTGTGACGGGAGATTACAGAGATTTCCTTTAGCTCTAGTTGTTTCCACTATAACAGTTATCCATTGGCTTTAGTGGTTCCCTAGAAAGTCACTTTCACTGCATTGTTCCTATGACCACTTCTGGTTCACTTATTTTTTTTTTTTAGATCAGTAGGCTGGGTGAGTGCCTCGGTGGTCATTACTGTCCTCCTCCCACTTTGGAGCGGTGGGTATAGAGCTACCATCTCGCAACCCTCCACGGCATTCCTGTTAGAAGGACAGAGTGAGAGTTTCCCTCCAAATTGGAATATTTTCCTTCTCTTATTAATTGGGCTTCCAAATTGCAGTAGCAGAGCCATCACTAATGAAATTATCCCACGCCTGGAGGGAAGGCGACCTAGGCATTGGATCCCCAGAGATTTCTTCCTCAAAGGTTTTTTTTTCTTTCCTCTGTGCCGAAGGTCATAATATCTAGTTAGTTTTCGTTAGTATTTCCTAGTTCCATTAGATAGGATGCACTGTTGGATAGAAGCGGATGGTGTCCCTACTTGCTGTTCCATCTCTCTTTAGGAAGCCCCCTTTCTACTGACAATGTACCCAAAGCACTTATCTACCTGTCTTGTTGACCTATCTCCTCATCTTAAGCTACATTTGTCATTCTACTACTGTACCCCTTGGCCTGATTGCTTTATCTCTGGTGCTACTATTTATTTTTTGGGGATCTTCCTAAGGTACCTTTAAGCAAAGAGAATCATCCCGTGGCACCTCTAGGGGTGGAACCCTCTCTGAGGCTTCCTTGCCTTTGGTACACCTACAGGACAGTAATTCCTTTGGAATAGAGAGTGCAAACAGCCATGCAGGCCACTGAATTGGAAGTCTAGGCCTGTATTTCAATGGACAAGCAGCCAGCCACTCCTGCTTCCTGACCTATATAAGCAATTCCTCTCAGTCTCCTTCTGAAGCACTTTTTCTTTGCCCCACCATTCTCCCCTCCTCCTCCAGCAGTGATGACTCTCTCTCTTCCTAAGGTACCTTTACCCAAGGTAATCATCCCGTGGCACCTCTAGGCATGGAATCCTCTCCTAGGGTTCCTTGCCTTTGGTACCCCTACAGGGTGGTAATTCCTTTGAAACAGACAGTGTGAACAGTGAAAACCTAAGTAACACAGTTGCACAAGCAAAACACTTACTGGCCGCGTAGGCTATTGAATTAATATTTGTGGGCCCCAAACAAAGCCCTGCATATAGAACTTTTAAGGCACATACAGCTTTTATTGATGTACTAGTAGACTGGTTTTCTTAGGAGGTGATTTTAATGTAAATCTTGGTGTAAAACCTCAGACTGCAAAGGGACAAAAGGTATATTGTGATAAATCTTACCTGCAATATTTGCTACAACAAGCAGATTTAACAGATACCCATTATCAGCAAAGACAAATACCACAACCCACCTTTTATAAAGGGAAACTGTCATCCAGGATTGACTTTTTTTATCACTAAACCTGTCCCACTTATTTCAGCATAAACCTTGCCAATAGAGTCATCTGACCATGTTTTGATTAGTTATCAATGTCTCTTCAGAACCCCCTCCAGTGCTCATGGGAAAGGTTTCTGGAGACTAAATGTAAGCATGTTACAAGATGAAAGAGTTAAACAGGACTTAACAGAAATTATTGTGGACAGAAAAACAGTGGGACTCCTGTATGACTCACCCATCTTATGGTGGGAAGACACAAAATTATGTATAACTGAATTCCTTAAACAAACAGCCAAATACCAGGCTAGTACCACATATCAATAAGCATTTGTCAATGGCGAATGTTTGCTTGCTGGCATCGGCATTGGTAGTATAAAAGTTAGAGAGATGCATAATAGGAATGGCAATGAAGTATTGAACTGAAGCCAACCTTACCACCACCCTGCAGAGACTGACATGCATTGGGGTGTGCCTTTGGGTCATCAGGCATAACACCCACACCATTTCACCACACCCTGCCCTGCAGACACCGATAAGAGTCACTGTGTGCCTTGGGGACTTTGGGCCTTATGCTCACCCCATTCCATAAGGAAATACAGTGAGATGGGAACAGTATGGGAGAATGGGGTGAACTTTGGGGCTGAAGAGTCAAAGGTACACCTTGATGCCTGTTACTGGCTGCAGGGTGGGGGTGGAATGGCATGAGCATTAGAGGCGATAATCTCAAGTCACACCCCTGATGCTTGTCAGTCTCTACAGGGTGGGGCATTATGGTTGGAAACCCTAACGCCCCAGGCATTCATTGATATTTTCACTCCAAATTTTCAACATTTTTTTTTTATGAACCCCACCTCATGAACAGTGGCAATATCAGTTTGTTAGCTGAAAGCTGATTTTGCACAGCGACTATGCCATTTGGCAACATTGGTGCAAAAACACATTTCGAACAGGATGTGAAAAATGACAGCTGTACTGTTCATGGGGGAGTTGTAAAAAATGGCAATGTTGAAAATCTGGAGTGAAAATATAAAAAAAATGGTGAAGTTACGAGTGTGCATAGAAACTGCGCAACACACCCGTAATGTAGTTAGTTTGGGGATTTTTTAAAATAGATTGTCAACACATGCATTTTGGGACCTCTGCTCATGAACAGTGTCACTGTGATTTTCTTAATCCGTCCCAAACACTGATTTCCCACAGCGACCTCGCATTTCTGCACTGGAAGTGCGAAAACACATTTTGGCCATGGTGTGAAAAATGACAGCTGTACTATTCAAAAGGAGGTGTGGAAAAATGCCAGTGTTGAAAATCTGGACTGAAAATATTACAAATGCATGAACTTATGAAGTTGCATGGAAACTGCACAATACACGCTTGTAACACAGTCATTTTGAGGAATTTTTTCACCACATTTTTAACATAGGATTTTGGGGGTCCTACCTCATGAACTGTGACACTGTCATTTCATTACTCAGTCCCAAAGGGTGGTTCCATGCAGTGACCGCAAAATCACCTTTCAGGAATGAATAACAAAATGACAGTAGCTGAGTTCATGAGATGGGGTCCCAAGAACCCCATGTTGAAAATTTGGGGAAAAATATTCCCCAAAATGGTCGAGATATGCACCAAAGTTGGAAAAAAAAAACTATTTATGTCATTATATAGCTTATCAGCATTTCTTCAGTTCACGGTCGGCTTTGAAGAGTGCAGACGTGTTCCCAGTTTACTGGAGATTGTCACGCCAGCCTCCCGAGGTAAGTATGGGGTGAGGGTGTGTGTGGGGAAATGGGGTATGCAGAGGGTGGGTGCGGTGTTGGGAAGGGGGCAAGAGAGTCAATGAGGGAACATTTTCTTTTGTTTTAGGCTTTTTTTTTTGAGATGATGTGAGACTTTTGCCATGCTGGGGTGGCCTGCAAGTTTGTTGGGGGGGCTGTGGAGCCAACTGGGGATTGGGCACCCCCATGGGCCTCAAACTTTTGCCACTCTGGGTGGGCTCCCAGCGTGACACCAGGAAGTTTGCTTTGCGGGGGCAGTGGAGCCAACAGGGGATTGGGCACCCCATTGGTCATACAGTGTGCGGGGGTGGAGGGGAGTGCATGAGCATGCTGGGGTGGGCCCCCAGCATGCTACCTAGGCCATGCTGGGTTGGACTTCCAGCATGACACCAGGAAGTTTGCTTTTGGGGGGGCAGTGGAACCAACAGGGGATTGGGCACCCCATTGGTCATACAGTGTGTGGGGCTGGAGGGGAGTGCATAAGCACACTGGGGTGGACTCCCAGCATGCTACCTATGTGTTCATGGGGGAAGATCAGAAACTAACTGTTTATGACAGTTCAGATGCAGTGCTGACATAGGTAATTTGCATCCTGCTGACAGCAGGATGCAAATTGCCTACACATTACCATCATTGATTGTAGCCATGCTTTTCTCAGAACTGTACACCACTGCATCTGGACAGCTGTCATAGATAGCTCAGACATTCATGGGTGCGGTACAGTCGTACCTGCAAAAAGGAGCAGGGCATTGGAAGTGGAGGGGGCACACCTATGAAAACTTGTATGGTGGCACTATGTTTCTTGCACATTCGTGCAAGCAAACATAAAAATATATTGTCCAACGAAGAAAATGTCAAACACTGCTTTCTGAGCAGAATTCAACAAATACAGATTTATCAGAAGACATTGCTTCAGTTAAACAAGATATGTACACTTTCCAGTATAAAAGACATAAATCACTGGAATTAGAACAGAGATGTGGCACACAGGGAAAAAAGGAACAAACAAATCCTTTTGATGACTGCCATAGTAGGGTAAACAAAAGACAATTTGATTCTTTAGTTTCAGATAATGGATAATGGAGAGGTGCACATTAGTAATATCAGAATCAAGCAAGTATTAGAAACTCACATAATGAACACATTTGCCTTCCATTTCCCAAGAACAGAACATATGGAAGGGTTAATAAAGACAACAGCCCTCCCAACACTCAGGTCTACAGATATTCCTTCCATTTCACCTCACAAGAACTAGAGATGGTTATACATTCTTTACAAAATAATATTTCTCCAGGATCAGATGGTTTACCTAAGGAACTGTATAAATAATTATGGGGGGTCACGTGATAGCAGCCTAGAAGACAAACAGCAGACTCCCTTCGCTCTGTTCCTCACTGGCAAAAACCCATCGCTAAAACTACTTTACTGGAGGAAATTTCATGAAATATTCTATTGAACTAGTGCCTAAACTCCTTCTGATTCCTAATAACTTCCAAAACAATGGACGTTTACATGCACAAGGCACCTCCATGGCACTCTCCGCCACCATCTTCTGAAAAAGACAAGGCCCCTAAACGACCTAAACAACAAACAGCAAAAGCAACCACAGGGACTGCTCCACTTACAGAAGAGTGTGTTCTGGAAATAATGAGACCTATGCAAGACTCAATAGCCACTATTACGGAAGAGCTGCATCAAATTAAAATAGCTACAGATTCCCTCAAAATACGGATTGGAGACTCAGAAGCTCACCTAGTGTCCCTAGAAAAGAAACAAGATATATCAGCTATAGACCAAACCTTGGTACATTGGAGAATTAGAAAACTGGAAGAGAAACTTGAAGATTTGGAGGGGAGAAGCAGCAACAATAATTTCCTGGTGATTGGCATCCCAGAACAAGAAGAAGGTACCTCACCAATTCTTTTCATCCAGAGATTTTGCAAGAAAATAGCAGGCCCTTCTCCAAATGGCACTACCTACATAGTTGAGAGAGCTCATTGTGCACTTCATCCACCACCACTGCCCGGCTCAACACCCAGGTCTATTATCTTTAAACTACTCAATTTTTTAGACAATCAGTATATCTTGGCTCAAGTGAATATGCTACAGGAGGTTCTATGTGAAGGAAAGCGAGTAAGAATAACTCAAGATTTACCCCTATCGGTCAGACTGAAACATCAAGAGCTACATCCACTCATTTCTAAATGAATTGCTGCTGGTAAACCATTCCGTGTAAAATTTTCTGCAGTGTTACAAGTCAGACTGGGAGAGCATTGGCAGACCTATGACTCTCAAGATCAAGCTCTGAGTGAATTAATGAAGGCACTTCCAGCTTTATTCAAATGACTGTATCATCTGAAATGATGTTGTTAATTAACCAAGGATAGTAGCAGCAGCTTTTCAGTGCCAATGCTACGAGTTCTTCATAGCTCCTACTATCAGAATGGGAATACGGCTGCAATGTGGTAATTAACCTGCAACCCACTTCACTATTCAACTTACTTCATAGACTTCATCAGACATACCTGGCAGCAAGCACTCTTTCATCAGTAATCTTATGGAACTCATTTTTTAAAAGGGTCCATACGTTCTCCAACTCCACGTCTGTTGACTATTGCTTTCATATATTGCTTGTGATGTAACAAGCAGCCTTAAATGACTTGATTACTTGTTTATAATTTCACAAAAAATCAATATAATCGTATAGGGGAAGTATAATGTATAATAGAATGGCTAGATTTACAACAAGAAAGGATTATGAAGATCATCATTGTGATCTACTTGAGGAACTAGGCTGGCTTTCACAAGAAAATAAATGGCAGATTGCATGGGCAACACAGATTTATAGAGTGCTAAATCAGAAACAGCCAGAGTATCTAAGTGATAAATTGGCAGTCAAAATGCATGTTCATAACTTACGAAATATAAATTTAAGAAACTTTGTTTTTCCTAAACTCAAAGATACATATAGTAATTTGCATTTCCCAGTGATTGTAGACAGGATACGGAATATATTAAAATCAGTAATAAATAAACAATTCAAAGATGTGAAATCATTTTCAACAAGTATGAAGTTAGAATTAAGAACAAGGTGTGAATGTTATGGCTAGAAATTAGGAAACTTAAAATATAACTAGAACAGTGAAGTGCAATATATGTATGATCATTATTAGTTGATTAAGTGTATTGTGATATGATTTTTTGTATTCATTTATTTGTATTATTACAATGAATGGATTGTCTAGTGTAGTTTGTTGTTTGATGTTATAATTGCATTTGGTTTCAAATGTTTAAATTTTATACAACAGGAGCATCTTGTAAATAGGACTATGTCCTAATGACGTAAAATGCCAACAACTTTCCTGTATAAAAATAAAGGTTTTTACTACTTACATTATTTGGATGTTAAATTTTTATGATAATGCTAATTAATCAATATATTAACAGATGACAGTGTTGCATTTTAGTCCATCAAGAAAGGAGATATTTTTATCAAGAAGGAGGAACATGTGCCTTCAGATAAGTTAATTTCTTATATAAATAGTAGCTTAACAGTTCATTTGTTCTTTGAAAGGATACCTGCCTGTTATACAATGGAGAGCAGGGGGAAGCAAGGGGAACTATTGTTTGCAGGCTTGTTTTATAACATCACCTGATAGACTAATTTTGTTCGAGCAGTTGGAAGAACTTGGGGTAGTTAACAGGGGATTTTTGGGGCTTTTAGGGAGGGTAGGAGGAATAAAAGATCTTTATTCTATTTTTCTTCTTTCAAAATAGAAAGGACATCAACTACCTACACTAACTGTCATGTGTGTACTACTCCACATTTATATGTTCCATGCTAGCATTTAATTAATAATAAATGTCTGGTCCATATACAGTTATAAGTTGGAATGTGAAAGGTGCCAGGGATAGATGTAAATGACAAATCATCCTAAAGCATTTAATGTATCTCAAAGTTAATATTGTTTGCCTGCAGGAAACTCACCTCAGAAGAGAGGATACCCTTCTCTTGCATAGAGGATGGGTTGGGCAAGCTTTTGGAGCAGAGACATCTACTAATCTTGGGGGGTGCTATCTTATTTAACAAAAATGTTCCCTTTAAACTGGAACACAAGCTCTGGGATAGTCAGTAGCATTATTTACTACTTCATGGATCCCTTGATTCTCACCAGATTATGACTGGCTCTATAAATGTTCCAAATATTGACTCCCCAACATTTTTTACAAATCTGTTGGAACTGACTTCTTCTAACCTACCCAGAACAATCTTCCTATGAGGAGATTGGAATATCACCCCTCAGCTTATCTTAGATAGATCAGACTCCGAGCGGTCTGGTCCCTTGCAAGCACAGAGGGCCCTAAAAGATCTTGTAAATGGATTAGGCCTAATATATATTTGGAGAGTGCTGAACCCTAATGAAAAGCAATATATCTTTTTTGTCTTCCTCTCATCATACTTGCTCATGAATAGACTACTTTCTGATCAGTTCCCATATTTTAACAGGAATATTGGATACAGAGATACATCCACGAGTTATATCCAATCACTCCCCTGTTTTCCTTACATATATTTTTGGTCCAGGAATTAAAAGAGACTCCCTATGGTGACTTAATACTCAATTACTTCAATTTCCCACTACTAAGAACCATCATTAAAATGTTATTGCCTTATTCCGAGAGACTAATATTGGATCAGTTTCTCAAATTGCTGTAGTTTGGTCAGCCCTGAAATGTGCTTTAAGAGGGGAATGTATCCAGCTAGATTCTACCAGAGCTAAGAAATGTGAAGCTCAGACTGAAAAAGTATTTCAGGAAATTAAATCTTTGGAAATAACCATTAGTCGATGCTCATTAGAGGCTGATTGGATTAAACTACATACATTACATGCCCAGTTCTTGGACCTCATGTCCCAGAAAGCTAAAGTTTCCTTAAAAAGAGCCAAAATTAAATATTTGGAAACCAGAGAAAGGGCTGGTAAGTTATTAGCCATTTGAAATAAGCAAGCTGAGTCTACATGACATATACCAGGACTGTACTTTACAAGGAATGGTCCACTAATCACAAATCCGAGAGAAATAGCCTCAGGTTTTGAACAATATTTTGGAAAATTGTATAATGTTGCACCAGAGGAACAAGAACTCCAAAACTATTTAGACCAGTTGACTCTTCCAACCTTACCCACAAATACAACTTCCCTTTTGGGTTCTTATATTCAGGAATGGGAAGTCAAGCAAGTAATTAAACAATTTTGCATAGATAAATCTTCTGGGCCGGATGGCCTCCCGACTAACCTATACAAACTATATGTTACGGAGCTCTCCCCACTTCTGATGAAAGTTTTTAACTTTTGGTATGAGAATGGAATCTCTGACCACACATACTTTGAGGCTCTGGTTACCATAATCCCCAAGCCAGGTCGAGATTCCCACTATTGAGAAATTCACCGTCCCATCTCATTACTTAATGTAGATGTCAAACTTTTGGCTAAAATATTAGCCAACCACATGGGACCTTTAATGGATACATTTATTAGTAATGAGCAGGTCAGCTTCATGTCAGGTAGATCCTTGTGTGACCATATGCATCAGTTATTACACCTTCTCTCCCTAACTAGTAATTCAGACATACCAGCTGCCCTCATTGCACTAGATGCAGAGAAAGCTTTCGATCGCATTTCATGGCATTTCCTTTTCACTGCTTTGTCCCATTTTGGCTTTCCACAAACATTAATTGAATGGGTCAAATTATTATACACATCCCCAACAGCTCGTGGTTTGTGCAACGGTTACCTCTCCAATTCATTTCCATTGCATCGTGGCACCAGACACGGCTGCCCTCTTCCCCCTTCTTTTAACCTCTCTAGAACCCTTTATATGGAGATTACTTACAACCCAGAACCTGCAGGGAATTCTTGTAGAAACACAACAACATCTTTTATCAGCTTACACTGATGATTTATTGTTACATATAGAAAACCCAGTGGATGGTATACCAATCCTATTACAGGAAATTGATTCCTTCTCAAAAGTTTCATATTATAAACTTAATCTATCAAAATCTAGCATCTTTCCTCTGAATAGTAAACTATTAATTACAGATATAGAATAATTTGGATTACATTGGGAATCTAAAATCCTAACCTGCCTGGGTATCAAAATCTCCAAAGAATTTCCCATAATAGTAAAAGAGAATTTTACTAAATTAATTCAAACAATAAAATTGGACCTTGACAGATGGAGCACATTACTAATTTCCCTATGGGGAAGGATTAACACAGTCAAAATGAATGTGCTACCCCAGATTTTATACCCCTTAAATATGTTGGGTTTATATTTCCCTAAATCATGAATTTTTTACCCTCTGGAACCTACTTAATCAGTATATCTGGAAAGACAAGGCAGTTTGAAGGGCATAGCATAAATTAACTGCACCAAAATCACATGGTAGCCCTTCTTTACCATCTTTGTTTACTTATTATGGAGCTATTCACATCACTAAACTAGTACACTGGATACACCTGCTGGACAGAGGAGATACTGGCTCATATTCCCCTTTCTGGTTAGATATTGAAAAAACCGTAGCATCTAAAATTTATGCACTTTTTACCAGCTCTAATATATTCATCCCCGAAATACATTCCCAGAGAACTCTGGAAAAATCCAATAGGAAGGTCACTCAGAGCTCTGCATCAAGTACAGTGCCACTTGAACTTAAACTGGCAAATAACTGGGGAACAACCACTTCTTAATAACCCTCACTTCAAAATCCAACTTCGGCCTATTTCAGCAACATTCAGGCCCTCTCTGATGGGAATACGGGTCACAGACATTGCTCCCAATGGTGAAGTACTTTCATATAATCAGTTTCTACAAAATGTCCCTGATATAATTGGGAACCCCTTTAAATATTGGCAGGTTAGACATACAGTAGTCTCCTTTTTAAATAAAATGAAAGAACTTGACTTTCCCAAAATAGAACTATCCTTTCTTTTAAATATAGCCAACCAACCACATCCAATCTCCAAAGTATATAAAGAATTGCATGTTTTAGATGTTCAACTACCAAAAGGTATATGTTACTACTGGGTTCATAGCTTATCTCTCTCTCTCAACCGAAGCTGACTTCTGCTAACAAACATGGATTAATTTATATATATTTGTCAAACAAGACCGATTGCATCTTATACAATTTAATATAATGTATAATCTTTATTTTGCTCCTAAAAAGCTTCATAAGATTGGGAAGCTTTCCTCTTCCCAGTGTCCCCAATGTTTAGAAGTGCATGGAGACCTTTACCATATGCTATGAACTTGCCCTAAAGTTCAAGTGTTTGGCAAGCTATCACGGATTCATTAGATCCCTTATTGGAATTGAAATCATTATTCCTGCCAGAAGTTTGCTTACTCAATCAATATCCCATAGGAACAATAAAATCTAGAAAAGACTTTATAGCCTTAATTGCTGCCGTGTCTGAACTCATAGTCATGAGACAGTGGATGGATGATTCTTTGCCTACAATATTAGAATGGCATAGAGAAATGTTACTGGCTCTTCAGTTAGAAAAGCACATTGCCATGATGAGTAACAGATTGCAATATTACCTAGATAAATGGGGCACCTTAGATGCTTTATTAATAGCATGGAAACCTTAAAAACTTAAATTTCACGCTATATATCTTAGTGTTAGTTCTACTGCTTTCAGAGGGACAAACTTATATACTTGATGTCATTGGGGGGTCATTTAAAGTTTTAATTTACATTGCTTATTTTGTTATATTTAATTTTTATATTAGCGTTATATAATACTTAGGCATGACAAGTCCTACCATACAGTCTTACAAATGTATCCTAACTTTAAAACTACAATTTAGACTGTTTTTTTTTTTGCTGTATTCAGCTCTGTAACTTGTGCAAAAACTGAATAACATTTATTGAATTATAAATAACTATGGGACCTTATGCTCTCAGAATTAGTTGCCATATATAACGTCTTTTTAGAGGAGGATAGGATCACAGACCAAATGTATTAAGGACTTGTGATTTTTTTATATAAATCAGGAGATAAATCAACCATTACAAACTGGAGGGGAGACCCATTACTTTACTGAACTGTGACATTAAAATATTTACAAAATTCTTAAGTAATTGACTATCAAAACTTTTAAATTTTTATTATTTTTGACACAATATTGCTCAGTACCAGAAAGATGCATTACAGATGTGCTAGTGTTATTAAGAGAGAATATGATAACAGGAACTCAGAAGCAGACACAGGGGCATGTCATTAGTACGGACCAATCCAAAGCTTTTGACTAAGTATCACATGAATATCTTTGGTATTGTTAAGAGCATTATGGGTTTCCGTCCCAATTCATACATTGGATACAGATGTGTTATGCTTTGGCATATGTTAAACATTACAAGAATGGATGTATGGGGAAAAATTGCCCAACTGAAGTTGAGGTAAGGTAGGTTTGTATCCTAAGTCCCCTCTTACACTGTATATCATTACTTTGGACCAAGTTTTAAGAGTTGTAGAGTCATCACCAAACACCAAGGGAATATGTTATGAAGACACACCATTCACTAAATCTGTGGCATATGCTGATGACTTGTGCCTCTTAGTACAAGATAGACAGTCAGAGGAAATAGCTTGTCATTTAATAAATGCAATGAGTAAAGTTTTGGAAACAACAATAAATAATACCAAAAATAATGATATGAATATACAATGCACTGAATTAAGTGATGGTGCTATTGCAGAAATTCCAGTAGTAACCACACCATGTAAAATGTTAGGTTTATATTTTGGACCAGGGGATATGGCCACATATAATTTAAATCTCTGTCTAGTAAAAGGGAGAGCCAAAGTTAAAAGATGGAATGCATGGAGGATGGGAAAATTGAAAAGAATATTTATGATTAAAATGTTTTTGCTGCTGCTCTTCTTATATTTAAGTTATGTGTACCCAGTACCAAAACAATTGGAAACTGCACTAATGGATTGGTTTTTTACTTGCTTTTGTGGCAGCAGACTGAACCCCATAAAATATAAATATATTATGTAAAGACATAAAAGAAGGTGGGCCAGGGATGCCAAATCCATTAGTGTTTTATTTTTCAATTGTTTTATATACCAATATAATCCCAGTAATACAAAATATTAAACAAATCTGGGTGGCCTGGATGAAAATCAGAATGACTGGAGTGCTCCAGGAATGGAAGTTAGGACAGTTTTTATACAAAAATAAAAGGTCCCCAAGACTACTTCACCTCTGGGAAATGGTTTTTGATTATATTAAAAAAGGGCAATTTCCCTTCCTACATTCTTACTTCTCCCTAGAAAATTGTTATATATAGATATACTACACTGTTGTTTTTTAGAATATCCATCTTCACATTTTTCAATAAAAGAACAAGACCACATAAAACATTTACTGTTGGAACCTAGGATACCACAAAAGATGTGGGATATAGTGTGGCTAGAGGTCAATGGGAGAATTACGATCAAAGGAAATCAGAAACACAATGAACTGACTGATAGATATTGTCCAAGAGTGACATTCACTACACAAATTGAAACAATGAATCATTTTTATATAACATGCCCATATATCCTGCAATTTTGGGATTTGTTAAAAGACAGATGGAAATGGATATTTTTCTTTTACTAACCCAAAATAATGTATAGTATGGCATATTCCCTCCACAATGGCAACAATACCAAGAAAGTAGTATGTGTTTATGTTTTTTTTTTTGTACTGGATACGGCAAATCAGATGCTGCTTAGTGCTATAACAAGACATTACAGTTCAAGACTTTTAACACTATTGCCATGGAATTCAAATTGATTAGACTAGCAGAATTTAAAACTTTGAATAGAGATTTGTGGGATTCATATTAGAACCCATTTCCTTGGTTGAAGTAAAAAATGATAGCATATATAGAATACTGAGGGCAGTTTTCTCAAAAGGGATGTGCCCAGCATATCTGAGATGCACTGGTGCATCCCTGATGCACCAACACATCGCAGATGCACTGCACAATGCCAGTAATGATATGCAGCACATTTGGGGAGGCTCTGAAGGGGGCATTCCCATGCATATCGGGCACTGCCCCATTCATAGCCCAATTCAGAAGTGTATCCTCTGAGCAAGTCTGGGGATGCGCCTCTGACAGATAAGTCTATTTCAACTAGACTTAAATGAGTGGCCACCCACAGGCAGGCTGCCATACTGCAGACAGCAGCATGGCAGCTTGCACACCCCGGCAGTCCACGCACCCTCACCCCAGGCAGCCCACAGCACTATTCCATCTGTCAGCCGTTCTGGCTCCAGGTGGTACAATGGTTTCCCCTCCCCATCCATAGCTGCACTGGCCCAGAATATTGTAAGGTATGTATCCCTAGTGGTATAGTGCCCCCCCACCCATAGATGCGCTGGCACCGAATATTGTAAAAAATGAATCTCTGGTGGTCCAGTGGTCCACCTGCTCCCCCCACCCACTCAGGCATCCCCACTCAAAACCCAGCACAAGTCCCATACTGGTGGGCAGCACAGCCCACCCGCACACTGCCATGGCTGCCTACCAACTATGCTGTCTATGACTGACAGCCTACTGTACTGCACACATCCCACTGGTCTTCCATGTCAACCAATGGGCATGCAGCATGTACTGTAGGCAGTCATTCACAACACTGTGTCAATGACAAGGTTGTGAATGACAGCCTACAGTATGCACCACATGCCCATTTATCAACATGGATATCCAATGGGATGCGTGTACTACTGTAGGCTGTCAGTCATAGACAGCATAGTCAGCGGGCAGCAGTGGCGGTGTGCAGGTGGGCTATGCTGCCCGCTGCTGCAGGACTTGTGCTGGGTTTTGGGTGGAAGGTGCCTGAGTGGATGGGGAGGTGGGTGGACCACTGGACCACCAGGGATACATTTCTTACAATATTCAGAGCCAGTGCAGTTATGTGCAGGAGGGGGGACCACTACACTATATCTTCTTTGTGAATCCTACCCTAAGAGTATATTTTGATTTGGAACCTGTATAAATGAAAATATAGTGGTATAGAAATGTGTAAATAGACCTGAACTCCTTTAATATGTTTAGTCGATAGTATGACTTCATTTATTTTCTATATATAGAATATTGTTTTGAGAAATGAAATTTACTCTGATCTTCCCAATATTTTCTTTCCTCCTTTAAATTTTTCCATGGACTCATGAGGAAAGGAGTGTATGTTTTTGTTTCTCTTCTACAGACTGTTTTAATGTTTTGTACTATTTTGTTTTCTTTCTTTTATTGATTGTGCATGTAAGAAGTATTTTCCTTTTGATGTTCCTTTATGATTTAATAAAAAGTCCCCTGCTCTTTTCAAGACGTACAATAGGATCTTTAACATCCACCTGAACAGGCAGATGGGACCTCAATTTCACATCTCATCTGAAGGATGTCACCTCAGGAGTGCAGCACTCCCCTCATGCCACACCACAGTGTCAGTATTGGAATTTATCTGAAGTGCCTAGTGTGGAGATAGAACCCACAGCCTTCTGATCTTCTGGCCTCAGAGGCAAGTGTGCAACCTGCTGAGCCACTGACACTGCTAACTGCTAACTACAAACAACAAATAAATAACAAAACAAAACAAAAAAGATGGAATTGAAATGGATTTAATAAAAAGTAATTTATAACACAGATAGTTGTGCAGTACAACTGTACTTACTGTCAATGCCCTGAGCTGTGTTTTCAAGGCAATGTGATGGCAGATAAGGGCCACTGTTCCCACCCAGTCCGCCTATTTTTGTTAACCTTAATTTTTTTGCTGCAGACCCTACTTGATATGGCTGAATCCCTCCCCCATCCTAACAGTTCCCTTGTGCTTGTCCCTGGCATGTTTGAATCCCACCACTGTTTTCACCCCCACCACCTACACTGGAAGACTGTTCCAGGTATCCACCACTCTTCCTGCTGCACCACCTTCCTCTTTCTGCTGCCAGTTAAGGCAGAAGGAAGCAGGGAAGGCAGTCAGAATAGCAAAGGCCCAACCTGAGGGAAAGATTGCCAACTCAGTTAAGAAAGGGATAAAACCTTTAATATGTACATTAGGGAGTGTAGAAAGACAAAGGAAGGGTTAGTGAGACTGAATAGACTGCACAGGGGGTGGGCAAAGAGGGACAGTGAAAAAGCAGGGATACTGAATGAATAGTTCTGCTCAGTATTCACAAAAGAGGAGGAGGAGGGGAAGGTGCCTAATCCAATTAACAGAAGCACTCTGGATAGGAGGTCAATCCCAGTCCTTTCACAGAAGAAAGGGTTCTGAAAGAACTTCTAAAACTGAAAGTGGACAAAGCAATGGGGCCTGATGGGATTCACCCCAGAATTCTAAATGAATTAAGAGGAGAACTAGTGACACCACTGACTACCCTTTTTAACAAATCATGGGAGGATGGTGTGGTACCTGAGGACTAGAGGAGGGTGGATGTGATTCCCCTTCACAAAAGTGGGAGCAAGACAGAGGCAGGAAACTACAGGCCTGTCAATTTGACCTCTGTGGTAGGGAAAATGATGGAATCACTTCTGAAGGAAAGCATTGTTGAGTACATAGATTCCGGTGAGGCACAGGACCCAAGGCAGTATGGATTCACAGCAGGAAGGTCATGTCAGATGAATCTAGTCTATTTCTTTGACTGGGTGACCAAAGTAGTAGACCAGAGAGGGGCTGTGGGCATGGTCTACCTAGACTTTAGCAAGGCATTTGACACATTCCCACACAAAAGATTAACAAATTAGCAAGACTGGGAGTGGGTCCCAGGGAGGTAGCCTGGGTAAAACATTGGATGGAGAACAGGACACAGAAGGTAATAGTAAACAGAGTCCACTTTGAAGAAAGGGGGGTTACTAATGGGGTACCACAGGGTTCAGTACTGGGTCCAGTCCTTTTTAATGTCTTTATAAGTGACATTGCAGAGGGACTGGAAGGAAAAGTATGCCTCTTAGCAGATGACACAGATCTGCAACAGGGCTGATACACAAAGGTGGGATGGAAAAGATAAGAAGGGACTTGGCAAGGTTGGAGGAATGGTCAGAAGTATGGCAGCTTGGATTCAATGCAAAGAAGTGCAAAATAATGCAGTGGGAAACAAAAACCCAGGGGAAGAGTACACAATGCGGGGGGGGGGGTAGTAACAACAACAAAAATGGAAAGTGACCTGGGGGTAATCATATCAGATGACCTTAAGGTTAGCAAGCAATGTGAGAAGACAGTAGGGAGGGCTGGGGGGATAGTGGGATGTATAGGGAGAGGCATCACCAGCAGAAAACAGGAAGTTGTTATCCCTCTGTACAGACATTTGGTGAGACCCCATCTGGAGTACTGCATCCAGCTCTGGAGACCCCATCTCCGCAAGGACATAGACAGGATGGCGGCAGTCCAGAGGAGGACAACTAAAATGGTGCAGGGTCTACAAGGGAAGCCATATGAGGAGAGACTAAAGGAGCTTAACATGTATACCCTTGAGGAAAGGAGGGAATGGGGTAACATGATTGAAACTTTCAGGTACCTCAGTGGAATCAGAAAAAAGAGATGTGCAAGAACAGTGGGAAACAATTTGAAGATAGAGGGGAGACAGCTCAGGGGCAATGTGAGGAAGTATTTTTTCACAGAGAGGGTGGTGGACACATTGAACCCCCTTCCTGAGGAGGTTGTGGGTTCTAATACTGTGGGAGAATTCAAGAATGCATGGGACAGACATAAGGCAATTCTTGTGGGGAGTAGGAAGAAATAGGCTGTTGGTTAACTAGGATCTGCAACTTATCCAGTAGGTAGGAAAATGGGCAGACTAGTTGGGCCAAGCAGTCCTTATCTGCCATCAACATCTATGTTTCTGTGTTTTTATATACTCCTTTCTATGCACCCCAGCATCCCACTAGCCCTTATGACTGCCTTGTCATACTGCCTGACCATCTCTAGGTCATCCGATATGATTGCCCCTTGGTCTCTTTTCTATTTGATCTTTTTCAGTATCATTCTGCCCATTTAGTACTCGGTTCCCAGGTTTCTATGGCCTAAGTGCATTATTTTACATTTGTTTTGCATTAAAGCCCATCTGCCATTCCCTAGACCATTCTTCCAGTCTTTATAGATCCCTGTCCATCTTTTCCAACTGCCCTGAAGCATCCACTCTATTGCAGATCTTGATGTCATCTGTAAAGAGGCAGACCTTCGCTTCCAGTTCCTCCACTATGTCACTTATAAAGACATTGAAGAGAACTGGCCCAGCACTGATCCCTGAGGTACCCAGCTGATCACCCTTCTTTTCTCAGAGCAAACTCTGTTTATCACTACCATCTGTGTCCTATCTGCTAACCAGTTCCTTACCCAAGTTACCACCTTATTACCCACCCCAGGTTACCCAAATTGCTTGCCATTCTCCTATGTGGAATAGTGTCTAATGCCTTGCTGAAGTCCAGGTAGGCCACATCCACTGCTCCTTCCTGATCCAACTCCTTGGCCACCCAGTCAAGAAAATCTGTCAGATTAGTCTGGCATGACCTTCCTTCTGTGAAACCATGCTTCCCTGGGTCCTGTAGTCCATTGGATACAAGACATTCCACAATCCTGTCCATTAGTAGGGTGTCCATTAACTTATCCACCATCGATGTCAGGCCGCTTTTGTGAAGTGGGACTACATCTGCCCTTGTCCAGTCCTCTGGGACCAAGCTGATCTCCAGTGATCTGTTAAATAGGTCTGTCAGAAATGCAGTTAGTACTTCCCTTGGCTACCTTAGCACCCTTGGGTGTACCCTGTCTGGCCCCATGGCCTTCTCCACCTTCAGCAAAGTTCCTGGCATCCTTGCATGGTCCCTCCCCTTCCCCTTCTACTGTAAACGCTAAGCAGAAGTATTTGTTTTTACTGTTTGCTTTTTTCATCTCCCTCCATACAGTCTTCCCCTCCCTTTTAACTGTACAATCCCTATCTTTGGTTTCGTTTTTCACTAATATAACTAAAAAATGTTTTGTCCCCTTTTGATACTCCCTAAACTATTCTTTCCTTCGTTTGTGCCTTTGCACTCCTCACTGCTTTGCTTGTCTCCCTCTGTTTTTGCTGATGTACTTCCATATCCTCCTCTCTCTGGGTCTTGGTATGCCTTCTGAATGCTACTCTATTAGCTAGAGATGTGCAAAAGTTGCTATTTCTGCCTTAGCAGATCTTTTGCAAAATTTGACAACTTTTGCAGAAGTTTCCTAGTTTCTGCCAGTGGTGGATCGTAAAACTTCTGAATGTTTGAGGCAAAATTTCATCCTGTTCTGCCCACTCCAATGTGTCATACCTCACCAGTGGCTAGAAATCACTCCCTCCACCCAATCACCCACCTACAGATGTATATTTAAAAAAAAAAACAATTCTGGTGGCTAGCAGTCCCTCCCACCACCCAATCACTCACCTGCCCAAATTGTATTTAAAAAAAGAAAACCCTGGTGGCTAGCAATCCCTCCCTCCCACCAGTTCACCCTCCAGTATCCAATACTAGTAGTCAGAGATATGCAACCCCCATCCCTACCCCCTTATAGTAAAAAAATGTTTTTCCTGAATCCCTGGTGGTCTGATGATCCCCCATCCCTGATCCCCCAGTATGTAGTTTGTTTTTTTTATTATTTGTTAACTGATTCACTGGTGATCTAGTGGCTCACCAACCCCTGGCAGGTAGTGTCCCACCATGCCCCCTCACATCCCGAAATGGAGCAGTCTACTAAAAGAGTCCTCCGCTCTTCTCCATGGCTGGCAGGTAGTGTGTCACCCTATTCCCCCCTATCCTGAATACTACATATTGGGCTATCTGGAATAGGGAGGGAAGGAGGTTCACTAGACCCCCCAGGGATTCAGGGAATGTGTTTTTTCTTACTATATGGGGGACAGGGATGGGGGAGGGTTACATATACTCTGACTTCCAGTACTGAACACAGGTGGGTGAACTGGTGGGGGGAGGGGCCGCTAGCCACCAGGGTTGTTTTATTCAAAATAAACGTCGAGTGGTTGAGTGATCATCTGGGGGGAGGGAATGCTGCTTTTTTTGTAAATATACACACATCAGGTGGGCTGGTGATTGGGTGGGGAGGAACCGATATCCACCAGGCATTAATTGAGCAAATGGGCACCGATCAGTGACCAGAGGTGAGGGGAGCAGGTGGAATTTTCGTGAAAATTTGGAATGGATTTCCAAACTTTCACACAAGTGAAAGTCAGATTTTAGCTTAAATTCCACCTGCAGAAGTTTTTTTTCTCACACCTCTACTCTTGACCTTCACCTTTATTGCTACCTCCTATGAGAACCATAGCGGTCTTCCTTTTCTTTTACTTTTGCTTATCTGCTTAACATACAGGTTTGTTGCCTTCACCATGCCTTTTCTTTTTTTTGTTTGGCCCTCTTTTCCTCCCCGAATCAGTCATCTCCCCCTGCCAGATCATTCCTGAGGCAGTCACCCGGCTTAGTAAAATCAGCCATTCTGAAGTCCAGGACTGTCGCCATTGTGTGGCTAGATTTCACAGCTGCTCTTATGTTGAACCACACAGTACGATGATCACTGGTCCCCAGATGCCTTCCACCTTGAAGTCTGCAACACTGTCCCTGTTTGTAAGCACCAGGTCTAGTATTGCCCCATCCCAAGTGGGTTCGCTGACTAATTGCCTGAGACCCCCAGCCAGAGAGTCCAGGATGTCCCTACTTCTAGCTGAAGCTGCAGCAGGGAGGCTCCAATCTACATCCAGCAAATTGAAGTCCCCTACCAGCAGTACTTCCCCTTTTTCTGCCATTTTGCCAATTGTCTCCAACATATCATTGTCCAACTCTAGTGTGACCCACAGCACCTGAACCTCCCCCAAATTCTCTGTATTTTTCAAGCATTTATGCTTTCCTTTACATAAAGTACCACTCCACACCTTTCCTTCCTAACATTGTGTAGCTTGGTATTGCCATGTCCCAGTCATTGCTGTTAGTGCACCATGACTCAGTAAATTTCACAATATCCAGATCTGCCTCTGCCATTATGGCCTCTAGGTCTGGAATGTTATTTCCCAGATTTCCAGCAATAGCACACATGGACTTCCACATTTTATTAGATATATTCTTATTGCTTCCCCCGTTTTCCTTATTTTCCCCCTTCCTCCCTCTTGTCTTCTGATTGCTTTGCTTCACCCTTCCTTCTTTGCTAACCCCCTCCTTCCTTGATTATCTTGCACCTTGGTAGGACTCTCACCACTCAGGATATCCCTGCCTTCTATCTCAGCCTGGGGGAGTGCAGCTTCTGACCTTTCACCTCATCACACCTACAGTAGTTCACGAAAGCAGCCTTTTGCCTGTTGTATAGTATTTGTCAGCATAGTTTGCAAATTTGTACATTGCACCACAACATTTTGGTACTTGCTCCGTGCCTTGTTGTTTTATTGTCTACTTCATTCTCACCTTAGTATCAATCTGTTTCGTCTGTGAATAATGTACATTTCACATTTTTGCATACTATTTTGCATGTTTATATTGCTTTCTTTTTCTGGAATTTGCTATATGCACTTGCATTTTATTGTTACTGCACATGTGCCTGTTATCTCTGTAATGTTTTTTGGTTTCACTCCCTCTTGTAAACCTTCCCTCATGTTGCACCTGAAATGAGCTCTCATCTCAACATGCCTTTCTGGGTAACCACATTTTAAATAAATATACAGTATAAATACATGGGAAAACTTTGTAATTTGTGCAAAGATTTCCAGATTAAGTGCAAAAGAGAAGCTGCCAGTACTAATCTATATTTACATGGAAACATATTCAGTTTGGTCAGAGAAAGCCTCTTATTCCATCAAGTCTGCTCTGGGGATCTCCTTACCTTCCTCTAGTTCCCACTATAACAAATCTGTTCCCACTCAATCGCTTTTCCAACAGTGATTACCCTCTCCTTTCTGGTGATCCAGCTGTTGTTGTTCCACTTTGTTTTCAAAGCATGTATTTATAGTACTTAGAATTTTGGTAACCGGGAGAGGCACATTGAGATGGAGCTCATTTCCAGGTGCAATCCGGAGGGAGGGGGAGAAAAAAGAATATGAATTTATGGTTTCTGTTGGTTTAATCTCATTGTTACACAGGCAGATTCATTTGTCCAGATATTTCACAAAACAGCTGCTCTTGAGTGTGCTGGGGCTACTGACCTATGCACAACACTCTGTACCACAAAACTGTAGCTCAAACATCTCACCTCCCCCCAAATAAGCTCAAGTACACATACACATTAGAACTCAGAAATTACTCAGTTTGTTGCAAAACAAATTCTAAACACTGGTGCTAAAGTGCATTACTTACAAAAGCAGACAGCAGCAGTTCGATACATAACAACCAATGAAGTTTCATATAAAGTGCTTTATCAAGGCATGAGGGTGCACTGATCAGTGTCCCAATTTATACATACCTAATGATCATGAGACCTAAATAACCATATGCAATTTTAAAACACAGTGCAAAAGATACAGACCACTTGTTTAGTTTAGTTTAGTTTAGTTTATTGTTCTAGGAATTACTACCTTTGAGCCCGAGGCTCTTTTACAAAGGTTCCACATCAATTAGGTACAGTACAAAAGGTTACATAGATAACACAACAATTTGTGTTGTGTCAAGACCAAGAAAACATATACAAATACATATCAAATCACTTGTGCAAAAGGACATGAGATATCAATAATCACATTATTATTACAAGAAAGAGGTCATGCCAGATTAGGAGAAACAAATATAGAAAAGTCCAGAACAGAGGGGTAAGTGAATGGTGTGGGAGCAGACAATAGCAGGAGAAAGGTTTCCCAAACATGTCTTTGTCAAATAATGGAACAGGGTGGGTAGTGAGAAAATAGGAGGTTTAATCAGGGCAGTCACAGGAGCTGGAGGTGGCAAGGTGAGAGAAAAGCCTTGATTTGAAAATACCTAGAGAGGTGGAGGCAGTAATATGAGTGCTGAGGGCATTTAGCCAGCTGGGGGCACGATAGGCAAATGATCTTTGTCCCTGAGAAGTCCGGCATCGGGGGACTTGGAGAGGCTGGTGTTCTTAGGAAAGTCCATCACATTGCACAGCCAATAATATAATTACTTGGGTTAATCTGCATTCATATAGATTGCAATATATAATGACAGTCTCTGTTTATGAGTGATCACCATTAAAACCATGTACTGGCTTGGTTTCTCATTTTGACTGAGCTGTCTGTTTTGGACCCTCACAAAGACTTCAAAACCTTCCATTTAGAGATTCACAAATATTAAAATTGCTGAAAACAGCAAACGAGAAGAGGACAGAATGTTAGAGGCAAGAAGGGATGTAGGCCGGAGTCCAAGTAGGGTTTCCAGTGGCACTATAAGGAGGGAATTTAGGGCAGACTAGGTGGGCCAAGTGGTCTTTATCTGCTGACAACTTCTATGTTTCTATGTTTAGAACATTAAATATGTGGTATCATGTCAACTCTATCATTTAATCCAAAAGAGTTATTTACAGTATCCAAGTGAAACATCCATAGACTTGCCTCTCAATAACATGTTCTCTAAATTACCATCTCTTTATCTGACATCGATCTATCCCCATAAAACTTAATTTATGTGAAGCATCATTCTCTTTAACATGTTTAGCTACAGCATTATCTGTATTTCCCCTTTTGATGTCATGAAAATTAATCTCCTATATGCAACTTAAATTTCCTGGTGGTTTTACCCATGTACATACTACCACAGGTAGACACTGCTAAGTATACCATATTTTCTGTTTCACAATGAAAAATATAGTTGACATAAAATCTTTTGCTTGTATTAGGATTTATAAAAGATTTATCCTTGCTGATTTTTTGACAAAATTTACACCTCCCACAAGTATGGTTTCCCTTGGGGAGGCAACAATTTTTTATTCCTATTCTGTTTCTTCATTTCTCTCTGGCAGCTACAGTATATATCACACAGTCTGCTATTCTGTTTCTTTCCAGTACACAGACCTAGGGTGTTTATGGGTGAATGGTTCAAAGGTCTAATCTGTTTGTAGTATGCTCCATTTTTTTTTTCAATAATGCTTTGCACTCTTAGCTTGAGCTGAAAATGTAGTCACACAATACACTTGTTGCTCTACTACTGTGGGAGAACAATGCACAGTATTATCATTCTCAGTCATATTTACATTAACATTGTCTATGTCTACATTTTCACTAATTTCTGCAACAGCATTCTTAGCCTGTATGTTTCTATTATAAATGTCTTTAGCTTTATGCCTCCTTCTGTTAATGATATCAGCAGGCTAACCCCGATCTTGTAACATTTGTAGCATTTCACCTGTACACTGCTCTCTATCTCTCGAATCAGAGCAAATGTGGTTCACTTGGAGGAACTGGCTACATGGAATATTAGACTTAAGATTGTAACCTCTAGTGGTTGAACTGCTCTTTATCTTGAACATTTCTGTATGGTCCACCCTATTTTAACCATGAATGTATTTTTACATCTCCTTCATATCCCTCTCCACAGTATCTTCTACCCTTCGATGAGTACATGTGGAGGTCCTTTGGTCAGTCCTCATAGGTCTTACCTTGTTGACTGTGAATCATTTTTGTCATCCTTTTTTGGATTGCTTCCAATTTGTCTTGGTCTCTCCTCAAGTGCGGGCTCCAGAACTGCACAAAATACCCCTGGTGCAGTCTAACCAGCAACTAGTACTGTGTCAGAATCACCATCCTTTAGTGACTGGCAAAACCGTCCTGATGCAACCCAACATTCTCCTTGCCTTCCCATACACTTTCCTGCACTGAAAGGAGCATTTTACTCTGTTGCGAATTATTACTGCAAGTTTCTTGCTTCCCAAGTGTGTTCTACCTTAACCTCATTGATACAATTCTCTATCTGCAGAGTTTTGCACCCAGTGTGCATCACTTTGCATTGTGTGACATTGTTGAACTGCAATTTTGAAACACCAGACCACTTTTCT
Source organism: Neoceratodus forsteri (assembly GCA_016271365.2). Taxonomy (NCBI): domain Eukaryota; kingdom Metazoa; phylum Chordata; order Ceratodontiformes; family Ceratodontidae; genus Neoceratodus; species Neoceratodus forsteri. The sequence continues at coordinate 509,806,461 of JADMNL010000023.1, read as the reverse complement.
AGTCTTGCCATGTTACTATTCATACAGCTGATCACTTCCTCACTGTTCACCATCCTGTAGTGCTTGGTGTCATCTGCAAATACTCTTTCCTTGCAGCCTGTCCATAGTGTTGCTAATGTACATATTGAATAAGAGTGGCCTAAGACTGACCCCTGGGATATGCCACCGGACATCTCCTTTACCTTTGAAAATTTGCCAATGAGATGATCCTTTGGATCCTTCCCAATAACCAATTCTCAATTCATTTAGAAAGTCTTTCTCCTAAATATAAGTCACCCACCTTCATAATGGTCCCTCTATGGAACTGAGTCTAAGGCTTTACAGAAATCCAGATATACAGTAGGATATCAGCTGCCTGACTCTGTTGGCAGGTTGTATCACTGAGTTGAAAGAGACTATCAAGTTCATCTGACATGATCTGCCTCTCTTGAACCTATGCTGGGTTTTATCCATCAGTCCCTTTTCCTATAAAAGTTAAACAATTTGTATTTTAATTATTGTCTCTAAAAGCTTTCAAAGGATGCCAGTCTCCGCAGTCTGTATTTACAGGGTCCTCTTTTTTTCCCTACTTTTGAGCAGGTGTACCATATTTGTCACCCTGAAATCCTCCTGTGACTCATATATTTATAGGGACACATTGAAAAGAGCTGCCAGAGAAGCTGTCAGTACATTACCCACTGGACAATCAAAACAAGCTTTAAAAGTAGAGAGGCTGAGGTCATTATGCCATTATACAGAGCCTATATCAGGCCTCTTCTGGCTTATGGAAGCACCTTATGGAGACCAATCAAGGGAACAAATAGGGATAGTATTGAGAGAGTGCAGTGGCAAACAACAAAAACTGTATTTGAATGTAGGGATTTAGGATATGAGAACAAATTGAAAAAACTGAATCTAATGCTATTAAGCATGAGAATGATTTGGAGGGATATGATATTATGTCATAACTTAATTCAAGACTCTAACTTGATGGATCAATTTAACTTAACATTAAAGAGTATAACAAAGGAAATATAGGACACAAACTACATCTAAAATACACTAAATTTAAAACAGAGAAACAAAAGACTTTTATACACAATGTATAATTAATTCATGGAATATTCTCCTAGAGGAAATTGTCACTAGCAAAGATAAAATGCAGTTTATAAACAGATTAGATAGATACTTACTAAATGGCAACACTCTGAGCTATTATAGATAACTAAAGGCACACATATGGGCTACCAGACTTTCTCTAGCTCCTAAGACCTTAGTATGAATCTTAGTATGACCCCAGCCTGAGCACCCTGGTGACCATGCCATTTGGTTCTTGGGATTTGTTAACCTACACATTCTGCAACCATCTGACTACACTGTTATCAAAAATCCTACCTATCTCCAGGTCCCTCAGATGTCAATGTCAGTGGCTCTGTAGGTAGCACCCTTACCTCTGGGGCCAGAAGTTCAAAATGTCATGTCTTCTAGACCCACACCAGGTACTTGTGATGATATCTATAACTGACACTGTAGTGCTGTATTAGGGGGATGCTGTGCTACTGAGTTGCCATCCTATAGATGAGATGTTAGACCGAAGACTCCTCTGCCCATTTCTGGTCGCTGTCCAGGTGGAAGTATAAGATCCCTTGGCACATATTGAAGAAGTATAGGGGAGTCTCCCTGGGGTTATGGCCAATGTCTCCCTAATTAATAAAAACAGGTTCATGAAAACCAACCCCTGGACACACCTGGAAACAAGCTATCACAGCTTAGTGTGCCTTTCCTGGGTAAAAAAAATATAAATAAAACAAAATAACATTTAATGTTACTGTCAGGTGTAGGTCATGAAATCTCTGTCATGAATACCAAAGTAAAGTACTAGTTCAGGACCTTTCTCCTCATCATTCTCCATGCTCACTCCATTCTTTGTCATTCTTTCTTTGCTGTCCCTTGTCTGACTATTTTCACTGGCATAGCTTAGGAAGGTCTTATCATTTTCCTTAACTCTCTAAATTATCCTTAATTCAAAATCATCTTTTGCATTTCTAATCAACTGCTTGCTTGTCTCTAATTTATCCATGTGTAGCTCCCTACTGGCTTTCTGATGCATGTTTCTCTTGTAGGTCTTTATTTTCCATGATTGCCTCTACCTGACCATTGAAAGTGGTGTTTTGTGTTTGTTAGACTTCCTAATACAGTACATGATTATGGGTATACAAACTTGTTTCTTACAGTTTAACAAGTGTTTCTCATGCTGGTTGGGTCAGAGGGCCACAGATTGAAGCTGAGCAGTCCTCTCTGCCCAACCAGTGCACGAAACCTTTATTAAACACCAAGAAACAACAGTTAGCATACCCATTATCACATTCTATGTCAATGGATTGCCATAACATGATTATGGGTTTACCTGGAACTTCTTTTTTTGTTTGAGATTTCTGCCTTTTTCTTTGTGCTCCAGTGCTGTCTTGCAGTGGTTTGGCTGCGCTCGAGTGCATTGGAAGAGAAGCATGAGGAGATGATGGTATGAGGAATAAGAGATACAGCTGTTCTCCTGACTGATTGGCTGGATTAAATCCACTGCCATATAATCTATCGAATGTACAAATGGGACAACCCTAGTATCAACACTTTGATGACTGCCCATGTGTTGTCTGTCCACTTTTTTCTATTTATTTATATTTTATTTAAACATTTGGTAACCTGGAAAGGCACACTGAGCTGAAGCTTGTTTCCAGGTGTGACTCGGGGACAGGGGTAACAGGATTTTATATACATGAGACAGTTACAGAAATACATATAAAAATGTATACTTATAGCAAGTGATTCACAAAGCTCCCGGGGTGATGCACAGGGCTTGCAGCCACATGATTTGCACAAAGTGCCCCTTATGCCAAAGGATGCTATGGGAGCAATTCTCAAAGGCATGCTGTGCCTACTGCACACAGCCTGCACCTAATTGTGCTTGCACCACCCTTGCACCACACAAAGTGCTGCAGCATGGCGCCAAGGGCTTGCAGCAAATGCTGGTTGCCTAATCCCTGGAATTGTAATTCACAAAACTCCCCTGGTGGTGACATTTCTAAGTGCACTTAGACCAGCACTGACAGGTCTAATGGTAGTTAAAAATGTCACCACCCAGGGAGTTGACCAGGTAGCAGCAATGTGCTGTGGTCCCCCCTACTCAAACCCATCATTGTTAAATAAAATTCACATTACCCCATGTCCCTTGTAGTCTAGTGCCCCTCCCAGATCATTGTAAAATAAATAAATATAACTCCCATTTCCCTGGTAGTCTAGTGGCACCCCTCCCTGATCCACATTGGATAGAGAAGTATTATTACAACCATGTCAGGTGTCCACATCTGTGGACAGTGGATGTAATTTGGTGACCATATATAAAATTAGATCTTCCGCCATTGAAATTATAATCAGAGTCAACTGACATATATTGCAAAATGAAAGCAAGCTGAACAAATGGACTACTGTTTTTCCATGCGCGGTTTACAAAAGGGGTAGGAATGTTGCTGGTATTGTTACACACAGTTTACAGCATACTGTACAATCATGTTCTGGCTACTCTCCTTGCCCCCAGGATGTTTTAAATGTAATTGTTGCAAATTCTGTCCTAACATTATAGCCACAAAAATTTTTAGCAGTGGGGAACAGTATTTAAAATATCTAGATTTATCAATTGTGACATTACCAATGTTATTTATTTAGCAAACTGTTTGTGTGGCCTCATATATGTAGGGAAAATGGAGCACAGATTAAAGGAATGAGTTGGATAACATACAAGGGCTATTGCAAGTGGCAATATGGCATATGCCAGAGCAGCCCATGTTGAAGCCAGCACAAATAAAAGTACACATATATGGACTTTTACAGATATCGAATACGTATCTCTAGGACCAAGGGGAGGCAATTTACCAAATAAACTGTCACGCAGAGAGGGTTATTGGATTTTTCGCCTTGCAGCAATGACAAAGGGGTAAAATGATAAATTCAAGATAACTCCATATCTATAAAGTATGGCTCAATTTGCATAGGATTCTGTTTTTTTAGGGCTACTGAATATTATGCTTGTTCTTAAATAAGTTACTAAATGAAGAGTATATTGTCTTTTAAGCAGTTGATACACAAAACAGTGATATGAGTGTAAAATGTATTATTACCTTCATTGTTTTTTATTTGTTGCACATGCACTTTCTGGTGTGATTCACTGATTGTTGTGCTTTTGCACAGGATTTTATTTAATGAATTAATTGATGTAATCAGCATAAATATGTATGATGTGTTTGAGCACTTTAGCTTCTTGTTAAAGCATGCAAGTGCAAAACGTTGAAGTCTTGTGTGTGGGGCCAAGCATGGCTTGTAAACCGTTTTTTTTTTGCATTTAAAAAAATACTAGTATATCTTGCAAAGATAACTCCTCAGTGTGGTTTGCTTTTTTTCTTTATATATAATAGCCATATAAGTTTGGCTACATAAGCTAACATTACATTTAAAAGACATTTTTGCAAATGGATACATATAATGGCCATAGAATGTTTAGCTAGAAGGCTAACATTTATACTGAATTGATATAGTGGAATTTATTGCATATAGTACACTGATGGGAAATATATAGAAAGTGAGATATTAACTGCTTCTGAGAAGAGAAGGCAGGATTTCTGCATTGCTTAACATTTTGCAGGGAGGAGTTGATGACCAGGAGGTGAGGCTGGGGGAGGTGAGAAGCAGAAGCAAGGGGTAGTTAGGAGGTAGGGATGCAGCTAAATTAAATTTTGCCAGTGAAATTGCTAATTTTGCCACGCAAAATGTTTTGCATAACTGGGGCAGGATTTTGCAATTTTGCTCTCAGTTTTGCCAGTCCACTAGTCCAGCACAGATGGTGAAATTGTACCTGCAAGTGGCAAAATTCCACCAGCAGTGGTGAAATTTCACCTTCGGTGGTGAAATTTCACCCACAGATTAGAATGTTGAGATGGAAGTCAGTGGGAGTCAGTGTAGAGTTGCAGTTTGAAGTTGGAGGAGTGAGAACTGCTCAGCTGTGGGCTCTGAGTTGAGGGCCCTGCATTCTTACCCTAGTTCTGGTATTCTCCAGTTTGCCAAGAGAAGTGCTGAAGACATATTCTACAGCAGGATTTCCTGATTTTCATCCCTGGAGGGGTGAAAAGGACTGATAGCGGATGGATCCAATGGGAAATCCCATGTTTGATCCAGGATGTTTTGAAGCTGTCTGAAGTGTCTAACAGTGAGTGGATTCTGACTTTTGCTACAGAAAGCAAGTACCTGTTCTATTGCGTTCCATGCCCAAAGGGAAGGCACAATTTCTGTTTCTGTAAGTACAGGCATGCAAGACTGTCTTTGAAGTAAAGTTGGCTGAGGTTTGTGATGTCCAGAGGTATGGGTTGGGGATAGTCATATCAGATGACCTAAAGGTGGGCAAGCAATGTGAAAGGGCAGCAAGGAGGGCTGGGGGGATACTGGGATGCATAGGGAGAGGCATCACCAGTAGAAAACAGGAAGTTATTATCCCTCTGTACAGACAGCTGGTGAGACCCCATCTGGAGTACTGCATGCAGTTCTGGAGACCCAGTCTCCGCAAAGACATAGACAGGATGGAAGCTGTCCAGAGGAGGGAAACTAAAATGGTGCAAGGTCTGCACCGGAAGACATATGAAGAGAGACTTAAGGAGCTTAATATGTATAGCCTTGAGGAAAGGAGGGGAAGGGGGGGACATGATAAAAATTTTCAAGTACCTCAAGGGAATCAACAAAGTCCAAGAGGGTAGCATCTTTCAAAAAAAGAGGTGTGCAAGAACAAGGGGACACAATTTGAAGATGGGGAGCGGCTCAGAGGTAATTTAAGGAAGTATTTTTTCACAGAGAGGATTGTGGATGCAGGGAATGGCCTTCCGGAGGAGGTTGTGGAGTCAAAAACAGTGGTGGAATTCAAGCATGCATGGGACAGTCATAAGGCAATTCTAGGGGGTGGGGGTAGGAAGAAGTAGGCTGCTGGTTAACTAGGATCTGCAGCTTATCCATTAGGTAGGGAAATGGGCATACTGGGTGGGCCAAGTGGTCCTTATCTGCCGTCAAATTCTATGTTTCTGTGTATGACTATACCACACTGTTCGGGACTTTTTACCTTTGCACTACTGAGGTGGTGAATTTGAATTTGGAATGCCAGTTCATTCAATAAACAATTGGAAAGGGTTTCCAAATGTTTAAGGTGTAACTCTGAAAGAATGGCTGAGTATGGATTTGGGAGCAAAGTGTAGGCAGAACCCCATCAGGAGTAACCAGCTCAGGACAAACAGGTTCAGTAAGGGCACCTGGTTACTTTAGACAAATGGCCAAATGTCTGAAGAGAAATTTACCCCCTGGAGTGGGTTACAGTTTCTTCTCTGGTTATGAAGAATGATGCTAGTGTTGGCAAATGTGTTTTCAGTTGTGACCAGTGCCACTGGAAGCAATGTTCTATGTCCTACGACATGTGGGAATACAAGTGCAAGCATCCTATGTCCTACTGCGGTGGGAATACAAAAAGTTTCTGTCAGATAAAGTTTAATTTGTTGTTCTGCAAGTTCCTAGTGCCAAGATGTGCAAACCTTGGGGATCCACCCTTGCTTTGAAGAACATCGTTTGGAATAAAGTCACACTCTAGAACCCCAACTATGGTCTGAATAGTTATGTTATTGCTTCCTCTGTGGAGTTACTGGGTACCCCTCCAGAAGATAGGTCCAACATATGCCTAGGAAAAATTCTCTCCCTAGGAGCTGGTTTTGTTAATACCGAATAGTTTTGCCTTTGTACACCCCCACCCCTTGATCTCTAGAAGAATGAGCCTGGTATACATCCCCAAACCTAGGGGTGGTACCATTTCTAAATGTTTTGAGTCTGTGCCCAGTATAAGTGCCAGGGGTAGCTAACCATGTAAAGTAGTGGGGGGGTTACATTTAACTGGTTTACTGACTGTCCCATTCCTCACTACCTGTCCTGCTTGTAGGTAGGGGAGCACCATTTTGGCTGGCTGTTTGCAAGATGAGTTTTTCCCTATTAGCACTGCTTCCTCCCCCCTACATCCTTTAAATACCTGTTAATTGTCACATCTTTTTTCTGCCCCAGCAGACTGGTGCTCTCTCTGCTCAGATGCAGGCCATCCTCTGCGAGCAGCTTGTATTCTTCCCAGAAGGCATCCCAGTCCCCCTCAAAGAAGAAGTCTTCCATCCCACACCAGACCTTTAGCCATGTGTTGAATACCCTAATATTAGTCTGTCTACACTGTCCTCCACATGGCACCAGTAGAACATTAAGGAGGCAACTGTCTCTGCTGCTGAGTTCAGTTTTTCGCCTAATTTGTGGATTCATTCTGTACTCTTTCTATGCAGTTGCTTTCCAGATAATTGGCATCTAAATGTATCACAACTTCTGGCTTGCTATTCCTTACCCTGATGAGCTCCTCCGTTCAGGAAAGTACCTTTGTCATTGCCACCCCTGGCAAACCATGCACAGATCTTTCCCTCAGGTTAACAGAGGACACTAGACTTCCTGTCCTTCTGACTATAGATCTCCCAAGATTACCTGTCTCTTTCTTTTGCAATTATTGCCTGAGAAATGCTCTCTTGGTGCATATTTGCATGGTGCAGTTACATCTCTCTGAAGTTCAAATGCCATTTCTTCTATGGAGACAGTGGATCACTCCAACTCTGCCAGTGGTTTGAACTGGGTCTTTGTTTCCATTCCAAAATTTACTTTCCCACTAGTGCCAGCCTTTCTCCCCCTGCTCCCTCCTTGATAAACTTCATTCTGCAACTCGGATCCTATGGGTCCACTGAGACAATAGGACTGCAGCCATCCTGTCTTCTTCAGAGCTTCTCCTCAAGAATCTCACTTTGTCATTCAGTAACAATAAGGGCCTTAAACTCACCACACACTGTGCACCCCAGTGCATCCAGAGTCCTCTATGAAAAATGGCAGCACTACAACTCCTGCAAATAATCAGCTCCCACAGCTACTTAAAGTACCTGTGAAAATGTGCTCTGTGTCTGTCTAGACTAAACAGAAGCTATTGTATAAGTTAGAGTTTCTCTTCAGCAACAGCCACAGGAGAAACACTCACCTACCGATGTTATCAGCAATGCCTACCATGAGCAGTGTGCCCTGCCCACGCCCCTCTTATCATCCGGTGCCTCATGAGACACTACCACATGACTCACTACCTATTGTAGGTAGAGCTCCTTAAACACTTCCTGTTGCCTCTCCACTCAGAAGCCTGCCTCTGAACAACTATACAAAAACCCGTCCTACTGAGCCTCCTTTTGGCTCTTGCTCACTTCCACTACAAGGTTAGCAACTGCTGGAAACATAGATGAAAAAAACACTTACCCTGTACCTACTCACCACAGCGCCACATTAAGCATTACATGAAATATCTTTTTGTGTAGGCTAGATGCTTTATCTACTCTGTTTCATTTCTCCCAGCACCAAATATAAATACAGTATATGTCCTTATTGTTAAGCTTTGCCTATGACTATTACTGCACTTTTAATTTTTAACAAAATGTTTGTGTAGACATTTGTAGCATTTGCAGACAGTACAATTTTGATATGAATTAACACCCTACGATCATATTCTGTATAAACATAAAACACTTGAAGCTATTAAAAAAAATCAGTTAAATAATCTTCAAACTAAGACTACATAATACTGGGAAACATATAATTTTAGGAGATGATGCATGATTTTCTCTTAAAGATGGTCAAAGAAGGAGCAAAATGGATATCCACAACTACTGTAAGATGTTTCACAGGGAAGGGGTTGTCACAGCAAATACATGAGCCCCTGCAGATTTAAGGCTGGACGGGGCAGGGATAGGAGGATTTGATGCATGTCAGATCAGAACCCACTGCCCTATTGCTTCGAACCAGCCTACCTCAACCTGACTTGACTCATTGAAATCAGAGTCATTTGTGACTGAACTCTGATATGCCCCAGCCCAGTTCATGGACCAGATTAGGATCTGCCAGTGATCCAGTTTTGATAATGTAATGGATTTTGGAACTACATTCCTGTTAAAAATGTGAAATTGGTGGGAAAAATAAAAAAATATAAAGCAACTATAATATTAAATGACATGAAGACATCTATTAAAGGGGAGCACAGTTCTTGATTCTGTCATTTGACCCAGTCCAGATCTGCTTCCAATCTAGTTCTGACCCTACTTGGAAAATTTACCTTTTTTGGCAAACCAGAGAAAATCACAGTAAATTATTTTTTTCTTAAAAAATATCAGAGTCAGAATCAGAACAGGATCACCTCTGATCTTCCTATCCCTAAACATGGGGACCCATTTTTTTAATCTTAGTATGATTATGTTCTGCACTTTCCAGATTGTCCCTGAAAAAGGGACTGTAATGTCTCAGCAGCCTCACCTTGTTATCAAAATTCAAATAAATAAATAATGATTCAGTATTACATGTTGGCCAATGAAATGATGCAGAAAAAAAAAACATATGAGGTTTGTCATAAAGCATGATACAGAACCCGAAAAGAAGGATAAAGGAAGTCAAGGAAGGAGCAAGTGTAACTGACAGCAGCAGCATCCAAAGGCCAATGCCAATAATTATATCTGTGATTGATAACACTGGTCTGCAACTGCTGCTGTTAATCCCCACTGTCATACAGTCATTACAAATTTCTGCTAGCTGACACAGATAGCCACAGGCTACTGCTTTCAATTTAATGATGATCTTTCAAGTATACATGCTAATTAACAACCGTTATAAATATAGGCAAATTAGTTGCTAAAAAACATATCTGAAGAAGAGCTGTCACCTCTAGGAAAACTTTGAAAACATAATATTCAGACACAGTCTGGCTGATACAGTATATCATATTTTTTCTGTGTTTATTTTCCTTTTATTCATTATTGCTATTGTTGTTAAGGGGAGTGAAAGGTATGTAGTAGGACTATGTAGAATGTGGACTTCTTCTAGCAGAATTTGTGTGAAATGGCAAGTCCACTTCGGAAATGCTTTTTGCAATTTCTAACTACAGAGAATTCCAAAAAGCATTTCTGTGTAAACTGCAGAATAATTACCTGTAGATTATGTAAAATACTAAGGCCCGGATATTCAAACTGCGCCAGGCTGTGGCGCAAGCCTGGGCGCAGCTCAACTTTATTGCGCATGGGTGTGGCCTGGGCGATATTCAACGGAGCTGCGCTATGGTGCAGCAGCTTTGAATATCGCACCCTGGCCACCCCCACTGTGCATGGTGCAGTGGCACTGCACCAGCGCAAGTGGCCAGAGTGGAGCATGGAGATGCGGTGGTGCAAGTGCCATTGCACCACGCACAGCACCTGCGATATTCAAACGGGGACATGCAAATGGGGCCATAATTAATGGAAGGTGCACAGGGGGCCATTTGCATCTAATTACAGCCCCATTTGCATGCCATTAGCATGCAGGTGCACCGATCCCTGATGACTTGTGCCTGGCACCCTGCCAGGCAGCAGCCATTGGGGACCAAGCCCCTTGCAGCCCGTTCGCGGGAATTCCTGTAAGAGAAAAGATAAAACATTCAATATCCCTGGAGGTCCAGTGGACCTATATGTGCCCCATCGTGGACATCTATAATCACACCCCTCCAAGTCCAATTTCCCTGGTGGTCCAGTGGACCTCTATGTGCCTGATCATGGGCAACAGTACACTCCCCTGCAAGTCCAATATCCCTGGTGGTCCAGTGGACCGCACTGAGCCCGATCATGGGCATCTATAATGGCACCCCCCAAAGTCCAATATCCCTGGTGGTCTAGTGTACCCCACCCCACCCGCCCACTGAGCCCCACTGCCCCACTCCTCCCATCAGCCAGCGGGCGGCAGCACCCCACCCACCTGCCCGCCCTCCCACCGACCTGACAGTTCGGTAGGGCTGCACTACTGTCGTTCGCCAGCAAGAGCTACTGCAGCCTGATACATACTACCTCAGTCCAGATATGTAAATGAATTCAATCACATATCCAGACTGAGTAGAACAGTATGGCGCATGCCCATTGGCTCATGCTGTGAACCAATAGGTGCAGCCCCTACTGAGCTGTCAGTCGGCATGCGGCGGGTGGCAGGCAGGTGGGTGCTGCCGCCCGCTGGCTGATGGAGGGAGGGGGCAGTGGCTCAGTGGGTGGGTGGGTGGGGTACACTAGACCACCAAGGATATTGGACTTGGGGGATGCGATATGTAGATGCCCGCGATCTGTTTCAGTGTGGTCCACTGGACCAGCAGGGATATTAGGCTTTGGGGGGGAATGTACTGTTGCCCACGATCAGGCACATAGAGGTCCACTGGACCACCAGGGATATTGTACTTGGGGGGGATGATTACAGATGTCCCCCATGGGGCATGGGGGCTGCCGCCAGGTGCAGCAGGAACTTGGGTGGCCACCCACAGGTGGCAGCTGCTGTGTTGTGCCCTGCAATGCAGCAGCTCACCTGTGGGTGGCCATCACTTGTTCCTTTTTTGGGGGGTGTAACTTTGTGCAGGCGCAGGTAGGGGTTGTGCATGCATGACTCTGCACTTCCCTGGCTGAATATCGGGCTGTGCAGGTTATGCATGGGCGCACCCTCCACCTGCTCACACATTACCGATGCACCGCGATCAGAATTGTGCGCACACTTTTCCCTTTTGAATATTGTGTCAAGATTGCGGGGTTGTGCATGGCACAACACTGTTGCACCATGCGCAACCCTTTTGAATATCTGGGCCAGAATATTTTTCTGCTGATAGTAGTAAAAGAATCCACAGTGTATGTAAACAACAGATCCACAAAATAATTTCATATGTAAAATGTCAGAATTCCTCTACTGACAAAATTCAGCAGAATTTTTTGAAATTCCTCAGAATTCAATTCCATTGGAATCTGACAATTCTGCACAGCACTACACACTTCACTAGGGCACTCACAAAAACAACAGTAGGTGCTGTACCATCTGCTGACAACATCTATTGTTTATTTCACTGTTTCTCTGCTATGGACATCCACCCGAAACCATGATCTCTGTTGGTTAAAGGATTTTATTCCTACTGCTTTCTAGCTGACAGTGTAGATTTTTGTTTGACACAACAATCTGTTGGGCTGGAAATGATTGTGATCTCACAAGCAGGAGTGTGACTCAAAATAATGTTAGAGTTGCTACACAAAGCCATACAAGTAAGACAGTTGAAAAGGTTTAATTAAACTATATTAATATCTGGGTGAGTACCTGTGACAGAGTTGGGTAAGACCCTATCCCATTTGTTATGCAGAAAGAGTTAAAAGCAAGAATCCATGTTGGCCAGCTCCTGCCTGGCCAGGTTGTTCATTCCAAGGTGCAGTACTAGGAGATCAACCGCACCTAGTCCTACACCTTGAAATGAATGACCAAACCAAGGAGGAGGTGGAGGAGGTACAGAGGAGATTTAGGGAGCTAGCAAAGGGGTGCAAAGGGACAGACAGTTTCCTGGCATTTTTGGAAGTCCTGTCAGTACACTGTGCCATTATGGCTAAGTAGCTAAGAATCAAGGATTTTAACCACTGATTGAGGCAGCAGTGCAGAAGGGAGGGATACACATGTATAGCAGAATGGGGGGCATGTGGGTGGAAGAACACCTAAACGCAAGGGATAGGCTGAATATAAATGATGACAGAGCTAGCCTGCTAAGGGGAAGCTGCAGGGGTACATAGAGGGACTCCTGCGGGATGACTTAAACTAATTTGGGAGGAGTACAAAGCTAGGGAAGGACTAGGAAAAGTGGATCAAGAAACTTACCTATCTTGCACTCACCCACAGCTAGGGGCAGGGAACACTAGTAAGAAGGTTAACGGAAAAGGAAAGGCTAGATGGAAGGGTCTGCTGGCAAATGCCAGGAGTCTGGGAAATAAGATGGGGGGCCTTGAGGCAGTGGTGGGGACAGATGACACAGATCTTATAGCAATAACTGAAACATTGTGGATTGATAATCACCGCTGGGAAGTGGAATTGCCTGGGTATAGTCTCTGTAGGAGAGGAAAAAAGGGAGGAGGGGTAGCTCTGTACATAAGGGACAGGATAAGAGCAATGGTCAGTAGGGATGGGTAGTGCTCAGCAGAGATCCTTTGAGTCACATTAAGTAGGAGGACAGGGGAGACAGTAAAGACAAGGGTGGTGTACAGACTGCCAAATCAGGAGGAGGAGGAGGAGGTAGATAGGAAGATGGCTAGTGAAATACAAGAGATGGCCAGGAAAAGGGAAATCCTGGTAGTAGGAAATCTAAATCTTCCAGATGTGGACTGGGGAGTTCCAACAGCAGCATCAAAAAGGAGTAGGGAGCTGTTTGAGTCCATGCAGAATGCATTTATTTACCAGCTGGTCAGGGAACTGACTAGGGGAAGGGCCATACTATACCTAGTTATGACAAATGGGGACAGTGTGGAAGATGTGGAGGTTGGGAAAAATCTTAGGGACAGTGATCACAGGATGGTACAGTTTAGTCTTTGGATGGGGTTGAAAAAGAAAAGGTCCTCCACTAGGGTACTGGACTTCAGGAAATCAGATTTTAGGAAAATGAAGGAAATTTTGCAAAAGAAACTTGAAGGAAAAGAAAACCTGGAAGGCATAGAGGAGTTGGGGTCAATTAAAAGGGGAATTTGGACAGTGACAGAGCAATACATCAGGAGGGTGAGCAAATGTAAGAGAGGCAGAAAACCACTTTGATATACAGTGGAATTGAGGAAAACAGTCAAGGAGAAAAAGAAGGCATTCAGGGACTAAAAAGCTTTGCAAGGGGTCACAGACAAAGTAGTTTATAAAGAGAAGCTAACAGAAGCAGGGAAAATAGGAGGGCCAAAGCGGATACAGAGAAGAAAATAACGAGGGAGGACAAAAAGAGAGACAAAAGGTTTTTCTGGTATGTGAGTGACAAAAGCAGGGGCAAGTGGGGGATTATGAGACTCAAAGGGCAGGGGGAGATCTAGTAGAGGGAAGGAAGAAAAAGCAAATCTGCTGAACAACTACTTCACCTTGGTCTTCATGGTTGAGGAAGAAGGGAAGGGGCCTGAGCTAAGAAGCAGGGGAAGGGTGGATAGGGAGATGGATCCAAGCCCCTTTGCAGAGGGTAGGTTATTAGAGGAATTAAGTAAACTATGGACAGACAAAGCAATGGGCCTCGATACTCAGGAGGTCTAAAGCAGATATGGAGGAGAAAACAGCGAAGGAGGCCTAAAGGGGAGACAAAAAGTTTTTCAGGTATGTGAGTGACAGAAGGAGGGGCAAGCAGGGGATTATGAGACTTAAAGGGGAGCGTGAAGCTCTGGTACAGGGGAGGAAGAAAAAGCAAATCTGCTGAACTACTACTTCGTTTCGGTCTTCTCGGTTGAGGAAGAAGGGATGGGGTCAGAGTTAAGAAGAAGGGGGAAGGGCAGGTAGGGAGATGGACAAAAGCCCCTTTACAGAGAGTAGGGTATTTATTTATTTTTATTAGTTTTTGTTGACCAGGTGGGTGCATTTGTCAAGAACCTGCCTATTTTCAAGCACAACCTGGGAGGGTACAAAATACAGTTACAATCAACAAGCAAGACATTGGTGGACAACAATAAGCAGGTGAAGTTATACAGCAGATATCAGTATAGTAATAAACACAGGCAATGCAGTAGACATGTTAATGAAAAATAAGAAAATATTAGAGGAATTAGGTAAACTGTGGATGAACAAAGCAATGGGCCCCAGTGCAATCCACCCCAGGGTACTCAAGGAGTTAAAGGAGAAACTGGCGGCACCACTCACAAGGTTATTTAATCTGTCTCTAGACAAGGGGGGGTTCCGTGGATTGTAAAAGGGTTGATGTGGTGCCATTACACAAAGGGGGAGGAAGGGATGAGCAGGGCAACCACCGCCCAGTTAGCCTTACCTCCATTGTGGGAAAACTGATGGAGGCACTCATAAAGGAAAGGCTGGTATGATATCTAGAGGAGTAAGGCCTCATATACAACAACCAGCATGTGTTTTCAGGTGGAAGGTCATGCCAGACCTACCTACTTAAATTATCTGAGGGGATAACAGAGGTATGTTATCAGGGAGGGGTGGTGGACATGACCTATCTGGACTTCAGGAAGGCCTAAAACACTATTTCCCACAGAAGGCTAATAAGCAAGTTGTGGGGCTTAGGGATGGGGAGCAACCTAACAAACTGGGTAGAGAATTGGCTGGGGGGAGAACTAAGAGGGTAGGGTAATGGCAAATGGGATGCACTCAAGGAAAGGATGGGTGATGAGTGGGGTCCCTCAGGAGTCAGTTTTGGGACCCATACTGTTTAACATTGTTATACAAGGTCCCTGCACCCTTATTGGTACCCCCAGAGGTACACCGTAGACAGCTAGCGTTTAGGCATGTGTTATACTAACATATAGGGCTAAGATCATCTACCGTATAAAAGTAGATGTCAGGATATGAATGCACATTATTGTTATGCACTTTGTTTTCTAATACATATACAGGGTTTTATTTAACTCCAAAAATTGATTAGAGTTTTGCTTATAAAAGTACTAAAACATTATGAAAATGTATCGCACTTGCCTCATTGAGTTTAACAAACATAACACTTCTAGAAAACCTATATAAATGCTTTCTGTACAGTTAGCATTGTCCCTAGAAAAAAACTGTTGATCAATTATTTAAACCCTGTATATATGTATTTCTTGCTTATAAGATGTTAGGATACCTGTGTCCTTGTAATGATTATGATATATGAGTCAGCATTGCCATCTTTTGATGATTTATGTTATTACACTGATACATGTATAACTGTACTCCTTTGTTTTTACAAAGTGATGACTTTTACAAAATTGTATAATGTTATCTTGGACTGTGGAGCCACCTCTAATTTAGCCAATAGGGCTCATCTCTGTAACTAGAAGTGTTTCTATCTTACAGGAACCATGGTAATTATAGTAGATATATAATGTAAGACATTACGTCTTCTACCTCAGAGACCATAAGAGACATGGAGAATCCTCGAGGTATAGGGAATGCTTAGCATTGGCTCCCCGTTCGTATTGGTAAGAACTGCTTAGGGCAACTGTGATTATCCTTTTTGGTAGTAATAAACACATGTATTACTCTTATGCAATGTGTGTGTGATTCCCTGCATTTCCATTATTACCAAAAACCTGAGAGTGAGGGTTAGACCTCCTGACAACATACACATTTAGGACATTTCAGAGGGCCTAAATGGGAAGGTGTGTCTGTTCACAGATGACACAAAGGTCTGTAACAGGGTGGAAACATGGGGGTGGGGAATGAGAGAAAATCTGGCCAGGTTAAAGGAGTGGTTAGGAATGTGACTACTACACTTCAACACAAAAAAATGTAAAAGTATGCACATAGAGTGTAAGAACCCAATGGCAAAATACCGGCTTGGAGGGAGGAACTCAAGATTACAGAGCAGGAAATGGACCTGGGGATCATAATGTCAGATAACCTGTCAGGAATCAATGTGACCGGGCAGTGGGGAGGGCAACCATAATGTTGACATTCATAGGAAGGGGCTTTACAATCAGTAAAAGGGAGGTTATCATGCCACTATATAAAACTATGGTCAGACTACAACCTGAATATGGGGTCCAGTTCTGGAGGCCACACTTACAGGGTGACAGGGACAGGCTGGAGAGCGTCCAGAGAACAGCAACCAAGATGGCTCAAGGGCTGCATGGGAGATCATACAAGGAACAGCTGGAGGAACTGAACTTGCACACACTGGAGATGAGGAGGGAAATGGGGATATGGTAGAAATCTTCAAATATCTGAAGGAGATAAACAGAGTGAGGGAAGGTAGAATCTTCAGGGTGAGTGAGAACAAATCTACTAGGGGACAAACATTCAAGCTGGAGGGGGTAGATTTAGTGGAGATGTAAGGGGCCGTTTTCACAGACAGGGTGGTGGGTCCATGGAATAGGGTGCTAAAATGGGTGGTGGTGGTGGTAGATTCAGTGGGCAAATTCAAACAGGTTTGGGACAAATAGATGGGGCTAAATAAAAGTGAAAGGGTATGGAACAGAGGGTGTAAAATGAACTAGACAGGGGTATTTTGGGCAGACTGGATGGGCCAAGGGGTCCTTTTCTGCTTACAAATTTTCTGTTTCTATATTCTACCTCTTATCTGCATTTTGGCTGCCTGATTACACAAATTTTCTTGTGTCACCAAGGAATTTGCTACTCCAATGAACACAATTTCTCCTGTTATCTCCCTTTCTTCACTTGTAGTTTATATTCTTTCTTTCTACTCTTGCATCTCTGTGTTTAAAAAAATACATGTGAGTTTTTATGTGAAACTGGGATCCCTTAGTGTGCAAATATGTATAACTGTATTGTTGAAATAAAGCTATTTGGATTTATTAGAAAAAATAACAATTTGGAACACAAGGGGTTGACCTTGACATGCATTTTGACCTCCACAAGCTTGTTTACAGAAATGTCAACAGGAAACCAGCTCTGGAATGGAATGGAATGTATTATTTTGTTGCATCTGCTAAGACTAGATGTGCTCTTCAGGGTGCCCTCAGGAAAGAAAATGATGGTGTTTTGATACATTTTGTGTAAAACAGGAGATGTAACTTACAATGCAAGAGAGCAAGATGGCCACACGCTATGTGGTTGTGGAGGAATCACAGAAGCAGGAGCAGTAAGAAGCTTTATTTATTTTAGAACAGGTAGTCCACTGTTGGCCCATTTTTTATATTTTATACTTACTGCTCTTTTCGGACTTTCTTGTTGCCATTTGGTTCTCTGGTGTCTCTGTCCTCCTGTTGTTTGTTTTCCCAGCAGCTCAGCCAAGTGGAGTCCAAGTGGTGGAAGGAGCCCCAGAGACTGCAGGGGCCAGGCAGCCCTGAGGAGGTTTGAGGAAGTGGAGGACACCCTGGACTGTTTATGTTTCCTTGAAGAGCTCTGTAGGAAAGAGGAATGAAGAAACCTGTGTTTCTGAGGCACCGGCTGTAATCATCAGCTTTCCTAGTGAGTTGAATTTGAACAGCAGACCACTCAAATATTTGGGATTGAGATGGCACCTGTTACATTAAAGATAATATGATTTGACCTATACAAGAACTGCAAGAATCAAATTGAAAAAGGGAAAAAAAGAAGGAATCTGGCCCTGGACTATTGGCTCAGGGAACTTCCCAATAAAGGAAGTCTTTCTTTTTCTGGAGAGTATATATATATATTTTTTCTCTCGTATTTTGGAGAGTGATGCTTGATTGAGTGACCGATTTTTGTTTGATACATAAAAGTATACTTATACTGTACAATCAATACATATACGATTAATACATTAACAATTTTGAGGGCCGTATGTGGAAATTTGGGTTGAGCTAGTAATTGGAATTGTTGCTTTAGCTTTAAAAATTCCATAACATTGCACTCATGTGATCTGTCCTCATAAACTGAGCATGCTTATCTGTGTCATTAGAATGGTTGCACTCTTTCACTTTGTTGGCATTGGCATCCAGAAGCTATGATGGGTGGTTTTATGGCCTAAGCCTGATTTTTTATTTTTGTGCGTTTGTATTTGGTGGGCTTCACAGCCATTTATAGCCATTTTACCATTGAGTATATTCCCATTTTTAAGCACGTTGAGGGTATTTATTCGACTGGTGTGTCCAGTCTGAGAGCCGTTTTTGCGGAATGTATCACACCATTTGCTGACGGTAAAACCTTTTTTGAGGTTTAATTTCACCGAAGTATATATTACCTCATAGTCGAATAGTCAGACAACTATAGCTTGCTGCTGCTGGAGTTGGTGCACTCTGACCAGAAGGCGTACAAGTAAGAACACTATTTATTTTAATTTATTGAAACCATTTACTGTACTTGCTGCAGTTGTGGTTTATGATATTAATGAATGAATGTAGCCCTTTTCCATTTTTGCATGTAGTTTTAGTTTTTTTTAATCCAGCAATAACCAATTTATATAGTTTTTAGCTTGTGTTAGTTTATCTGTTATTAATAACATCATTGTGTGATATTATTTAGGTCAATGTGCGTTTTTTCCTTTATTTTTCTTTCTCCCCTGTTTTTTTTTATTTTTTTTTATGATCATTCAGTGGATAACTGGATACTTTCATCATTCATATTGGGCAATGGCCATTCCTTTGAGGCGCTTCAAGACTGGACCATCATAAGGGGAATAAAAGACAAGACTGCGACACAGATTTGTAGGGCCTGGCAGGCCTGTTACTGTACTGGAGGTCATTTGCAGTTTCACCAGATTCACAAGTTGGACTGGATTCCTTCTGATATATAATCAGCCGGTTTCTGCAGCACTTCTTGCTGTGTCTAAGGGGGCTCTGCTGCTACATCATCCCCTATTTACTTTAAACTGTTGCCATTTTGCCTATTCGATATCCAATATTTTTATGAACATTGCCTGATTTTTTGTCAAGAAGTGCTTGGAAACTAAATAGTCCATCTTAAACCATTGAGCAATTTGCTCTGGTTTAGATTTTGTGCTGATACTTAAGTTATAATTTATTGTAATATTATTATTACTGCTGTTCTTTTTTAATTACTTTTGTTAACACCTCGGGCAATATGCCAGCTACTACCCGTAGCAAGAACAGGGGTCCTGCTAATAATACATCAAGCACATTAAGCAGGGGGGCTTTGAGTGGTGATGATGATAATGGGGAGAGGGTGTTTGAAGTTAAAACTAAAGGGCCCTTTTCATTAAAAACACTTGCAATGAAAGTACTGGTATATAATCAGCCGGTTTCTGCAGCACTTCTGGCTGTGTCTAAGGGGGCTCTGTTGCTACATCATCCCCTATTTACTTTAAACTGTTGCCATTTTGTGGCTGAAAAGAATGAATGGTGGGTGTACAGAGGGGGACAGTGAAAAAGCAGGGATACTGAACGAATATTTCTGCTCAGTATTCACAAAAGAGGAGGGGGAAGTGCCTAATCCAATTAACAGAAGCACTCTTGATAGGTTGGTCAATCCCAGTCCTTTCACAGAAGAAAGGGTTCCGTAAGAACTCCTAAAAGTGAAGGTGGACAAAGCAATGAGTCCTGATGGAATTCACCCCAGAATTCTAAAAGAATTAAGGGAGGAACTAGTGAAACCACTGGCTACTCTTTTTAATAAATCATGGGAGGATGATGTGGTACCCGAGGACTGGAGGAAGGCGGATGTGTTTTCCCCTTCACAAAAGTGGGAGCAAGACAGAGGTAGGAAACTACAGACCTGTCAGTCTGACCTCTGTGGTAGGGGAAAGTGATGGAGTCACTTCTGAAGGAAAGAATAGTTGAGTACCTAGAGGCCAGTGGGGCAGAGGACCCAAGGCAGCATGGGTTCATAGTGGGAAGGTCATGTCATACGAATCTAATAGATTTATTTGACTGGGTGACCAAAGTAGTAGACCAGGAGGGGCTATGGACATGGCCTACCTAGACTTTAGCAAGGCATTTGACACAGTCCCACACAAAAGATTAATAGTCAAATTAACCAGCCTGGGAGTGGGTCCCAGGGTGGTAGCCTGGCAAAACATTGGCTGCACAACAGGATACAGAAGGTAATTGTAAATGGAGTCCACTCTGAAGAAAGAGGGTTACTAGTGGGGTACCGCAGGGTTCAGTATTGGGTCCAGTCCTTTTTAATGTCTTCATCAGTGACATTGCAGAGGGACTGGAAGGAAAAGTATGCCTTTTGCAGATGACACAAAGATCTGCAACAGGGTTGATACACAAGAAGGCTTGGAAAGGATGAGAAGGGACTTGGCAAGGTTGGAGGAATGGTCAGAAGTATGGCAGCTTGGATTCAATGCAAAGAAGTGCAAAATAATGCACCTGGGAAACAAGAACCCAGGGGAAGAATACACAATGGGGGGGAGGTAGTAACAACAACAAAAAAGGAAAGGGACCTGGGGATAATCATATCAGATGACCTTAAGGTTAGCAAGCAATGTGAGAAGGCAGTAGGGAGGGCTGGGGGTATACTGGGATGCATTGGGAGAGGCATCAGCAGCCAAAAACAGGAAGTTGTTATCCCTCTGTACAGACAGTTGGTGAGACCCCATCTGGAGTACTGCGTCCGTTCTGGAGACCCCATCTCTGCAAGGACATAAACAGGATAGAGGCAGTCCAGAGGAGGGCAACTAAAATGGTGCAGGGTCTGCAAGAGAAGCCATACGAGAAGAGACTAAAGGAGCTTAATATGTATACCATTGAGGAAACAAGGGAGAGGGGGGACATGATAGAAACTTTTAAATACCTCAGTGGAATCAACAAAGTCCAAGAGGGTAGCATCTTTCAGAAAAAGAGATGTGCAAGAATAAGGGGACACAATTTAAAGATAGAAGGGGGGAGGTTCAGGGGCAATGTGAGGAAGTATTATTTCACAGAGAGGGTAGTGGATGCATGGAACAGCCTTCTTGAGGAGGTTGTGGGGTCTAAAACTGTGGGAGAATTCAAGAATGCATGGGACAGACATAAGGCAATTCTTGTGGGGGGTAGGAAGAAATAGGTTGTTGGTTAACTAGGATCTGTGGCCTATCCTGTAGGCAGGGAAATGGGCAGACTAGATGGGCCAAGCAGTCCTTATCTGCCATCAAAGTCTATGTTTCTAAGTACTGGATAAAAATCAGAAATAACATGTACAAAAAGGGCACATTAAGAAAAAAATCCACCAATAAAAAGATAGACCAGTTTCTTACTGTCAAAGGGGAATTAACACAGTCTGTCTCCATGCCAAATGGAAACAATGGATGTATCAAAAACTTTTTTGCCTCATCAGTTGTCCAGCAAAGTTTAGGTTCCACTAACTACAGTAAGGCGATTAATAATACCACCCCTGAGGAAAGGGAGTTGCTTTTGATAAACATGCTAGCAACAGATACAGCTATAAAGATTACAAATGATCAAGAATTTGAAACTGGATAGCATTTGGATGCAAACGTTGATTTCTCTGAGATTTTTCAGACTTTATCAGTATTGGACTCAGAGGTTCGAAGCATGAGAGAAACATTGCAATTAGATAATAAAAATAATGGAAGTAAAGAAAGTCATACTGACATAATCCACAATTGTTTAGATTCTTGCCCAGAATTGGTTAGTAAGTCTCTTTTTAATACTAGAAAATATAGTGAAGTAAATGGAATAGAACAAAGTCAAACTTTTGGGGAGGTTAGCACCCAACGAAAAATCTAGTAAAGTAAGATTCCAGGATAAGCCCAGAGAGCCATATTCCAGACTCAATAGTCTAAGTTTTTGCACTATGAGCCCCGAGAGACAGAACATCTCGGACATCGAGGGTATTGAGAGGGTATTAAGGGACTTATTAATAACTCTAAGAGATCCAATTAATTCTAATATACTGTTATTCAAGCAGTTATTAGAAATTAAGCAGGATATTTCATTAATCAAAGGGATCTGTCTAGATAATAGAATCAAATTAGATATAATCGAGAGGGAAAAAACACATGAAGCAAGCAGCACTTTCAGAACACAAACAAAAGAAACCAAGTCGGTAAAGTTCAACAGCTGAAGCCCGCAGCTACTATCCAGCACTTCGAGTCCAAGGTGATAGCAAATGCAGATCTCACACTTTATTTGATAATCCTGACCCTCTGCAAAGCTCCCATGGCCCTATTCATCCTGCCCCTAACACCACTATGGAGTCATTATTTGATAAAGGGGTGGTTGATTTGGAAACCACCTCGAAATCCATAGTGAATGAAGTGGCAACATCCATGGAACTCTCCCTGGTAGATCAAAGTGCCCTAACTTATCAGTCTGAATGCATTATGCTTCCATCCAAGGATTTAAGAGACAGTAGCATTTGCAGAGAATTAGCCACTAACCACCCACATCTGTGACCTAAGGGAGAATTGCAGAAAATAACTAATAGAACAGAAGGAAAAAGAGTTTTGTCCATTAACACCAAAAGGGATAAGGTTGTTAATAAACTAAAAAACAATTTAAGTAACTCTGACCCCAAGGATATCCCCTTCTCACCTCCTAAAAATAAAAATGAAAATAAAAATAAATTAATTAATGAAGTTCTAGTAGAAGAGAGAGAAAGTACTAGGGAAGCCAGTATAGTTCAAGTGGGAGGGAGGCAGTATAGTGTAGTGGTTTAAGGCTCTGAGCTGCAAATCTGGTGACATCCAGCAGACCAAACCTGGGTTTGAATCCCACAGCTTCCACTTGCATACTGTGTGACCCTGAGCAAGTCACTTAATTTCCCTGTGCTCCCAGGTCGCTCCTGTAAAAAACTTTCAGCTTAGTTTACTACTTCTGATTAAACAACTAAAAAAAAAAATGGTATACCGTAATGACAGTGACTGCATATGGGCAACTGTCAAAATGGTGACCCATATGATGGCGTTATCATCATGAGCAATGGTAGGGAGACGGCGAATGTTGCAGCCACAATGGTAGGGTGGGCAACAGGATGTGGAGGGATTAGGAGCAGGGTTGTAACCCTGTAGTGTTCCTGCTTCAGCCAAGCCAACCATGTTGTGTGGTATGTTGGGTAGGTCGGTTGGCTCTGACAGAGCAGGTCCTGGGTTCAGTACTGGGAGCAGGTACAATTTTGATGTGTCCCTCAGCTGCAGAACTTTTCTTGCTTTATGTAAATTGAGATATTATAAAAAGGGAACTACTGAGGAAACAAAGTATTTTTGATGAACTCAGAATTCATTTTTGCATTGAGGAGGAGGAAGGATTTGCAGCAAACAAGCAAAGGGTCATTCAGTCAAACTCCCAAATGTGGGAAATTCTTGTGGAAACATCTTACAAGTTTGAGATCCTTGCCTCTTTGGAGCAATGACAACAGTACTGTTTAGGAAGAGACTACGGGGTCCGAACACTAAAGAAGTGGTCATATATAACTTTACTACTATGGAGAATTGTTGACACAAAATAAGGATGTAATCAAAATTTTGTCCTGGAATTCATCTGGACTGGAGGAAAAACTTGGGGATACTGAAACAAATGCCTATTTGTACCAATTCCATATCATTGGCATCCAGGAAACATGGGCCTTGGGTAATCAACTTTTAAGTGGATATATCTCATACTGTAAGAAAGCAAAGAAAACTAAGCAATTTGGAAGAGGGGTTGGGGCTTAGCTATATTTATTAAACATAATAACATCCTAACAACAGAAGAGGTTAGCACCTCCAGCTGCAGTCTTTTTGTAGTTAACATAATGGAAAAAAATAAAAAGACATGGTATATAATCAACGTATAGTCCCACCCAGTTGATAGTACCAATGGGGATGTTAATTATTTAAATACATTAGGAGAATTGATTGGCAATATTCAGACAGAATCCCTGGAAGGGAACATACAGTACAAGTCACATTACACTGTTCCTCCAATGAGTTGCTGTAGCATTTCTGACTGAGTTGCATAAGTGTTGCTGGATCCAACACAAAGCCTTGCACAAACTGTTTCTTAAGAGTTAAAATGTAGCTTTGCATTTCACTGTGACTGGACTGCAGATGCATTCCAACTGAGTTGCAAAAACATTCTACAAACATTGCTCTTCAGCTGGTTAAGCATTGAAAAATAATGCAATATCAGTCGGCAATGCATTGCCAATTCAAGACAAAAATGTTAAACCAGCTCATTGATGGAACAATTTAATGTGACTTGTACTGTAGTTCTGATGGGTGATTTTAATGCAAGGCTTGGAGATCTGCAAGGCTGCTCAGATGACATGGCAGAAGCTCTTACAGCCTTCACCCACATAAGATTAAAATCTGCTAGAAATTCAAGAGACAAAGTGCTAATAAAAAAGGTTTAGATTTACATCAAACATTGTCTAAAAAGAACATGTTGCTCCTTAATGGAAGATCTCCATTTGATTTTGAAGGTGAATTTTCATTCTTGGGTTTACATTTGGGTCAATTTACATCTGATTAATAATTGTCTCTCTTTACAATTGGTCTCCAGACCAGAAAGTCAACACAGGGCCTTGGAACTAAAAATTTCTGTGGAAGATTTTAATCCTGATGAAGGTGGCAGGGTCCTTCCCATAGAACTAAAAAGATGGGACATTGAATGGCGTGCAATAGATGGACAGAATTTTGAGGCTCTTCTTGAGAGTAAAGGGATACTGTCAAGTCTACTGACTTTGGCAGAGCAGCCTCCTGTCCCTTCAATGATTACAGAATTTAATTATATTATAAACACAGTTGCTCACACAATTTCTAAAGACATCCCAATAAAGTCCAGAGAAGCAGAACTTCAGATCATAGGGAGAAAGTTTGTTCCTGATTCAGGAATTACACTTTCTGAACTAGTAGTTGCTCTAGAATCTTTTAGCAGGAAAAAGGCACCTGGCCCTGATGGGATCCCATTGGATGTAATAATCAGAACCAAACATTTTTGGATCCCTTTCCTACATAATCTTTATAATTACATTTGGAGATGAGGAGATATACCCAAAAGTTGGAAATTGAACATCATTGTTCCAATATTCAAGAAGAGCGATAGGAAGGACCCTGGGTGTTATAGGCCCATTAGTCTTCTGGACACCTTGGGAAAGGTTTTTACAAGAATTTTAAACAACAGACTAATGAGCTGGGAAGAGGTTAACAATATAGTTGATGAAGCACATGCGGGATTTAGAAAAAAAATCACTCAACAATTGACCAATCTTTTACTATGGCACATTTAATCTATAAATACAGAATAGTCAAAAATCAAAAGCTGCTTGGTACTTTTCTAGATTTCAAAGCAACTTTTGATAAGCTTAATAGAACTCTTTTATGGGGTAGACTACAAGAACTGGGGATTGAACCGTCATTATTAGAAATGATCAGACTCATGCATCAAGACAACTACAGTAGTGTTAGATATAGTGACTCTGGAGAATTGAGTGGATTGTTCAAAATCAACATTGGAGTCAAACAAAGATGTACACTAGCTCCTTTACTATTTAATCTTCACTTCACTACAGTACTGAGAGAAATGTATAACTCTGACTTTCATCTACCAAAAACTGCCTCCAAAGCAATATCATATTTAGCTAATGCAGATGATGTTGTACTGCTTTCTGTTAGTCTCCTGGGTATGAGCAGGAGCCTTGAACAGTTCCACATAAAATGTCAGAAAGCAGATTTACAAGTTAATTACAACAAAACTAAGGTTGTTGTTTATGGTGGCAATAAAAAGGCATATGGATACTATGTGAACAACCACAAGCTTGAAGTTGTGAAGGAATTTTGTTATCTAGGGCTTACAGTTAGCCACACAGGTACCTGGGGAGCCCATTTGAAAACTGCAAAATCTAAAGCTGATAGTTTTCTTTTTCCAGTAACTATAGGGAAATTTATTGGCAGCCCGTGCAGAGATTAAAAGTCAGCTACTGTATGGTGCAGAGGTATGGGGTGGCAACCATAGAGGGACACTGGACACTAGTCTAAATAAATTTTACAGGAAAATAATGGATCTCCCAAATAGTGCCCCTTTGGCTATGGTCAGAGCCGAGACAGGTCAGTTGTTGGTTGAATGCTGTTGTGTCCAAAGGTGATTCAATTACTGATTCAAGGTTTTCAAGGTGCTCCCAGATAGGCTTCCTCGACTATGTTTGGAGGAGGCTATTATTTATAAGCATTTCAACATAATCTTTACTTGCATGAGCATGGTAGAGGATTTCATCAAACCTTTTGATCTCTTACACGTAATTTTGGACAGTCCTAGATATTACCTAAATAGTATTAAAACAATAGTGAATGACAGAGTTAGAGATATTTTTGTTCAAAGGGACTTAGAGGCCTGCAGGCTCTCAAAGGCCTGTATGTGGCTTGCTGAAAGCAAAAGAGAGCATAAACTTGAGAAATATCTCTGTGTCTTAGTAAATCCGAGACAGAGAACACTTTTGAAAAGATTTAGATTTGAAACCTTCATAACTAATCATAAAAGGGGACAATATGAAGGTGAAAAGGCCTAGGATTTCAGATGTAAATGTGGTCTTGGAGAAGATAACTTAGTACACCTGGTATTACTATGCCCATTATATGAGACATATAGGTGTTCTATATTACACAGCATCTTGAGCCAAGAGCAATACCAGCCTCAACAATTACTGATCTATTTACTAAAATCATGAGACCTTAAAGTGTTGGGCCCCATAGTCTCCCTTCTCAAAATAATTGACCAAAGAGGGCTTCATTTAATTACTTAAAACTTATAACGTTGTAATTATGGGATATTGAATTTTATATGCACTTTCAGTGGTGCATTTCAAATGGTGATGTTTAGAGCAAATTTTTTTTTTATACGTATCATCAAAATTGTGTCTTTATACTGATACAAGGTGTTATTTTGTAACCACAATTTTAATGCGAATTTGCACTAAGCCTAAGAATATGAATATGAGCTGAAATCATAGGCCATTGTATGTAATATATCTATTTAACTTTTTTGTACTGGATATATTTATTGTAATGATTGTAATGGTCTTAAGATCAATCAATAAAAATGTTTAGTTACTTACGACAATAGGGGGCAGTGTTTTAACTGCCAGGCAAAAAAAAAAAAACAGCTTATGTAATTAGAGCAATGCTCTTCTAGGAGAGACTCAGATGGAGGACATTTTCCTTTGTACTGTCTTTATAAAGCGCTATCCTGCACAATTTCATTTTTTTCTATTTTATTGTTACAGTTAATAATAAAATGTTACTTACGAATTTTAAAACTTGTCCATGTCTGCCTATGCTACCTGACCTATGCCACTATAACAGTGTCAGACATGGGATCTACACCATGCATATTCCATATCAGGAGTTTTGTGCAGGGGTACTAGACCTGGTACCAGGGAAGCATGAAGTAAGGCATGGCTCCTGCAACAGCAAGCCCAGGAGTTATTACTAGAACAATGGCAGCCAAACTACAAGTGGAAACAAAAGTCCAAACTGAGACTGTACAACTACTACTAGTGATGAAAGGAGAAGAACAGACAGGGACAGAACCTGAAAGCATGTTTGCCTTCTTCAAATGATGGGCTATACAACAAAAAGTGAATGAGAAACAGAGATGAGAAGAGATACAGCAACACAAGCAGGGCTGCAGCTAAAAATTTTGGGGCCCAGAACAAGTCATTTAAGATGGGCCCCCATCTTCCAAATCATCTAAAGCCACTCTGTGGTGTGTTTGGGGGTTTTATTGAGATAAAAACACACTTTTCTTATATCATCCCTACCCCTGACTGCAGGCCTACTACAGCTGAGATTATTCTAGAAGATGGCAGACTCAAGGCAAGCTGTCAGAGGCTTTATAAACTGCTAAGATCATATTGCCATTGCCAACTTTGCTACAATATGGATTTGATTACAAAACCTTTTAAATGGGGCTGGGTTGGTTGGGGGAGGTGATGGTCACATTTAACTTTTTACAGATATAGCCAGGATCCCTTGCCTGGCCAGACAACAACTAACCATCCACAATACCCGTCCAAGAGACCAGAGATGTACCTTCTTCTCAGCACAAAAACAAACCATTAAAAGACACAACTGAATAATCCACAAAGAACTACTAACCCACTGTATCTCAGACCCATAGAACTTCAGCTGTATGACTGTGAGGGACCTTGGACCTGGGAGACAGTCTCAGCCAGGCAGTAGGATAGCACCACAATGACAGCAACACTCATCAACATAATCAGTACAAATGAAAAAAAATAATTGCAACAGTGCCAAATTGTGTTTGCAAAAAGGAAATAAAAACACCCCCACCAAGCTGGGCCCCTGACTGCCAACTCACCCAATGACCAATATGGCTGCAACCTTGTTTCTCTGTGGTCTCTCTGGACTGGCTGGACTCTAAAGGTGGAAGCAAAAAAATTCAAAATGCAGTTGGGACTGGGGTCTGCTGCCATGCTGCTGAGCGAGAAAGCAGAGTGATGGGGATGGAGACTTGCTCAACAGAGGTGCACCAGCAACTCACAGTAAAGAAAATGAACAGTTCTTATACTGACTGCAGTCTGCATGCAGCATCTGACCTGGCAGGAAGTGTGTGTGTCATGTGACTCATGCACTCTTGATCTGGCATGTGACCTGATGGCACCCTCTTCCTCCTCAACTAAGACCAGGCAGGCTAGGCTCATAAATATACACTGGAGCCATGTTCTTACTGTATAACGGGGATGTTCTTATAAGAGGGCTACATTGAAAACAATGAAAATCTATGTAAAATCTATGATTAACATGATGAAACTGTGCTCAGACAACATTTTAGAGAACTCATTATTAAGCATAGTATAGTATAGCTTTTTTCTTCAGTTCGCATTAATTGTCAAAAACAAAAACAGTATTTGTATAATAGTACATCCATACACCCGTACTGCAATCAATTCCTATTGCATTTATGTTTGTTTGTTTGTTTAGTAGTTGCCATGCTGAATAGTCACACATTCAAGTATTCTTAGGGGTTTTAAATGTATTTTTTTAAATATTCATATTTAGAATATTGACATGTTTTCATGTTATTTTAAAATCAAAATTGTGAACGTTCAGTCCCATACCTAGAGTCCCTGACATGTCTGCATCCTTTGACTCTCCTCCTCAGTATAACTGATCGAACAGTGACAGAAGGTGATAAACTTCAACTCTTTCTATGTTGTGCACAATAAAGAGGCTAACAATGTACCATTTTTCCCAAACAAGTTTCGTCATGCCAATAATAATATATCAAAACAAAACATGTGCTTCAGTAGATACAGGTAAGGTGATTATGATCTTGTATGTGCTTGTCAGAGATATTTGGTTTAAAGATGGCTTTGTCTAACACGTCGGAGGCTCTCAATACATTTTATATGTGTTATTTGCCCAAACAAAAGTCTAAAGATGTAGTTCAGATTATATATTTGCAATTTCCTAATACCAATTCTTTACCCCCAAACACACAGTTTCTTGAAGTCAGTTTAGTTGCTACACATTTTTGGAGTCTTCAGGTCAAAACATAAGTCTTGACCACTGCACATACTACAGTTCTAAGCAGTGTGATTTATTTATTTGTTTAAAATGTAGCGGCCAGGATAGGATCACTGAGACAGAGTTCATTTCCAGGTACAACCAGGGAGGGTTACAAGGGGAGTAAAATAGCAATGCAATTTGGACAAAGCCATCAATTTTTTTCTTCTTACGATACTATTATGAAATGTGATGTATGTGGAGAGGGATGATAGATAGTAAGAGCTGGGTATACACGCTTCTATAGTTTCTCCCCTCTGTGTGAGGGGTTAGTTTGTATGTTTGCCTGATCATTCATCAGGCAGTGCTATGATTACTGTGAGCTGAATCACTGATAATGGTGGTGATGTGTGTGTGTAGTTTACCCACTTTGGTTACATGAAACCGGAGGAAGAGCAGTGGAAATGCAAAACTGATGAGGAGGCAAGGGGAGGGAGGCTGTAGTTTCAAGACTTGTAAGTTTCCCACAGTCAGACAGCACAGGAGCCCTGAGCCCTACAAACTTTCTCTACATCTGCAGCAGCAGCATATGAGTAACCTTCTCTTCAAACAGTGCCAATTGAGTCTGTTCTTTTCGATATTATTAAGAAATGTGATGGATGTGGAGAGAGATAAGAAATAGTGAGAGCTGATATGCACTCATATCATTTCTCCCAATTTGTGTTGGGGGTTACTTTGTATATTTCATCATTCATCAGGCAGTGTTGTGATTACTGTGAGCTGAATTGCTGAGGGTGGTGGTGATTTGTGTGTAGTTTGGGGGCTGTGTACCAGCCTGCATTACAAAAACCAAGTGGAACAGCAGAGAAAGGTAAGAAACTGATGATGAAGGAAGGTGGGAGTCTGTAATTTCAAAACTCAAAAGTTTCCCAAGTCAGACAGCACAGCAGCCCTGAGTCCCATCAAAATTTAGGTACATCTGCAGCAGCAGCATACCAGTAACCTTCTTTGCAAACAGTGTCCTTTGACACTGCTTCATAGCACAACCATATGCAGTTTTTTTTTTGTATTTTAAAACGTGTATTTTTTCTGAATGATCTCCGAGCAAGAAGTAGATTTGTTACTGTCTGCCTGTATCTTCAGCTCCAGTTTTATGTACCAATTGCTTTTGCAGGTTTGCCAGATGCAACTGCTGTGTGTGCTTTTATTTATTCTCCCTTGCCTTGCTTCTTTATTGGCAACATAGACTTTTTTCATCAGCCAAACAAGAGTGGATTTATGTTCGAATGCATGGTATGTTAGAGCCAGATGTTTTACAAAATATAACACGGGGGGAGTGGGGCATCAGAGAGGATGACATCAAAGTTCTCCTTAAGTGTCTTTTCAGCTGGAAGAATCAGACTAGATTTGCACTTTTTACATTCGCTTGCGCGCATGCGCAAGGCACATCTTGGGAGAATGGAACACTTTGGAGGTGTGCCCCTCATCTGCAATCCCCCACTCCATTAAGCAGGCATGGCAGTCCTGCACCAATCGGACGCGGTGCTGTGTATGACAGCGGTGGTCTTCTCTTCAAAGAAAACCACTGCTGTCATACACAGCATGGAGTCAAGCCGCCCCCACCCCCAAATCTTTGCTGTCCCACATAGTCTTTTTTATTTTCACCTGTAAAGCAAAAACGGTCCCACGGCGCTTCTCCCAGACCCCTCCACAACCCACGCACCACCACTGTGCACCAGCCTCCCCACACCTCCCCTCACACCCATACTTACACACTCGGAGCTCGGCATGAAGATCTCAGTGGACCGAGAACACATCTTCACTCTTCAAATCCGACCCTTGAGCTGAGGAAATGCCAGTAAGCTGTATAATGGGCTAGATAGGGGGTTTTGAACTTTATTGCATATCTCAGGCATTTTTTGGAATTTTTGCACCAAATTTTCAACATGGGATTTTTGGGACCCCTTCTCATGAATGATGTCACTGTCATGGTGTTATTCAGGCCCGACGGGTGATTTCACAGTCACTGTGTGAAATCACCCGCTGGGCCTGAATAACTTCCTACATGACATGTTTATCGAGAAGGGGTCCAAAACCCCATGTTGAAAATCTGGTAGAAATTCTAAAATGACTGTTTTGAGAGTCGGCGCTATGCAGTTCCTACGCACACTCATAAGTTCGGAATTTTCAATATTTTCACTCCAGATTTTCAACATTGCCATTTTACCACACCTCCTTATGAGCAGTACAGCTGTCATTTTTCACATCCTGCCCAAAACGTGTTTCTGCCCATGTAGCGCACAATGGCACAGTCGGTGTGCGAAATCAATGTATGGGACACATTAAGAAAATCACAGTGACACTGTTTATTATCAGAGGTCTTAAAATGGTTATGTTGAAAATGTGGTGAAAAAATTCCGAAAAATGACTGTTTTACGAGCGTGCGTTATGCAGTTCCTATGCGCGCTCGTACGTTTGTGAATTTTCAATATTTTCACTCCAGATTTTCAACATTGCCATTTTACCACACCTCCTCATGAGCAGTACAGCTGTAATTTTTCACATCCTGCCCAAAACCTGTTTGGCCCATGTAGCGCACAATGAAGCAGTCAGACGCGAACTCAATGTATGGGACACATTAAGAAAATCACAGTGACACTGTTCATGAGCAGAGGTCTTAAAATGGCTGTGTTGAAAAATAATGATGAAAAAGTCCTAAAAATGACTTTGTTTTCTGAGGTGTCGTTAAGCAAGATCCTATGCTGCGCATTTCGTAAGTTACATAATTTTCAATATTTTCACTCCAGATTTTCAACATTGCCATTTTACCACACCTCCTTATGAGCAGTACAGCTGTCGTTTTTCACGTCCTGCCCAAAACGTGTTTCCGCCCATGTAGCGCACAGTGGCACAGTCGGTGTGCGAAATCAATGTATGGGACACTTAAGAAAATCACAGTGACACTGTTCATTAGCAGAGGTCTTAAAATGGCTATGTTGAAAATTTGGTGAAAAAATTCCGAAAAATGACTGTTTTACGAGCGTGCGTTGCGCAGTTCTACACGCTCGTAAGTTTCGCGAATTTTCAATATTTTCACTCTAGATTTTCAACATTGCCATTTTACCACACCTCCTTATGAGCAGTACAGCTGTCATTTTCACATCCTGCCCAAAACATGTTTCCACCCATATAGCGCACAATGGTGCAGTCGAGTGTCGTGAAATCAATGTATGGGACACATTAAGAAAATCTCAGTGACACTGCGCAGGCAGAGGTCTTAAAATGGCTATGTTGAAAACTTGGTGAAAAAATTCTAAAATGACTGTTTTACAAAGCGTTAGGTAGCGGTTCCTCACATGCCTTGTAAGGATTCATGAATTTTCAATATTTGCACTCAATGACTTCTAAATACCTAAACAGCACATAGAAGCAAGCAACATTTGGCATTGACAAATGCTTGTACTTCTTTGTCACTGATTTTTTTAAGCCATGTCCAAGTGCCAAATACCACTGCAAATACCTGCAAGTGAACGTTCGGCATTGACAAATGCTTGTTTTTTAAATTGATGGCCTGCTTTGCTAGATTATATATATAGCTGTGAAGAGCAGCAGGACCCATTAGTGCTAGCTGCCAAATGAGAACAAGAGATGTGTGGGGGATCTGCTTCTGCATCCTTGATCATGTGGGGGATTCATCTTTCATGTGGGTATAATGTGTGGCAGTTTTAAGTCTTTTGGAGCAACAGCAGTAAAAAAAACAGTGTGCTGTCAGGATCCACAACCTTATAAAGCCATTCAGCTGCTTTCAGGTCAGCTTTACGCAAATGAAAGAATGGAAGCACTCTAGCTGGAGTGCTTCAGTTCTTTCAACAACACAAAGTTTCTGCCTATAAACTATGAACTATGAATGCTGTCATACTCAGCTTGCATGGTCATTGTTCTTTCAGGGATGAGCCCAATGCCGCTTGGACTGCATTGGGCAAGACACTGACACACCTCTGAAAATCCATTCATTGTAACAAACTGTTTCTTGTGTAAGCACAAGCAAACATTTATTTATTTATTTATTGAATCTTGGAATTAAGACCTTTGAACCAGGGGCTCATTTACAAAGGCTCCATAATATAGGGAACATAATAATAGAAACATTGGAAGATAATCCCAATCAGAGATGATCTATTACATCTTATATGTGTGCACTGAGAAAGAAGCTGACAAATATGTTGAAATTGCCCACAGTAATCAGTAAAAGCCACAAAACAGCAGAAGGTATATTATGACCATGGGGCAAAAGAAACAGTTTTCAGCAAGGTGACAATGTCTTATTACTGTTACCCACTACAGAAAACAAAGTATTAATGAAGTGTTAAGAGCCTTATAAAGCGATTAGACATGCTAGCACAGTTAACTATGAGATTAGACCCCTAACAGGAAAAATTCTACCACGATATACCATGCAAACTTCCTGAAGAAATGGGTTGAAAAAACACAAAAGGTTGCTTTGTTAGTATTACAAGACACTGCTAAAGAAGATATTGATATAGCTTATGACAGGCTGGAACAAACTGTAACTTCTGATGCTGTAAATCTGAATGTTTCCTTACCCACAGAACAAACTGGAGAAATGCTTAACTTTGTAAAGACATTTAAAAGTACTTTTACCACAGTGCCAGGCTGAACAAAAGATATTTAACATGTAATAGTGACAGAGAATGCTCGCCCTATCAGACAAAAAATATACAGCTTACCAGTCTGGTTAAAAGCATATATGGTTAATGAAATACAAAAAAATGAAAGAGATGGGTATCACTGAAGAATTGAGAAGTGCTTGGTCATCACCAGTGGTGATTCTAAATAAAACAAGCATTTGTCAATGCCGAATGTTGGCTTGCTGGCATTGGCACTGGTAGTGCAGGAGTTAGAGAGATGCATAATAGGAATGGCTGTGAAGAGTTAAAGTGACACCAACCCCATTCTGCCCTGCAGAGACTGGCAGGCATTGGGGGTGTGCTTTTGGATCATCGGCCATAATGTTCATGCCATTTCACATCACCCTACCTTGCCGACATCGACAGGTGTCATGGTGTGCCTTGGGGTCTTCGGGTCTTAAGCTCACCCCATTCCATAAGAAAATATGTTGAGATGGGTGTAGTATAGGAAAATGGGATGAACTTTGGTGCTGAAGACTCCAGACACACCTCGATGCCTGTCACTGGCTGCAGGGTGGGGGTGGGAGTGGAATGGTGTGAGCATTACAGCCGACGATCCCAAGTCACACCCCTGACACCTGTTAGTCTCTACAGTGTGGGGTGCTATGGTTGGAAACCCTAATGTCCTGGGCTTTTGTTGGTGTATTCACTCCAAAGTTTCAACATGGGCTTTTTGTGACCCCCACCTCATAAACAGTGGCACTATCAGTTCATTACCTGAAAGGTTATTTTGCACAGCAACTATGCCATTTGGTGCCAAAGGTGCAAAAACACATTTTAGGCAGGATGTAAAAAATGACGGCTGTACTGTACATGAGGTGGTGTGAAAATATGGCAATGTTGAAAATCTGGCATGAAAATTTGAAAAATTGGCAACTTACGAGCGTGTGTAGAAACTGCGCAGTGCATGCTCATAACACAATCATTTTGGGAATTTTTTTTACCAAATATTTATCATAGGCATTTTGGGACATCTACTCATGAATAATGGCACAGTGATTTTGTTAATCTGTCCCAAAAGTTGATTTCTCACAGTGACCCCACCATTGTGCGCCACAGGTGTGAAAACACATTTTGAGCAGGATGTTAAAAATGACAGCTATACTGTTCATAAGGAGATGGGTGTAAAAAAATGGCAATGTTAAAAATCTAGAGTGAAAACAAAAAAAATTGGCAACATTATGAGCGTATGTGCAAACTGCACAATTTATGCTCGTAATGCAGTCATTTTTTTGAATTTGTTCACCAAATTTGCAACATGTTTTTTTTTGGGGCCCCACCTCATGAACAGTGGCACTGTCATTTCGTTAGACAGTTGTGAAAGGTGATTCAGTGCAATGACTGCAAAATCACTTTTCAAGACTGAATAATGAAATGACAGTTCCATGCACATGAGGTGGGGTCCCAAGAACCTCATGTTGAAAATGTGGAGCCAAAATTCAAAAAAATGGCTGAGATGTCCACCTAAGTTAAAACCCCCATTGATGCCATTATAAAGCTTATTGCATTTTGTTCAGTTCCCGGTTGACTTTTGAAGAGTTCTGATGTGTCCCGCTCAACTGAAGTTCACAGCACTGAACCTTCAGAGGTAAATATGGGTGAGGGGGGTGAAGGAAGGTGGGATGCACAGAGGTTGGATGCAGGTTGGGGGAGGGGGCAGCGAGATGATGAGGGAACTTTTTCTCTTTTACAAGGACAAAACAAAAACTGGATGTTGCGGGAAGGTTTTCTTTATTAACAGGTTAAAAAAATACTTTAGGGCACATTGGGGTGGTCTCCCAGTATGCCACATGAATTTGGGATGGGGGGACCAATGCGATGGGGATTGGGAACTATCATTGGCAAATAAAGTGGAGGGGGGCATGATGCTGATGGGAATTGGGCACACGTCAGCAAAGAAATTGAACAGGAGGAGGACATGCTGACATGGGGATTGGGCGCCCCCGAAGTTGGCTATCTGGGGATTGTATGGCAGACAGCAGGAGTCACCATATTTATTTAAATGTTTCACCAGGAAAGGCACATAATGGAGTCTTGTCATTTGATGCTCCAATGAGGAAACTGCACCTCATTGGAGCGGCAGATTTCTTTCAACTCCATGGCTCTCTCAAAAATTTCTGTAATCACCAACATGCTTGCTAATTGTTGGCTGAGGAATGCATCCACTAAAGCATTCCCTGCATTGGCAACAACACTGACATACCTCCAAAATGCACTACTGCCACATGATGCTGCTTGTGTATGCACAAGCCAACATAAAAAGGATGTGTAAGAATCTGCCTTGATTTTAGAACTTAATCAAGTGTCCATATTTGACAGTTGTCCTTATACCCAAAATAGATGATTTGGTGGACAGATTGCGAAAGTGCCAAGTACATTAGCACCCTAAATCTCATCAAGAGTTACTGGCAAATTCCCAGAGCTAAAGAATCCAGAGAAAAAAACTGCACTTTCCACTCCAGTTGGATTTTGTCCATTCAACACCATGCTATTTGGTTTAATTGGTGCACCCACTACATTCCTGTGGCACAAGGCTGTAATTCCTGCCCCTCACTTTGGTTATTATGCTGTTTACCTGGATGATGTTGTGGTGTACAGTCCAGATTGCAAAAGCCACCTGGAACTCCTACAAGCAGTTATCCAATGTATTGAAAATGCAGGGCTGACCAATAATCATACCAAGTACATATTAGCATGCAGAAAACCAAATAGTTGTGTTATAAAGCAGAGATTTCAAAGACAGAAGCTGTACCTAACAGTTCTGTCCCTGAAAAAAAAGAAACACATCAAATAGATTTGCTGCTAAAAGGCAAGCCCAGTTGTCAGATGGCCCTTGAAGAAATAAGGCAGAAAGAAGGTGGGGGGGGCAGGGGGAGGATGAAGTTGGGGTTAGTGACCTCATAGTGTGTCATTTGACATGGGTGGGGAGGCTTACAGTCCACTGGCTAGGGGGAGGGCTGTAGGGCCCAGCTGAGAGGGTTTCTGGGGGTACATAGGAGCTGGCAGCCCTCCAGTGGCCCTTTTTTGCTAAGAATGTTTTCTCTTAGCTTTTTGTAGGTGACTGGTTCAGGTAAGGCACAGATGTGAGTTTTTTTTTTTTCTTTATTGGAGCCCCAGCTGGACAAGAGAAAGGCTGGTGCCTGGTTGTTTGGATTGGTGGTTATGAGGGGGGTCAATGCATGCATTGGGCCCTGAT
Organism: Neoceratodus forsteri; assembly: GCA_016271365.2. Classification (NCBI taxonomy): domain Eukaryota; kingdom Metazoa; phylum Chordata; order Ceratodontiformes; family Ceratodontidae; genus Neoceratodus; species Neoceratodus forsteri. Next base: position 509,768,651 of record JADMNL010000023.1, on the reverse strand, counting down.
GGACCGATAGGGGCTATGGGTCGGCCAAATTGCAGGACAAACGGAGGACTGGACTTTCTGGGGTGTCTATTCACATGGTAGTATAGGGCCCAGAGAGAGGAGAGACAAAAAAAAAAGTAAGGGCAACAGGATGGCGGACAGAGTGAGTAAAAGGGGCCAGCAGACCCTGGCAGCTGGATGGGAGTGATAAGGTGGCTCCCAGAAGAGGGGGGCCTGGCTGCTCAAGATAGGACTGGGAGGACAGCAGGGCCCAAGGACAAGGTTGAGGCATCAAAGCCCAATATGGGTGGGCCAGGTAGGATGGAAGACACACAGACAACAGGAGGAGGGAAGGGGATTATAATATGAGCCTAAGGTGGCATGAGCAGGATGACGGAGTTGGTGGAGGTGGCAGAATGAAGAGAGGAAGAGGAGTCAAGGAAGAGGAAGGAGAGGGATGACCGAGCAGGAGAGGGAAAAGGCCAGGAAGAGCAGGGACTGGCTCCTCACCCACCCCGCCACAGGAACCTGCACCGGTGGCAACAGGACCAGGCCCAAATGTGGGTAAGGGCAATGTGGATGTCACAAATGAAGGGGATTTGAAGGAGTACTTGGAAGGCTTGATAGGTGACATGGGGGAGAAAGGCATAGAGAAGATGGAGAATGCATTACAGGCCATAAAGAATGGAGGCAAGGACAGGGAGGGGGCCACAGGAAATCAAGCAGGGAAGAAGAAGCTGTACGAAGGGCCTCGAGGGTTTACGTTGGGGGACCACGTGCTGGCTTCCGTTAAAGAAAAAATTTGGAAGGGGGTGTATGTTGACATCTTTGGGTTGGTGGACGAGGACACGGCCAAGAAATATGAACAGAAGGAGTCAATGGGGAAGTCTGACATGGCAGTAGCCCTCAAAGGTGGAGGTGTAAAAGTAGGAAGAGGTGATATACAAGGGGAAGAACAGTGCTACATGGCAGGCAGGATTCCTGATATATAGTGTGTTGGTTCTGGAGAAACAAACAGAATTAGAAATCCCCCTTTTGACATATACAGTAATCATTACGGATACATATATGGCACAGCTAGGATATGGATGGTTAAAATATGATGAGGCATTCAGAAAAAGAATGGCAGCATAAGGGGACCTGAGATGGGATTGTACATATCCCAAGCTGTGGGTGCGGACACTATCAGGCCCAGCAGGAGGTAAGGGGGAGGAGCACAGCAAAAAGGCATCCCCTTCTCCTGCAGTGAAGATGTGTTGTGGATACAACAGAGCATTCTGCATTTCAGCAAACTGAAAATTCAGGCATGTTTGCTCTCGCTGTGTATGTTCACACCTGGTGGCGAGCTGTCATCAAGGGGGAAAGGGAGGGCAACAAGGAGGACAGACCCAGGAGCAGTGTTTTTGGGGGGAGGAGCGGGTGAGAGGGGAGGTGCAGGTGGGACACCATGGGGGGGTCACAACTCCAATTATGGGTGAAACTGAGGGGGAAGCAGAGGAAGGAAGATGGGGTTTTCCTTTGGCGCACACACCCAAAGACAAGGGAATAGTGGTGGCTTGGATGTGGGAATACCCAGACATAGTGAGGGTGGATTTTCTGAGGAGAGGTTTTAAGCAGGGTTTTTGGTCTGGGATTTGAAGAGGCATGCAGGGCAATGAGGGCAAAAAAAATTGGGATTAATCAAGGGGAAGGAGGACCTTGCCCGGGCAAAATTCCAGAAGGAGGCACGGGTAGGGAGAATAGAGGGCCCATTCTCTGAACCTCCTTGCCCAAATGTCCTGGTTTCACCATTATGTGTAATACCAATTAAACAAGCATTTGTCAATGCCGAATGTTGCTTGCTTCTATGTGCTGTTTAGGTATTTGGAAGTCATTGGAGTGCAAATATTGAAAATTTGCGAACTTACGAGCGTGCGTAGGAACTGCGCAACGCACGCTCATAAAACAGTCATTTTTAGGAATTTTTTCACCAAATTTTCAACATAGCCATTTTAAGACCTCTGCTCATGAACAGTGTCACTGTGATTTTGTTAATGTGTCCCATTCATTGAGTTTGCACACCGACTGCGCCATTGTGCGCTACATGGGTGGAAACACGTTTGGGCAGGATGTGAAAAATGACAGCTGTACTGCTCATGAGGAGGTGTGTTAAAATGGCAATGTTGAAAAATCTGGAGTGAAAATATTGAAAATTTATGAACTTCTGACGTGCGTAGAACTACTAGCACCTCACCTCGTAAAAACAGTCATTTTAGGAATTTTTTCACCAAATATTCAACATAGCCATTTTAAGACCTCTGTTCATGAACAGTATCACTGTGATTTTCTTAATTTGTCCCGTACATTGATTTCGCACACCGACTACGCCATTCTGTGCTACATGGGCAGAAACACATTTTGGGTGAGATATGAAAAATGACAGCTGTACTACTCATAAGAAGGTGTGGTAAAATGGCAATGTTGAAAATCTGGAGTGAAAATATTGAAATTTCGTGAACTTACGAGCCTATGTAGAAACTGCGCAATGCTCACTCATATAACAGTCATTTTTTGGAATTTTTGCACCAAATTTTCAACATGGGGTTTTTACGACCCCTTCTCATGAATAATGTCACTGTCATGGTGGTATTCAGGCCCAAAGGGTGATTTCACAGTCACCGCGCAGTCACTGCACAAAATCACCCTTGGGCCCTAATAACGCCCATGACAGTGACATCATTCATGAGAAGGGTCCCAAAACCCCATGTTGCAAATTGGTGCAAAAATTCCCAAAATGCCTGAGATATGCAACAAAGTTGAGACTCCCTATCTAGGCCATTATACAGCTTACTGGCATTTCCTCAGTTCGAGTCGGCTTTTGAAAGAGTGCAGACGTTCCCGGTCCACCGAAGATCATCGGCGAGGTCCGGAGGTAAGTATGGGGTGAGGAGGGGGGAGGCTGGTGCGCAGTGGGTGGGTGCGGGTTGTGGGAGGGGTCGGAGGCGCTCCACAGGGACCGTTTCGTTTTCAGGTTAAAAAATAAAAAAGACGTCGGAACGTTTGCCACGCTGGGGTGGGCTCCCAGCGTGGCACTAGGATGTTGTAGGGGGTGTTCAGCTGACAGGGGATTGGGCACCCCCGTCGGCCTATGGACTGATTGCCACGCTGGGGTGGGCTCTCAGCGTGACACCTACAACTGGGGGGGGAGATGCAGCTCAGCTGACTGGGATTGGGCACCCCGTCGACTACACAGTACATGCGGGGGCACGCACGCCTGCATCGGGGTGTGGAGCTACGCTCTCATCTCTGCTCACTGAAACATAGCTCCTCTTTCAATCAGAGTGCCATCTGCATTTTGGAGCGTGTTACAGACAGCTCCAAAATGCATTGGCTTACAGGGGCCGTGCCTGCCAGCTCACTGACTGAATTGGAGGAGGAGGTACACCTCCAAATCTCCGATGATGGCATTCATGTTTTGCACATGCGTGCAAGCAACATAAAAGAGGGACAATTTTGACTCATTCACCACTTCTCCTATCTGGAGGTGGGCTTGGTGAATGAGGGGATCCCAGATGACCTGTGGGTGGTCTCATATGCATGTAGGAAGGCAGCTACAAAGGCCAACAAAATGCTGGGTTGTATTGCAAGGGGTATATCCTCAAGGAGGGAGGAGGTGATTCTGCCACTGTATAGGTCATTAGTTAGACCACACCTGGAGCACTGCATGCAGTACTGGTGTCCGTATCTGAAGAGGGACATTAAGTTACTGGAGGGAGTGCAGGGCAGGGCGACAAAGATGATCAAGGGGCTGGGGGACTTATCATACGAGAGGAGGTTGAAGGAGTTGAACATGTACTCACAGGAGGAGAGGAGACAGGGGTGACATGATTGAAACCTTTAAATACATGAAAGGAATAAACAAGATGGGTACAGAGGGCTGTTCAAAGTAAGGAGGGAGGGCCACCAGGGCCATGATATGAGACTGGAGCGAGGAAGGTTCAGGAGGGAGATGAGGAGACACTTTTTACAGAGGGTGGTGGCTGGGTGGAATGCATTACCTGCAGAAGTGGTATGCAGTAGAACAGTGGACTGCTTCAAATGAGGATGGGACAGGACAAGGGAGAGTGTTAATGAAGGGGAAGGGTGAAAGGGAGGGGCAGCTGCAGAATAAGGGGTGATAGCTGCACATTCGAACAGACTTGATAGACCTCTAGGCCTTTATCTGCTGGCAAATTTCATATGTTCGTATCTCTGGACCAGGCAGTGATGCTGATCAGGGAGGTACAGGGGGTGTGGTTACCAAAGACAGTCATTGAATCTGCTTTCAGATGGCTGACGATGAGGCCTGAGGATTGGGACCAGTTGGGTTTCCAATTTGAGAGAGGGCTATATTTCGACAAAGCCATGCCAGTTGATTGCTTGGGTGGCTTGTTCAACATTTGAGGCATTTTGCTCATGGGTACAGTGGGTGTTCGGGTGGAGATATAGGCACAGGAGGGTGGTACACAATTTGGGTGATTTTCTAATCATGGGGGCAGCAAGACAGAGACAGAGGGGATGCTGGTGGATTTTAAGGGAATGTGTGTGTGTGCATGGGCATCCCACTGGCAGAGGAAAAAAAGGAAGGACCTGCCTGTCAGTTAGAATTTTTTGGGATTGAGGTAGACACGGTACAAGAATGTTTCTGCCTGCTGGGGGACAAGGTGGCCTGGCTCAGGGGGCTCTTATCTCAGGTGAGGGGGGGAGGAGGAGGGTGCCACTGGTATTAGTTTAGCAGCTAGTGGGGCACCTTAATTTCATGTGTAAGGCCATAAGCTCAGGCAGGGCATTCACCAGGAGGCTGGTGAGGGCCACAAGTAAGGCAAAGCAACCACATCATTAGGTAGACATCACCAAAGGGGTGTGGGAGGATCTGTGGGTGTGGGAAGATTTCCTCAACAGCTGCAATGGGGTAACATTCTTGCAGGAGGAGTGGGAGTACAACACTGACCTGGAGATGTACACAGATGCTTCAGGGCTTTAGGGATGGGGATTTACTTCAGAGGTGAATGGATATCGGAAGCAATGCCTAACCATTGGGAAAAAGAGGGATTACTGAAGGACATCACTTTTCTGGAAATATTCCTCATATTGGTGGTCCTGGAGTTGTGGGGGGACAAAATGAGGGGGAAGTGCATACTTTTGATGTGACAACAAAGGAGTAGTTGAGGTTATAAATAGGCAAGGAGGGGTTACAGAGACGGTGTAGGGGTACAGCACCGAATGGTTGGGGCTGCAATTTAATTTGTTGTTTAAGGCACAGCATATCGAAGGGATTAAGAATGAGGTGGCTGACAGTCTTTCCTATTTGCAGCTGGACAGGTTCCAGAAGCTGGCTCCACAGGTGGCAGCACACAGGGTCAGGGACCCGGACCATCTTTGAGTGATTGGAGGGAAAAAGCCAGATGGTTGTAAAGGAGGTCATGGGCATCCAAGACACTGAGGGCATATGAAGGGGCATGGGGAACATTTGAGGAGTTCAGGGCCAGGGCAGGATGGGGCCCATCAGAGATAGTCTCCGAGGACCAGGTGATGCAATATGTGGTGGAGAAGTGGGAAGAAGGGATGGCCACACCATCATGGGAGTGCAACTGGCAGGCATAGTTTGGGTCTGCAGAAACAGAGGTTGGCAAGATGCCACAGGTGGGATAGCAGTTAAGTGCATGGTCACGGGCTGGCAGAGGGGCCAGCGAAAGAAGCAGGACAGGAGACAGCCCATCGTGAGGCAACAAATCTGGGGGGTGGTCGAGGCCCTACAGCACATGTGCACTACAGCAAAGGAGGTGTGTTTGTTCAGGGCAGTTTTTGCAGTTATGGCTAGAGGGGCCTTCAGAGTTGGGGAGGTGGTGGCCCCAAGAAAATTAGGGACAGAACAAGGCCTACAGGCAGAGGACATCAAGTGAGGACAGGACAGGGTGGTTATTCGGCTGCCTAGGTCCAAAATGGATCAAGGTGGTAGGCGCGAGGCAGTAATTCTGCTCAGACAGGCACATGGGGAAGTGTGCACCATTATGGAATTGGTGGCATATGGGAGGATCCGGGGGACAGTTAAGGAAATATGGTTCCACCACAGGGAAGGCAGCCCGGTGACAGGTTTCCAAGTTGGAGGGGTCCTTAAGAAGGTCCTCTTGTTTGTGGGGGAGAAGCCCAGTAAATTCACTCCTCATTCATTCTGCATAGGTGCAGCATCAGAGGCCATAGCCAGGGGTGGATCTGAGGCAGAGGTAATGCAGGTTGGGCACTGGAGATCCAGCTGCTACAAAACATATGTGAGGTGTTGACGGCATGGTTTTTCTTACCCTGTTTTTGTTTTGTTCTTTACCCGGCAGGATAAAAGGGAAGGGTGTGGATTGTGAGAAATTCCTTCATCTAATGGACTGAGAGATTCACAGCAACCTGACTGGGTGGGATACAGCTGCAGACTGACCTGGAGCACATCAGGTGCAATGGAGGGGAATAAGGGACATGAGATGGGTGCAGCTGATGCCTTTATTGGAGGAGCTGTGGGTGCAGTGGGGCAGACCAGACTGCCTGGTCATTCATTTGGGGGGTATGAACTAGGAAGGACACCATGGGGGCATCAGTACAGGCCATAATGGTGGACTTGGAAAGGGTAAAGGGGTGGTGACCAGGGGTGGTCATCGGCTGGTCTGAGGTTACATCCCATAGGGTGTGGAGAGGTGCCAAGGAGGTTAGGGCGATGAAGAAGGGTAGGAAATGATTCAATAGGAAGGTGGCAAGGGCAGTGATTGAGATGGGGGAACGTACCTACAGCACAGGGACATTTTCTTTGAGCTGGCCTAAGTCTATAGGTCTGACGGGGTCCATCTGTCAGAGTTTGGCATGTGCCTATTCCTCAGACCCATCATGGACCTATTAGGGGTGATTGACAAGAAGGGCCCTAGGTACTAGCCCAAAGGAGGGAGCTCCATCTTCTATAGCAAGCAGAAGATGGGTCAGTGGAGAAAAGGGGGGGCAAGTGAGGGAAAATGGGGGTAGGCAGAAAGGGGAGGGGTAGGGCAACACGGGCTATGGGCAAATGGCACCCAGGCATAAAGTAAAAGGGGGGGTGGACAGTGACTTTGGGTCAGAGCCTAGTGTCCGAACCTAGGGTGGTGGAGGTCCTGGTAAGTTGGTACCTGGTTCTGATGATGGTGTTGGGGGTCGGATCTGAGTGTCTGGACCCCGAAAGAGAACATACAAGAAGAAAAGGACCAGAAAGGTAGAAAGTTCTGAATTAAATAATGGACTGATGTTATTGACTGTTGAATGGAAATATGAAATGTGAACTGAACAGAGATGTAAATATACTTTTAGTGCCATAATAAAATGTTGCCTACGAGCATCCAAAACAGTAAGTGTGGAGAGAGTTTATTTCAGAAAGGGATCAGATGACAAATAGGTTTGCCACTAAAAGGCAAGCCCAGTTGTTAGAAGGCCCTTGAAGAAATAAGGCAGAAAGAGATGGAGGAGGAGGAGGAAGGAGGGGGAGGATTAAGGTGGGGTTAGTGACCTCATAGTGTGTCATTTGACACAGGTGGGGAGGCTGACAGCCCATTGGCTAGGGGGAGGGGCTGAGGGCCCAGCTGAGAGGGTTTATGGAGGTATATAGGAGCTGGCAGCCCTCCAGTGGCCCTCTTTTGCTAAGAATTTCCCTCCCACCCACAGAACAGCAGAAAGGGAGGAGGAGGGGGAGGAAGGCTAATAGGGAGCAGATGGTTGGGTTTTATGCAACAAGGGCAGGGTTGTTGTTTGGCCCCCAGTGGAGAAGCAGGAACAAAAAAAAGATTAGGTAGCATGGGCAACTGCAGAAGGGCAGCAGTTTCATTTGTGTGTGGGGGCTAACAGAGCCCAGATGGTGGGCAGTATGTGGTCTGGTGTGGGAATAAGAAAGGGAGAGAGAAAAGGGGGACAAGTAAGGCAAAATGGGGGCAGGCAAAAAGGGGATGGTGCAGGGCAACACAAGCTGGGGCAATGTCACCCAGGTATGACGAAAAGGTGGGGATGGATAGAGACTAGGGGTCAGATCCTAGTGTCTGGACCTAGGGGGTGGAGGTCCTGGTAAGTTGTTACCTGGTTCTGGTGATGGTGGGGGGGGTCAGATCTGAGTGTCTGGACCCTGAAGGAGAACATACAAGAAGAAGAAAACCAGAAAGGAAGAAAATTCCAGATGAAATAATGGACTGATGTTATTGACTGTTGAAAAAATGAAAATGTGAAATGTGATATGAACTGAGATGTAAATATACTTTTAGTGCCATAATAAAATGTTGCCTACGAGCATCCAAAACAGCAAGTGTGGAGAGAGATTATTTCAGAAAGGGATCAAATGACAAATCATTTTTAGGCCTGGCTGGTTACCCTCAAAGATTTGTTCCCAACTTTTTCCAGTTAGCTACTTCCCTCACTGAACTCACAAAAAAGAAAAACAAAAAAAACCTGTACCCAAATAATTGGAAAGCCCTTGCCTGGAGTTCAGTGGCCAAGCAGCCAGCCACTCCCACTTTCTGAGCTATATAAGCAGTTCCTCTCAGCCTCATTGTGAAGCATTTTTTCTTGGCAGCTGAAGGATCTGTCGGTTTGTCCTCTGAGCTGGTTGGGCCTTCCTGGCTGGATGGGGCCTCTGCTATTCCCCCCCCCTTGCTGCTCCTGCTGGTCTCTCCTGGGCTTCTGTGTTTATTTTCCTGCTTCTAGTTTGTATTTTGTCTTCAGCTGCGTGTGCTTCCTTCTGTTTTTGTTCCTTGTTTTCTGTGTTTGTGTGTCTTTGGTTTTGTCTTTTGGGGGACTTTGTTTCTAAGCTCCTAGCATACTGGTACTCCAGGGCTCATACTACTTGTTTTCAGTTACTCACAACTCTCAAGTTACTTGTACTGCAACTGCAAACCTGATCTGTGTGTTTCAGTCAATCATAGCTGCTCCATGTTGCATACTTGATTACTTTCACCTGACTCAGATTTACTTGAACCTAGCTATACAGCTTATTCATGCTTGTTCTAATTACCTCATTGCAGCAGTCTCATTGCACTACCTGGTGACAGTGCTTTCAGAGCATTGTATCTCCTTTATTTTGTTTTTTGCAGTTACAACTCAGTGTACTCAGTAGTTTTCACTACTGCTGCAGAAGCCTAATTGCTTACTGCTACTGCTTTGTTTACTCCCATTCATTACTACTGTACCTTGTTCTACTCTGAGGCTAGCTAAAGCTTTTGCCGAGGATATTAAATTAGCTTTAATATCTGCATGTGGTTCTTGGCCCTTTCTTCATTTCCTTGTTTGTCCTATGGCAGGGACTGGGAGGTGTTTGGGGGTCATGGCCAATCTGGCTAATTATTTCTGTTCTAAATCCTGTCTTCACCACCGAAAATCCTCAGAGTTTGTCACCTTGATTTGGCTTTGAAATGCCTGGCTGGCTTGCCTCACTATTCAGTGCTGTTTGCCATATGTTATGCAGACCTATGTGCAGGTCCATTCATTATTACTCTGCTTACTGACCTCCGTGCAGGTCCACATTTGATTACACAATCAATGCTACTTACTTATGCAAACCATTGCTTCATGCCTATTGCCACCCCCTTGGCTTCAGCCTCTGGGATTCTGCTGCACTCAATTCTGCATTCAATCTTGCAAGGTCTCAGCATTCAATGCTCATTATGATCTCAGCACACTGTGCTCATTCAGCTCACCAGCTTTTCAAGCTCTCAATCAATTTCTGGGGCATGCCAGCCATTCTAATCTGGTGCAGGTTTCCTGCAGCCGATGGTCTCGCTCTGCATTTAGTCTGCATCTTGAGCATGTCCAACTTGGGGTGGGATACTTATCACCTGGCCCATAGCTTGGAATGTCCTCACCCCAGGGTTGGCTTTAGCTGCCTGCTACATGACAGCAGCTCCTGGTGTAGAATTTAAGACTAGCAGTGAAGGGTGGAAAAAGTTACCTCCTTTGGCTCTAGTGTTCCACTATAACGGTTAGCCATTGACTTTAGTGGTTTCACTAGCAAGGCACCTTTACCACATTCTCCCTATGACTGCCACTGGTTCACCTGGCTTGATTTAGGGTGGGTAGGTCAGGTGAGTGCCTCAGCAGTTGTTGCTCTCCTCCTGTGCCTTGGATGCACATATTGTTGCAGTGTTTTCTCACAACCTTCCATTGCATTCCCACTAGAGGGTTTGAGTGAGAGCCTTAGTCCAAATTGGAATATTTTCCACCTCCCTTTAATTGGGTTTTCCAAATTGCAGCTGCAGAGCCATCATTAAATAAACTATCCCAAGCCTGAAGGGAAGGCAACCTAGGCCTTGGATCCCCAGAGATTTCTTCCTCACAGGGTTTTTTTCTCTCCTCCATTGTCTCAGGTCATAACACTTAGCATAGTTGTTTCCCCTAGTTTCTTTAGGTAGGTTCCACTGTTGGATGGAGGTGGAGGATGTCCTGCCATTCCCTCTCTCCTTAGGGGATCCCTAACCTCAATGCAAACCATTAATATCATGCTAAGCAAGCCTGAGTATTCATTAAGTTATCCAACCGAGCATCTCATTGCCTTATCAAACTGGTTATGCATCTCTACTACTACATTACAGTTACTGCTCCTATGTTACAGTTACTGCTTGCTCATATGCTTCATGTTGCCTCCTTCTTTGGGGATGATTATACTACATTTCCTTTGGGGATTCCTAAGGTACCTTTAGTCATGGGAATTGTCCCATGGCACCTCTAGGGCTGGAACCCTCTCTGAGGGTTCCTTGCCTTTCATACCCTTACAGGGTGGTAATTTCTCTGGAATAGAGAGTTTGTATGGCCAAAACCAAGCTAACACAGTTGCACAAGCATAACACTACACTGGCTGTGTAGGTCAATGAATTGGAAAGGCTTTGCCTGGAGTTCAGTGGCCAAGCAGCCAGCCACTCCCACTTCATGAGCTATATAAACAGGTCCTCTCAGTCTCATTGTGTAGCATTTTTTCTTTGCCCCACCATCCTCCCCTCCTCTTCCTCCAGTGGTATTGCTTTCTCCTAAGGGGGATTCCTAAGGTACCTTTAGTCATGGGAAACATCCCATGGCACCTCTAGTGGTGGAACCCTCTCTGAGGGTTCCTTGCCTTTTGTACCCCTAAAGGGTGGTAATTCCTCTAGAATAGAGAGTGTGAATGGCCAAAACCAAACTAACACAATTGCACAAGCATAACACTATACCGGCTGCATAGGTCAGGGAATGTGAAATAGTCCCAGAGTGTGACAAGGCTTTTGGGGCCATCAAGGCTGCATTATGTTCAGCCCCTGTTTAATGAAGTCTAGACTTTGAGAAAGTAATTATGTTACAGACAGATGCATCAGAGGTAGGCCTAGGTGCAGTCCTGAGTTAGAATACAGATGGAAAAGAACATCCCACTCTGTATATCAGTAGGAAACCGCATGACAGAGAGAAAAAGTACTCCACTGTTGAAAAACAATGCCTTGCTGTGAAATGGACTATGGAATCCCTTAGGTTTTATCTGCTACGAGCTGACTTTGTACTTAGACCACAATTATCTCTGTTAGCTTAATCAAGTGAAGGATAAAAATCTCAGAATCACAATGTAGTATCTAGCACTATAGCCATTTAAATTCAAAGTGATATACAAATCTGGAAAGAGAATGTGAATGCTGGTTTTCTGTCAAGATATGGTTCAGGAACTGAGAATACAGAAGGCTGAAAAATGTGTGTGTGTAAGTGAAATATTTGCTGTAAAAGGTGTTAGGAAAAAGGAGGTACTGCATATGCAAAGAGCTGTAAATTTTATAAGGTACTGTAATGTTAAAAGAGAAATAAAAGATGGTTTTGGAAACTTGTTTAAAAAAATAGGGTGTATGTGTAATAGGATTGGATAAGACCCTGCCCAATTTGTTATTCAGACAGAGTTAAAAGAAAAGATCTATCTTGTCCTATCCTATTCTGTCTCTTACCTTTCTGATTGCATAATAAAATTTTCAATGTGGCACCCAGAAATTGACCACTTCAGTTGTACCCCAAGTTCCCCTCATTATTTACCTTCCTTCACTTGCTGTTTCTATTCTTTCTTTCTTTCTCCCCTTGCTTCTCTGTGGTAAAACAATATATGAGAAACGGGAATCCCTTTGCATGTAAATCTATATAATTATATCGTTGAAATGATTGCAGAAAGCTATGAGAGTTTGTTAGAAAATATAACAGTCTGGAGCACATGGGTTGACCTTGAGAACTGGATGCATTCACAGTTTCTTCCTGAGGAACTATCACCCTTGTCAGAGGGCTGTTCCTCTGGTTCCTTTTGGGGAGGAGTTGGTTTGTCTGAGTCCTGATCGGCAGCCTTTCCAGAATTTTTTTCCTGCAGTCTTTTAAGTCACCTCTCAAGCACAGACTATGGAAATGTTTTACAAACTTCACAATCTGCCTTCAAGTGATCAGACCTTAGGCAGAATACAGAAATTAAATCAGGATCAGCTTTGGCAAATGGTTCCCCTCACTCAGTACAGTGCTGAAAACCTATAGGCCTGTTCTTTTCTTGGTTTTCTGTGACACCTAGCCAATAAAAACCTCTCTCTAGTTTTTTTTTTTTTCGGTTGGTTTAAAACCAAATGAAATGAGAGTTACCACGGTTGCATAATATTTAAATCAACGGAACTTACCTGATAAGTTGAAATAGACAAAAACTACTGAAGATCACTTCAGGAAAAAAGTAACAGATATTGTTTTTCTCACGGCTGTGAGAAACTGAAAAGGAACCAAGAACTTACCCAACAAATACTAAATCTATACTACGTCTACCTGTATACTAAGGACAGTGCTTTAAAAATCAAAAGAAATAAATGGTACCATCAAAAGCCAATGAAAATAATGTTTATTCAAGTGAGTGAAGGAGAGCTCTCTGAAGACATCTTACTGAGGCAAGGGGAGTAAAGAATCTGTCAGTTGCAGGAAGTGCAACCAGGGACAGTGGTTTGAAACACAAGATCAAGCCTAGCATTCCACTATTTGCATAGGTTCTATTAATCATTTTGGCTCTGGGGCAGTCCTGTGGTGAGACCATACTGAATTTGTTGGAATACAGTAAGATTTTCTGGTGCTTGGAAAGGGGTATTGTTATATTGCTCAATTATGCATTTTCTTTTATTAGCAATGCCCCTCATGTATACAGTGCATTTTTCAATTCTTTACAGCTTACATTTACTAAACTGACATGATTGTATTTTATTTTAAGGTGAAACAGCTTGGGTTTCTGAGGTACCTAAGTTAACTTAGTGTTTACTGACTGGTCTGTTGAGGCAACAGATGCTCTATTATGTGTCTCACTGTTTAATTATTTTTTTTCATGGTGTAAGTCAGTAAGTGAGATGTTATGAGGTCTTCACAGATAGTCATAACCACATTCACCTATTCTTGTTATTACAATAGCTCTGTTTCTGTAATAGTTAACTAAAGAATTTTCAAGTTAGTAGTTACTGGGTTTAGAGTGTCATACTTACAGGTGGTTTATTGCCTTTTCTGAATTTTAGAGTCTAGTTCATCACTGATTAATAGAAAATATGTCAAACACAAATAACATTCTGAAGGTAGTTTCATGCAACATTAAGGGCTGCCACAGCCCCATTAAAAGAATCAAGGTTCTCTCATTTCTTTATTGGAATACTGTTATAGGGGTGACATCTTTTGGGTGCCAGTATTTGAGTGCCAGTATTAGAGCACCTGTTATGTTAGTGAGTGGGATGGTGGAGCAGCGCTGGATTGTAGGGTGACGAATGGTGGTTCACAGTGCTTGTTCAACAGATGCGGGCAGTTGTATGTAGGCAGGTGATAACATGGTTTCACACTGGGTAGGTAGTGTGAATTTGTGGTGAGAATGCGCGTTTTTAAAGTTTTCCAGTGAATATCGACAATATACTGTGTGCTGTGCTGGCTAGTGTGCTGCAAGTCTGGTTCCTGGTATGTCAGCGGAGTATTTCAAGAGTGCTAGTGTCAACTTGTTGCTGGCATTCCAAGGCTTTATGTGTTGGAAGGAGCACTCTAGAGGGGGAGAACACTTGATGACTACCTGCAGGGCATTGCAATGAACTTTCAACTACTGATATGAGACTGTGAGCTACAGTGTATCTGTTTGGAAATGAATAAGGACAGTGTAGAATACACAGGTACTAGACTGCATGGGAACTGATCTGCAATACTGAGAAACACAGTAGCACGTGTAATGTTGATTTCTTATGGGGTACAGGGTGCACACAATAGAGTCACAACATGCAAATATTATGCTTCATGTCCCTTTCTTGCACTGGTTCTCAGTGCATGTGCACCTCAGAGTTTGTTATAATAATAGATGGGGTGTGTGGCTGGTGGAGAAGGGGCAGAGGACACTGCAGAGCAGGACACTGCAGCACAGAAGCTAGCACAACAGAACTTGCCCAAAACAGGAACCAAAGTAAAAAAAGGAAAAAGGAAATCCAAAAAATTTCGGATCATAGGAAACTCCATGATTTGGGGAGTTGATACCTATCTCTAGGCAGGAGTAATGGTCAGATGTCTCCCCAGTACATCAGCATGGAGAGACACTGACTGCATTGCTAAAATTGTTCGGGAAGCAAGGGAAAACATTGACATCCTGGTATACATAGGAACTAATGATCTCACCAGCCGGTCAGTTGTGGAGACCAAGGAACACCTGACCAGCCTGGGAGACAAACTATCATCCATTTTGTCTGGCATCTCCTTCTCTGAGATCCTGCCAGTCTGGGAGAGGGGGGCAGATGGATGGAAGATCAGAGAAGCAGAGATAGGGGAGATAAACATATGGCTCAAGGGCTGGTGCCAGGAAAAAGGACACAAATTTGTAGGGAACTGGCAACAGTTTTGGGAGCAAAAGTTCTCAAAATTTGATGGACTGCATCTGACTAAGGAGGGAATCAGTGTATTGGGGTAGAAGTTTGACATCTTTGCAGAATATTTAAATTAGCAAATGGGGAGATGGGTGCAGCACCACATACGTCGAATGGGAAGAACACCCCTTCCTCCCTCAGCTAGTGGTCAAACAGGAGTTCAGCATGTTTGCAGTTCATTTGCATCACCAGGTAAGGAAAAAGGTTCAGCTCCCCATACGACACACAAGGGAAATGCCAGACCTCATCCAACAACTAACACATCGAAATCTGGTCAACGGAAAATCATGTAAACAAATGCTTGCAGTCTGGGAAACAAGATCCCAGACCTGCAGGTAATAATGACAGAAGCTAAACTGGACACAGTAGCAATGAGTGAGATGTGGTTTACCAATAATCACACTTGGAAGACTTCAGTACCTGGCTATGTACTGTTCAGAAGAGACCAAGGTGCAAAACGGGGGTGTGGAGTGTCCCTGTATGTCAATGAAAGTATCAAAGCTACAGAAATTCAGAATACACATAAGCAGCCAGAAGAACTATGGGTCACCCTGGAAACAGGAAATGGGACAGCCATAAGAACTGGGATTGTCTACAGGCCCCCAGACCAGGGGGAGGACACAGACACATTACTGTTAGAAGATATACAAAACATGACAGCTAAAGGGGAGGTTCTGATAATGGGAGACTTCAACATGCCAGATACAGATTGGTCAATACCAGCAGAAACATCTGCCAGAACTAGACGCATGGTAGATTCCCTGCAGGGGGAGGGCCTCAAACAACTGGTAAAACAACCCACAAGAGACAGGGCTATCCTAGATCTAGTACTGACTAACAGGGCAAGGATCACAGATCTCCAGGTAGAAGGTGACCTGCGGGGCAGTGACCATCACATGGTATGATTGAGTTTGGCCACTACAACTAATTCATCCCATTCCAAGGCAAAAATATGGGACTTCAGAGGAACTGACTTTGATAAGATGGCCAGCAGAGTTAAGCTAGCCCTGGCAAAAAGAAATACAGATGAGGGGGGTACAGGCAAAGTGGACAAGCATTAAGGATGCAATACTTGAAGCAACATCCCATTGTGTTAGACAGAAAAGGAAGCGCAAAAGAAGAAGAAGAAGAAAACCACTTTGGTTCTCAAAAACAGTAGCAGAAAAGGCCAGAGCCAAAAGGATGGCCTTCAGGAAATATAAGGGAACACAGCGGGATGAAGATAGGGAGGCATACCAAACTTCCATAAGGGAAGCAGGGGAGGCAGTAAGGCAGGTAAAGGCCCAAACGGAGGAAACACTAGCACAGACAGTAAAAGAAGGTGACAAGACTTTCTATAGATACATTAGTGAAAGGAGAAAGTCCAGAGGGGGATTTGCTAAGATCAAAGGAGACAAAGGGGCATGTGAGGAGGAGAACCATGCATCTATCCTAAATAGATACTTCTGCTCATTATTTACTGAAGAGAAGGTAGAGCAGGGCCCACAGCTCAGCACCATGGCCATGGGGGGGATGGAGGTGAGCACTAGTTCCTTCACAAAAGAAAGGGTCCTACAAGAGCTCGATAAGCTCCGAGTGGACAAGGCAATGGGACCTGATGGCATACATCTCAGGGTACTAAAGGAGCTAAGGGTGGAACTAGCAGAGCCATTATCAGAACTGTTTAGGGAGTCTCTGAGCACAGGAGCGGTCCCAGAAGACTGGACTGTGATCCCGCTCTACAAGAGTGGTAGCAGGGAGGGGAGGCAGGGAACTACAGACCAGTCAGTCTTACCTCAGTAGTGGGCAAGATTATGGAGGCAGTCCTTAAGGAAAGGATAGTGCAACACCTGGAATCCATAGGAGCACAGGATCCAAGACAGCATGGGTTTACGAAAGGAAGGTACTGTCAAACTAATCTCATAGATTTCTTTGACTGGGTAACAAGAGTGGTGGACCAAGGGGAAGCAGTTGATGTTGCCTACCTTGACTTCAGCAAAGCTTTCGACACTGTTCCACATAGAAAATTGATAAATAAGCTGGGTAGGCTCGGGGTGGGTCAGAAGTTGGTCAACTGGGTGGCAAACTGGTTGACGGGGAGAAAACAGAGAGTGGTGGTAAATGGTATACAGTCGGAAGAGATGCAAGTCACAAGTGGGGTACCTCAGGGGATCAGTCCTGGGACCAGTTCTCTTCAATATCTTCATCAGTGACATTGCAGATGGACTGGAGGGAAAGGTTTGTCTGTTTGCAGATGACACCAAGATCTGCAACAGAGTAGATGATCCAGATGGGGTGGGCAGAATGAGAAGAGATCTGGATAAACTGGCAAAATGGTCGGAAGAGTGGCAACTGGGGATTAATGCAAAGAAGTGCAAGATCATGCATCTAGGGAAGAGAAACCCTGAATCTACCAATAGGCTGGGAGGGGAGTTGCTGGCAGTCACAAGGGAAGAAAGAGACTTGGGCATGATCATCACTGATGACCTGAAATCATCCAAGTAGACCACTAAAGCAATATGTAAGGCTAGGGGGCTGTTAGGGTGTATTAGTAGGGGTATCACAGGTCAGAAGAGGAGGTAATAATCCCTCTTTACAAGACACTGGTTAGGCCCCATCTGGAGTACTGCGTGCAGTACTGGAGGCCACACCTTCACAAGGACATTAACCAAATTGAGGCAGTCCAGAGAAGGGCAAGCAAAATGGTGCAGGGACTGCATCAGAAAACATATAAGGACAGATTAATGGAGCTCAATATGTATACCATAGAGCAAAGGAGGGAGAGAGGTGATATGATTGAAACATTGAAACACCTTAAGGGCATTAACAAGGTGAAAGAGACTAACATGTTACAATATAAGAAAAATAGCAGGACAAGAGGACACAGCATGAGATTAGAGGGAGGCTGATTAATAGGTAATGTGAGGAAGTTCTTTTTCACAGAAAAGGTGGTGGATGCATGGAATGGCCTGCCTCAAGAAGTGGTGGATATGAACACAGTGCAGGGCTTCAAACAGGCATGGGATTGGCATAAGGGAGCAACACAGATGAGTATGAATAGATAGGCCATTGAAAGAGCAAAGGACAATGGCACATTTATAAGGTAGAAAAAGGAATGGGCAGACTGGATGGGCCTTGAGGTCCTTACTGTATCTGCCGTCAACTTCTATGTTTCTATCTATGGGGTGTGTGGGTGGCGAAGCCCTAGCAAAACATGAACATAGTGTAAATCTATAATTTGGTTATGCATGTTGCCGGTATTTGGTGCAGTTTCCTCTGTGAGGAGGTGTCCTGGCTGATTATGGGTGTTTTCTACTGTCATGATTAATATGTTGTTACAGCACTCTGTATATTTGTGGAATTTTTGTGGTGCTTTAATTGCAGTCATTCTCATTCCTGGTGCAATGTACTGAGTGAACCTTCTTAAGTCATTGACAACTGATAAAGCTTTCCTTCAGGAGACCCACCTGACACCTGAAGAGACACGAAAACCTCAGAAATCATGGGTGGGTAAGGTAGTTGATAGTTCATTTACTTGAAAAACAGAGGTGGGTGTGTGTGTGTGTTCTCTTTCACAAAAGTCTAAATGTGAATGTAGAATCATAATTGCCTGTCCCAGAAGGCAGATTTGTCATAGTTGAAGCACAAATTGACGATAAAAAAATTACACTAGTAAACATATTAGCACCAAATACAAACCAAGGTTTTGCACAGGTAGCTGATAAACTATCATTAAACAGCCCAGATAATATAATTTATTAGGCAATATGAATACAGTAGTAGGTAATTTCCTGGAAAGAAGCTCCAGGGGTTCTGCAGACCAGCATTACTCTACCTGTGCATTTAATAAGTTTTGCAGTGAATTTAGTCTGACTGACACATGGAGATTATTACATCCTACAGACAGGGGGCTCAATTTTCAAAGCCCTGAAATTGATGCATAGTGCCTGCATCAAACAGAATTGAAGGAGCACCTTGCATCACAATTTATGGCATGCCAGAGTTTTGAATGCAGGCTGCATCAGATTAGGTTGCCCCTGTGCCAGACTGGCCCAACACCAGCCCTGCACCCAAAATGGGAGTGTGCCATAGTGGAAAGGGGCTTGTGGCACAAAATCACTGCAATATCCCTAATTTCGGGAATCTGGAAGCCCCCATGGGTGCAGGTTCCCATAGTGGTTAGACCAGCCAGAGCTGATCTAACAGCCCATGCACTGGCTTTGGCTGTAACACTAAACAATCAGAAAGTGTGTGAACCCCCCCCCCCACACACACACAGATCAGGTTGCCACCAGTTTAACTGGATGACACATCAGAAACCCCTATGAAAAGGATCTCAAAATAGTGTTCACCCACGCAGCATTACATATAGTAGATGGTTGTACAAGTAAGTAAACAAAGCTTGGGTTAGGCTTTCCTGGGTTTCCAACACAGCATCCAAAGCAGAAAGAAGGTTTTCCCAGTAAGTAATGCTAGGAACAAAAGAAGGGACTGAAGGGAACTGCAAATGAAAGCCTCACAAACAGATCTAGCATCACTATCTGAAGAGAAAAAAGTAGTTATATATACATCATGATGGAATTTATCAGTCTCCCAAAATTGGGAGACCTCATCTGGACTATTTTCTAACTACAAAACACCCTCAGTGTGTCTGCCAAAGCACCTCACAATATCCTTAATGCATTCAGTAATGAAGACAACCTGCTTAACATCATTGCCATCCTTCTGTAGCAGAAATGCACACTGCTATGATGTCACACATTAGGCCATCTGAGACATGCTGCACCATGCTGTCCTGCACAATCATCCACAGTTGGATGCCAAGCAGCATATTACAGAACACCACAGGACCCCACTGAAAACAAAATAGTGCACTCGAGCAGCACTGTACCAGGTCTCTAACAGGTGCATAGGTTGACTGAGTCGCTGTGATAGCAAAGATAGATATATGTACTTCCATAGCTATGTGCAGCTCTGAATGTGCACTGTGGGCTACCATGCACCTGTGTATGTAAGCAGATACAATCATGCTCTGACACATAGTCAACAGATGGAACAGTTGTACACTGTGAGACAAGCATATGTGGGGCTATACAGTGCATTGTCATACATTTGCACTGTAACCAGAGCAGAGTGCCCCTTCTGCTTGCACACTGATACCCAACAGGAGGGACCATACATATAGGGCACAAGTGCACCGGCCTCAATGCAAGTTCCAGTAGCTTGAGTGGCTTGCTCTGGTACTGTACTAACTGAGACATCCACCAGATTATGTGGGACACAGGGATAGACACTGCACACCAGGTTTGCCAATGAGTAGGAGAGGAAAGAGAGACTAAGGGGTCAAACAGGTTTACATTGCTGGAAAGGTTGGAAGAAAGAGTGGTACAGGCAATAAGCAAGGCAAGAATGGAAGCTCAGGGAGCCCAGGCAAGAGGAAGGGTCTCAGTAGGAGGGTTTCAGAATGAGAGTACCCAGGCAGATGACAGGGTCAAATGGAGAGGTCCAGGTTGGGGTTGGGGGGGTATGGAGGAAGGAGGTCAGAAATCTCTACTGGCTATGACAGTCATGAGAGGGAGGTCATAAGGAGAGGATGATGGAGGACATGTGAAACAGGAAGCTCAGGGGCCTAGGCAGAAGACAGGGGTTCAGTAGGAGTGGTGCAGGCTGAGTGGAGCCAGGCAGGAGACAGGGGATTGATGGAGAGGTGCAGGATGGGGGTAGGCAGAGAGGTAGGGAGTAAGGAGGTCAGAAATCTCTGCCACCTATGACAGGTACAGAAAAGAGGTCAGGAAGAGAGGAGGGGGAAGGACATGTGGAACATAGGACAGATAGGGAAGTAGTCCCCAGGAGGTGAAGCCAGGGAGAGAACACATGACACAGGGAGGAGGAGACCATAAAGGGGATGAGCAGAAGAGAGGTGGCCTATCAACCAAAGGATATGCAGGGGAGGAGGAAAACAGACTGTTAAGGTCAAGAGGTGTACAGCAAAGAAGGGAAGAAAAAGTATTAGTCTTCTAGGACTCTATCATTAAAGGCATCTACAGGGAAAAACATTGGGATCCGCAAAATAGGAGGGTAGTAGTATGTGTTCCTGGAATGGAGGCAGGGCAGGGCAGGGCTGAGGCTTATGCAGGAAATGGATAGGACTGGGGGGAACCCACATGTCATACTTCACCAAGGGACCAATGACCTAGCTGGAAATGAGGTTCCAGAGGTTCAGCAGCATTTTATGTAACTGGGGGAAAGTTGTAGGTTGTTGGCTAGTTCAATAACCATCTCAGATATTATTCCAGTCTCCTACACCAGCACAAGGAGGCAAAACAGAATATTCGAGTTCAACAATTCCTTACAGAGCTGGTGTAAGGAAGAGGGTTTTGAATACATGGGGGGGGGGGAGCAGGTGGCAGTAGGACAGTATTTATGCCAAAGGCAGACTACACATGAATGCAGAGAGTACTATGACACTTAGGGAAAAGATGCAGGGATATATGGAAGAGGTCCTGCCTTTAAACCTCTGGTGGCGTGGAGTATGTAGCTAGGACAGGAGGGGATGATAGGGAAAAAAAGGTCCTAGCTGGCACTCCCCAACAGATATGAACAGGCAAAATAGCAGGGGCAGGCAGGGGGATGAAGTGTGAGAACAATGTTGTGAAAATGCGAGAGACTGGGGAATAAGACTCCTGACTTGGAGGCAGCTATAACAGCAGAGAATTTAGACCTCATAGCCACCACAGAAATCTGGTGCACAGAGCACCATAATTGGGATCTGGCCATTCCTGGATTCACCGTGCTTAGGCATGATAGGATAGGGAATGGGGGAGGGGTAGAACTCTACATAAAAGAAACCATTAAGGTCACTGAGCTGCAGGGAGGTAAAGGGGGAAATGAGGTACCATGGGTAAATCTGGAAAGAGGGAATGGGTTGATTCTGTGGTGGGGTAGTATGCAGACCCCTATGCAGAGCGAGAAGTTGGACAAGGTCTTGCTTCAGGATATCCTCAGGATGGCAAACAAGGGAGAGTTGTTGCTGGTGGGAGACTTGAACCTCATGGATGTATGCTGGGACCTCACAGCAGCAGCAACCCTTAGGGGCAGGACTTCTTAGACTCAATCCAGGGAGCCTGTCTGTGGCAACTAGTTGATCAGCCAACGGGGGGCAATACTGGACATTATTTTTACAAATAGGGACAGTGTTGAAAGGGAGGAAGTGACCGGACCCCTAGGGACCAGTAACCACAAGGCTGTGGTTTTTGATGTTTAAATTAGATTGGAGCAGGGCCATACAAAAACTAGAGTCCTGGATTGTAGAGGGCTGACTTTAAGGATGAGGTCATACCTGAGGTAAGCCCTAGCCAGACTGGGGGATGCAAAGGGTGGAAGAAATGGAAAGGATAAGGAAGTTACTGGAAGGCACAGCAAAATAGGGACAGGAAGATTAGTAAAAGTAGAAAAAAGGAGGAACCTATATGGTTCACGAGGGAGGTAGCGGAAAGAGTGAGGGACAAAAAGAACGTGTTCTTAGTCTACAAGAAAATGCAGAGTGGGAGAGACAGGAAATAATATCTGGACTTGTAGAGGCAAGTGGGGAAGACTGTTAGAAGGGCTGATGTGCAGTTTGAGTTAAATATTGCCAGTAAAATCAAGAAGAGGATAAGGCATTCTTTAAATACATTGGGGAGTGAAGGAAAAATAAGGCGGGTATAACAAGACTGACAGAGGAGGAAGGGGAGCTACTGTAGAGGTGGATGGCCTTAAGGCAAATATACTGAACAGGTATTTTTGTTCAGTGTTCGCCAGAGAGGATGAAGATGGGGGCCTAAGATGGAGAGCGGGGAATGGGAGGTGAGAGGATGTATACCTCATCCTACACGGCAGATAGGATTTTAAGGGAATTAGACAGTCTTCAGGTTAATAAGGCCATGGGTCCAGATGGGATGCATCCTAGGATCCTCAAAGAGCTCAGGATGGAATTAGCAGAACCACTGGTGGAACTATTCACCCTATCGCTGGAGGCAGGAGAGGTTCCAGAGGACTGGAGGAGGGCAGACGTGGTACCACTCCATTAGTGGGGGGCAAGGAGGAGGTTGCAAATTACAGGCCAGTGATTCTAACGTCAGTGGTTTGGAAGATCATGTAGTCACTCTTAAAGAAAAGACTGGTGGACTACCTGGAAGGGAAGGGGTAAATTGATCACAGGCAGCACAGATTTATTGTGGGGATATCCTGTCAGACAAACTTAATAGAGTGTTTTGCCGGGGTGACAGGAGTGGTGAACCAGGGAGGGGCAGTGGACATAACCTATCTGGATTTCAGAAAGGCTTTCAGCACTGTTCCCACATAGATTATTAAGCAAGATGGGTGGTCTAGGAGTGAGTCCAGCCTTAACAAAGTGGGTGGGAAACTGGCTGTCAGGTAGAAACCAAAGGGTGATGGTAAACAGGGTGCTCTCTGAGAAATGGAGGGTCATGAGTGGGGTACCACAGGGGTCTGTACTGGGCCCAGTTCTTTCAACATTTTCATTGGGGACATTGCTGTGGGTCTAGAGGGGAGGGTGTATTTGTCCGCCGATTACACCAAGATATGTAATACAGTGGATACTCTGGGGGGGGGGAGAATGCAGAAGGACCTTGATAGGTTAGAGAGGTGGTCCAGTGTTTGGAAACTAGGTTTCAGTGTAGGAAAATGCAAAATTATGCATATGGGGCAAGGAAATCCGAGAGCAAAGTATGAGATTAATGGCGAGGAAATAGCAGTTGTGGAACAAGAGAGGGATTTGAATGTCATCATCTCATCAGACCATAAGGTGACAAATCAGTGCCAGGCTGCAGTGGGGAGGGCAAGCAGAAGTAGAGGCATTGCTAGTAGAAGGATGGAAGTCATAATGCCCCTGTATATGGTCTGGTCAGACCTCATCTGGAGTTCTTTGTTCAGTTTTGGAGACCGCACCTTAAGAGGGATGTAGATAGGGTAGAGGTGGTTTAGAGGAGGGCTACTCAGATGGTTCAGGGGATGTACTGTAGGGGAAGGCATATGGGGAAAGGCTGAATGATCTGGATATGTACTCCCTGGAAGATAGGAGAGACACAGGGGATATGAGCAAGACATTAAAATATCTAAAAGATATTAACAGGATGCAAAGGGGGAACCTATTTCAAATAAAGGATGTTCAACAACTAGGGGCCATGGTACGAAGCTGAAGGATGGACATTTTAAGGGTAACATGAGGAAGTACTTCATCACAGAGAGAGTGGTGGATGCTTGGAATGACCTGTCGGAGGAGGTGGTAGAGGCAGAGACTGTCTCAGGTTTCATGCACACATGGAATAGGCACAGGAGTATCCTGGGGGGAAGGGGGAACAGGGAAGAGCTGGGTGGGGGAAGGTGGGAGCTCAGTAGCTGGTGTAATACTGGGCAGACTAGGTGTGCCACAGAGGTCCTTATCCACCGATAATATGTATGTATGTATGTATGACTGCAGAAGTTCATAGTCTGCATGGGTGGGATATTGTAGCATGCTATTGGTACAGATGCCTATCATGTGGATGGGCACAGTGCCTGGAGATCCCTGACAGCTTACAATTGTGGGACACAGGGGGCATCAAGGCGATCACCTGTAATGGCTCTGATGATACTGCAGATTTGAGATGCTAGCCTGTCCACTGCTGTCATTTAGTACTACCAGGTCTCCTGCCAGTATGTACTTTGCCTGTGGCACATGCTTCATGGACACCATTTCTGCAGCATGGTCTGTCTGTAGCCACCAGCAGTACCTTCCATCGGACACATTATGTGGTGCTGGTAGCAGTGGGAGGCCATTCCAGAAGTACCATGTAGACAGCTACTAGCCTTTGGTGCACACCTACACCACCTATCATGACACCAGCCAGTATCTGACTGGATTCCACACTAACTGTCCATGTCTTTTCCTGGTGGCAGTATACCATAGCATTACTGTACATAAATACCATGGCACTGCTGCTACCCATAAGGACCAGTGGCACCATGGCATCCACACTGCCTTTTAGTGTTCCATACTGTCATCCATATGCTGTATCTGTACTTTCCCATCCGTTTGGAGGCACCACTGTATCACACAGAGCCAGTTTTCCATGGGCAACTGGCAGATAGCAGCTTATGCCAAGCCTTCCCATCACCTTCCCTTTGCCACAGGAGACCACTTGTGGCAGCCATGGAGACTTTGGCACCAGGCCCTACTATTTACTCAAATATGGTGCAGGGTCCCTGGTGCACCCAGCTTTGCTGCAAGCAGGGATTCGGTGCATCGTGCATCCGCTCTACGAGGCTTTTGAAAATTGAACCTATGGATTTTAATTCAAATCCTGCAGACTTAATTCTTATAGAAGACTGGATTACATTTTTGTATCTAGATTATTAATTCTGGGACTAGGTAACAGCAACATAGGTAAAATTGTAATTTTAGACCATGTTCCTGTCTTGGCAGGCATACTGATAAAGGATGCTTCACCAGTGAAGCAAGCCTGGAGATTCAACTGCAGTTTACTCCGGCACACGAGTTCATTAAAGTTTTCAATTCATAAATCAAACAGTTTATGGAAATAAATGATGCAGAGGATATTTCAGAAGATACACTTTGGAATTTATTGAAGGCTTATTTAAGAGGTCATATCATTTCATATTTGAGTCACAAAAAAATACTGCAAAACTCTAAACTTGTTGAATGGATGCTGGACTCAAAATGAAAGAAAAGCTGTATTTGGACTCTAACTATAATGATAAGGAAATATACCAGGGCATAACTGTCTTAAAACATTCAATAAACTCTATGCAAAATTAGAAAACCAGGTTTGCACTTTTTAGATGTAAATGGGATTACTGGGAGTCAGGTGAAGCCCAAGGCAAACTACTGGCACACAAACTACATAAGATCATAGAATCCACCAGGATGCCTTCTGATATGGATGGGAACAGTAAAGTACTCTACTCAGCCACCCAAATTGCAAAAAAATTCAAAACATTTTATTCTAATCTATATAAACCCGAGACAAAATTTCAGGAAGGACAACTGGAATCCTTTTTTTCTAGCATAAATGTTCCCGCCCTCACTCTGAAAACTATAGCCTAATATTGAACAAACCTATCTGAAATGAAAAAAAAAATAGTTAAGGAAGCTATGTCACTTTTGTCTGGAAAGTGCCCAGCCTAGATGCCTTTACAGGGGAGTTTTACAATGCTACTATACAGAGACTAGCCCTTTTCTTAAACAGAATTTTCTCTCAAGCTTCTCTTAAACAGAATTTTCTCTCACGCCCATCCATTGGGGTTTCTTCCTACTTCCATGAGGGAAGCATCCATCATTGTTATACCCAAAAAGGATAAAGAAAAAAAACTCTTTTGTGACAGTTACAGGACTGTTTCTCTTAGCAATATGGATTACAACATCCTGGCATAGATTTTAGCTGACAGATTTAATTGCGCAATCCAGCTACTTATTCACTCTTGACATGTAGGTTTTGCACAAGGAAGAAATACAAACATACATATGAACTTACAAATATGCCAGTTGACAAAGGCGTTACAGTCTGTCTAATCTGCTCAGTTGTGCAGTTCCCACTTCATTTACAAAAGGGAACTGCCCCTTCATATCCCCCATGACCCCCCCCCTTCACCTGTGTCAAACTCTCCTCCACCTGCAATTTTCCACCTCACCCTGTCCCAAGCTCTCTTGAAGCTGTCCACCATTGTTAGGGATGGCACCTCTACTGGCAACTTATTCTATGTAGCCACCACCTTCTCCATGAAAAAGTGTCTCCTCGTCTCCTTCTGAACTTTCATTCCACCAGCTTGAGGCTGTTACCTCTATTGGTCTTGTTTGCACTAAGGCTGAAGATTCCCTCCATGTTCACCCTGTTTATGCATATTATAAATAGTGCTGATTTACTAGGAAAAGCCTTATATATCATCCATGCTGCAAAGGGATGTCTTCATATCATACCATTCACATCCAAAACCCTTTCTTTTTGACAGAAAGGGTGATGGATGCATGGAACAGCCTACCTCAGGAAGTGGTGGATATGAATACAGTGCAGGCTTCAAATAGGCATGGGATAGGTAGAAGGGAGCAATACAGATGGGTATGAATAAATAGACCATTGACAGAGTAAAGGCCTAAGGCACATTCATAAGGTTGAAAAACGGGGAAGACTGGATGGGCCTTGCGGTCCTTATCTGCCTTCAACTTCTATGTTTCTATGTTTCTATCCTTTTATCATTAGATGCTAATAAGGCATATGACAGGCTGGAATGGGGATTGTTATTAAATATTTTGGCTAAGGTCAATCTGGGTGACTATTGTGTAAATGAGTTAGTGTTTTCCAAAATAAGATATCAGCAAAGGTGAAAGTAAATGAAACATTGAAACATAGACTTTGATGGCAGATAAGAACCAGTTGGCTCACCCAGCCTGCCCATTTTTCTCTTCTTGCAGTATCACTGCATACCCTACTTGATCTCTGGTTCTATCTCCTCCCCCCCGCTTCCTTTCCACTAAGATTCCCTTATGCGTTTCCCATATTGTTTTCACCCTACCACCTCCAGTGAAAGACTCTTCCAGGAATCCACCACTGTATCTGTGAAGAAGTACTTCCTCACATCTCTCCTTAATCTACCCTCCTCCAGCTTCATAGCATATCCCCTTGTCCTTGAGCACCTTTTTTTCCAGAACATGATTCCCCTCCTATACCTTATTTACCTCCATGAGGTATTAAAGGTCTCAATCATATCCCTTTATCCTTCATCTCTTCCAAGATGTTCATATTGAAGCCCTTTAGTCTCTCCTTATAGGGCTTTTGATGTAGACCCTGCACCATTTTAGTTGCCCGCCTCTGGACCACCTCCACTCTCTCTATGACCTTCTGGAAATGTGGTCTCCAGAACTGGAAACAGTACTCTAGGTGGAGTCTTACCAGCGATCTAAACAATAACTTTTCAGAGAACTTCTCAAACAAATTTGAAATCCTCAGAGGAACCAGATAGGGGCTTTATAATCCTTACTATTCAAAATGGATTCTCTGCTGCAATCTCAGGCATTAATCTAGACAGGAAACATAAAGTGATGGCCTACACAGATGATACATTTTTATTCCCATACTTTAAGTAATATTCAGGAGTTTGCTATGGTTTCTGGATTTACGATTAATTTGGATAAGTCAGAGGTGTTATCACTCTCTAATACTATGGACCCTCTTATATTTGCTACAAATAAATTCAGGATAGCAATATCAGGAGTGAAATTTCTTGGTGTTACCTTAGTTGCAGATATAAACTCTGAGAGCCGATCCCCCTCAATGCCCAATGTGACCCACCTCTCCCTCCCCTGATTTGTAGTGGTTGCATGCAGGGTGGGGTCTGGAGGTTTAAACTCCAGCTAAGCCAGATGCACTGGCTTCTCTAGCAGAGGCTTTCAGTGTGGCAAAATGTGGGACTAGTGTGATCAAGCTAGTGGAATTCATGGATGCATTGGTGCTGGGACACAGTGTTTTAGTTGTATTCTTTTTAACTCAACATTTTAGCTGCTGTTTAATGATGTCTGTCTTAACTGCTATTGTACTGTCCTGGTTAGTAAGTTACTTGCCTACAAAAGGGAGCAGTATACAAACTCAGTCTGTTTTAATCAGCTAGTGTTCTTATCTGGTTTTAACTTTTAATTTTGTTGGATATATTCTCATGGGATCAGTTATCAAACCAGATTTTTGAAGACTAGCAGAGACAAAGTAATTTGTTTAGATTTACTTGCTTGGGAAATTCAGCTTTACAGAAAGAGATGTTACATCATGGCCACAAGAAAATGTACTTTTCTACTATTTCTATTGTTGTTGACTGGAAATGTACAGCGTAATCCAATCCCAGTTTGTACTGACTGCTGAAAGTTTTTTGCATGCTCAAATAAAAAAATGATTTCCTTTATCAATGTTACTATCCAAAGCATTCTACCTAGGGCTGATGAATTCTGGGGCTGGACTAAAAGTTATTATTTTGACATCATTACTATATCAGCATCTTGGCTAACAAGTAAAATACTAGATAGTGCTATTGGGCTAGAAGTATATAAAGTAGCTTGTTTTGGTGTGACAGGACATCTAAATGTGGTGGAGAGGTGTATATCAGATCCACTCTTTCAGTGACACTGACAAATGTATGCATAGTAATAATTCCATTGATTTCCATCCCCTTATTAATTATTTTGGAGGGATTTAACAATTGCATCTAGTAACCTTTGATTTTCCTCTTGGCCACTCTGCAGATGGTCTCTCTTTAATTTCAGGATACAGAACTTCTAAATCCACTTCAGAAAAAATAATATTATTACATTCGCAAATGTTCATTGGTGTGACAAATCCAACACTGCAATCCAGGACCATTTAACTGGCTTGAATTTGCATCAAGTAATCAATTTGGCTACAAGGTACAATTACAAAACTAGATTGGAAACTCAGATAAATTGGATTCTGACCACTTATTCTGAAAGTATTTTACATGATCATTGCCTAATCTTCTCTGCCTAGAGAGCGTGTAAACTGAAAATTCCCCCAATTTATATCACCTCATGCACTCTTAGAAATTTGAATGTTGAACAATTCTGTGAGGCTGTAGCCCATATAGATGGGTTTATTTGCACATCATCCCAAATGTTGATTTGATGCTTGATTTTATGGTTTCTGAATGTAATGTCACTTGTGATTCTTTTGCACCATTACATAAATTATGATTATGTTAAGAGTTTATCGGCCCAGATCTAAGTACAAAAATACAAGAAATAGATGACTGGTGTGCCTACGTTAAATTACAATCTCTTGCATCCCTTTTAAAGTACAAACAACTTAGAAATACATGCAAACAACAAGTAAGAAAGACAAAGTCAGGCTACTTTTTGCAATACCAGTTGCCTCATACAAATAAACAACAGGAAAGTTGGTCCATTCTCAATAGGCTACTTGGCAAATCCAACACAACTCAAGTGCCATTACTAACAACAAGTGTAGGAGATTTAGCTGATCAAATGTCTATTGCTATATGAACATATGAAGAAGCCAGCAGAAGAAGACCATTTGGTCTATCTAGTCTGCTCAAATTGAAGGATCCACAGCTTGAACTATAGTCACAGCTCCTTTCCCCACTCCTCCCATCCTCCCTACCGATGATCTTTACCTCCCCCCATGCCAGCCTCTCTTGAAGCTGCCCACTGTCTACAATGAGACTGCCTCTACTGGCAGCGCATTCCAAGTGTCCACCACCCTCTCCATGAATAAGTGCTTCCTGAGCTCCCTCCTATACCTCCTCCCTCCATCTTAAAACTGTATGCCCTTATATAATGGTTGCACCTCAGCTTAAAGAGACCCATTTGATCCACCTTATTTATCCCTTTAAAGTACTTGAAGGTCCCAATCCTGTCCCCCCTCTCTCTCTCTCCTGTCCTCCAGAGAATATATGTTCAATGTCCTCAACCTCTCCTTGAATGCCTTACCCTGCTGACCAGCTATCATTTTTTTAGCTCTCCTAAGGACCTTCTCCACAGGTTAATTTCCTTTTTAAGGTGTGGGCACTAGTACTGAACTCAATGATGTGGCCTCACCAGTGACCTGTACAAGAGCAGTATAACCTCTTCTCTTCTACTACTAATCCCCTAGCTATGCATCCCAGCAGCTTGTGTGCCCTTGCTGCAGCTTTCTTGCACTGTGTGGAGTGCTTCAGGTCACTAGTGATCATCACTCCCAGGTCCTTTTCCTCCTCTGATACAGATACCTGTACTCCTCCCAGGTAGTACTCCATCCTGGGATTCTTGGCTCCAGTGTGCATAACTTTGCATTTCTTGGCAGTGAAGCCAAGCTGCCAGATCCTGGACCACCTTCCCAGCTTTTCCAGATCATCCTGCAGAGCCTGTATCCCTTCAGCTGTGTCCACTCTCCTGCAGAGCTTTGTGTCATCCACATATAGGCATATCTTGCCCTTAATGCCATCCCCAGTGTCATTGATGAAGACATTCAACAACACTAGCCCCAGCACTGAGCCCTGCAGGACCCCACCGGTGATCTCTCTTTTGCTAGATAACTCTCCCTCCACAGCTACCCTCAGGGTTTTGCCCCTCAGCCAGTTTTCCACCCATCTGCCTATCTTATCCCCAACCCCAAAATCTGCCAACTTCCTGATCAACCTTTTGTGGAGCACAGAGTCAAAGACCTTGTTGAAATCCAGACAAAGGATGTCTACCACTTGGCCACTGTCTACTGTCTTAATGACCTATCCCACCACCATGAACCCATACTGCCTCCCATCCTGGAGACCACGCTCCTCTAGATATTCTACAAATCTTTCCTTAAGTATGATTTCCATGAGATTATACATAATTGAGGTCAGACTGACTGATCTGTAATTCCCCAAATCATCCTTAGGACCGCCTTTGTGGAGGGGGCACCCCATGTACTCTTCTCAAGTCCTGCAGTAACATGCCTGACTCAAATGAACTATTAAATAGGCCTGCCAGTGGCCCTACCAGCTCTTCAGCCAGTTCCCTTAGTACCCTTAGATGTATTCTGTCCAAGCCTGGTGATTTGTCCACCTTTAATGCTAACAGTCCCTCCCTCACTCTATCCTCCTCTATCACTACATCTGTGCCCCCCCTCGCTCCTCTTCTTCCTCCTGAAGGCACTGGTCCATCCTTCTCCATCGTAAAGATGGAACAAAAGTATTAATTTAGGATCTCTGCTTTTTCTCTGTTATCTTCCACCCACTTTTCCCCTTTCTGAAGCCTAACAATCCCATCCTTCTTGTCCCTTTTCTCACTTATATAGTGAAAGAAGGCCTTTTCCCCTCCTCTTAATTCCTTCCACTATCTGCAGCTCCCTCTGTGTCTTAGCTTACTGGACTTCCTTACTTGTCTGTCCAGCCAACCATAGGTAATTTTTCCTTTCCACCTCTCTCTTGGTCTTCCTGAATTTTGTATCGGCTAACTTCTTTTCCCTTTCTGCTTGGGTGACCCCAGAACTGAACCAGCTGAGTGCTTTGTCCCTTTTGTTCTTTCCCCTGAGCCTAACACACTCCTCTGTGGTAACTAGTGTTCCTTCGTTAATGATGAACCACCTTTGGTCCACCCTCATATCTGCTCTGATATCCAACAGGTGGCTCCTTAGAACTTCACCCATCTTCCTGAAGTCCGCCCTCCAAAAGTCCAAGATTTTGGTCTTAGCTGGGCTGCTTTCCCTGCCCATCTCCAACTGGAACCACACTGTGCAATGGTAACTCCCACCCAGGTGCTCCCTTATCATTATTTCCTGTACAAACTCACCATTTGTGAGCACCAGATCAAGAATTGCCTCTGCTCTTGTTGGTTCTGTGATGCCCTGAGTCAGGAACCAATGTTGTAGTCCTTTCAGGATCACCTGACTCCTAGCATATATTGTGGATGGTACACTCCAGTCCACCTTGGGCAGATTGAAGTCCCCCACACTTTATGGAACTTAATGCAGTTTTTTTAGACATAGCTAAACTTGTCCATTCTATTTGTCCTTTAGTTAATGAGCCTATAGAATGTGCTAGTGATTTAGCCTATTTTAAATCTGAGATTAAAATGTTAAATATGGACCATACATTGGGGTATTTAAAGGGAATGAATTTGAGGTCATGTATGAGTGCTGATGATATTGATTTTCATCTTTTTGCTTTAGTTTCAAATCTAAAGGCCTATCCTTTAACTATATAACTGAATAATTCCTTGACATTTTCTGAAGTTTCACAGTACTGGAAGCATGAGATAATTGTACTAATTTTTAAATCTGGAGATTGTACTATGACAAACTACCACCCCATCTCCTTCCTAGCTCCACTGTCCAAGCTCCTTGAAAGGATTATTTATGACCAAGTAAAGGACTATATGGACACTAGGAATTTGTTGGCTGCTTTCCAGCACAGCTTTAGGGAGAATCACAGTACCATTACAGTCATGCTGGAGGTCCCTGACTTTCTCCATCAGCCCTTAGACAACATTCTCTATCAGGCCTTGGACAGTGGCAGCTCTTCTCCATCAGGCCTTGGACAATGGTAGCTTATGGTAGCCTTATTTCTTTATTTGTTAAAGGCTTTTGATCTTGTTAATAATGATCACCTTCTTCAGAGACTTATAAATCTAGTTTTTTTTTTCTCCTGCAACTGTTAGTTGGTTTCAATATTATCTTTTTTGACAGAAAGCAATCAGTTTTACTTGGTACTGTGTTGTCCCCCCAGACTGACATTAATATGGGTGTTCCCCAGGGATCTATCCTTGACCCCATACTTTCTAGCATTTTTTTGAATTCACTGCCTCTTCTCACCCAGGGCTCCGACGCATACATTACCCGGTATGCTGGTGATGATATTGTACTTTACAGTACAGGTCAAGGTCCATCTTAAATTGTTTCTCCTCTTCGAAGGTACTTTAAGGAGCTACAACACTGACTATTAAATAATGGTACGTTACTGAACAAGACTGAAATAACATTTGTACTTTTTGAGTCTTCGCAAAGGTTAAAACAGTTTGGCTCTGCACTGCCACTTTGTGTTCTGGGCTGGCTGAGGGACAAATTAAGTAAGCTGAAACTTCTCATTATTTAGGATTAATTTTAAACCAGTCCTTTACATATCAGGATCATCTAGATCATTTAGTTACATCTCTACATAAGCTTTTTGGACAATTGTATTGACTAATAATATTGTCTTTCCTTCCAATCCAGGAAAGTGTTGGCCCAATCTTTACTGCTATCTGCAGTTGATTAGAGGCTCACAATATATTCATCAGCCACCTCACACATGCTTCAAAGACTCAAAGTTGTATACCATTGGGTTTGTCATTTTGCTATATCTATTAATTTATTTTGTTAAAAGTTTCACCAGGAAAGACATACTGAACTAACAAGAACTTGTTTCCAGATGCATCCTGGGGGGAAGGGAAAGGGGAGTAGACTTGAAAATCCGTAGAGTCGAAAACAACATGTTACACCTGTAAACAGCAGAGAAATAAATATGAAAGCAGCCATGTACATTAAATTATGTACATGGATTTAACCCATGCAAATGAATAAATAATCAAACAGTGTCATAACTTATACACCATACAGCACTGCATTGAAAATTATAGCTGCAAGCTGAATGTTTGCCAGCACTGGCTAGTAGTAGAACAGTTATGTTACAATGGGGTGAGGAGAAAGCAGGCTTGAGGAGGAACATAGAAACAGAGTTACAGTCAAGGACCTAGAGAGGTGCATTTGGTATGGGAAGGGAGAGATAGAGTAGCAGAAGGATTAGGAGTAAGGAATGGATTATGGGAGGAGGTGGATGAGGAAAGGAGAGGAAAAGGGGGTGGAGTAGGGAAAGGTCAGCAGAGAGGAGGGGGAAGGGTAAGATAGTACAGGAAATGGGATAGGGTTGTGAGAGGAGGGGGAGAAGGAACAGGGAAGAGGGGATGGTATAGAGAAAGGAAGTTATAAATCAAGGAAGGAGGGTAAGAGATGGGGAGAAGCTAGATTGAATATAGGGGAGAAATTAAGTGAAGTTACAGGTTGCAGTTGCAGGTATGGGAGGTGATGCTGCGCAGGAAGGAGGATAGAGAGTAGGGAGAGGTAGCTGAACAGATTGGATGAGGGAGGGAGTTCTAAAGCTCAGGGAAGTGGTAGGAGAAGGCAGTCTGACCAGTAGCGGAGGATCTGGGGGGAGTGCAAGGGAGCAGGAGGGGGAACTACTGGGGGCATAGAAGTTTGGGTGAGGCAGGGAGAGGGTAGAGAACAGGTAGGAAGGGAGGGAGCCAAAACAATACTTGGCAAAAAATGAGGAGCAGTGTGCCATACTCCTAGTTTCAAAGAAGGGAAAGGAGAGGGATCGTATAAAGAGTACAGTGATGAGTACTTTTAGGGCTGTCTAAAGCAAAGTGACAGAATGAGTTAAAGAGAGAGTCCATTCTGGAAAGGGTAGCTTTGAGGGCAGAGCTGTAGACTGTGTCACCATAGTCTAATATGGGGAGGATCATTTTCCATACGACAGCTCTACGGGCCAGGAGTGAGATGCAGCTGAGGTGGTGATACAATGCTCCCAATTTAGGGTGCAGTTTTTTACGTATGGCATTAACGTGTTCAGAGAAGTCGAGGTGGTTGTCAAGCCAGTCCCCAATGTACTTGAAAGATAGTATATTCACAATGGTGGACCCATCTAGGGTACGGAAGGAGGGGGGGACTGCCAATCCTGGAGAGCTTTTGCTGAGTTCTGAAGGTCATAGAGACCTTTTTTGGTGTTAAGGGCCAGTTGATTTGAGTGGAATCAGAGCTGGACATTGCCAAAGTCCTGTTGAAGCCTGGTTGCCAGGTCAGCAGGGGAATCACCAGAGGCAAATAGTACTGTGTCATCAGTGTTCATTCGAATGGACGCTGAAGTGCAAGCGCAAGAAGGCCTTTTAGAAAGACTGAGAATAAGATAGGACCGAGGATGTAGCCTTGAGGTACCCCTGTGGTGATTGGGAGGGGATGGGAAAGGAAGTCCCCCAATACAGACTGATTGGGGCCTACTCATGAGGTAGGAGTGGAACCAGTTGGTGGCCTAGGAGGAGAGTCCTGCTTCAGACAGCTTAGATAGGAGAAAGAAAAGGAGATGGGCAACAGTGTTGAAGACTTTGGCCAAGTTAACAAAGATGGATGTTGTGACTTGGCCCTGATCCTTCCCTGTGAGAATGGTATCAGTTAGTTGGAGAAGGGAAGAGGAGGTGCAGTGTTTTTTGTAGAATCCTGACTGCTATGGGGTGAAAAAGGAGGAAGAATCAAGGAAAGGGGAGAGCTGAGATAGCACCAGATGTTACTGGAGTTTGGAGAGGGTGAGGAGGAAAGAAATAGGTTGATAGTTACCAGGAATAGAAGGATCTCCACCTTTAGGAAAGAGAATGACTGAGGCATACTTCCAGGCAGATGGGACAGAGGCAGAGGAAAAGGAGAGGTTTAAAAGGGTGGAGATGAGGATACCAATGGCAGGGGTTGTCAGTTGTAAGAGTTTAGGATCAAGTCAATCAAGGCTTTTAATCTTGAGTGGGTTGAGTGCTACTAGTGTACTGATGGTGGCATCAGGTGTGATGGGAGAGGAGAATTAGGCAGGTTGTGGGGGAGGGAGGGGGTGTTGAAGCTGGTGAAAAGGATGAAAGGAGGGAAGAGGCACAGGAAGTGAAGGTGGTGTTGAATTCACTGGCCACTGAGAATGGGTCAGTAAAGGATGAGTCATTCGACTTAAGAAGTGGGATGGCGGGTTTGGCCTTGGAAGAAAAAAGGGTATGGACAACCTTCCAGAACTTTGAGGGGTAGCTGATATTGTTATGGCAGGTAGATGAAAAGTACTCCACTTTGGCTAACCTAGTGACTCTGGTGCAGGCATTACGAAGGGCATGATATTTATGTATGTCCAGAGGGGAAGCTGAGGATTGGTGCTCCTTCCAAGCAAAGTCTCTGGCACACAGGCAGACTAGGAGTCTGGCAGAGATCCAGAAGAGGTGGGAGCCCCTAACACTGGTTTTCCTTATGGGGGTGTGACAATCCCAAGTGGAGAGGAATTTGGATTTGAAGTAGTCAAGGGCATTGTCAACAGTGCTAGAAGCTAATACAGGTGACCAGTCAGTTGCAGCCAGGTCATCATGGAGGGCTGACAGATCTAATGATCTAAAGGAACAGAGCAGAAACTTTTTGGGGGTGGGGCTTTGGGACAATGGATTTTCCGGACACAATAGACCATATGGTGGTTGCTGAGGGCATGCGGGAGAATGCCAGCAGCATTTACGTGGTGGGCATGAGAGATATTTCATCATACTGCTCATCACTGTGTTTTATACAGTATCTGTAATGGTTTTCTTTTGAGTAGAGAAACAGTTATTATTGTCTAATTACATTTAAATTTTTTTACAATTCTGCAGTATACTATTTCATCCTGTCTGACTTATCTGAAAGCTCACATCAGTGCTGTACTGGAGCAGCACAATCAAATTACTTGTATCCTCCTTTTGATAACATCCTTGGTGCAGAGGTTTTTCTTGTTCCATGTCATTAAGCTGTGGAATGCTTTGCCTAATTCATTGCAATCTTACAGTTCCATGTTTGTTTTTAAGAAACAGCTAAAACAATATTACATGAATCTCTCACACTGTCTATGTACTTATACTGATGCTGATGCTTTTTAATGTTTTATAATTATTATGTATTTTTTGTATTTTTGGATCCTCCTTGAAAATGGACATCTTGTGCTCTTGGGGCTACCCAGATAACACATTTTTAAATAAATAAAAACAAACAAAATTGCCCTTACTAATTTTGCTCTCTTATTGGAGAAGCTAGATTTAGATCTGTACAGATGGTACCAATTATTTTATCATTATGGGTTACAATCCAGGGCATCAACATGATGCTAGCCCCCAACATACATTATCTTTTATGCCACCTTCCTTTAGACATACCTGTCTCTAACTTAAAAAAAAAAAAAAACTATAGTCATTATTATGAAAATACATCTGGGAAGATAAACCACCAAGAATGCCACTTGTTAATTTACAACACCCAGGATTTGTGGTGAATTTAGTCTGCCAGATTTTAAGGTTAGACCTGGCACATTTATAGTGTCACAAAACATCAATTCATTATGGTCACAAAGGAAAAAAAAAAACAGATGCCAGGCTGGGTTTTCACTGAAGACTTTTTTTTATTAAAAGCCACTAATCCAAGAGTCCTTCTTATCTCAGATCTCCCAATGTCTCTTATTTCTAGATCAATTTTTTAAATGTTTCCTCCAAAGCATTGAACAAAATAACTAGTGTCCTGTAAGGGAACCCTGTCCTTTCCCCCACACTGTCCTTTAATGGATAATAAGCTGCTTACATTTGAAGGCAATTGTCTAAACTAGGGATGCTAGAAGGATTAGAGAATTCATTATCTGAATGATATAATATAGAGAATACTTGCTGGGCAACTGTGCACATCCAGCCTGCGCTGCCACCGAGGGGTTAATCTTCTGTTAGATCTCAAGAGCAAAGCTTGAGAGGTTACACAGAATCAGAACCCCAAGGTAGTAGCTCAGGCTGGTTGGGCACAGTTTGCCCAGCCAGTATTTTTTATAGTGTATAGTGACCCCACAAGTTCTGGAACAAAAGCAATAAAATAACAAAATCTTGAAATGGTTTTGAATTTAATGTGCCCCTCTGCCATGTTTGGAACAAAATGCCACCGCCATCCTGTCAGAAAATTTACTGTTCGAATTCTGAGATGTGTACGTGGCAGTTTTTCCTTTAGTTAAACTGCTGGCTCATGCGATTTCAAAACCAGGCAAGATGTTGTTGTACCACAATATAGTATTACCTCATTCTGTGAACTTTGAACTGTGGTACAACAACAATTTGACTGTGATGGATTTCTGTGTGTAACAAGGGGTCACTATAAACTATATTTTTAAACTATACTTCAAAAAAAAAACTATAGACCCAGCAGTGATTTTCTTATGTCCTCAGAGTTTTCACACATTTCATCTTTCAAAAGCAGAATCCCAAATACTTGCAAAACCTACAAATTAGAGACACACTAAGTATGACTGCTAAAGCGAGTGTAACACTACCTTCCAGACACACACTATATAATGTCTTCTCCACACATACAGTAAAGGATATACAGTCATCTGTAATATGATTATGGAGACAACATTTTACAAGACAGAACTCCTTATTCCAAAATGGGAACAAGAGATTAGTACCAACATTTCCTTGGAAGTATGAAACAGTTCCTGGGGAAATATTTTCAAATTGTGCAAGGATTCAAAGGGTAGACTAACCCATTATAAGATAGTACATAGACAAAACTATACTCCAGCCAAACTTGTTGAATGAGGTATTTCTAATGATAGCAATTGGATATGTTTGATAGATACAGGCTGTCTTTTTCATATTATACAGTCACTTGGATGGCTTAAAACATTCTGGGATGAGGCACGGGGACTTGTGAAATCATTATAGGGAAAAATATTATTACTTCTGGAAAACTTATTACTTTGGGCATCACAATGGAACTACAGAATTGGTTAGATTTTCAAAAGTCATGGCTGTTAATTCCACTTATCATAGCCTAAAGAAAAAATTACTTGCAATAATAATGTTTCTTCCAATAGATCCACACTATGCTTACTATTGCAATCAGCCTGCAGGTCTCAGCTGCCCCGAAGAGTGAAATTGTATGCAAATTAGAGAACAATGGAATGAAATTCAAATCTCTGCAATGTGGTCTTGCTCCACTCTGCCCTCTAATGTCAGGTTTAGTTTGATAGCTAGGGGAGCAGTGACCACTTTACTAAGTAAACCCAAACAAAGAAAATAGAATGCCCCACCAATGTACTTGGCCTCTACTGGGACAAGTATGGCATACTAAAGTTATGCAATAAAAACACCCCAAAACCAATTGTAGGCAATTCAGAAGTAATGCTCAAGCAAACTGAAGACTGAAAAAATAATTTATTCTTGGAGAACCTTTTCCAGGTTCTGGAAGGGGAGGTAGGGTGAGTTTGGCAAGCATAATGATGAATCCCTTGAAAGAATCATTATTACTATGGTAAGACATTTTTTCTTCTCACACAAGGAATCCCTCTTTGTGCTTACTATTGCAGACTACAAAGCAGTACTATGGGAGGTTGTGTACAGCACTTATTTAGGTAAAATGTTCTGCAAGGCAGCAGTGTCAAATCTGGCATCCCTTCTGGACTGCATGTCCAGACAATAGTGCCTTGTGAAAGTGTCTACTGTTTTCCAGGTACTGTAGCTACTTTACAAATTTCTAGAAAGGGATCATCCCTTGCATGTGTCCTGAGGCCCTGTGGTGGTAGTTTTCCAACTTTGCTGTAACAGAACTGAAAGCAAGAGACTAGCCAGCAAGCAATAATTCCCTTGGAGGCTAGCCTGCCTTTGCTCGCTTCACCATATGTGACAAAACAGCTGTGAATGGAAAGACCTGACTTCATGGGTGCAGTCCAGTTAGTAACTAAGTGCTTTCTTGACATTCAGACTGTGGAGCCTGTACTCTCCAGAGTACAGTTTTGCTGTAAAGAATACTGGTTATGGAAGGGTGATGAACTGGATCAGGTGAAATTCGGACACTACATTAGGGAGGAATTTTCTATTCATCCTTAGAACTCCATTGTTCCTGTGAAAGATGATGTAATTTGGGTCTAAGCAGAGGGCCTGCAGCTCACACGCCCTTCTGGCAGAAGTCATGGCCACCAAGAAAACTGTTTTCCAAGTGACTTACTTCATATCAGCAGTAGCCATGGGCTTGATGGAGAGAGCCAGAAGGAGGGGGTGCCAGACCTGCCTGACCCAATCTGTAGCTATTAGGAGCATGGTTGCAGACAGGCTTCTCAGCTTCAAGAGTACTCTCAGCAAGTGATGGAAGGTGCACAGAACCTCCATGACCACTGTAGAGTCAGGGTATTCAATGGGACTGATCCCATTGCTCGAGGTCTGCAACAAAACAGGGGGAACTGATGATTCTCCCAAGATGCAAACAGATGTATCTCTGGTGTACCCCAACTTTTGAACAATGTGGCCAAGACCTGCTTGTTCAGGGTCAATCTGTGATGTCCCAGGCTGATTCTACAGAGGAAGTTCACCAAGACATTGTCTTTTCCTGGCAGATGAACTGCTGAAAGCTACATATCCAGGGAGTAAGCCAGATTCCAGATTTTCATTGCTTCTGTAGCTAGCTTTGAGGATTTTGTGCCCCCCACCCCTGTTTGTTGATGTAGTACATGTTAGGGGTGTTGTCTTTTCTGATTTGGACTGACTGCCCCTGATGTGGGGAGCAAAAGACTGCAGTGCCCAAAAACTGCCCTGAGCTCTAGCAGGTTTATGAGTTCCTGGGATTCCTGGGGAGACCACACCCCACTTACTGTTATGTTGCCCAGGTGATCCTCCCAGCCTAGGAGGGAGGCATCTGTTGTCAAAACAACTGTGGGTGTCTGCCACAGGATTGGCACACCCTCCTTGTGGTTGCGTTTTTCTTTCCACCAGTCCGGTGCTCTTAAGAAAGAGTGTCACAGGCACCAACCTTGAGAGAGAGAGAGTCTCATTTTTGGGACCAGTGGGTCTTTAGATGGTACTGGATGTCTCTCATTAAGAACCTGGCCCCTACCACCACTGTTGTGGAGGAGTCCATATGACCTAAGAGCTGAAGGAAGTCTTTTCCTGACCTGGGCTGACCTAGGTGGAAAGACTTCACCAGTTAACAAGATTCCTCACTCTCCTTTGTGGGACAAAGGCCCTTCCTGCGAGGGCATCCACTTCTGCTCCTTTGAATTCCAAAATATGTACTGGTTATGTTTGGGACTTTCATGTGTTTATGAGAAAGCACAGGTCCTCACAGGAACACTAAGTGAGGAGAACAGAGGCTTTGGTCTCCTGGTTAGATTTCCCTATAGCCAGCCAGTCGTGCTTAGAGGCTTGCCTCCCGGGGGGTTGTAGTTGTAGGTTGCTGAAGGCTGGATGCAAAGGCCTATGAGTTACTACACTTGGAGAGAGGTCCTCCTCTAGGTTCCTGATTTTCACATTTCAGCCCACTGCTGCACTGGGGATTCCTGGACTGCCAAATCGATTGAACTAACTTGGCTTCATTATGTTGGATGTGGATTGATTTTTTATAGTTTGTTTTATTCCTAATAATTCTTGTTTGGTCCATTCATTAAAAATCTGAATTTAAATATCCGATCAGCAGACTGCTGGTTATTTGTTGCAAAAGACTGTTGGATTCATCATGTTGGATGTGTATTGACTTTCTACAGATTTTTTTTTTTTTATATAATTTCTGTTGCTTGTCTCTCAGACTCTGGTGAGAGTAGAATCTGGGACTGGGAAACTTTGGTATTATTGACCAGGGGAGGTGGGAGCTTCCCTGGCCTACTTATTAAACATCTGGACTTAACCATTTGATCTGCAGACTGCTGGTTATCTGCTGCAAAGGACTGTTGGATTGTTTATATTGTGATTTATTTAAGGGTTTTATTTTGGGAATTTTGGGAGATTTTAGAAGTAATTCTAACTATAAGCCTTAGACCTAAATTGTTTAGACGTTTGATTTAATTTAATTTATTTTAGTTGAATAGTTTGGAGTTATTTGGTTAAAGAAGATTTTGTTTATTGATTGAGTTGTGCAGAATGTGTTGGATGCCTGCCTCCACAGTTGTGCACTATTCACTCTCTGCTCTCTGTGCCCTCCAGCCTTTCTTCACTCCTCCCCTTGAGTTTGCAGCTTACCAGTGCTGTAGAATGCTAGGTATTGTGCGTGAGAGATGGAGGGGGGGTGGGGGACTATGAACAGTGGAGGGTGAATGAGGGGGGCTATCATGTCAGGGTGGTAAGATCCAGGAGATGCCCTGGGGTGAAATGGAACTCAGAACGTGGTTCTCCACATCTGGTTTCCATGCCCAAGGGCACTACCAAGTGTGGTGGGCAGGTGGTTCAAGCA
The DNA here is from genome assembly GCA_016271365.2 of Neoceratodus forsteri. Taxonomy (NCBI): domain Eukaryota; kingdom Metazoa; phylum Chordata; order Ceratodontiformes; family Ceratodontidae; genus Neoceratodus; species Neoceratodus forsteri. Next base: position 509,726,281 of record JADMNL010000023.1, on the reverse strand, counting down.
GCCCAGGAGGTTTGTCCAACTCGGGCGATGCTGTGCAATGCCAGATCCATCAAGAACAAGACTGCAATTATTGCAGATCTTGTTGAAACCATAGACCTGGCATGCATCACCTAGACCTGGCTGGATGAGAATTCTGGGTCCATTTTGGAGGCTTTAACTCCAGCTGGGTACTCTGTGATACACTGCCGAGATTGGACTACTTGGGGGTTGCAGTCTGTTTGAGACTTAACTTAACCTCACGGGTGTACTAGTTGAGGAGGCTGAGTCATTCGAGTGTGCCATTGTAGCATTTGATGGTTATTGGATCACTCTCATTTATCGTCCACCCGGTGATGAGAAGCAATTCTTTCAGTTAGTGGTGGACTTTGTCCTCAACATGGTATTTGAGTCACCCAGACTGATGGTTCTGGGTGACTTTAAAGCCTGGGTCAACGATGAACTATTGCAGTTTGGTCAGCACTTCCTTCAGTTGTTGACATCTCTGGACCTCACACAGGTGCTTACCACTGCTACTCATAAACACGGAGTCTTCCTCCTAGGGATCGAAACATCTGACTTGGGGGTGGAACCAGTTGGGTGGTCTGATCACTACACCGTGGGGTTCAGTTTTAGCACCCCCCTTGTAGGCCTACCACTGTGGAGATGGTTAAGTGCTGCCCTTTATGAGATATAAGCTCTCATAGCCTAGCGGCAGTGCTTGATCTCTTGTCCCTCTCGTTTGCAAGCAGTGACTCACAGACCCTCATGTTAGCCTATAATTCGGCCAAATCAGTGGCTCTGGATTCCATTACTCCCATCTGTGTTCACCCTCTCTCCCTTTGCCTTCGAGCTCCTTAGTTTGATAGGACTCTGAGGGAGATGTGGAGACTAGGACAAAGGTTGGAGTGTTGCTGGTGGAAGTCCACTCTTGATACCGACCACCTTAGATTGATGGACCATTATCAAACCTAGCAATCTGCAATCACCCATAAGAAGTCAGAGTTCCTGTCTGGGGAGATTGTGGCTGCTCAGAATCGACCAGCTCAGCTTTTCCATTCTGTGGACAGACTGTGCAACCCAGCCTGTCTACAGGCCCAGAAAACCTTTTTGCAATTAGAGTGCAATGAACTTGCTCAATGCTTTCCGAATATGGTGGCTGACATCAGAGTGGTACTCCAGTTGGCACACTCTTTGGGCATTGCTTTTGATCAGTTCGAGGTCACTGCATCTCAGTTTTCTTGGAGTACCTTCAGCTGACCAGAGTTCATGGATGTCATGCTGATTATCCAGGGTGTGCCCCCTACGTGCTGTAGTTTGGACCCTGGACCAACTTCCCTAATCTTGGGTTGTATTGATGTCATTGGTCTGGTCCTTGCATGGATAGCCTGGTGCTTCTTGGAATTTGGAGAGTTTCCTAGCTCCCTGAAAGAGGCGGTGGTGACACCTCTCTTGAAGAAAGCTACTTTGGACCCAGACTGCCATGCAAACTACAGACCTATCTTGAACCTTCCCTTTTTAGGGAAGGTGATTAAGAAAGTAGTGACAGCACAACTGGAGGACCAGTTGACCATCCATGACATCTATGAACTGTTCCAGTTTGGTTTTCGACAGAGACATAGTACTGAGACAGCACTGGTTCAGGTGCTCAATGATCTCCTGATGGCTAGAGATCAGAAGAGCCACTCCATCTTGGTTCTTCTGGATCTCTCATCAGCAATTGACACCGCAGACCATGGAGTGTTGCTGGGTCACCTGAGGCATATCTGTGGACTGTCGGGAACAGTTCTCAGGTGGTTTACATCGTTCCCCATGGGTAGAACACAGAGAGTGGTGTCTGTTTTTTTTTCTTCAGGCCCTACTTCTCTACCATGTGGGGTGCCTCAGGGCTTAGTGTTTTCACCCATGTTGTTCTCAGTGTATATGCTACCCCTCAGAGGCATTGTAAGAAGGTATGGGCTGAGGTTTCACTGCTATGCTGATGATACCCAGTTCTACCTTTCTTTTGCACCCAACCAGGTTGGAGCTGTCTCGGTCTTTAATAACTGTCTGAAAGATATCCAGGAGTGGATGGATCTAAACTGGCTGAAGTTGAACTCGGAAAAAATGAGATGCTGGTTGTGGACCTGGGTCACCGGATGGGGGGTTGGGGGTTGGTTCACCCTCGGGAATTTTTCTTGGTGATGTTTCACTCCCGACCTCTGTACAGGTGTGTAACCTGGGGGTAATTTTTGATGAAGGGCTGACCATGCATTTGCAGGTGTCAGCTGTTGTCAAATCCTCTTTTATCATCTCAGGAATAGCGCTAGGATTAGGCATCTGGTTCCATCTGGCAACCTCCCTAACTTGATCCATGACTTTGTGTCCTCATGCTCAGATTATTGTAACTCCCTTTGCCTAAGGCTTCCTGGGATAGAAGTCCACCACCTGCAGCTAGTGCAGAATGCAGCGGCCCAGCTTTTGATGGGATCTGGTCGATCCTGTCATATTTCACTGGTGCTGCACAAACTGCACTGGCTGCCAGTACAGTGATGGATCAACTTTAAAGTCAGCCTGCTGACTTTCAAAGCCCTACAAGGACTGGGCCCAGATTACCTGAAAGAGCTCCTGATCCCTTATTGCCCTGGATGATCACTCCACTCGGCAAATGAGGGGTTGCTAGAGATTCCAAGGGTATGTTTAAAAACATCTGGGGTGAGAGCTTTTACGTATGCAGCCCCTACCCTTTGGGATTCTCTACGCCGCCGGCTATGGGAGTACACAACTGTGGAGGGATTCAAGCAATCTCTAAAAACATTTTTGTGGCACCAGGCATTCAGCAATTGATTTTTTCTTTCTTTCTTTCTTTCTTTCTTCCTTCTGGTGTATTGTTATATTAATGTTAATTTTATTGATGTTCATTCTGTTTTTAAACTGTGAGGTGCCTTGGTTATAGATAAGGAGCCCTATAAATACATTTTATTATTATTATTATATAGACAAGGTAAAACCAATACTCTTTATCTCCTGAGATGTACTGCCACCAAGGCCGAGCATTTGTGAACACCCTGGGGGTTGATGAGAGTCCAAAGGGAAAGGCTACAAACTGGTAATGACCAATCCCTACCCTGAATCTTAAATACTTCCTGTGACTTTACCTGACTGGAATATGGAAGTAGACATATTTTAGGACCAGATACCTTAGCCAGTACTCTTGCTGAAGGGATGGGATAACTGCAGCCAGGGTCATCATCTTGGACTTTTCCTTTTTGAGGTGTCTGTTCAGATATCTGAGGTCCAAAATGGCTCACCATGTGCCATTTTTCTTGTAGGTAAGGAAGTGTCTTGAGTAAAGGACCTTTCCCTACTGAGATGGGGCCCTTTCCCTTCTGTGATGGGAAAACTTTTTCTGCTGCCTTTGCCTGTAACAACTTTCTGACTTTTAACTTCAGCAAGATCCTTTTTGTTAGTGTGGGAGGTGCAAAATGTTTGTGAACCTGCAGTCTGGGAAACCTTTTTAAACTGCACGATGAGCCCCTGGCTCACTACTTCAAGTACCCACCTGTCTGTGGTGATGTTCTTCCATTCCTAAAAAGGTAAGCCAGCCTTCCCCCACTGGCAATAGATGGGCAACCTGGACTGACTAGTCAGGGGTTCTGCTTAGGCTGTGCCTTAGGTGCTGAGGTTGGGTCAGCATGCTTAGAGTCCCTTCTACCTGTGCCTATGAAAAAAACCTCAGCTGGGAGAGTCATAAGAAGGAAACCACTGAGAAAATAACCCCTACCTCTACCTCCCCTTCCATATGGCCTGCTGGAAATGGAGGCCTTTTCCTTCTCAATGTTGCTTTTGTAGGTGACTTTGTACTCCTTTACCTTTTTCATATACACCTTTGTCTTGTCAGCAAACAGGGAATTTCCTCTCACAGGGAAAGTTCATGGTTTTTAACTGAGTATCTTGAGAGAGGTTGGTAGCCCTGAGCTTAGCAAATATTTTCAGGGATACTGTAGGGGCCAGCACACTGGCAGCAGTGTCATAGACATCCACTGCTATATGAAACTGGTATTTGGGGGGGCGTGGTTTAGCCACCAAAGAAGATGGCAGCATAACTCTCTAGCTCCATCCAGACCTCAGCCAATCTACACTTGGACACCATGATCCCATGGAGCTCGCACCACAAAACAAGCACTTAATGCATGGGTAATACCCCCCTCACTGGGCGGTGCGTTCATTTCAGCAGATTTTGGAGGATTTTCTATTTATTGGTGGTGCAGGGACCTGGTACTAAGAGGGCCTAGTTAGGCTGTTGAAGCCTTACACACACCTCAAGCCAGCCCATCTACTTGGCACGGTGTGTCACCAATCCCCTGCATATATGAGCACGTCCTTTGGGGGGCTGCTTCTACTCCGACCTACCGGATCATATCTTTTAATACCTCTTCTCTTTGGAGATCAGACTGCCTTGCCTCATAGAAAATGGATCAACTGGTGGCCATAGGGGAATCTTTGCAGCACATTACCAAGCTCTTAGAAACCCTAATTACTAGAGTTGATGACATCAGCATTTTTCTGTCTGGCACTACAAAGGATGTTCAGCAGCTTCAAGACAGGATGAATGTTGTGGAACAAAGAGCTGAGGCCTGTGAAGCACAACAAGCACTGGTTTGGCAATGTTTACAACAACATGAGGAGAGGTTGGCAATGCTGTACGTGAGGGCCGAGGATCATGAAAATCGGGGCCGGTGGAACAATCTGTGGATTATAGGACTTCTGGATGGAGTGGAGGGACAATCAATGGAGAAATTCCTAAATGAGAATCTTCCACGCATATTAGGAGACAGATGGAGGGGACCAGTGGAGGTGGAAAGGGCCCATAGAGTCTCAGCTCGCTCAAACAAGAATACCAGTACTCCTAGGCCAATCGTGGCATACCTGTTAAGATATACTATGAAGGAGAGGATTCTGCGGGTGGCAAGGGATCTGGGGGAACTGTCTTGGCAAGGCACAGCAATTGCTATCTATAGAGACTTTGCTCAGGAAACAGCTGCAAAGCGGAGGCCTTTTGGCCCCATCAACCGTTTCTTATAGCAGCATGACTTTAAATTCAAATTTAAATATCTCACCAGACTGAGCATCTTTAAGGAGGGCCATGAACTTACAGCTGACCACCCTGGAGAGATTGAATGCTGGATCCATAAATTCTGGCCAGGCCTGCAATATCCTACTGCAAATCCCAGAAGGCTCTGGGAGCCCTCCCATGCAGCACCCCCTGGTAGGAACCTTTTTTCCAGTTATGGTTCCTCCTCAACCCTGTTATCAACAGGACAGGTCCCGCAGCTCACCAGTCGCCCACCGAGTGATCGTTTTCGAGCTGCCCAGTTTGTTTACACTGCAGCCCAAGGCCTGACCCCTGCCTCACCTACCTCTAGCAAGCAACTCTCTTTTCCTCAACCCACACTAAACCATCTTCCTAAATCTAGACAGTGACCTAGAAGGGGGCATCAGTACTCACCTTCTAAACTCTCAGCAGCACCTTCTGCAAAGATTTCCATGGAGGATCTCTCTCCACCTCCTGACCAACTACATAATGACTCCCTGATATGGATGCAGAACAATTAACCAACTCGGCTGACCTGCCAGAGGCAACGTTGGTGGAACTTGCAGATACCTTTTCCCCTGTAAGACCTGGACTCATCAGTTATGCAGCTGTGGTGAAGAACTCATCTACAGAACCTGGATGTACCCCTTGGGGCTCCCCCAAGTTGGTTGAAGGCTCAAACATTGGACCCCAATTTGCTTTCTTTGTTCTCTATTTCTAATATTTGCTGCTTTATATTTGAGGGGTGGTGGGGCTGCAATCAAGTTTTCTCCTCCTTACACACCACCTATGTAATGGCTATAGTGGAAGGGGCTCCTTGATCTATCCCTCCCACATCAGGATGGACAAGGCCACACGCTTCCTATCAACAGCATTAAACCCATAAATAGGTAAGGGTCTAATCCCCCCCCTTTTTTTTCTCCTCCAGGTGTGGCTGACACATTATGCCTGGACAGTAAGTGAAGCACATACAGTCTCTTCACCCTAACTACTTTAAGAGCTTATGGGTGACTATAACCCCCCCAACACAGGACATATAAGGACATCCAATTTAATGCTTAAGTCTCAGGCTTGCTTCTGGGATTACCCCCCTTTTTTTTGTTCTGAGGGTGGCCGACATGCCATGCCTGGACAGTCAGTGAAGCCCACACAGCCCTTTCACCCTAATCAGGGTGTAGCTCTTACTTCAGGAACGCACGGGGGACTATAGTTCCATCTCCTCAACATATGACACATATGTCATATACAGACATTCAATTTAGTGCTTAAGTCTCAGGCTTATTTCTGGGCTTACAATCCCCCTTCGCTCTCCCTCACTACATCAATGGGGCTGGCTCAAGGCTAGTGATTAGTAACCAGCAGGTGGGTGTACCCTCCATCCCTACCCCTTCCTATATCGTCCTCCCCTCCTCCCTGCCTTCTTTCAACTCCCCTTCCTCCTCCACAGGTCGCATCGCCCGACCCGTGGTTAGGGCGAGTCTAGGATGAGTTGGGTTGATAACTCTTTCCTAAACTACCCCTTCGAGTTGAGTGCTGAAGCTAGCGTGGCTTTAGGGGACACATACCTGTGTATTACCTTCTCATGCATTGACCTTCAGACTCACAGTGTTGTTACTGTAGTGAAGTATCTCTTACATTTGACACTTGTTGAATTGTGGGCTATTTGCCCACTTTTCCTTGTTTGTTTTGGTATATATCACTTATTTGTTTGTTTTCTTTTTTTCCCCTAGAATTACTAAAATGGTTACAGCCTCTGAATAGCCAAAGACCTATAGTAGGAACATAACAAGCCATGTTTACTTCTTCCTCTGAACTAGGGCAGATTTTGGTAGCCCTCCTCTTTCTATGGTATCTAGGGAATCTGGGACCTCATATCTCCTCCTCTGATGCTCTAACGGGACATTCTGTAAGTAACTCATCTTGTCTATTGTGTGAAAAGATGCCCTTTACCCCTTCCCTGCCCCAGGGATACCACTGGATATCCTGGAATGTAAAAGGACTCAACCATACGGTTAAGCTTACAAAAGTCCTTCAACATTTGAAATCGTTATGGGTAGATATCTCCCTGCTCCAAGAAACCCATCTGCTGGCTAAATCTACTAACTGGCTAAAGGAAATGTTGGTGGGGGAAGTCCTAGCTAGTGCCCCAGTCACCAAATCAAAAGGTGTGGCCATTCTCATCCAACATGCCTCACCCTGGGTGGTGAAAGAGTTCAAAAAAGATGCTCAGGGTAAATGGCTTGTGGTGAAATTGCACTCCCCCAAGAGTACTATTTTACTGGGGAATGTATACACCCCTAATACAGAGCATGTTGACTTTTTCCCAGCTATAAGTCAGGCGCTGTCTGATCTACAGCCGGATGGGCTGGCGCTCCCTGTAATACTAGCTGGAGATTTTAATATGGTGGGTGACATGTTTCTGGATAAGTCCCAACCCAACACACATGCTAAACCCAGGGCTAGGCAATCCCTAAAAATCATGATAGAGGAGTGGGCACTCACAGACATTTGGCATAGGGACAATCCTACCAGTAGGGATTTCTCCTTTTATTCAGCTTCACATAATTCCCATAGTCACACAGACTTTTGGTTGGTGAATGAGCCTGCAGCTAGATGTTTATTTGATGCCAAGATTGGCTCAATATTAATATCAGATCATGCCACTGTCTCTCTTAAGTTTTCCCCTCCTGATCTTCTCACACATGGAACTCGCTGGAACTGTAACCCCCTCCTATTTCAAGATCCGTACTTCTGCCCCCATATATCACAAGTGGCCAAAGACTACTTCCTTTTGAATACAGATTGTGGGGTAGCTCCAGGTACAGTCTGGGAGGTGTTCAAGCTGGTGTTACGGGGACACATTATAGCTTTCTCAGCGGCTATGGATTGGAAGCGTAATGCGACCCTCAGCCAACTTCAATCTAAACTGGAGGTCTTAGAGCGCCATTTTAAATCTGCCACCATGGCTAAGCCAGATAGTCCTCTACACCAACAAATAGTTGGTCTCAAGTACCAAATTAATGTTATACTGCATCAAAAGGCAGAATGGCACCTCTTGCGACAGAAGCAAGCCTTCTGGGCAGGAGAGGAGTGAGCTGGGAAGCTCCTCGCATTTCGTCTCCGCAAGCAGCAAGCAACTACATGAATACATGCTCTCCACACTTCGTCAGGTGAGCTAGCTACTAGTCCCATGCATATCAACACCACAATGCAACAGTTTTATCACACTCTCTATCAATCCCACTCCTCAAATACAGCTCAGGAGTTGCAGGCTCGCGTGGCTTAATTTTGTCAGCACACTCCCATACTAACTCTTACTGCAGAGCAGATCACACTTCTGAAGTCCCCAATTTCCTGTGAAGAACTCCAATTGGCACTTTCCCAAATGACTCAGGGTAAAGCCCCAGGCCCAGATGGTATGTCAGTGGAATTATGCCAGGCTCTGGGTACTGAAATTATCCAGCCTCATCAACGTGCCTTCCAGTCAGCTCATGATGCCGGAACTCTCCCCCCTACTTTGAAAGAGGCAATCATCTCCCTTCTACCAAAAAAATCATGTGATCCATTAGATTGTGCTAATTTTCCCCCAATATCCCTTCTGCCAGTGGACACAAAAATACTGGCCAAAGTGCTAGCCTCCAGATTAGTCTCCATTCTTCCCTCAATCATTCACCTCTCTCAAGCAGGCTTTATGTGAAACAAATCTGGCATAGACAATACAAGGCTCCTGCTCAACCTCAAGTGGTTTGCCTCTAAATCCCACCTCCCCTCAGCTACCTTGGTGATTGATTTTTAAAAAGCCTTTGACTCCATCGAGTTGGGGTACCTCTATGAAATTCTCTATAAATATGGATTTGACACCCATTTCATGCAATGGGTGCATACTCTCTATGGTGCACCCACAGTGCACATTCTCACTAACACTGAGATATCCCTTCCTTTTGAACATAGCGTGGCACCAGGCAAGGCTGTCTGCTATCTCCCTTATTATTTTTGATAGCGTTGGATCCTTTGATCAGGACTCTGGTGGCCTCCCCACAAATTCAGGGGATACAGGTTGCCAGTCGTTCATTTTTAGTAGTAGTCAATGCGGATGACTTGCTATTAACTCTGACCAACCCTCAACAAACTCTTCCTGCAGTACTCCAACTTCTAGATGAATATGGGACACTCTCTGGACTATGAATTAACCAAAGGAAAACCACTTTGGCTCCTTTAAACAGCCACTGCACCAAGGTCCGCATCCAAGGCACTAATTTGATCTGGCCAGATCGTGGGTTCAGGTACCTGGGTATCTGCATACCAGAGAGCTGGGCAGTGCTTGAGTCTACTAATTTCTCCCCTTTAGTAGCTCAGCTAAGGAGAGAAATAGAGAGATGGTGGGAGTGGAGTCACTCCTGAAGGAAAGAATAGTCGAGTACCTAGAGGCCAGTGGAGCACAGGACCCAAGGCAGCATGGGTTCACAGAGGGAAGGTCATGTCAGACGAATCTAATAGATTTCTTTGACTGGGTGACCAAAGTAGTAGACCAGGGAGGGGTTGTGGACATGGCCTACCCTAGACTTTAGCAAGGCATTTGACACAGTCCCACAAAAGATTAATAGTCACATTAACCAGCCTGGGAGTGGGTCCCAGGGTGGTAGCCTAGTAAAACATTGGCTGGACAACAGGACACAGAAGGTAATTGTAAATGGAGTCCACTCTGAAGAAAGGGGTTACTAGTGGGGTACCATGAGGGTTCAGTATTGGGTCCAGTCCTTTTAATGTCTTCATCAGTGACATTGCAGAGGGACTGGAAGGAAAGTATGCCTTTTGCAGATGACACAAGATCTGCAACAGGGTTGATACACAGGAGGCGTGGAAAGGATGAAAGGGACTTGGCAAGGTTGGAGGAATGGTCAGAGTATGGCAGCTAGGATTCAATGCAAAGAAGTGCAAAATAATGCACCTGGGAAACAAGAACCCAGGGGAAGAATACACAATGGGTGGGAGGTAGTAACAACAACAAAAAAGGAAAGGGACCTGGGGGTAATCATATCAGATGACCTTAAGGTTAGCAAGCATTGTGAGAAGGCAGTAGGGAGGGCTGGGGGTATACTGGGATGTATAGGGAGAGGCATCAGCAGCAGGAAACAGGAAGTTGTTATCCCTCTGTACAGACAGTTGGTGAGACCCCATCTGGAGTACTGTGTCCAGTTCTGGAGACCCCATCTCCGCAATGACATAGACAGGATAGAGCAGTCAGAGGAGGGTAATTAAAATGGTGCAGGGTCTGCAAGAGAAGCTGTTTGAGGAGAGACTAAAGGAGCTTAATATGTATACCCTTGAGGAAAGAAGGAGAGGGGACATGATAGAAACTTTTAAGTACCTCAGTGGAATCAACAAAGTCCAAGAGGGTAGCATCTTTCAGAAAAGAGACTTGCAGAACAAGGGGACACAATTTAAAAGATAGAAGGAGGGCGGTTCAGGGCTGAGGAAGCATTATTTCACAGAGAGGGTAGTGGATGTATGGAACTGCCTTCCTGAGGAGGTTGTGGGGTCTAAAACTGTGGGAGAATTCAAGAAAGCATGGGACAGACATAAGGCAATTCTTGTGGGGGGTAGGAAGAAATAGGCTGTTGGTTAACTAGGATGTGCGGCCTATCCTGTAGGTAGGGAAATGGGCAGACTAGATGGGCCTAGCGGTCCTTATCTACCGTCAAAGTCTATGTTTCTATGTTTCTATGTTTCTCTCTACCGAGACGGGTAGCAGCAATCCGTATGCTGATGCTACCTCGAGTTATGTACCTTCTTAATAATCTTCCCATTGCCTTATCAGCCAAGCTATTTGACTCCCTTGAAAAGTTAATGGCTAATTTTCTTTGGGATTCTAAGTTACTGAGGTGGAGTAAGCACAAACTGAGGGTGCACTGGTCATAAGGTGGCCGGGGTGTCACTGGTTTGTTGGTTACCATCTAGCTTGTATAGCGGCAAAGGCGACAAAATGGTTTGTCCCCATCACTGTGGATCCTCCACGATGGGTCCAACTAGAAGCTGACCTGGTAGAAGATACACCTCTTTACACACACCTCACCTCATTTGCAGGTTTGCCACACTCCCTCCTGCCAATAGTGTCTTTCACAGCTCGTTCTTGGAAACGCCTTAGGAATAAAACATGCCCGAAAATGAAGTCCTGGATTCCCCTATAGAGTATGCTCCTCTTTGGTGCAATAGTCTTATCAAAATAGATGGGGCACCTGTATACTGGCCCTCATGGCACAAAGCAGTAATCCATAGAGTGCAGGATCTTTCGCCTTCAGGTACATTCCCTTTGCTCCCTTTTGATCAACTTCAGAGGCAATTCTCACTACCACATAAGGACTTTTGGAGATACTTACAAATTAGAAGTGTGCTACAACCTATTCTTTCTGGGTACTGAGAAACTACACAATGGTCCTGGTTGGCTGACCTGCACCAGCTCCCTACTACCCAAGGGATCATGGGTCAATTCTATTCCTTATGGAGAGACTCACAATCTAATGTAACTCTATCCAGCAAAAAGAAATGGGAATCTTACAGTAGGGCACCCATTACTGAAGTCCAATGGAATTTCTATCTTAAAGACATACACCATACTTATGGGGATACCACCAGCCACTTTTGGCAGCTTAAAATATTGCTGCTTTGGCACCGAACCCCGGCAGCACTTTTTGCATGTGGTTTGCTTAGCCATAACAAATGTTGGCATTGCTCACAAGCAGAGGCCACATTCACCATATTCTTTGGTCCTGCCTGAAGTTGACCACATACTGGAAAATGGTAGCTTCTGAAATCTCCTTAGTACTTAATCATCACATTGTCCTGGTGGACCTGAGACTCTGTAAGGGAGACACCACCTCTTTGGGTCAATTGGTTAAACCACATAGGGACTGGTGCATGGTAGCCATCCTAGAGGCCATGCATCTTCTCCTTAGTTTTTGGCATCAGTCAGCCATCCTCACTCGTTCGGCTTGGCATGCAGCATTAGCCAAACTCTCTATTTTTGAAAGACTCTCTCATCGCCAGAAGGGCAATATGCGACTCTACTACAAGAGATGGGAACCCTATCTCAATTTTCCTTTTTGCAAACTCCCAGCACCACCTTCCAACCCCCCTCCCTTTGGTTGAATGGGCTACCTCACAGTTCCTCTATTTTTACTTTAGACTATACTACCCTAGCCTAGATATTGGAATTTAGATGCAAGCATCGGCTTTCACTTCTCATAATCCTTTCTATCTACTTAAAGTAAATTTTCTAATAAGAACTATATCCTAGAATAGAGGTGTCATAACTGCTATGAAGTGAATGATTAGTATAGGGCAAATTGTACATTGGATGGTACTTTTTATTGATGTTGTACTACTTTACCGTATCAAGGTCATTATGTTGCTGGCTGTATGATTCATCATCTGTTGTATAAATGCTTAAAATCACTCAATAAAATATTATACAATAAAAGAAACTGGTATTTGGTGGCATCCAAGGTTGTTTTAGCAGTGCCTGCTAAGTCTTGTGCCAAGTTGCTAGCTGCTTCTTTGCTCATGGCCAGAATAGAGCTCCACAGAGCCTTCTGGTACTGGGCAGTACAAGCCATGTTGGTTGCCTGCCTTAGAAACAGGGATGCAGAGGTGTAGACTTTTTACCTATGTTATCCAGCTTCCTAGAGTATTACTCAATGGGCTGGGTAGAAAGGGGAACTTCAGACTTATCACAGGCTGCAGCCTGTACTATACCCCCCCCCCATGGTCAGGATTGGAATAGAGGTACTCAGAATCTCATATATCCAGTTGGCCCTTCTTTTCTATTTTATTTTTGACACTATTAGGATTAGAGGTGGATGCCTGTAAAAGCCTGTAAGCTGTTTTCTTGAGGGGTTTATGAACTGGCAGAAGCAGTCTCTTGATCAGGGTTAACTCCATCATATCTAAAAATTATACTTTGTCCTCATCCTCCATGGTGTCCTGGGTGGAGTGGTTGAGGGTGTTTACCATCTGCCTCATGAAAGAATAGTGTGAGGAGAAATTATCCTTGGCCTGGGTGAGGAGAGCCAAATTCTTGCTCAGGAGAACCATCAGGCTCAATTGGTTCCCCCTCCTCCTCCTCTTCATCATAATAAAATTCAGCTTCCTGTTCCTCCAGAACCAGGGTGGGAATCAGAACCAAGGTAGAAGGGACAGGCATGCCAATTAGTGATCCCATGGCCTGGAAGACATGGAAAAACTGCCATGCCTTCATCATGCCCTCCATAGAGGGCATTTTACTACTGTCCACTGATTGCTCATTTTCTTCTTCAGGCAGGGGGCAGTGACATGTTTTCCTTTTTGTTTTTTTCTTAGCATGCACTGACTCTGGGACCTGCTTGGAGAGTCTTTTATGTTTACTGGGCTCAGGGTTCCCCTGTTCAGACACCCTGGACTCAGAGCAATCCTTAGCAGACTTGTTCTTCTGCTTACTGAGGGGCTGGTCCCTCTTCTGAGTGTTTATCTGACAAAGAGGCAGACTGAGAAGCCATCATGTCTTCTAATTTTTTAGCTCTCTTTTTAATAGTTGTAGAGCAAAAATTGAATACAAAGCTCACAATCACAGAAAAGGTTGTCTGGACCCAGGACCTTAAATTCAACTCATAGCAGTCTGCTTTAGCCAGGAGATTAAAACAATTTTTACAATTTTTAAAGCTTAAAGCTCTTGATTTCAAATTGGGTCTGTTGGACAAGCTAATTGTGGCAAATCCAAATAAACTCAATTCCAAAAAGGGAAAAGAGATGTTTGCAGTTTGGTTCCTAGAAAGTACATGAACCATTAACAAAAAAGTGAATTTAACTTGAAATGAAAGCAAAAAGTACCAATCACCTGTCTGACCAAGGCAGTTACCACCTTGCCCACCAGACTGTCCATTTGGGCCCTGAAGACTTTCTCCCCACAGAGACTTTTGTACCAGCAGGAACCATATCTCTGAGTCACAGTGCCCTGGATACATTCCAGCCATACCAGACAGGCGAAGTAGGAGCTGAGGGGAGCATCAGCAGAGGACGAGGAGGGGTGACTGCCTTCAAAAGCCTGTGCCACACACCTGTAACAGCACACCTGTCTGTCCATGGCTGTTACCACCTAGTCCACCAAACTGTCTATTTGGGTGCCAAAGACATTCTCCCCACAGAGACTTTTGTACCAGCAGTAACTAGCATTCTACATCATGGTGTCCTGGTTACATTCCAGCCATACCAGACTGGTGAAAGAGGAGATGAGGGGAGCATCAGCAGAGGATGAGGGGTGGCTGCCTTCAAAAGCCAGTGCAGCACTGCACAATGGTGCAAGCTCTGTGGCACGCATGCGAGTGCTGCATCATCAGACAATGGTGAATTAAAGACTCTGCCTAGTAATGTATGATACATAAGTTGTTTTAAATTATATACAAGAGTCATGAACAAAACAAAAAAAAACACAGGGTCGGGCACTTTAGACTATTATTTGTAATTTTAGCATAACGTTTGGGTGTTTTTATTTGTCATAACTTACATAATCAAAGATGTATATTATTTTAAATAACTAGTTGTACAATGTCTATTATTTAAAAAAACTGTCAGTAGTCTGTCTCATGTTGTTATACTTATGTAATTGCAACTTGCTGTGTAATTCTTAGTGATTGCTAAGCAAGTAGTAGCTGAGGGAAACATTAATAGCTACTGCTTCTAGTATGCTAATGCCTTGTTCTTATTTTCAGTCTGCATATGTACTTAGATTCTATATCACAATGTAGTTGGCCATTATATTGGTAAGAACCAATAATTTGCTACTTATTTCAATTGTGATGCTAAGTACAGCAGAGCTTGCTTTAAGATTCAACTAAACCCCAGTAAAGGGAGTGTGATTTGCTTAGAGGCAACTAATTGAAATTTGTTGCATCTTTAGATATTAAATTCATTGATATCTAGAGAATTTTGTAAATACCAAAAGAAATAATGGTTATGTACAAGTGAAAGTAACATTATTTAAACACTGTATCTAAATTTACTGATAGATTGCACATGCAAGGTTGAAGCACCTAATTAAACATCAGGTTAGCCCATGGTGCCTGTAAATTTGGTGGCACAACTAATTTGATACTTGTTGTTCCTTTCGTGGGCTAATATTTAAGTCCTTGTGGCAGATATATTAATTTTGCTGTTGCTGAATGTATTTCTGTCTGCTGTCTGAAATAAGCCTCCATATCTGGCTGATTAATGTGACTGTCTACCGTAAGCAGTTCTTTAACCATAGAATTTGTCACTAGCTAGGGTTGTACATCTAATTGATTACACTTCAACACTCTCAGTACAATCTGGGTGACTGTACTTTTTAGGTTCTTTCATTTGATCCAAAAGGAAGTTTTCCAGCCCAGCAAATCCTCAGAAAAACATAAAAATACTATATTATTATCTAAAGAGAAGAGGCCTAAACCAGTCAATAAGACTGTCACTACTACAGAGTAAACTGGAATATCAATTGACTCACCCTCAGTAAGAACAAACTTTCTACATTTCAAAAATATTATTTTATTTTCTGTTACACCCAGTCATATATGAAATCCAATGTTTCGGGATAAACCTTCATCAGGGAAACTAGTTCATCTATAAAAATGAATCAAAAAAACTTTATGAAATATTAATTATTTAAAAGAACAATTATTTTCTAAATGAAAAGAACTATGCTCATATTATTAAATTACCTTATAAATATCAGTTCAATGCATCAATTGATTCCATGTATGCAGTATTATGATTCCCACCTTAAGAAAAAATCAATCTCATTTATTCCCTACATACAAACTTTCAATGACATTTCATATTTCTTAAAAATTCTCTAACCTCATTTTTATATAATTCAATCCAAAAGCAACCTCTCAATGTGTGATTCTTCACCTTTAAAATCCTTTTGTTTCTATATATGAAACAACAAAATCATAAGTTCTGATCTTTGCATTCTTAATTTTCTTATATTAAAAAACATTTCCTACTTAGAAATCTTCACTAAATTATTAATGCCAAATCTCTAAAGAAGCATATACACCTTGTGCACATACCAAAAGTGACCTTGTAATTAAAGTTCAAAGAATAACTACACACATTATGTTTTACACCATTATATAATGTCTTGCTTATTTGGAGACACACACCTCCTAAAATCTAAAACTTTAAGTTCACTAATTAGTGGTAAATCACCAATTAACCTGTGTGACCCAAAACTTCCTTTTAAGTTGCTAACCTTGTTTTGTAAATCCTTCACTTGTATACTCAACTGCTTTACATGTTATTTCGAGAGGAGCTCTGAAATCAAGAATGAAGCAATTTTTTGAGTTTTATACACTTCTCGCTATTTCTTACTACTCATTACAATGGCAGACATTTTTTACCTGCTGCAATGCTGCGCCACAGCTTCCTGGGTGGGACTGAATCACGAGGCCTGAATCTGCTGTATTTAACACTGAAGCTCCACCTCTAAATCTGGCACATGATGCTTTTCATCAACGCAAGCACGCAGTGCTTACCTGAGTGCTGGACCCACCCTCTAGGTAGCACCTAACACAAATAGGTGTCAGAGATGTCTCACTTATTCATAATTCATCACTTTATTCGAACCTGGAATACATGGACTTCTATGAATGTATATGTATGCTTTACACTAAAAAGAAAAACACTACATGTTTTCTCTTTTTGCAGATCGATTGCACATAGCAGCATGGGACCAAAAGGGGGAGGGGTTAGAAA
Organism: Neoceratodus forsteri; assembly: GCA_016271365.2. NCBI lineage: Eukaryota > Metazoa > Chordata > Ceratodontiformes > Ceratodontidae > Neoceratodus > Neoceratodus forsteri. The sequence goes on along the minus strand of JADMNL010000023.1, from coordinate 509,709,468 downwards.
AAAAATCATCCTTGCATGCAGTGTCCTATCATTCAACAAAGTAAGGTGCACACACACCACAGTATGTCCTATAACTCCTGTTTTGCCAAATATCATTATTTATTTATGATATTAGTTGCCATTCAACGCACATTCAGGCCAAACTTTGGATTTAGGGTCTGAAAATAATTTATATAGTAAGCTTCCCTTAATAGTAATTTATCATTAAAATTACCACCTCTCTTTGCTTTTTGGAATTTTTCAATCCCAAAGAATCTGAGTGAGGGTAATTAATGACCTGTTTCATTAAAATGTCTTGCAATAGGTGACGACTTATCCTGATTTCTTACATAACCTTTATGCTCTCCTAATCGCTGTTTCAGTTGTCTTTTTGTTTTGTCAATATACATGAGGTCACATGGGCATTTAACCCCATAAATGACCACTTCCGTCTGACAGTTAAAGAAATTCTTTATCACAAAATCCTCTTCAAGATAAGTATTTCTAATTTTCTTTATTTTATGTGTGTTGTGACAATATATACACCTGCCATAACTGAAATTCCCCCCTCAAATCCTCTGTAGTGAAAAATCCTTGTACTTTTTCTTGTGGAATCTTATGAACAGTATGAACCAGTCTGTCACCCAGAGAACTAACTTTTTTTCCTACTACTTGTGGGTCAGCCTGAATAGCTCTTTCACCCATATCTGTAGATTTCAAAATATGCCAGTGCTTATTAACTATTTTTTAACCTCATAAAATATTCCACTATATCTCAATGATAACAGAATATTGTTATTCTGTATATCAAATGTATTTTCCTTTTGTGTATTTACCAGGAGCTTTTGCCTTTCAATCCCCACTGCCTTATTTTTATCCCTATTCAGTACATTTGAGCCATAGCATCTCTCCTTAAATCTGATTTTAATGCCTCCTCTGTATCCTCTGGCTCAGAATAATTTCTTTTTACACTTAAAAACTGGCTAAAAGGAATTGAATTTATTAGGGTCTTTGGGTGAAAACTGTTCGCCCTAAGTAAGGTATTTCTGTCTGTTGGTTCTGTAAAAATTCTGGTAGTCAGACAATAATTTTTCTTAAAAATTAGCATATCCAAAAATGAAATCTCATTTAAATCCTTGTCTAGTGTGAAACTCAAATGATTTGTGCAGTTAATCAGATAGCTATGAAATGTGTCCAGTTCAATTCCTGTTCCTTCTCAGAAAATAATAGTATCATCAATGAAATGTTTCCATTGCTTAATGTGTGGATTTGTTAATTTTTAAGAAAAGTGAGTGTCTGGGTACCAGGATTTTTAGGAAACAAACAGATAGAAATACCTTACTTAGGGCAGATAGTTTTCACTCAAAGACCCTAATAAATTTAATTCCTTATAGTCAGTTTTTAAGGGTAAAAATAAATTATTCCAAGCTAGAGGATACAGAGGCATCTTTGAAAGACATGGAAATCAGATTTAAGGAGAGAGGCTATGGCATGAATGTACTGAATAGGGCTAAAATAAAGCAGTAGGGGTTGAAAGGCAAAGTCTTCTGGTAAATACACAAAAAGAAAGTACATTTGATATACAGAGTGAAATGTGATTTATCACTAAATAGTGAACTTAGAGTTATGGACTTTAGGAGCCATGTGTCTCCAAATAAGCAAGATATTATATAAAGTGTAAAACATAATGTGTGTAGTTATTCTTTGAACTTTAATTACAAGGTCACCGCTGGTATGTGCACAAGGTGTATATACTTCTATAGAGATTTGACATTAATAATTTTGTGAAGATTTCTGCATAGGAAATGTTCTTAATATAAGAAATTTAAGAATGCAAAGATCAGAACTTATGACTTTGTTGTTTCATATATAGAAACAAAAAATTATTTTAAAGGCAAAGAATCACACAGTGAGAGGTCACTTTTGGACAGAATTATATAAAAATGAGGTGAGAGAATTTTTAAGAAATAAGACATTTCATTTAAAGTTTGTATATATGGGCCTGGATATTCAAAAGGGTTGCGCCATGTGCAAGTCCAAAATGCGCCATTCTGCGATATTCAGCAGGAGGCAGTTACGCCACTGGCATCAGGTTGCGCAAGAGAGCAATGCAAATTAATGCATGCTCAACAGGAGGGGGAGGATCCATGCATAACCTGCACAACCCGATATTCAGTCGGGTTGTGCAGAGTTGTGCATGCGCAACCCAACCTGCGCCCTGCACAACCTTGAGCCCCAAAAAGGCTTAAGTTGAGGCCACCACAGGTGAGCTGCTGCATTGCAGAGGCGCAACACAGCAGCTGCCACTAGCTGGCCCCAACTCTTTCCTGTGCCCCCCACCAGCCCGGTCGCGGGCATGAGTGCGACACGGCTCCCCTGCCCACATCTCCCACAGCCCGATCGCGGGCAGTACAGGTACATATAACACCCCCCATATCCCGAAGCCCGATCACGGGCATAGCATGTATGAACCCCTCCAGTGCCCGATCGTGGGCAGAATGTAACCCCAACCCAAATATCTCCCTGGTGGTCCAGTGGACCGTAAAGCCCGATCGCGGGCAGAATCATCCAACCCCCAAACGGCCCCATTTGCATGTCACCTTTTGAATATAAATAGAATTTCGCGCCAGCGCAATGGTACTAGCCACCGCAAGTTTAATGCTCATCTCTGGCAGCTTGCAGTGGCGCGAAGTTCCACTGCGCCATGCGCAAGTGCTGTGGCTGGGGAGTGATATTCAAAGGAGTTGCGCAATAGCGCAAATCCTTTGAATATCACCCCGGCCACACCCCTGCGCAACTATTTTGAGCAGCGCAAGGGCTTGCGCCTCAGAATAGCGCAGTTTGAATATCCAGGCCATGGAATAATTAAGATTGATTTTTTCTTAAGGTGGGAGTCATAATACTGCTTAAATGGAATCAATTGACATATTGTGCTGCTATTCATAAGGTAATTTAATAATATGAGTGTAGTTTCTTTCATTTAGAAAATAATTGTTCTTTTAAATAATTAATATTTCATTGTTTTTTTATTCATTTCTTTAGATAAACTAGTTTCCTTCATGAAGAATTATCCCAAAACGTTGAATTTCTTATATGACTGAGTGTAAAAGAAAAGAAAATTATTTTTTGAAATGTATAAATCTTTGTTTTTACTGAGGGTGAGTGGGCTGATATTCCAGTTTACTTTGTAGTGGCGACAGCCGTATAGACTGTTTTAAGAGTTTCCTCTTTAGATAATAATTTAATATTTTCAAGTTTTTCTGAGGATTTTCTGGGCTGGAAAACTTCCTTTTGGATAGAATCTACAAGCATTTGACTTTATGCTTGGGGAGCAGAGGGCCAGAACCATATAAAGAAGAAGAAGAAATGAATTACATCATTTTTTCACTGGAGCTTTCTTTTTCAACTTCTTGTTAAGTAGTGTAACTTTTTTATGAGACATTTATATTCTGCAATATTTTGGACTGTCTTGACAATTTATTAAGAACTTTTAAAGAGGTCATTATACTTTGGGTGTTCTACAGTTGTATAAAGGACTCATTTATTGGTGTGGAGTTTCTGTTTTTTCTTAAGTGAGTGATGTATGCACATGTATCTGTGGTAGCACTTGTTCTCCTGTTTAATTCATGCCAGGCTTTGTAAGGTTTTTCTGTTGGTTGTATTTATTACACTACTGTGGCCCTTTAATTGGTTTCTCTTTAAAGAATATAATTAAACCATCTGAATTAAATGACCTTCTAGGATAGAAGAATGAGTAGTTTTGAAGAATTACGCAACATTACTGATAAAAGATTTTTTTACCAAGGATTATAACAGAATCTGAAGAACACGCACTACTGGATAAATATAACTCTAAAAGACAATTTATTGGACCCACCACTTCAAAAACTGTCATACATGATTACGAATGTAATAGACAGAAGCAACTTACATGAGATTGGCAAGCACTAATATTAAAAGAGTATTTAAACCAAAAAAGAATACCAAGGGGTTTGAGAATTTTAATGGAACCTAATTAGGTTTCATTAGAGAAGAACAAATGGAGAAGTGGGATGGGGTCAGCAATCATTGTTGTAATGATTTTATGTTGATTTTAGTGGAGGTTTTAACTAAAGAGTTAGATAAAATAGATAAAGAAATTGAAATGATGGAACACGATGTGAAGAAACAGTTTACTATCGATGAATGTTGTCATTTTTCAGAAAAAATTGATAAACAAATAGATGAATATGAAAATGAGATAAGGACTACAAAAATGACTAAATTTAAAAGAGATTTGATTGATTATATGGATGGTATGGTTTATTCATGGTTTAAAAATAAGGAGGGAAACCAAGATCACATTATATTTACAATTTAGATTCGGACAGTACATTATATACTACTAGTGGTGATAGAGATGTAGAACAACTTAGATGTGGAAGAGGAGATAATTTTTTATGAAGGAAGGGGTACAGAGGCAGAGGCAGGTGACAGTGGGGGAGACAAACATGAGGATATCAATACATGAGAAAAGAACAAGACACAGGGACAGATACAGAAGAAAGGGCTCAGGATTAGGAAGGGAAGAACTGATTACAGTACAAGAAGGCAAGAGAAAAGAAAAACAAAAAAGAGCAATCATAGCAAGTAGTGACGCAATCACAAATCAAATAGTGGTATTTCACTTGTTTAGGAGAATTTTAACTAAAGATGAAATAGCCCTCCTAAGTAGGGGGGTGGTTGACCTTTTGTCCACATGAGAAACTAAATGATTTTGAAGTTAAATTAGAGCTCAACAGATTTTTTTAGGAAGTTGATGCTGAGATATTATTTTGATAACATTCCCCTGGAGAGTATAAATGTAGGAGATAAAAATAAAAAGCAAAAATTGAGCCAAAGGTTACAATTAAAATCTCAATACCGCCCATCAGGACCAATACCTCATGTGATAGAAACCTACATTAGTTAGGTGGAAAAATTAATAAAACAAGATAGGAATTCAGATCAGAGATCAAGTTTTAATCTGACATTTAAAGAGTCTGCAGCATTAAGAAATCTAGAAAATGATATGGACATAGTAATTAAAAAGGGTGATAAAGGAGGAGGAATAGTGTTACAGGATTATGTGAGCAATAAGAATCGATGTTTGGAGCTGTTAAATGACAAAAGAAATTATTTAAGATTGTTACAGGATCCATTAGAAAATATTTCAGGATTGATAAGTGAAACCTTAAAAAGAGCACTTGAACAGAGATGGCTTAGTGAGTGGGAGTATAATGCCTTAAATAAGAAATTTCCATTGAACACAGTTTTCTACACATTACCAAAAATTCATAAAGACCCTGTACAACCTCCAGGTAGACCAATAGTTTCTTGAGAGGGATCAATTTTGGAGCCATTGTTAGTGTATGTAGATTTCCATATAAGAGAATATGTGGAAAAATCATCATTTTTAAGAGATAGTGCACACATGATAAATGAAATTCCAGACATGAATAATAACATGGTCATATCGAAAACATTGATCCTGGTGACATTTGACATCAAGGATTTATATTCATCAGTACCTCATGAGGAGGGCTGTGCAGCTCTCAAGGAAATTTGAGAAAATATAAGAGAGAGATTGAAATCTCCAAATGAATTTATTTTGCAGTTAGTGAAAATTGTGTTAACTCAAAATTATTTTAAGTTTAAAAAAACATTTTATGGTGAGATCAAAGGTATGGCTATGGGATCCAGAATGGTCCATTCTTACGCAAATCTTTATATGAATATTTTGGAAAAAAAACATGTGTTTAATAATAATCCATTTTTGGCACATATTAAGCAATGGAAACATTTCATTGATGATATTATTCTTTTCTGGGAAGGAACAGAGATTGAATTGGACACATTTCATATCTATCTGAATAACTGCACAAATCATTTGAGTTTCACACTAAACAAGGATTTAAATGAGATTTAATTTTTGGATTTGTTAATTTTTAAGAAAAATGATCGTCTGGGTACCAGGATTTTTAGGAATCCAACAGACAAAATTACCTTACATAGGGCAGATAGTTTTCTCCCAAAGACCCTAATAAATTCAATCCTTATTATCAGTTTTTAAGGGTAAAAATAAATTGTTCTGAACTAGAGGATACAGAGGCATCTTTGAAAGACATGGAAATCAGATTTAAGGAGAGAGGCTATGACATGAATATACTGAATACGGCTAAAAATAAAGCAGTGGGGGTTGAAAGGCAAAGTCTTCTGGTAAATACACAAAAAGAAAATACATTTGATATACAGGCCCAGATCTTCAGACTGCACCACAAAGTAGCGCAATAGCAGGAGCAGGCACAAGTGCAGTGCTCCCGTGTGCAACATGCGCGAAATTCAAACACAGTGCAGGCCAAGGTGTGCTTGCGCAATACAACTGAATATCATGCCAACTGCACCATGGTGCAACCAGGGATGCACAGTGGCGCAGGCCTGATGCACAGTAGCACAACCAGGGATGTGCAGTGAAGCAGGGTAGTAGTGCAGTAGCACAACCAGGGATGCACAGGGACAGGATGCAGGGGTGCTCCACCCATGGAAGCTATGGATGGAGGAACACGCAGCAGACCAGACAGCACCCCCGCACCCCATGAACTGCACAACCTGTGGTGAGCTGGACGAACCACCAGCCCATGAACACCAGCACTGAATCCACAGCTGGGGAATGGTGCCCCAGCACTCCCCCTGGCAAGCAGTGACCACAACTTAAGGAGGGCTAGCCACCCAGTGCCACCCCATACAACCAATGCAGAGCACACCCTGCACAGCAATCCCCGACACCCTGCCCAGAAGCAGTGCCCAACAGTGCATGGCACCGAATGCATGCCACCACCCTCACTGTGACAATGCAACCCTGAGCACCATGGAGCCATGCATGGCAGCCCCAATGTGAGCATCCTGCAGTGGGCAGCCCCAGCCATTGATGCAACAACTGCAGACACAGTGTCACCCTGCATGGTCCCCCTATGGCACAGCAGAGAGGTCAACCCTGTTTTGGTACCCGGGGATCTCACATGCGACAAGGCCTGCCCTGGACCCCACCACCAGCAGGACAGCACCCTGCACACCCACCCAAGCACACACCCTGTCCCAGCACTGGCCCCAACAGCCAGCACAGACACCCACAGTGATGCATGGAGGCATGTACCACACAGGATGTAAAACAGGGCATGGGCAAACACCCACCCAGACCCAAGAGCACCTCAACACATGGACACAATAGCAGGGCAAAAGATCCACTGGAGTGCGACCACTGATGCTGTGTACCTACAGCCTGCACCTCACCATGGCACAAGTGTACCAGCCATCCTGCACATGCACCATGTAGTTGTCCACCACCAGTATGCAGCCAGAGCACAAGTGACAGACATCAGAACACAGACCCCACAACAGACACCAGCGACAGCATGGAGAGGGGACAACAACAGCATAGGCCACAGTGTCACCCGAGGCAGATGTGCACCATACCATAGACAGGAGGTAAGCTGCCATTGCGCTGTGGCCAGAGGGTGGCCAGCATGGACAGCCACTAATGACATGCCAGCAGACCGTGCATACCACAGACATGTAAGGGTGCCAACTGCACGGGCCATGGACATACTGACAGGGATGCCAGGGACACAGTGCATGTACCAGGGACCACTGCACACAGGCATCCAGTGCACAGGGAACAACATACATTCCACAGACAGGGATCGAGTCCCTCACCCACACCATAGGTGGGTCTCTGCAGACACACACACACAGGCCTGCACCACCCCTGATGCCATGCACATCACTGCAGCCAAGCACCATAAGCCTGCTGCATATCAGAGACCACCACAGTTGTTGTAACAAATAAGTGTGTATTAAAGATGTGAACAAAACACAAAACAGACATAAAACTATTTACAATGTGGGGGGAAGGGCCACAAACCAGGTGGGGGTGGGCATGGGGCAAGGGTGAACAACTGGGAGTGGGATGAAGGGGTGTGATGGTTAGTCCTAGGGGGGAATACATATCAGGGCATAGTGGGCCTAGCGTTGACCCCTCTCCCCACTTCGATCTCTGTGCCTCCACCAGTGATGCCGTCCTCTGCCCTGATCCATTCTCTGGAGTAGCTCAAGAGTGGCTCTCACCAGCTGCAGCAGCTCCTGCACACTCCGCTCGAGTGCAGCCCAGTGTTGTCCACCTAGGATAAGGGAACAGAGTCATTACACGTGACTGGCCAGACCCCTGCAGCCCACCCATTGTGCACGGCATACAGCCAGGGGCCACACCCCTGTGATGGCATGTGACCACCCACAGTGACCGCGCCCACATGACCCACCTACCCAGGCACCCACAGTCATGTGGAATGCTGCACACACCCACCGTCCGTGTCCCACACAGCACCACTGTGGCCGTACAGTGACATGGCTATGCAGTGTGAAGGCAGTGGCACAGCCATGTACCTAGTGCACACAAGGACTACCTGCGATGCCCAACCACACATGCAGTGCCACAGGACAGTGCTGAGTGCACCGTGTGGTGTGCATGACAGTGGGGCCAAGTGCTGGTGGCCATACCCCGCCACCACCCCTGCAACCTGGCATGCACAGATGTAAGGGGAAACACAGCACTCATCTGCATCCAGGCCAGCAGGGCACTGCTGGCCCATGGCCCTTCCACCTTGTCCCTGCTGCATTGGCAGTGCACCCACTCTGTCCTGCTCCTCCTGTACATGAGTCTGCCTCACCCTACGGCACTCCTCTGGGCCTAGGGTGCAAACATGGAGAGGGAAACATCAGTACAAACCAGCAGCAAAGCCCCCCCAGTTTGTGCATGCCTGCACAGCCCAGCCATGACACCCCCCCTACCACCACCACCAAACCCACTAGATGTCCCCCATCCCCCTGCGGGGTGGACACATGCACACAACAATACCCAGACAGATGGACGCTATCAGTGTATGGATGGAGCACCTACCTGGCCATGGCATGGTGCCTCGCCAGGTGCATGCCTGCAGATGCCCCAGTCAGTCAGGGTCCCTCTGCTGTAGGTCGCCATACCTGTGGCAATACTGCTCTGCTGTTCTGGTGATCCCGATTGCCTCCTCCAGGCTGTCAGCCACTTCCTGCCACACAGCACTATGTGGCCTGTCCAGGGGATCCTGGCCAAATATAGCACCAGCATGAGGCTCAACTATGGCCACCAAGATTGACAGCTCAATAGCACTCCACATCTGCGCTCTCCTACATGGCATCCTTCAGTGTGTATTGCTATCAAAATGGCGCTTTGTAGCACACATGCCCCATGTGTGGAGGCAGCACGGTACTGTGCTGCCAGTCCCCATTGCACTGCCACTGAACTGCATGATAGGGTGCACCCATGTGGACACATGGCACCTAGAGAGCAAAGGTTGACTGCAGGGTCAAGGGTCTGTCCACGCACGGAGCACCACAGTGCTATTGGGATGCCCTGCATGTAGAGTGGTAGGGCATCTGTGTGTGACACCCTGCAGTGGCCTACCACGCTGTGGCTCCATGGCACCTACAGCGCACCAGGACACAAGCACCACACAGGTGAACAGTGCACTAGCACCACAGACAAAGTGGTGGCCATGCCCGGCACTGTCTCCCATGCGCAGCACATCAGCAGCACTGCACACGTCGGCGTCAGCACCCCGGGCATGCACCACATAGTGCCGATTGCGCACATCACAGTGCTGCACCATAGCCTGAGCACGCTCACCAACATTGCGCAAGGCACAACAGCATGATATTCAGCCAGCATATGCAAATCAGCTCATCAGCCATTCCACAGCACAACCACTGCATTACCATCCACTTACAGTTGTGCCTCACCTCATTTGCATGCATTGCGCTATATAAATGTGACATGGGGCTGCAGAGGACATAGTTAGGTATTGTAGTCTATTGTGGTGGATTGCATGCTGTTGGGATGTGGGGACTGTGGTGTGTGAGGGCTGAATGGGACTGCACAGTCAAAGATAACACCTGTCATTCCCACAGGCTCGATCATGACTGAACATGAAGAAGAGGAGGAACAGGGACGGGGGAGAAGGAGAAGGCCCAACTTCACCTGGGCTGAATCAGATTCCCTGTTCGAGGCATATCTCAACAGGGAACCACTGCCCAGCGGACAGCGGGGAACGCTACAGGCCCACGCTACAGCGTGGGGTGAGGTGGCATGTGCCATGAACCAGCAGGGCAGCCACCAGCGGTCCATGCAGAAGTGTAAGAAAAAGGTCAGCATGGACAGGAGGAGGATCAAAGACAAGGTGGCTGCCATCAGGGCTGCATGTGCTACCACCGGTGGGGGCCAGCTGGATGTGCCACGCCTGATGCCACAGGAGGAGCGGGTAGCCAGCAGCATGTGATGTTGTGCCATCAAGGGCATTCCTGGTGGTTTCTTCCAGACAGGTAGCAGCCCATCACTGCATGGTAGGTCCTGTGCTGTCACTGTGTGGGTGGTGGAGGGAATGCCACAGGACAGGGTGGAGCCACTAATGCTGATGTGTTCCCTTACAGCTCCTGAGCATCTACATGGGTCAGCAGTGGTGGGTGTGTCCACTGAGTGGGATGCCCTGGACATGGGGGATCACCCATTTACCTCCACAGGTGTCTGAGGGACTAGACTAATGCATTCCTGCACATCTGTCCTGACTGATGATGGTGGTGTGGGTGCGGGTGAGGCCCTGCCTATGTCTTGGCATGACAGCGCCCATAGTCTCCAGCATGCTGGGACACAGATTGGTGCCAGATCCAGCACTGATGATGATGGACCACACGTCCCGGACAGTGATACATGTGGGACACAGGATGGTCCCAGAGCAGGCAACTGCATGAGCATTGCCATGGGTGGTACCACCATGGAGGCCTGCGTATCAACACAGTCCCAGCCTGTGCCTATATGCCCCAGTGGGGCAGCACTGGTGTACATCCAGGGTGGTGGGGCTGTTGCAGCCGCTGTGGCGGCACCGGTGAGCCCTGGCAATCGGCAGCTGGAGGAGCAGTGCCAGCAGTCAGCCAATGGCAATGGGGGAGACAGTGTTGGGGGCAGTGGCAGTGCACTGCATGTGGACATGCCCCAGCATGGCTCTGGTGTGCAGCGCCCATCGTCAAGGGGTGCTGGCCAGCAGGGCCAGGAACACCATGAGGGACAGCATGCCAGACTGGCAGATGACCTCTTTGACGAGCAAAGCTGACTATTCCAGGCTTCAGTAGATCAGCGTATCTGGCTCGTGATGGCAGTGGATGCACTCAGTGTGGTTCTGCACTAGGCAGAGGAGCGGCACAGCAGGGACCACAGTCTGCTCCTGGCAGAGATGGTCCGGCAGCGGGTGGATGTGACTGCTGCCATTGATAGGCAGACCAATGCATTGACTGCTGTCATGGCCACATTGGGCACCCAGTTCTGTGCCCATCCACCACAGACACTGCACAGTGTCATGTCAACCCCCATTCCCAGAGCCGTGCGACACCTGCTATGTCTACACTGGGTTCTGCTGTGGGCATACCAAGCACGCCTGGTGTGGTCATGTTCGGTGGGCTGCAGACCCCTGCACGAACACGGTCACGTTCACACAACGTCACCCCTGGGGGACCATCGGTGCCACCCCATGAGGCCAATGGTGAGTCTGGCATGGCTGGCAGTTTTCGGCGGGGCCACCCACGCATCCGTGGTGGCCGTGGTACTGTGCCACATGACTGACCTGTCTCCCAGCATGGCCAATGTCTGCTGCTGCCCTATGTGCAGTGTGGTGTGCATTGTGTGATGCTCGGGTGGGGTACCCAGCCCTGCACACACATGATCCCTGTGCACACCCTCCCAGCTGCTGGCCACTGTGGCGTGTGCATGATGATGCCTCTGTTGCATAGTCCACCAGTGTGCAATGGTGCCCAGCATCTGAGGCATGCACAGTGATGACCACTGGGCATAGTCATGTGTAGACCTGTGTGGGGGTGGGGTGGCAATAGGGGTTGGCGTGCCGTCTACCCCTTGTGCATGTCTTGAGGTGTGTGTGCATGTGTGTGCACATATCGTGTTTGGCCCTGTGCATCCTTGACGCCGTGTACGGTGCCACACTCAGACCCATTCCCTTACCGGCATCCACCCCTGGTGTTCTGCCCTGCCTGTCTGTGGGCTGTGCCCTTGCCATTGGTGGTTGCGCATTGCCCCGTGACCTACCTGTGTTGACCAAAGTGCTCTTCTGTAATGGTGTTCCGGTGCAGCTGTGACATCCGGATCAGGCGGGGGTCTCTTCACCCTGGGGGTGGCTGCCCATCACCACCTGGAGCAGCATCCTCATCATCTCTACCGCTGTCCCCCTCTTCAACCTCTATGGCTATCCCACAGTTGGTGGTCATATTGTGCAGGATACAGCAGGCCAGGAATAGCCCACAGGCCTTTGAGGGGCTGATCTTTAGGGCACTGCCAGAGGTGTCCAGGCACCAGAACCATGCCTTCAGCATCCCAAACACCCACTCGATGACATTCTGTGTTGTGGCGTGTGCCTCATTGTACCGTAGCTGTGATGGGGTTGTGGGGCACCGGTATGGTGTGAGCAGCCAGGGACGTAGTGGGTAACCACTGTCACCTGTGTGTAGAGGGTGGAGATTAGTATGGTGGTCTACATCATTATGCCATGGGCCAACAAGGCCGGTACCCTTGGCACCTCTGACTATGCACCCCCCACATCTGCTCATGTCATCCTGCGTAATATGCATACTCACACACTAGATGGCCAGTGGAGATGTGCCTACTCTTAAACCTGTGGCACAGTCTGGACTGATGCCAGATGAAGGCATCGTGTGCTCCCCCAGGTTGCATGGCACAGACATTGGTAATGCCCCCCTGGCATCACACACCACCTGGCAGTTAATGCTTATGTACCCCTTGTGATTGATGTATGCCACTCTGTCCGGGCCAGGTGGCATGCAGATGGCCACATAGGTGGAGTCAATGGCTCGAGCATGCCAGGCAACCGTGCTACCCTGTGGAACTCCTGTATGTATGTTGTGCACTCTGCCTGTGTGCTGGGGAAATGGATGTACTCCGCAGCATGTGGCAGCAGTGCACTGAGGAATTGTGTGAGTAGGCATGACGTAGCCAAATGGGTTATACCTGTCATGTCCCCTGTTGGTTTCTGGAAGGTGCCTGTGGTGAGCAGGCACATGATGGCTGTCACCTTCATCTCCACTGACAGAGCATGGCTCTGTCATGTGGGTGCCTGTATCTCATCACTGCACAGCTCACAGAGCTGCCTCAGGATCGCCCAGTTCAGGCGGTACTGGCCCACAATCTCTGTATCAGAGTAGTGTTCGAGGCTGGTGTGGGCTTGGTACTGCCTGTTCTGGGTGTACTGTTGACGGGCCCTTCCACGGCCACACACCCCTGCTGCCTGCCTTCTCACACTCCTCATTACTGCCTCCATCTGGAAGGTGGCGTTGGCCATGTCCCTGGCTGGTGACCCCCCCCAGTGGCTGTTGTCTCATTCCTCCCTCTGTCCATCCCTGATGCTTTCCCTGCACCAGGTACACCTTCGGTCTTCGGCTGTGGCTGTCTTGCCTCCTGCCATTGCCCTCAGTCTACTGTGGCACTCCATAGCCTTTTCTGCACAGTGGCACAGGCTCCCCAATCCTAACCTGTTTCTGGCTCAGTTCTGGTGGTCCCCTTTCTGCTCCTGCCCAGTCCTGCACACTGCTACCTTCTGTACCACCCTTGATGTCTGTCACCATGCTGCCACCTGTGGCTTCCCTTTTGTGTTCTTGCACCCCTCTCTTGCTCTGTTTTATGTTGGATCATTTCTACTGTCTTGCAACTTCTGCTAGCTCCCCTATTGCACACAGCACATGCTGTTGAACATTGCACTGTGCATGTTATTCATGGTTCCGCCCCCTACGGTTGCGCATGTATTCATTACTATTGCACTCTGGTGCATTGCTTATTGCACTGTGCAGTTGCCTCCCACTGAATATCACACAATGGTGCATTTCTGTACTTGCGCTGGCACATCCCTGTTGTGCATGGTGCTACCCTCCTGAATATCCGGGCCCTAGAATAAAAAGGTTCTTTTATCATTGAGATATAGTGGAATATTTTAAGAGGTTAAAAAAGTAGTCAATAAACATTGGTGTATTTTTAAATCTACAGATATAGGTGAAAGAGCTTTTCAGGCTGGCCTGCAAGTAGTAACAAAAAAAGTTAGGTCTCTGCGTGACAGGCTGGTTCATACTGATCATAAGATTCTACAACAAAAAATACAAGGATTTTTCACTACAGAGGATTTGAGGGGAGATTTCAGTTGTGGTAGGTGTATACATTGTCACAACACACATAAAATAAAGATAATTAGAAATACTTATCATGGAGAGGATTTTTTGATAAAATATTTCATTAACTGTCAGACGGAAGGGTTCATTTGTGGGGTTAAATGCCCATGTGACCTTGTGTATATAGGTAAAACAAAAAGACAACTGAAACAGAGAATAGGAGAGCATAAAGAATATGTAAGAAATCTGGATGAGTCATCACCTTTTGTGAGACATTTTAAAGAAAGAGGTCTTCAATTACCCTCACTCAGATTCTTTGGGATTGAAAAATGCAAAAAGCAAAGAAAGGTGGTAATTATAACGATAAATTACTACTAAGGGACATTTACTATATAAATTATTTTCAGACCATAAATCCAAAATTTGGCCTGAATGAATGTCTTGAATGGCAACCAATATTATAAATAACTAACAATATTAGGCAAAACAGGAGTAATAGGACATACTGTGATGTGTGTGCACCTTACTTTGTTGACTGATAGGACACTGCATGCGAGGATGAGTTTTTTCAAAACACCTCCCCCCACCCCCTTTTTGGTCCCATAATACTATGAGCAATCAATTTGCAAAAAGAGAAAACATGTGGTGTTTTTCTTTTTTGTGTGAAGCATACATATACATTAATTCCAGCTTCGAATAACGTGACAAATTCTGAATAAGTGAGTTACCTCTGACACCTAGTTGTGTTCGGTGCCACCTGGAGGGTTGGTCCAGCACTCAGATAAGCACTACTTGCTTACATTGATGGAAAGCATCATGTGTCGGATTCAGAGGTGGGTTTTCAGTGTTAAATACAGCAGATTCGGGCCTAACGATTCACTCCCATGCAAGAAGCTGTGGCACAGCATCACAGCAGGTAAAAAATGTCTGGCATTGTAACAAGTAGTGAGAAATAGCGAGGAGTGTATAAAATAAAAAAAATGCTTCTTTCTTGATTTCAGAGCCCCTCTCGAAATAACATGTAAAGCGGTTGAGTATACAAGTGAAGGATTTACAAAACAAGGTTAGCATCTTAAATGAAAGTTTTGGGTCACACAGGTGAAGCGGTGATTTATTGCTAATTAGTGAACTTTGAGTTATGGATTTTAGGAGGTGCATGTCTCCAAATAAGCAAGATATTATATAATGGTGTAAAACATGATGTGTGTAGTTATTCTTTGAACTTTAATCACAAGGTCACTATTGATATGTGCACAAGGTGTATACGCTTCTACAGAGATTTGGCAGTAATAATTTGTTGAAGATTTCTATGTAGGAAATGTTTTTTAATTTAAGAAAATTAAGAATGTAAAGATCAGAACTTACGACTTTGTTGTTTCATATATAGAAACAAAAGGATTTTAAAGGTGAAGAATCACACATTGAGAGGTTGTTTTTGGATTGAATTATATAAAAATGAGGTTAGAGAATTTTTAAGGAATATGAAATTTTATTAAAAGTTTGTATATAGGGAATCATTGAGATTAATTTTTTCTTACGGTGGGAGTCATAATACTGCATAAATGGAATCAATTGACATATTGAACTGGTATTTATAAGGTAATTTAATAATATGAGTGTAGTTCCTGTCATTTAGAAAATAATTGTTCTTTTAAACAATTAATATTTCATTAAGTTTTTTGATTCAGTTTTATAGATAAACCAGTTTCCCTGATGAAGAGTTATTCTGAAACGTTGGATTTCATATTTGACTGGGTATAACAGAAAATAAAATTCTATTTTGAAATGTAGAAAGCTTTGTTCTTACTGAGGGTGAGTGGGCTGATATTCCAGTTTACTTCGTAGTTATTTTATTTTACTTGGATTACTGTTTAAGTCATCCATCAAAAATAATTTGAAAATGACAAAGAAAGGTATTTTAATGGCTATCATGTATGCTTTTTTGTTCTATACTTTTGATGCATTAACTCAGAGAATAACATGGGTGGTGAGAAATGGAACATACAGTATGACAATAAAATGAACGTAAACTTGCCACAGGAGGGTACTGAACATAAAACTGGTTTACATAGGGGTTTTAAACAAGAGTGAGATTAGAAAACTGGGAGGATATTTGGAGACAAGGCTGAGTAATCACTGCCCATGTAATTTAGGATTACATACATTATTGTAGTCAGGTTACAGTGGGGAAAATACACGTCCTGAACTACATCTAGATAAAACGGTGGTTTGAAACTCAGGGGTTAAAACTGACACATTTAAATATCAGTAGCATACTTTTGAAGAAACATGAGTTGGAAGCCTGGATATCCATGTATGACTGAGAAGAAATAATGAATACTGAGTCCTGGTTAAAACCTAAAATGAACATTACACAATGGGTGTAAAAAATAGTATGAAATCCAGCAATTTGATTGGCTGGCTGGCACCTTCCCATCATTGTAAATCCTAGTATCACCCTGTGAGAAAAGGTGCCAGCCAGCCTTACCCACCAACCAGAAAGAAAAATCCCTATGACCCCAAAACTCACACTGAACGCTCGCTAAGCACCCACTCCTGATATCCAGTACAAGTGGAAAGTTCAAATATCAAAAAAAAATGAACTCATCATTTGACTTAATAGACCCAAACAAGCTGGATAAAATATTCATCAATTTAAATGAAGAGTTTACTTCTCATACCGCTCCTCTCACAACTATTGCAGAGTCTTTACGGCCAACACCGACTTTAGTACCAGGCGATGCTTCAGAACTTCAAAGCAGGACCACGCTGCAACTTGAAAGAAGCCACCACTCAAATGCTTCCTCCTCTGCACCTCTTCAAGCAGCATCCACTGTTCACATCAGCTCTGCAAGGCCACCCAATTATGAGGAGAAAAGAAAAAATGTCACTGTGATGTCACAGAGCACCTCCTCCAAACACTAAAAATTAACAGAAATGAGAAAACAACCTTAAAACAGACAGGGTGGACCATAAACATTTTCAGAGATTGGTTACTAGAAAAATCAATTGGAGTTGTCTTAATAACTGTACCACTACCAGACCTCAATGAAATACTCGAAATGTTCTGTAGCTCATTGAGGAACTCCACTGGAAAACAATATATCCTTAGTAGTAATGTTGGCCTATGATCTGGCATAAACAGATATCTCAATGACCCATCATTGAGCAGACATTTTTATTTAATGAGTGACACAGTATTCAACACCTGAAATAATGTATTTAAAGGAGTTGTCAAAACTTATAGAAAAACAGGGACGGCAAAGCAACCCCCCCCACACACACACACACACTCAGCCATGAATAACTGATATTTCTCAGAAATCCCCCATTTTATCCCCCCAAAACATGGCAAAAGGTGGCTTGATCTTCTGCTCCACCTTTCTAGGTGAGGTAATGAGGGTGTGCATCAGTTCACCCCTGAATTTTTTGAAATAAAAACTGATAAGCAAGGCAGAAAATGTTTGGCAAAGACTCATAATGAGGACACAAAAAACCATAAATTATCCACTGATTCAATTCACCAAGCCCACAGAGGGTGGGATATTCAAAACGTTTTCACATGGCGCAACGGGGTTGCACCATGTGCAACCCACCAATGCACCCCAGCATGATATTCACAGGGGCAAGTTGCACTGCACAACTACTGATGCGCCAGGGCTCATAGGTAATGTATGCAGTGCAAGTGTGGGGGGTGTGCCCATGTATAGGCAGCACATCCTGATATTCAATCTGGGATGTGCACAACATATGCTGACACAACCCCACCTTGCGCCACTCGGGTGGGCACAAAGTTGTGCCTGGGAAAACCAGGCGCAAGTCCTGGCCACCCACAGGTGAGCTGCGATATTGCATGGTACAACACTGCAGCTGCCTGCTGTGGGTGGCCCTTGACCCACCCAGAACACTGTCCTCAAGCTCCCTCCCCTTTGAGCATTGTACCCTCCCCATCACCCGATCGTGGGCATAAGTAAATGACAACCCTGGTGGTCCAGTGGACCACTGTCCAATGCCTATCATGTGCATATGTTCAGAATATCCCTGGTGGTCCAGTGGAACCCCCCAGTGCCTATTCATGGATGGAAATAGCAATCGCATCCTGGTGGTCCAGTGGTACCCCCCCCACCCACCCATTGAGATTTCCCACCATCCACGTCCTCCTCCATCAGCGCGGCAGTGGCACCCTGCCCGCATGCCACCCAGCTGCCCAACAACTGACAGTGTACAGTACTGTCTGTATGTCTATTGGTCCACTACATGGGCCATTGGGCATACAGACCATACTGTACTACACAGGCCATATGTGAATGAATGCGATGGAGAGTGATCCACTGGACCACGTGGGATATTTTGAACAGATGCCTGAGATCGGGCGATGGAGAGCCATTCACTGGACCACCAAGGATATTTTGAACAAATGCCTGCAATCGGGCAATGGAGAGCGGTACACTGGACCACCAGGGATATTTTGAACAGATGCCTGTGATCGGGCAATGGAGAGCAGTCCACTGGACAATCAGGGTTATTTTGCACATATGTCCATGATCTGACATACGGGTGCGGGGTCCACAAAGGGACTGCAGTTCATCAGTTCCTGGCAGCTGCAGCCTGGCAGGGTGCTAGGCACAAGTCACTGGGGATCAGAGCACTGCATGCAAATGGGGCCATAATGACATGCAAATGGCCCAATTTGCACCTTGCATACATAATAGCCTCATTTGCATTCCCAGTGCTGAATATCACTGTTGATGTGCCTAGCGCAATTGCACTTGCACTGGCACATACCCCGGCTCCCCTCCTGCCACTTGCTCTGGCACAGTGCCACTGCGCCATGTGCAGTGCATGCACTCTCAGTACCATATTCAATGGTGCTGAGCCATGATGCAGCACCATTGAATATCCCATGGTCCATGCCCTGGCGCAGCCCAGTTGCACTGTGCCCAGGCTTGCACCCCTGCCTGGCGCAGTCTGAATATCCCACACAGAGTGTTAATGCATGAACATCCAAATGACCCTCTATGCCCAATACAAAGCTTCCTGAAATATCTTTCAAAATTACCAGAAAATGCACCAACTTTGTTTTGCCATGCAAAAAGACAGGCACAGCATAAACTGGACAAATCACCAACCTAGTACAAAAGAGAACCAGTCAAAATAAACTACCTAGGCAAAATGCTACCTAGAATATGTAAAGAAGCAGGGATCCAGACAGTATGCACAAATCATTCATTGAGGGCAGCAGACATTACCCCTTCTATCAGAAGCAGGACTAGAAGCCTGCCAGATAATGGCCATCATGGGCCACAAAAATGAGGCCTCCCTTAGGAGTTAGTGGAGGCCAAATCAAAGTGATCACTAGACGTGGGGAGCAATTATTTCTGGCTGCAAACCTGGAACATCTGCCAGAGCAACAGAAAAACACACTGCACCTCAGAGACCCCAAGCAAAATATCTGTTCCCAGACAACTATGCAGAACTATCAACAAGTGCAAACTACTTTTCGCCACAAGCACAACAAGAACCAGACCCAACAAAAGTCCCAGAAACACTTGCAGAATGCACTTCACCTCCAAGAAAAAGAAAAGCTAAACTTAAAAATGTTAACAGTTATATACAACCAGACCACAGACTGTACACACTCAGAAGCACTGCAGTCAAGCAACAGTGACCTTCCCTTAACATAATTACAGCTACTGCAGCAAGAAATATTCAGCTCAGATCCCACCAGTATTTCAACTACTCCATCCTTCCACAGCACAAGAAATCCAACCAATTTGCCATCCAAGGATACTGCATCACACAGGCATGACTGCTGTCAGCAATATCCATTCCGCAACATGAACACAACACGAAAGCCACAGAAAACCACAAGAGCAGATGGCCAGCAAACTCCACCAACAATCAGCCATTTTATAAATTATGGCTCGATTAATTTCTTCATGGCACCAGCAGAAAAATGATCTGCTCCGAGCAAGATCAAGCCTGCAGCAAAATGTGAAAACAAACCCAAAGTTATAAGAAGCAAACCCCTCCCCCAACAAAAACAAATAACCCTTTTTTCTCCTCTCTTGCAGGAACATCAACAGAAAACCGGAAAACCAGCATGTACCTCGATCTCTGCCAATAAATCCTTACACAATGAATAAACTTTCCAGAAATGGAAACTCTCATCTGTATGCCACCACAATGACGCCACGAAGCAACAGAAACCCAGAAACCCATGTGACTGCTGCTGCAAAACAAAAAGCGACATCCTTCTAGCACACAGTGATCACTCCAGGATGCTAAATGTTAAAGTGACACACCAACTGCATTGCCTCTAGTAAAAATTTATTTTGACTTTTGCAAAATAAAAACTTCATCCAAACAGTTCATCATTAAAAGTGAAGAAAAAAAGTTGAATCTTTACAATTAAAAATGTTTCTGCACTGTTCAAGATGTTTCATGCAAAGAGTTCATCATTAAAACAAAAAAACTTATTTAATCTTTACAGTTCAAAATGTTTCTGAACTGTTCAAGATGTTTCTTCAAATGAACCTTAATTCCATATGTTTCTGCGCTGTTAAAGATGTTTTTTTTAATGAACTTCAACAGCCTAAAAGGGATTATTTTACATGGCATAGAAACAAATGTCACTATTTTTCTTCTTTTAAATAAAAAAAATAAAGTAAAGAAAAAACTACTTTTACCAATTCATTCCTATACAATTCAGGCATTGTATAATCATAATATTCCACTTGAGGGTGTGAGTGATGCCAGGATTTAACCATGTCTGGTGTCATTTGCTCACCCGGCCTGTGGCCTCGTGACCAAACAACACACCAGGCATGAGTAAATCCTGGCATCACCCACACCTTTATGTGGTATATTGCTTAAATAACCTGTTATAGATTGATGGCTTTAGCATTACTAGGAGGGATAGACAGGGTAAAAAGGGGGGGGGGTGGTATAATAATATATTCAAAAGAACATCTGGTAATAGAGGCAGTAGAAACCAAGGTATAAATTTCTGGATACAAGAAACTTTTTGTAGCAATAGTCCTTGGCAACACAAAGAAACCGCTTGTGAGATATATTTATAACCCATAACACATAAGTGAAAAAAGAAGGTCAAAGGGAGGGATAGTTAGACTGAAGGGGGAGGATGGGAGCAGCGTGGAGGATGACAACAGTAAAGCTGACATATTGAACAGGTATTTCTGCTCAGTCTTTACTAAGGAAGAGGGGGGTAATGGGTCTGAAGGGAGTACAAGGGGTGAGAATGGTGCAGAATGGACACAAGTCCCTTTACAGAGAAAGGGTCCTAAGGAACTGGAAGTAACAAGAGCTGACAAAGCAATGGGGCCAGATGGGGTGCATCCCAGGGTCCTTAAAGAACTAAGAGAGGTGGTGGCTGAACCTCTGGCTATCCTGTTCAGCCAATCACTGGAAACAGGAGGTACCAAAGACTGAGGACAGCAGATGTAGTCCCTTATACAAAAGTGGGAACAAAGAGGAAGCAGGGAACTACAGACCAGTCAGCCTCACCTCGGTAGTGGGAAGATCATGGAAGCACTACTGAAGGAGAGATTGGTGGAACATCTGGTTGTCAATGGACTACAGGACCCAAGGCAGCATGGTTTCACCAGGGGAGGTCATGTCAGACCAACCTCATTGAATTTTTGACTGGGTGACTAGGGAGGTGGATCAGGGGAGGCAGTGGACATGGCCTATCTGGACTTCAGCAAGGCCTTTGACACTGTGCCACATAGAAGACTATTACACAAATTGGGAATATGGTTGTGGGCAGGACAGTAGTGTGGTGGTAGGTAACTGGCTGGGTGGCAGGACACAGAGGGTGGTGGTGGTAAAATGGCTGTCACTCCACATAGAAGGGTGACCAGTGGGCACCACAGGGACTGGGTGCTGGGACCGGGTCCTATTCAACATCTTCATCAGTGACATTGCACAGGATATAGAAGGCAGAATTTCACTGTTCGCTGATGACACAAAGCTCTGTAACAGAGTAGACACACCAGAGGTGTAGACAGAATGAGAAGGACCTGCAGAAACTTGAAGAATGGTCAAGGGTTTGGCAGTTGAAATTCAATGCAAGAAGTGCAAGATAATGCATATAGGGCACAAAACCCTGGCACAATATATCAGTTGGGGGTGAGGATATAGCATGCACCAAGCAGGAAAGGGATCTTGGGGTTGTCATCTCTGATGACCTCAAGGTAGAGGAAACAGTGTGACAAGGCATCAGGTAAAGCAAATAGGATGCTGGGATGTATAGGCAGGGGCATCACCAGCAGGAAAAGGAGGTCATAATTCCGCTATACAAGACACTAGTGAGGCCCCACCTGGAGTACAGTGTACAGTTCTGGAGACCATACCTCATGTAAGGACATAGACAGGGTAGAGAAGGTTCAGAGGAGGGCAACAAAGATGGTGCATGGGTTGCATCACAAATCCTATGAAGACAGGTTGAAGGAACTGAACATGTACTCCCTGGAGGAGAGGAGGAGAGAGGGGATATGATAGAGACATACAAGTATCTTACAGGGAGGAACAGGGTGCAGGAAAACACTATTTTAAGCGAAAAGATGTTTCAGGACTAGAGGCATGGGATGAAGCTGGAGGGAGGACGATTCAGAGGAAACATGAGAAAAATTTCTTCACAGAGCGGGTGGTGGACAAGTGGAACACCCTGCCAGAGGAAGTGGTGGGGGCTGAAACAATCACAGGATTTAAGAATGCATGGGATAGACATAAAGGAATTCTAGAGGTCAGGGGTAAGGGGAAATAGACTTCTAGGAAAACAAACTGAACTTACAAGCTCAAATGGGCAGACTAGGTGGGCCATAGGCCCTTATCTGCCGACACTGTCTATGTATCTATGTATCTATGTAACCCCCTAAATCAAAGCATCAAAGTTTAGAAGAACTGACTAATATGTTAGAACATCTTAAGAACAGAAATAAGCATAATGGGTAATTTTGATTTAAACTGATTAGGGACTGAGGTTAATAAATATAAGAAACTATTAGAAAAATTTAACTTAAATTAAGTGTGAAAGGAAGGAACAAGATTAAACAAAAAACTATGGAAATTACATTACTTGATTGGATGATTGTAGGCAATGTAAGGAACAATAAAGTAGCAGGGGTACTATCAGATGCAATAAGCAATCACTTGCCTACCTACTGTGTAAAGAGTAACAAAAGACCAAAATAGGAAAAAAAAAGAATAGCAGAACATAGGGCATTAAACTACAACAAAATATTTAACATAAGATAGGAATTAACCGGGTCTGGAATTGATTGGAAGGTGCTGGATGAGATAACTATGTAAATGTTGCAGTAGATTTGTTTTTTAAAGAAACTGAATGAAATAATTAACATGAGCGCCCCTTTTAAAAAAGAAAAGAAAGGAGGTCACGTGATGGCAGCCTGAGAGCAGACAGTGTACTCCCGGAGCTCCGCAGTTAACCTCTTCATTTTGGCCTTTTATAGCGGTATTCCTATAGCCAAATCATCTCAAAACGAGTGGTGCGCTCGTGGTCTGTGATCCGGAGCCTGAATTCAGTTAGCGAATGGAAATTTATATGAAGAAGGCGCCGCTGAGGCATTCGCCTCCCCTAACACCAGAGAAAGAGAAGGCCACAAAGTGGGCCAAACAGCAGGCCGCTAGTCTTTCTAAGCTACCCATATCCGACACTCCCTTGTCGGAAACCAGATTCTTGGAAATCATGCAGCCTCTCCAGATGGCCATTGCGTCTATTTCAGAAGACTTGCAAGATATTAAAAAAGCGGTGGATGTTTTGTCTAGAAGGGTCGGGGACACAGAAGTCAAGATTACTTCGTTGGAAAATAAGCAAGACAGGAACGAAACAGAATTAGTCAGTGTAAAATGGAGAATGAAGAAACTAGAAGATAAGTTAGAGGATTTAGAAGGCCGCAGTAGAAGGAATAACCTAATAGTTATCGGGATACCAGAAAAGGAAGAATGAAACGCAGTAATTACTTTTCTTCATAAATTTGCACAAAATACGTACCGAGTATATGTTACATCGAGAGCTCCACCGAGCCTTGCACCTCGCCACTGCTCCAGGGCCAGCCACCCAGGCCACTAATTTTGAGGTTCTTGAATTATTTAGATAAACATCATGTTCTCACCAAAGCAAGGGATGTGATGGAGCTATTATGGGAGGGCAAGAAGATTTGTATCGTCCAGGATTTACCTCACTCGGTGAGAGTACGAAGACAGGAATTGCACCCGATTGTTTCTAAGCTGGTGGCAGCATCTAAGCCATATAAGGTTAAATACCCTGCAATCCTGCTGGTAAAACACGAGGAGAAGTGGCTATCATTCGAATCTTATGCACAAGCAATGCAAGAGTTGAAGGTCATTTTCCGGATCTCTTTAAGTGAATATACTTAGTGATCTCTCTCTCTAGTTTTGAACTCTGCATCTGGTGATCTTACTGTTTCAGTGAGAGACCTGATGGCTTCAGTGAATAAATAATTAGCCCTCTGGGGATATACCAAGAAGTCCTAAATATGATACTTGGGGCAGTCGGAGGTTATGTCTTACCGCCCCTGGTGGCGGTCTGTGGTTATGCATGACAGAATCTTTATGTTGTTTATCGGTGTTCCTGATGTGGGCAAGGTTGACCTATATTATTTTTTACTATGCGGCTAAGTCACTGTGTGATTCTGGGTACTTCTGAGTTCACTAACTCCTTCATCTTGGGCCGCTGGCATTTTAGGCTGAAGATACGACTCAGATTAGCCCCGCTAGTTTTTTTTTTTTTTTTTTTGGGGGCTGGCCACCTATCGGGGAGGGACCCTACATGAGAGCACAGCATGCAGTATTAACCCCGTTCTATGGGGAGTTGGAATGAGGAGACTTGGGACGGCATTGGTTGGCGTTGTGATCCATCGACTTTTGAGTGCCTGCCACTGGAGTTGCTAAAGGAGAACTGTAGAGCTTCATATTGAACTCTCCGATTAACTCTTTATAGTGTGCGACTTCATGTGGCCTGGACTTATCTGCAGGATTTGAATATGATGGACTTTCCTCTCCTCTCCTCCTTTCCTCCTTTCCCCCACCTTTTTTATATATATATATATATATATATATATATATATATATATAAGAGAGAGAGAGAGAGAGAGAGAAGTCACTGGACATTCCAAGAGAGCTGGCATGAGTGGAAGCCTGGGATTGACATTGGCCAGCGCGATGAACCATTGAACTTGAGCACCCGGCACTGTGATGGCTAAATAGGAGAACTGCAGTGTCTCATAATAGTTCTTCTGAATTAATTTTTTATATTATGTGACTTCATGTGTTTTGGACTTGTCTCCAGGATCAGAATACGAAGGATTTTCTTTGATTTTTTCCTCTTCCCCTCCCCTTTTTTTTTTACATACATATGTACAAGGAGTCAGTGGTCACTTGGGTGCTAATTAATTTTGGTATTGGTCTATTAAGACCACCCGAAGAGGATCAGCTAATGCTTTAAGTTAATTTTCGGACAGTAGCTGGCACTAGTTTGTTGGGGTTAATCTTTATATAGTTAGGGCACAAGATCCCTGTAATGAGGTTAGTTCGATATCACGGAGTAGTTGTATTGTAGTGGGTTTCATTGGGGGAGCTCCAGGGGAAGGGGTCGAGCAGATCGGGCTGTTTGGAGGTGAATCATCTGGTGTGTTATGTTTAGGAGGGCAGTTCCTTGGAACTGCGGTATGTGCATTGTTTTGGGGTGGGAAGGCTTCATTGAGGTGATTTTTATAAGGGGGATGGGTTGGGCTTCAAAGGGATGTGGTCGATTTGGAGCATTGGGGGGCGGGATACCAAGGTTATGTTTTGACTGAGCCTAACTTTGATGTATTGAGTCAGGGAGCTTGCAATATTCTTAAGGAGTGTTGTGGCACAGCCTACCGAGACATTCTGTATGCATCTCTCCTTTAATTATACAATTGAGCTTAATGAGCAATTTATACAAGTTTATAAGCTGGAACGTTAAAGGAGCCAAGGATAGGGTCAAGAGACAAATTATATTAAGACACCTATGTCAATTGGGAGCGCAAATTGTGTTTCTTCAAGAGACACATTTAAAAAGAAGCGACATCTATTACTTCAGAAGGGCGTGGGTAGCGCAAGTTTTTGGGGCAGGGACATCCACAAGGGGGGTTGCCATCCTTATTGCTAGGAACATTCCTTTTAAATTGGTGAATGAGAGTTGGGACCCTGAAGGTAGATACGTTATTGTACATGGTCTGCTTGAATCACAGCCGATTTTATTGGGCTCTATATATAGCTAATTGCTACTCCCAGCTTTTTCATGAAATTGCTGCATCTGGTGGTATCCGATCCGAAAAGCTTATGGTATTGGGGAGATTGGAACTTAGTTCTTCAGAATGACCTAATAGATTGTGTAAAAGAGGCGAGGCCTATCCCCCTCACAAAGGGCCTTGAAGGATCTCATCAACAAGGTCGCTTTGGTCGATGCTTGGCGATAATTAATCCTGTGTTGCGTAATACACCTTTTTCTCTCTCCGTACATAAGACTTATTCTACGAATAGATTACATTCTGAATCAGTTTATCCATATGCCCAGTATAACTCAGGCGGATATATTTGCTAGAGTAATATCTGACCATGCGCCGGTTAGTTTGATATACAGGTTAGCCCTGGGGTGTAGACGCTCTCCGCAATGGAGACTAAACTGTCAGATGCTGAAGGAAGAATCCTCCCTGAGGCACATTGAAGAGTTTATCAAGCGTTTCTTGGAAGATAACCAAGGCTCAGTAGTCCAGAGGGACCTAATTTGGGCTGCCTTAAAATGCTCCTTAAGGGGAGAGCTGATTAAGATAGCCTCTAGAAAGAAATGTGCTCAGAGGGAGAAATTGGATTCCCTACTAACTTTGATCAGGGACGTAGAGAATAGTCTATCCCATTTCTCGACCGAGGCAAATTGGGCAAGGCTCCATCAGTTGCAAGCTCAATACTCTGGTTTAATATTGCAACAGGCGGAACTGGCCCTTTTGCAGACGAGGCTCCAATATCTGGATATAGGGGAGAAAGCTGGGAAGTTACTCGCCATGCGAATCCGTCATTTAGACTCAGTTCATTTCATAGCGGGCATTCGTATGGGTCAGGGTGACCAGGTCTGCACGGACCTGGGGGAAATGTCGAAGGCCTTTGGGGTGTATTTCCAGAGGTTATATACGGTAGATCCGGAATCCAAACCTTCAACAGATGATATTATCTCATATCTCAGTTCAGTTGCACTGCCAAAGTTAGCTGAGGGGGATACAGCCTTTTTGGGCGCCCCAATCTTGGTTCTAGAGATCCATCAAGCTATCCAACAGATGCCCTTAGACAAGTCCCCTGGCCCTGACGGGTTCCCCAGCAATTTTTACAAGGTATGTCTCCCATTAGTATCCCCAATCTTGTTGGAAGTCTTTGAATATTGGTTTGACAATGGACTATCTGACCCAAGTTTCCAAGAGGCGACGATTTCATTAATTTTGAAGCAGGGGAAGGATTCCTTTAGTATGGACAGTTATCGCCCTATATCTCTTCTAAATACAGACATTAAAATTTTGTCGAAAATTCTTGCTAACAGGTTGTCCAAAGTTATGGACAAACTGGTCAGCAGGGAACAAGTGGGTTTTATGGTGGGGAGATCACCCCAAGATCACCTGAGGAAACTATTACACCTTATCGCTGGAGGCCAAAGAGTCCAAAACCCCAGCAGTACTGTCTCTTTGGATGCCGAAAAGGCATTCGACAGAGTGTCCTGGGATTACCTATTTGCTACTCTGTCGGCCTTTGGTTTACCAGAGGTTTTCTTGAGATAGGTTGCAAATTTTATATTCCTTTCCTCTGCTAGAGTTAATGCAACGGGATATTGTCACCAGTAATAAAGTTAGAGTGAGGCACCAGGCAAGGATGTCCCTTGTCCCCGCTATTATTTAACTTATACCTAGAGCCATTCTTGCACAGATTGGCAGGAAATCCGCTCATTAAAGGTATACAGGTGGGGGAAACCAACTATATACACTCGGTTTATGCTGATGATGTGTTACTACACATTGAAAATCCGGAGACTTCACTCCCGGCTATCTTGGATGAAATCGATTCTTTCTCCAAGGTATCCTACTATAAGTTAAATCGAGTAAAGGCGAAGATCCTTCCATTAAATCATAATGTTATAAAGGCAGACTTGCTGACTTTTGGCTTTTGCTGGGAGGCAAAATCATTAACATACTTGGGTATCAACATTAGCACAAACCTGAGCATGATGATTAGGAACAATTTAGGCAGCCTAGTTCAAACCATATCGGGAGATTTGGACAGGTGGCGATTGCTCTCTTTGTCCCTTTGGGGTAGGTTGAATATCTTAAAAATGAATATTTTGCCTAGATTATTATACCCCCTGGGTATGCTTGGGGTGTACCTTTCGAGAAGGTGGTTTTCTAGTTTACAGAGGATGTTTAATTCCTTTCTATGGCAGGGGAAGAGTATCCGCAGATCTTATCTTAAGCTGACAACCCCAAAGCTAAAGGGTGGCTTAGCTGCTCCTTCTCTTTTCCTATATTATGCTGCACAGCATGTTTGTAAATTGAGCTTTTGGAGTGATTGGAGTAGGCACTTGGCCTATCTACCTTTATGGCTGGACATCGAGCGTGGTCTAGCGAAGAGCTCTTTATGGGCATTGCTATTTGTTTCCCCGTCAGCTACCCCTAAACCTCTGAAAAATAACCCTATGGGATGGTCGTTAAAGGCATTTCAACAATTGCAACACTATCTTGGGTCCAAATGGTATCTATCAGACAGCCAACCTATTTTTGAAAACCCGCATATTAAGGTGGGGGGTACTACCGTGGCCATGGCCTTTTGGCCCCAGATAAGTCACTTTACAGTCTCGGACTTCTGGGCGCATGGTAGCCCGCTACCCTTCGATCACTTGATGAAGTCTCATGGTGTTGCAGACCGAGATTTGTTTAAGTGGCTGCAACTTAGTAAGGCCCTAGCTCCGGTTTTCCCTCAGACGTCCCTAGCTGACTATGGGGTCAAGGATATCGATGCCCTTCTAGCTATAGCGCTGTACAACCACAGTTTCCAAAGTTTACAAGTTACTTCAGGATTGGGATCATAGGCTCCTCAGGGTCTGTTACTACTGGGTAAGGGAGTTAGGCATCCCGGACACTCCTGACCTTTGGAAAAAGCTCTGGAGTACAATGTATAAATGCATAAAACAAGATAGACTCAGGATGGTGCATTTCAACATAATGCATCATTTGTATCTAACT
Source organism: Neoceratodus forsteri (assembly GCA_016271365.2). Lineage (NCBI taxonomy): Eukaryota > Metazoa > Chordata > Ceratodontiformes > Ceratodontidae > Neoceratodus > Neoceratodus forsteri. The sequence goes on along the minus strand of JADMNL010000023.1, from coordinate 509,679,901 downwards.
CCATCTCATCTATGTAGGCATGGGGTAAAGGACACGTCTCTTTGCTGGAAATGCAAGAAGGAGGACGGCACTCTATATCATATGCTATGGTCATGTCCTGTAATGCGGGACTTTTGGAGTGCCATTAATAGTCTCTTAGACCCTATCCTTGGCTTAACTAATATGTTCACCCCTGAGACATGTTTGCTGTGTCTTTTTCCAGCAGGCACCCCAAGATTAGAAAGGCCCAAATGTCGCTTTGTTTCAGCTGAGGCGAAATTGTTAATTTTAAGACACTGGTCGACTGATAAGCTCCCATCTCTGATGGAGTGGTACGTGAATGCACCTTAGCGCTGCAGTTGGAGAAACATATCGATATATGCAAGGCAGGCAGAAGTCATATATGTCGCTCTGGAGCTCTTTTAGAAGCACCTTATGGCTTGGAAACCCGCTCCTAGAATGCCTTTGGGTAGATAATTAAGGTTCCTTTCTTTCCGTAACCTTGGGTGGGGGATGGGAGGGAGGAGGATGTTTCATATTCCAACTGAAAGTGTGAAGTTAGCAATTGGGTGTTCTGTGTGACTCTATTCTGCACTTTCAGCTTAGTACTTCATCTTCTGTTTATGTGGTTGGGATGTTTGTGAAAACAATAAAGATGATTAATTATAAAAAAAAGAAAAGAAAAAAGGTATAGGTAATAAGTGGATAAACAATAAAGTAATTAAACTTATCAGGCATAAAGATGTTGCTTGGGTACATTATAAGAATTCAGAATTAGAAAGGGATTAGAATAAATTTAAGCAATTAAGGAACAAGTGTAAAAATGAAATAAAAAGGAAGAAAGTTGTGTTTTATAAAAATGAACAACTGTCAAATTTTCAAGATAAAAAAAAAGTTTTTGGATGGATTAAATAATTTATTAGCCCCACAAAAAGAAATAAAATATAGCTAGCCTAATAAGGGGGAATTATCGATGTCCAGCAATAAAGAAATAGTTAATTATCTAAATGAAACCTTTATAGATCTGTCCAAATATCTGAGTAACTTTAAAAAAATGTCTAAAGAAAATGAGGAACAGAGAGATGTAATTAGCCCTAAGTTTTATTTTAAATGGATCACAAGGCAAGAAGTTTGTAGGCACATAAAAGGATTAAATGAATCAAAGGGATCAGGACCAGATTTGGTAGAGGCAAATATTTTGAAGCAGGCAGCAGAGAAACTTGCTTATCCCCTACAAATAATCTTTAATACATCGTTAACCACACAAACAGTGCCATACAGTTGGAAGAAAGCATATGTGATCCCTATATTTAAAGGAGGACAGACTAATAACCCAAGCAACTATAGGCCCATATCAATCCTATCACTGATTGGCAAGATTCAGAAGAGGTTGCTGCACTCCAAGAATCTGGATTACTTGGAGAAATACAACAAATTAACATTGGCCCAGCATGATTTTGGGAGGGGGGTATAGCATGGTGACTGTATAGGTCAGGTTTCTGAATGACCTGCAGGAAAATATGGAGGCAGGATTATATATGGGTATGGTGTTCTTGGACCTGACCAAGGCATTCAACCTTGTGTATCATCCCCTACTGGAAACTAAGTTATCCAACATTGGCTTTGGGGAACCAGTGTTAAACTACATACATAGCTACCTGACAAACAGGAAACATCAAATACTAGTAAATGGAATAACATCAGACACTAGGGATGTACATTATGGGGTTTTCCTGGGCTCCAGACTGGGGCCCATGTTGTTTTTATTGCTGATTAATGAATTATCAGTAATATGATCTAAAATGGCACTTTACACTGACGCCGCCGTGTTATACATGTCTTACAAAGATATCAAGATATTAAACCAAGATTTAGAATATGAATTTAGGAAATTGGCAGCATAGCTATTGGAAAGCAAACTCGTAATGAACAAAAAGAAAATAAAAGGAATGTTATTATGCTCCTGTCGTAAAGAAAAAACTATGCTAAAATCATTTGAGATATTTACTGGAATGGGCGAAAAACTAGATATCATGTCTGACTTCAAATATTTGGGTATCACTTTAGACAGTCAGCTAAATTTTAATATACATATAGAAAATACAGTTAAATAACGACATAGGAAGATTGGGGCACTGTGTGCATAGAAACATAGAAACTGTCAGCAGATAGGGACCACCAGGTCCATCCAGTCTGCCAGAGAGCCCTACACTAGTTTGTAGCCTTTGATCCTACCTGGTCAAGGGCTTTTCACCCCTTCTTCCCACCTCTAAGGTACTGTTATGACTGTCCCATGCATGTTTAAAACCCTCCACTGTGCTCACCCCCACCACTTCCTGTGGCAGTCGATTCCACGTGTCCACCACATTCTCTGTGAAGAAAAGTTTCCTCATATTTCCCCTCAGCCAGCCACCTTCCAATTTCATATCATGCCCCCCCACCGTTCTTGTACATCTCTTATATTGAAAGATGTCTCCCCTCGTACCTTGTTAATGCCTCTAAGGTACTTGAATGTTTCTATCATGTCGCCCAATCCCTCTTTTCCTCCAGTGAGTATGTTTTTGGGTGCAAGGCCTGTACCATATTAGTCATCCGTCACTGGACCGCCTCCACCCTGTCAATGTTCTTATGAAGGTGTGACTTCTAGAATTGCTCACAGTGCTCTAGGTGAGGCCTCACTAGTGTTTTGTACAATGGCATCACCAACTCCCGCCTTCTGCTAGTGATACCTCTGCCTATGTACCCCAGCATGCCACTGGCAAGTCCTTCAGCCTTTGTTCTATGTTAGACACCTTTAGGCCATCAGAAATGATAACCCTCAGGTGTCTTTCTTCCTTGGTGATAGTCAACAACTCCCTCCCCCATCCTGTAGCTCTCCCCAGGGTACCCTGTTCCCAGGTGCATTATTTTGCACTTCTTGAAATTGAACCTTAGTTGCCACACTTCAGATAGTTTTTCAAGCTTCTCCAGGTCCCTCCTAATTCTCTCCACCCAGTCTGGAGTATTCACCCTGTTGTAGATCTTGGTGTCATCTGCAAACAACCAGACCTGCATCTTCACAGTCAGTGATTATCTTACACATGAAATGAGAAAACTGATAGCACAGACTTGCCTTCTTCCAACAGTAGAGTATGGGATCTTAATTTTTGGGCAGTGGACTTCAGCAAGAACACTACAACAAAGAATCTATCTGTATAATACAATCTGTAGATTTGCTCTAAGAGCAAAAATTAGAGAACACAATTGTACTTTACATTGTAGATTGAACTGGTTACCAGTAGAACAAAAAGACAGACTTCATGTCTTGTTTTGTCTCCAACTTACTGCACTGGTTGCTCAATAATCCTATGTCGACTTTTTCTAACAGAAACAGAGTATGAGAGCCTTAAGATTACAAGCACAGTCAATACCTAAGTGTAAAACTACAACATTAAAAGCAATGGCCATTCAAACAAACTGCAGTCAAAGTATGAAATGCCTTACCAGATCCTTAACATAATTTGCAGAATAGTTATAATTTTAAAACTTCATTAACAAAGCAGTCAGAAATGAGACACAATGTAAATGTAGCCGAGTTATTGTAGAGAGGGATTTTAGTAATTGCATGTATTTTTGATTTCTTGATGAATGTTTATATTGCTTTATAATTTTTGTCATTTGTTATATTAGAGATGTATTCTATGGGCTGGATATTCATACTGCGTTGGGAAAGGGTGCAAGCCCAGGGGCAGCGCAACTGGGCTGCACCAGGGCATGGACCAGGTGATATTCAGCGGTGTAGTGCCATGGCACAGCACCGATGAATATGGCACTGATGGTGCATGCACTGCACATGGTGCAGTGGCACTGTGCCAGTGCAAGTGGCAGAATGGGAGCAGGGAGATTCGCCAGCACAAGTGTAGTTTGGCTAGGTGCATCAACCGCGATATTCAGCACTGGGCATGTAAATGAGGTCATTTTGCATGTAAGATGCAAATGGAGCCATTTGCATGTCATTATGGTCCCATTTGCATGCAGTGCACTGATCCCCGGTGACTTGTGCCTGGCACCCTGCCGGGCTGCAGCCATTGAGGAATGATGCCTCATTGTCCCATGGCAGTTCCCCCACTTCTGTATGCCTGATCATAGGCATAAGGCATGCTAAATTCCCTGGTGGTCCAATGGTCCCCCCCATCGTCAGAGCATGGGCATTCATAATGATAAATTCCTGGTGGTCCAGTGGATACCCCCCATCACCCGATCATGGGCATAAGAAATAATAATCCCTGGTGGTCCAGGGGAAAGCCCTCCAGCGCCCAATTGCAGGCATAAGTAAAAATAACCCCTGGTGGTCCAGTGGAAGGTTCCCCATTGCCCAATCGTGGGCAGAAACATCACTAGATACCCTGGTGGTCCACTAGTATGTCCCTCCCCACTCGCCCACCGAGTTCCCCCACCACCCAGCACCTCCCTTCATCAACGGGCGGCAGCACCCCACCAGCATGCTGCCTGGCCACCTGCCGAATGACAGCATACAATATGGTCTGTACGCCTATTGGACCACTGCATGGACCAATGGGTGTGCAGACCATACTGTACTACACAGGCCCGATATGTGAATGTATGCATGGTATTGTTTTGGGGCTGTTGCAATTTTGAAACCTATTTTGGTGGCTATAAGTGGGCTCATTTGTTTTGATATTTCACTGTGTAGCCGGCTGAGTTTGTGGAGGCCTATTTCTTCTGTTTTCTTCTGATTTAAAACCTATTTGGTGTGATTTTATTGGGGCTGTTTCTTTGAATTGGAGACCTACATCTTCTAATTTCAAGCCTATTTTGATGTGTTGTTGGTGAGGCTGTTTGAATTGGATAACTGTTTCTTTTGGTATCAAACCTATTTTTTGTGCATTGAGTGGAGTTGTGATGGCTTTTTGCTGGTTTCACTAGTTGCAAAGTTTAGTGCATAGTGGGGGAAGGGTGCTAATGGTCTGACCAGGGTCCTCAGCTACCTGTTTCTGGAAGGCATGGGATTCCAGTGCCCAACACAAGCACAAAAAGAAAGCTGAGAATAGAGGAATTTACCAGATGGCTAAGAACTTGGTGTCATGCTAAAGGGTATGGGCTGTTGGGGTCGGGGTAGGGAGGGACCTGGGAGGACAGTAGTCTCTATGCCAAGGGCAGACTAAACTTGAGTGAAGAGGGAATGAAAGTGTTGAAACAGTGGATGGAGGAGAACATAGAGGAAGTTGGGAATTTATACATGGAGCAGGGGTGGCAAGTGTGCAAGAGACATTCAGAGACCACTGGTTGGGAAACCATATGAGCTTACCCCCATAACAGTGACAAAGGACAAATGGCAAGTACTATTGGTAATTCTAGTAAAGGAGGGCAGAATGAGGGGGTGGAAGTTGGTTACCCTTAATGCTAGGAGCCTTGGGAGGAAAACTGCAGAGTTACAGGTGCTCATGGCAGAGGGAGAGGTGGACATTGCAGCCATCACAGAAAGATGGGCCACCCAATACAATGACTGGGACCTGTCTGTACCAGGGTACAGGTTATTTTGTAGGGACAGGGTGATTGGGAAAGGAGGGGGGGTGGCAGTATATGTGAAGTAAGGACTGAAGTGAGTAAGGGAGGAAGAATGGTGCACTGTTCAGGGTGTGGGTCTGCCATGGTCCTGGACTGGGCTTGGAGGGTGAGGTGTGTATGATCTGTAGACAACTGGCTAGTTTGAGGGAGGAACTGTGGAGGTTTGGGAGGAGTCTAAGTGGCAGGGCAGATGAGTATTGTAGGCATCCTGGCTGGGGGGGAATAGGGGATGGCAAGGGGGGATGAGGGAAGAAAAACTAGGGACTAAAACCAACCCCAGTATCAGAGGCACTAGCAGAAAAGAAAGAAGAAGAGAGGGGGTGCCTGAGGTGAGGGGGAGACCTCCTGATGGAGGAGGAAGAGACCACAAGGAGTGCCAGGGGAGAGAGCAGATGGCTGCCAGTAGGGAGGGACCAGGGAGGCACAGAGGTGAAGAAGTAGGAGGGGGAACCAATAGGGGGAAGAGATGTAGGAGGGGTATTGACTAAGAATAGATTCAATGCTATGAGAGAGAGAGAGGGGGGGGAGCAGGAACATACTGAATTTGGGAGGACAAGCAGGGCATGAGAGGGATGGCAACAGGTAGAGGAAGAGATAGCGAGCACGAAAGGGTAAAGGGGGCTAGTAAGGAAGGGGGATGACTGGAGGAGAGAAGGCTATGGGACGGGGAAGGATGGGATGGGAATCACTATTGGGGTCAAAGGGAATGGGAGCTGTAAATTGACAACAACGGGGATAGGAGAGGGGTTGGAAATCAACAGGGGTGGAGGGGAGGTCAAGATGGGAGGCCCAGTAGGAAGTAGTCAGGCTGGGAAGGGGTTCAAGGGGTGATGGGAGGAATAAGGCAGAGAAAAAGGGTGAGGTAGAAGTAGGGGGTGCAGATACAGAAGTCACAGAGGGTGTAGCTGGCGAGGGTAAGGGGCAGGGAAGAACAAATACTGGGGTGGTGGAAGGGACATTAGAAGGAAAAGGGGGAAGGGATGGGGTACTCCTGGGGGATTCATATTGAAAGGGGTGAGATAGAACAGAAGGGGGGGAAGCATAGTTGTATTTGGGTTGAAGCTATCCCCGGGTTGACTGCAGGAGGGGCAGGGCAGGCACTGTTCCAGTGTGCAGTGAGGGGGAGGAAGAAACCTCATATAGTGTTGCATGTGGGTATAAATGACTTGGTGTGGAAGACTGTGGAAGTAGTGAGGAGGAGGTTCGAGGAGTTGGGTAGGCACTGTGAGGGGATGGGGAAGTTGGTGGCATTCTCAGAGGTACCATGTGCAAGCACAGGGAGGAAAGGTTAGGATCGAGGAGTTCAATGAGTGGCTGAAGGACTGGTGCCACACCAACAATTATGGGTTAGTGACACTGCTGGGTACAGATGGTGGAGCAAAATCTAAATATTGTATGAGCTTGTGCAGGTAGCTACTTAGACAACTGTTACAACCTGTCTGTATTTAAACCTCTATTGCTTCAACCTATATTTTAACTGCCTTATACCTGTGCTATTGCTGAGGGAATTCTTTTTTCTCCTTCCATGTAATATACTGATGAAATGTTAGCTGAATGATTGTGCCTACAGTTGCATTTACTGATTACTACTTCTGCCTCCTTGCGTCTTTTTTTCTCTAGTTCTTCTGCTCTACCAGTCTCCTCCTTTCCCCACCCCTTTTCCCTACTCCTCCTCCAATTACCTACCTCCTCTTTTGAACTGTATTTAAACTCCACACTCTTCTCTCTCCCTTCAGCCCTGGCGGAGGGTTCCCTGCCACGGAGCAAGCCAAGCCACTGACCACACTCCCACAAGGTAATCTTTCCTTTAGCTGTTGGCTCTGCTGAATCTGCGCCACTCCTAGCATTCGTCAGCCTTTGTCCGTTTAAACCTTGGCGCCTTATTTGCTGAAAATTTCTGACCAAACAAATGTGAGCTACCCAGGTGCCAGTTTTAAAACTCTGCTTGTCTGCTGTATTGTAAAGTGCACTTTCCAGTTCACCAGACGTGCGTGGAGCTCCCATTTTATTTTAAAAATGTTCCCGACTTTTAGTGCAAAGCTAACCTAGACTACGTGTGTAGCAGCACTCGCAACAGAGCTGCAGGGTTCTCCGTGACTCAGATCTTTTACCCCTCACTGCTAAGCACTGTGTTTTCAATTCGGAGCCAGACTGAGTTTTAAATTAAATCGGTAGCACTGCATCTGGTTGAAATTGAGCGGGAATTCTAACCTGATAGCTCACTCAGCCAATCTTAAGCTCCATCCTGGGTCAGTTTATCATTGCTGGGTACAGACGGTGGAGCAAAATCTAAATATTGTATGAGCTTGTACAGATAGCTACTTAGACGACTGTTACAACCTGTTCTGCCCCACAGCCACTATGAGGCTGCTCCCCACCCGCCCCCTACCACACCCACCCTTTCTCAGCATTTGTTATATAGTGGTCCCTGCCCGCCTACTTTAGAACGTGAGGATTTAACGATCTCCTCACTTTCTCATTTGCAGCCTATACCATTTCGCCACTAGAGGGCTCTCTCAAATCTCTCTAATCTTATCAGTATCTCATTTCTCCATCTGCATTTTCTGTTGTGCAGTTAGTGTTTTCTGCCCAGATTCCTCAGATCTGTGCAGCATTTTGGTTCCTCCTCAAATAGCTATCTAGCTGTCACATACCTTATCCTGACTATGGCATACTCCTCTTTTAACTATATAATCCCTGTGCTATCTCTCTATTACTCTCCATTATGGCTCTACTCCTAGTGTTGCCCCTGTCCTGGGAGGGCACCTCTTCACATCCTAATGTGCCTTCCAACAGGCTTTCACTACCCCACTCACCCCTTGCCACCAACCCTCTTTTTGTCTCAGATAGGATCACCTACCATGTTGCTTTTACACTCTTTAACTCCCCTCCTCTAAACTCCTCCCTGTCCTCACCTTTCTTCCACTGTAAACTGTGGTACCTGCTCCTCCTATCATTAATATTAGCAGGAGATGTTGAGCTCAATCCAGGTCCTGCTGTTAACATTCCCCATTATGACACAGCTTGGAAAGACTTAAAAGGGCTGCATATTGCTCACCTAAATATCCGGACTCTTCTCCATAACTTAACTGAACTAGAGGCCTGGACTACTCAATATAACCCTGACATTCTGTGTCTCTCTGAAACCTGGCTAAAACCCTCCACACCTGATCACCTGTGTATAATACCCAACTACAAAATACTCTGGCAAGATAGGTCTACATCTAAACATGGTGGTGGTGTTGCCATCCTCTTTAAAGCTCACCTATCTCTACACTGTAATGTCTCTCTCACCCTCTCTCTCTGTGAAGCCATTCATGCTACCCTACAATTAGGATCAAAGAAACTGCACATAGTGTGTGCCTATAACCCCCCTATTGGTGGCATTGCTGGACTCGAGGAACTATAATCCCAGGTGAGCACAGCCATTGGTCATAATGAGGTCCTTATTTTGGGTGATCCAAATCTAAATTGGGCTAGTAAAGTAAACAAGTCCTTTCACACCATGGTACATGGCCATAACATCCACCAATTAATCACAGAGCCAACTAGGGTCATGGCCCCTCCTCGTTCTAGTTCACTAATTGACTGGGCTCTCACAAATCATCTTGACAGTATAGTCTCTGCCGGCACCCTGGCAGATGCGATAAGTAATCACTCCCCAATCTTCTGCATCTGGCGTTCCGCTAGACAACCATCTCCTCCTCACAAACTCATCACCTTCCATAACCTGGCCAATCTTAATCAGGCACATTTTTTGCTTGACCTCTCAATTATTGACTGGTCTCCCATCTTTGCCTCCTCTGATACTCAATTAGCCCTTGACTACTTCCTGATAAGGTTTGGATACCTACAGGACATCCATGCCCCTAGAGTCACATGCCACATACGGGGAACACAAACAAAGTAGTTTACTAAAGACCTTCTTACTCAACTCAGGACAAGGGATAAAAGTTGGTGGCATTTCAAGGCCTCTGGGCTACAAGCAGATTTTAATGACTAGAGAGCCAAGAAAAATTCCTGTAAAAGGAATATTCGCCTAGCTAAAAGCTCCTTCTGTAAGGACTTGTTAATGAAATCTGCTGGTGACTCTAAGAAATTCTGGCCCGTCATAAAAACTCTCCTTGGAACAAACTATACACCTACCACAAATGACATGCTGATAAACAACATACATTGTAATAATCCAGTGACCATAGCTAATGCACTAAACTACCATTTCTAGGACCTATCGAGCTACTCGACCTCCTTCCCCCCTTCTCCCTCCACTTCCAGCTCCATTGACACAGAACCGGCTCTCTCTCACTCACCTTTCCGGCTTCGGACCATCACCAGACAAGAGGTTCTAAAGCTGTTACTATCCATCTCTGACAGCACTAGTACTGGTGCAGATGGATTGGAACCCAGGCTACTGAAAATCGCTGCCCCTCTCATTGCCTCCCCTCTTACGAAAATCTTTAATTTATCCATATGTCAGGGTATGGTTCCCAACATCTGGAAGATGGACAGAATCACTCCTATCCTTAAGAAAGGTGATCCTCAAGTCATGTCTAACTATCAACCTATTGCCATTCTCCCTGTGCTCAGTAAAATCCTGGAAAAATTAGTAGCAACCCAAACTACAGCATACCTCCAGAAGCATAACCTCCTTGCTGTTTCCCAGCATGGCTTCCGCAAAGGCCATAGTACTACCACTGCCATCCTAAAACTTACAAACAACATCTATGGTGCAATGGAATCTGGCTCTTTGACAGGTGCTGTCTTCATTTACTTAACTAAGGCATTTGACCTGGTAAACCACAAACTTCTCCTTGCTAAACTCCAGTCGTTTGCTTTCTCCACTGAAACAGTTACCTGGTTCAAGTGCTACCTATCCAACCGGATGCAAGCTGTCACCTTTAACTCTGCCCTGTCCAATACTTCTCCCATATATATGGGAGTTCCTCAAAGCTCCATACTTGGCCCGCTACTTTTCTCTATTTTTATAAATCACCTCCCATCGTATGCACCTGACTGATCTTCCCTGCTGTATGTGGACGACCTTGTCATTTACCGTAGTGGAAGTAACATCGTGGATATAAACTGCTCACTTACTAATGACTTCTTAAGAATTCAGTCCTGCCTAACTGAAAACAATCTTGTTCTTAATGCTAGCAAAGCTCACTCCATGCTTTTCGGCTGTCCAGCTAGACTCAAACCTAATCGCAACTCCTTTCAAATTTTGTGTGCTGATGGTTCCCCGGTAGTTAGCACTAGCTCCTTCAAATACCTGGGTATCCTCCTAGATGAATCCCTGGACTTTGACCTCCATGTCACCGCCACCTGCAAATCAGTCAATGCAAAAATTGGAGGTGCCTACCGTACTAGCTATGCCCTTACGCCATCTGCTTGGCTTGCAGTCGCTCAAGGCCTACTGCTCCCAGCCCTTGCTTATGGCTCAGTCACGTACCTTTGAGCATCAAAGACCTCCCTACATAAATGGCACACCACCTATAATAACATCTGCTACTATGCCTCTGGATCGCCACGTTTCAAATATCACTGTCAGCTGTATGTGGACCTAAAATGGCCCAACCCTTCTGCCTACTGGCTACTGGCCCATGGCTCCCTACTTGATGGTATAACTAGATCAGGTCTCCCCAAATCCCTCGCCTCCTTGCTACACCCCCAAACCCCCTCCTATGGTCTCCGATCTAGTGACAATGCCTCTCTCTTCATCCCCAGATGCAAAACCTCCATTGGTGCATGGGCTTTCTCCTACTCAGCCCCTAAGTATTGGAATTCTATCCCTCAAGCAATTCTCCTTGCTACTTCCCATGCTGGTTTCAAGAAACTCCACCATGAACATCTACTGGCCTCTAATCCTTGCACATGCTTCCATCCACCTTAACCCTTTCAATCCTTCCACCTACCACCTTGTTCTTTCCTCACTCTCTCTCTTTCCCTCTCACCCCTTTTCCTGTTCTTCCATCTCCCCCTCTTCCTTCCCCCTTTCTTCCTTTTCTCTATATTGAGCCTTGTAATGGCACTTACCATTTCTAATGTACTTTCCAGCCAGTTCCAGTACAAATGTGTTAGCACTTGTTTTTTTTTTTCATAACAGTACTGTTTATATTTTTGACATTAGCTTACTCTGTTTCATCCAGTTGTCAGTTGTTTGTATTGCACTCAATTCCATTTGTTATCTCTTCCTTGTGCAGCGTCACATTGTACAGCTCATGTCTTTTTTTTTCACTTGTATTCTCCCGGGTCGTGCCTGAAAATAGGCATGTCTGTGTCTAGTGCACTCACCTGGTTACCAAAAGCAAATAAATAAATAAGTAAATAACTGGGGTAGGGTCTGGTGGAATAGTGACTTGTACAGGGGGGACAGGCTACACTTGAGCAGGGGGGAGAGTGTTAAAGTTGGGATTAGAGGGGTATATCTCTACTAAGGTGGATTTAGGTCTGGTGGTGCTGTGGGTTGAGTCACTGGATGCCACACCTCACGCCATGCCGGTGACCCAGGCTCGGGAATGGACTCGGGCCACCAGGGGCTGGCTGGGGAGAGAAAGAATTGAGTATCCCATGACTGCTCACCTTCCTCTGGGGTGGGTGGGTGTATGGCATCGCACTGCAGCGGAGGCTGGCAGAGGCTGGCTGCACTGCAGTTGCATGCTCGAGAGGGGGAGTGCAGTGGGCAGTGGCACTATGCGCCTTTCACACCATTGCACGTCCAGCTCCTAGGGAGAAAATGGAGGCAGAAAATAGCACAGCGATCTTGCCAGCTGATGGCCATGTCCTGCACCTCCGGATACGACAGCAGTGCACCCCAAGGGGTATAACCGACACTGGGCGAAAGGCGAGTTCTCTCACATGCACAACCTGGTCCGGGGTGTGGGAGCCAGGATCCGAAGGTCACTAGAACTCGCTCTGCTAGAGGAGAAATAGTGACATGAGAAAAAAACTAAGGTGGATTTAAACTAGTGGGTGGGGGAGTGGCCAAAAGACTGAGATTGGTAGAAAGCTCCAGACAGAGGAGCCTAATGAGCTCATCCCCCCCCCCAGATATAGGTAAAGACGGAGGCGTGGTAACCCCAGAAAGGGGCAGGCAGAGTGCTCTGAGTGTAATACAGAAGGCACCACCACCCAGTAAGAATAAAGGAAAGAAAGGGTGCAGACTACCGGGAGGAGGGACACAGGCCAAGAAGAGTGAGAAGAAGGAGGGGTAAGGGGGGAAGGTGATCTCACTCAACGCAAGAAGCCTGGGGAACAAAACTGCAGAGCTTCAGGCACTCCTTTCAGAGGGGAAGGTGGACATTGCTGCACTGACAGAGACTTGGGCCACAGAGTACGATAACTGGGACATAGCAATCGAGGGATACAGGACATACAGGAGGGACCGGGGGGTTGGAAAGGGAGAATGCACTCTATGTGAGGGAAGGGATCAAACGCATAAAAGGACGAGGGAGAAGAGGAGAGGACAGAGGCACTTTGGGTGCAGTGGCTGGACTCCAAGAGCAGAAAACTGAGGCTGGGAGTGGTGTACAGACCACCAGCCCAATCTGGGGAACTGAATGGGGAGTTGGCAGAGCAGATTAGGAGGATGTGTAGAAGGGGGAGTGTGGTGATAGTGGGAGATTTTAACCTACCAGGGGTTGACTGGAGCACCCCGGCCACTAGCAGTATCAAGGAGCAGGTGCTCCTTGATGCATTCCAGGACGGCCTTCTGACACAATTGGTAAGTGGGCCTACAAGGCTTGAAAGCACTCTGGACCTATTACTGCCAAATGGAGAGGAGGTGAGGAGGTGAAGGTGGACAACCCACTAGCGAGTAATGACCACCAAACAGTGTGGCTCATTCTCGCACTGGGCAGGGAGAAAAGTCATGGGCACTAAGGTGGTGGACTTCAGTCAGGTGGACTTTGGGAGGAAATGAGCAATACTGCAAGGGAAAATCCAGGATATAAGGCTGGGGATGGATGCAGAACAAAAGTGGGGAGTCATAAAGAGTGGGCTAACAGAGGCCACAGTAGCCTGCACCAGGGCCAGGAGTAAGAAGAGCAGAGACAAGAAAGCATTCTGGCTGAACAAGGAATTGCTGCAAGGGGTGAGGGCAAAGAGGGCTGCATACCAGAAGTATAGGAGAACAGGGAAGGGAGAGGATAAGGAGGCTTATGGGAGTTGGTCAAGAGAGGTGGCCAGGAGGGTGAAAAAAGCTAAGACCTCTAGGGAATTAAGGTTAGCACAGGGCATAAAGGGAGGGGGAAAGGACTTGTTTAGGTATGTCAGGGAAAAGAGGAAGTGCAAGGAGCATATTGTGAGGATAAAGTGAGGAGGAGAGTGGGTGGAAAAGGGGGAGAAGCAAGCAGAAAGTCTAAATGAGTACTTCTGCTCCATTTTCACTAAGGAGAGGGATGGTCCACCACCAGTATGGGCTGGGGGGTCGGGAAAGGGGGGGAGGAGGTGACAGACAAAGTGATCACAGGGAGTAGGATGCTAGAAGGGCCGAGGGCAGTAAGGGAAGATAAGGCACCAGGTCCCAATGGCATCCACCCCTGGGTGCTGAGGGAGATGGTGGAGCTGTTGGCTGAGCCACTGGCAGATCTGTTGAACACCTCCTTGGAAACGGGGTGTGTGCCCCAGGACTGGCAGGTGGCCTATATGGTGCCTATACACAAGAGTGGGCTTAGGATGGAGCAAGGAAATTATTGACTGGTCAGTCTCACATCCATAGTGGGTAAGCTTATGGAGACGATACTGAAGGAGAGGCTGGTGGCATTCCTAGAGAGTAATGGCCTCCAAGATCGGTGGCAACATGGGTTTGTCTCAGAGAGGTCTTGTCAAACCAACCTAATAGAGTATTATGACTGGGTGTCAAGGGAGTTGGACAGGGGCCATGCGGTACATGTCCTGTACTTGGACTTCAGTAAGACCTTTGATACAGTGCCTCATAGGAGACTGAGGGGGAAGCTGATGGTAGTAGGGGTGAGAAAAAAGCTGAATAAATGGATAGAGAACTAGATACAGGGGAGGGTGCAGAGGGTGATGGTGGGGGAGCTCTCGGCACCCAGAGCAGTGACAAGCGGGGTGCCGCAGGTGTCACTGCTGGGCCCGGTGCTATTTGGTCTCTTTATCTCATATATAGCTCATGGACTGGGAAGCAGGGTTAGTCTGTTTGCAGATGATACCAAATTGGGGCTGTGGTGGACAAAGAGGACGGATGGGAACAACTGCAGGGGGACCTAACCAAACTAGAGACATGGTCAGTGGAGTGGCAGCTAGGATTTAACACAAAGAAGTATACGGTGATGCACTTTGGGGCTAAGACCCAGAAGAGGGACTATTGGTTGGGGGGGGAGGTTGGGGATCACAGAGGAGAAGGACCTAAGGGTGTTGGTAACAGGGTGCATGAACAACTCAGCCCAGTGCAGGAGAGCAGCAGCAAAGGCAAACAGGATGCTGGGCTGCATCACAAGGGGGTTCTCATCCAGACACAGGGATGTGATCCTACCTTTCTACAGATTATTGGTCAGACGGCCATACCTGAGGAGAGATATAAAGTTACTGGAGGGTTTGCAAAGGAGGGCAGCAAAAATGTTAAAGGGGATGAAAGGAAAGGAATATGAAATTAGGCTGAAGGAGCTGAACATGTACAGACTGAAGAAGAGGAAGGATGGGGGAGATATGATTGAAGCGTTTAAATACCTGAGGGGGTAAATAAACCTAGCACTGAGGAGGTGTTTAAACTGAGGAGTGGAAGAGAGATGAGGGGACATGGACTAAGGCTGGAAGGGGGACATTTCAAGAGGGAAATGAGGAGGCACTAATTCACTGAAAGGGTGGTGTCTAGTTGGAATGTGCTGCCAGTGGGGGTAGTAACATGTAGCACAGTCAATAACTTTATGAAGGAGTGGGATAAAGCAAGAGTCAGTGGGGCACAGGCTGGGACAAGCGGGGGGGGGAACTGAGGGTGAGGAGGCTGGGGCAGCTGCAATCTAGGGTGCTAGCTGCACACTTGGGCAGACTTAGATAGACCAATTGGTCTTTTCTGCTGGCAGATTTGTATGGTCATATGTAAAATCACAGTGACTCTGTTCATGAGCAGAGGTCCTAAAATACCTATGTTGAAAATTGGGTGACAAACGTCCATAAAATGACTGAGTTACAAGCATGCATTGTGCAGTTTCCACACACCTTCATAACGTCACAAATTTGTAGTATTTCCACTCCAGATTTTCCACATAAGCATTTTTTCATACCTCCTTATGAACAGTACAGCCATCATTTTTCACATCCTGCCTGAAATATGCATTTAAACATCTGGCACAGAATGTTTAAATGTGGGAAATCAATGTTCAGGACATATTAAAAAAATCATAGTGACAGTGTTCATGAGCAGAGGTCACAAAATACCTATGTTGAAAATTTGGTGAAATAATTCCACTAAATGACTGTGCTACTAGCATGCATTGCACAGTTTCCACGTACGCTCGAAAGTTTGTGCATTTTTAATATTTTCACTACAGATTTTCAACATTGCCTTCTCTTCACACCTCCCTATGAATGGTACAGTTGTCATTCTTCACATCCTGCCTGATCTGTGTTTTCGTACATCTGGCGTACAATGGCACGGTCACTGTGGGAACTCAAAGTTTGGGACACATTGACAAAATCACAGTGCCACTGTTCATGAAAAGAGGTCTCAAATGCTTCCATGAGGTGGGGGTCACAAAAAGGCCATGTTGAAAATTTATAGTGCAAATACCAACAGACGCCCAGGGCTTTAGGGTTTCTAACCATAACGTCCCACCCTCTACAGACTGACAGGCATCAGGGCTGTGCCTTTGGATTGCTGACTGTAATGCTCATGCCATTCCACCCCCCCACCACCCTGCAGCCAGTGACAGGCATCGAAGTGTGCCTTGGACTCTTCAGCCTCAGAGTTCACCCTATTCTCCTATATTTTTTATTTATTTATTTAGTTCTAGGATTACAATTACCATTGAGCTATAGCTTTTTTACAAGGTTCCATGTCAGACGAAAGTTAGTGCAGAGGATAACATTGAAAATACAGCAATCAATAGTAATACAAAAATGGGGTAACTACAGACAAATTGGGTTAATGGTTAAGGTGAATAACACTTGCAGGATGGTACATTTAGGTAGCAAGAGACCAAGGTAAAGCCTAGGTTTAGCAACACCAGGAGAGGCACAGAGACAAGGGGAGAGCAGGGTGGGGACTAGGATGCAGCTGGAGGCATTTGTTAGATGATGGTAGGGGAGAAGTGCTAGTAAATGGGAGGGAGGTGAGGGGGGAAGGGAGGTATGGGGGAAGGGGGGTAGTAGAAATCAGAGGGGATGGGGAGGCTAGGAGATAGGACCGATAGGGGGGTTGAACAGATAGGAGATATGGCAGAAAGGGATGGGCAGATAGGGTATAAGTGTATCAAGGGGATACAGAAAGGCTGAAGGGGTGGAGTGTGTGACTGGAGTGAGGTGAGGCAATCACAGGAGCTGGAGGAGATGGTGGTCTAAGAATAGGTAAGGCAATCACAGGGGCTGGAGGCAGTGAGATGGAGCTGGAGTCTGGTTTTAAAGATACCAAGAGTTGGGGCTGTAGAGATAGTGGGGCTGAGGCTAGACAGCCAAAGTGGAGTTTTGTAGGTGAAAGAATGTTGACCCTGTGTAGTGCGACAGCGGGGGACTTGCAGGGGCTGCATTTTTTATCTCCTGGTGCTTCATGAGTTGTTGTTGTTGTGTAGCAGGGTTATGACACCAGTGGGTGCAAGGCCGAGGCTAATTTTCTTCGCATCCATTTCAGCATATGTCCTTATGGGGTGGGGTGACTGTAAAGCTGAACACACAAATGCACACCTCAACACTTATCTGCAGGATAGGGTGAGATGAAATGGCTTGAACGTTATGGGAGACAACCCAAATGCATACCCCAATGCCTGTCCGTCTCTGCAGGGTGGAGATGGGGTTGGCGTGAAGTTCAATACTTCACTGCCATTCCTACTCTGCATCTGTCTAACTCCTGCATTTCCAATGCTAATACCAGCAAGCAAATATTTGGCATTAACAAATACTTGTTGTTTTGCTTTAGGCTGTACCCCCTCACACTCACCACTGCTCACTCTACTCTGCCCTTTCTTTCCCCTCTCTTGATGCTAGACACCTTTCCCATTGTGTCTCATTTATATGCAAATTTTGGTTTGGATCCCTTTCCTCCTATCTTAAATCCTTCCTGTCCTCTCCCTCTTCTTTGGCCTGCCCGCCTCTCAGCAGCAATATTTCTCATTCCCTCTCTGTTCCTACTAGAAAATCTATTGTTGGTCAATTTGCTTTTTAATAACACTTTCATAAACTCTGATCCTCCCTTCCATTGTTAATTATTTCTGCCTCTTCCTCCCCAAAGTCTCTTCTTCATGACTTTTCTTCTCCTACCTGCAACTGTCCTTGACTCTTTTCCTCTTGTCTTCCTTTCCCTTCACTTTACTCATTTTGCACTGATCATGCTGTTCCACTCATCCCCCCTTCTATACCTATAAGTGAAATTCCCCCACCTAATTTAATTGTTGCTTTATTTACTGCTTGTAGCTTTTTACTAATTTGCCTTTAATATGTATGATTATACTTTATTAGAACACTGTATTGCTGCATATGGCTATTTTTGCATTTTTAATAGTTTTACTGTTTAACATTCTCCAGTTCTCCTTTCCCCCAAGATGCATCTGGAAACAAGCTGTTAGCAGCTCAGTTTGTCTTTCCTGGTGAAACCTTTGAAATAAATAAATAAAACGCATCATAACTGATCATGTCATTGTGTCTTTTTGCATATCTTAGTTCTGTAGTGCTTCATTCTGTACTAACCTGTCTCATTTGCATTGTACTATAACTGGTATTGTTTTGCCTTTTCGGGCCTGTCTGGATTCTTACTCCCATGTATTCTTCCCTCAGGTCACTCCTGTGAACTAGTCCAGGCTTAAAGTGCCTGTCCTGGTCACCAGTCTCCAAAGAAGTAAATAAAAAAATCTAGATATATCACAACTTTCCAGTGGCTTCCACCATAGATCCATCAACACAAGCTTGGTAAGGAAGCAAGGGTATTTTTAAAACTTAAAAATATGTATTTCACCTCAGGCATGAACCACAATGGAGACAAAAAAATGCCATATTGCTATATTTGCTAGTTCTGTCAGCAACCACGTAATTTAAATGTTGTTGTTCACTGCACCAGTGCTTTAATTGTCAATGTCAGTATCTCATTGAATTAAGCACCATAGCAGGCACAAGTAAATTAAGAGATAACCGGTGGGAACTGGAGGAGAACAGAAACTAGTCTCTGGATTCAGAATATAGAGAGAGACATTTCACTCTGTTTTAAGTCTGAATTGTTGAAAATGAAGGATAACACCAAAATCAAAGATAACTGCTTCCTAAATACAGTACTTAGTACATGGTACCAGTGTGACTGAGGGGCAGATCTGATATGCAAGTGGTCAGCTCAGATAAGATAGGTGATTATTATGCGTAATAACTTTGGTCCAATTCAAAGACCAGTTAAGCCTTCAAAAATACTAATTTTGGAACAGTTACTAAGAAACAAAATATTTGATTGCTGTGTTACAAAAGCAATGCTAATGTAAAATAGTGAGTAATGTTATAAGGTAACAGAGATAAAAAAAATCTTGAAATCTGACTTGCTAAACAGTTCAGAATCCAGTGCTGTTTTCTGAGCACAACATCACTAGTCAGAACATGGAACCACCTAACACTTAGAAAACCATCCCTCAGAGATTCAAACAGAAGGTTCAAAAATGTTTAAACTGCCATCTTGAAAGCCTCACTAACAGTAAAAAAATGGAGCTCACCTTTTCATTGAGCAAGGAAGAGGTGTCCAATTGGATAAACAGCAGGTTTAATGCTAGAAATAATGATCACTCTGAAGGGGAGATCAATAAATAAATAGGACACTGAGCAGGAACTGTGCGTTCAATTACAGTAAAAACCAAATAAGAAAACAGTTTGCCCAGGAATACAATTTAATGAACATTAGTCTTGAAAGGGACTGTTTTATCTCTTTTTTCCTGTTCGATAGAATTTTAATAAAGACACAAAAAATTTTTTTTGTGTCTGCATTTATTAATTGACTGTGTTTCATGGATCTTTTTCTATCTATATTAAATCATCATAAGGCACTCTAGGGTGTGCACTCAAGCATATCGTGGTGGAAGCACTCAGCCTGTGGTCTTGTGCTTCATCCATCCCCAGGTGTACCGTTATCCCACCACAGCATACACCCTGTCATGCTTTATTGTTTAATTGTGAGTTAGGGTCTCGAGACCAACTAAATGGATTGAAGTCTTTTTCTTTCCTTACCTTCTATGTTTTTATGTTTCTAATGTGCAGACTATATATATAAGACTTACATCTACAGTATACATCTGTCTGTCTGTTTATCTGTCCATCTGTCTGTGAGTCCATCAACCTGTGTGTTGTCTGCTGTCTGTCTGCCTGTCCATCAGTTTATCTAGCTATCTCTCTGGCTTCTCATTACTGCCATCATCATCCCATTGAATTTCTGTTGTATAACAGATCCTGTGCATGAATGGTGCTGTATAAAAATAAAGTATCATGCATTTAGTCCAGCACATAATTTAAATTTGTGTCCTCATAATAGGCACATAAATTGTGGTATCTTGTTTTTATGAATTCCCTCAGGGACAGCAGATATTCACTAAAATGTCTACTCCAATCATTCACACAGTTCAGGAGAATAAAACAAAAAATAAACCTGCAATAGCAGCAAACAACATGGTCTGGTAACCTTGTCAGGGGTACATTAGTGCAAATAAACATTGTTGCTTTTTGTACTTGTTCAGCTTTAGGATAAGTTTATGATGTTTATGCAGCTTCTGCTGCCCACCTGGAGCAAAGCAGAGAAATACTAACCTCTCATTATTTCTTTTCACTTTGGGAACACTGAGGTTCCAAGAATCCAATTCAATTCAATTTATTTTTATAAAGCATCTTTCATTCTACTTATCTAAAAATACATAACAGTAACTTACTTCCAGCAAAGAGAGCACAATATAAGTTTAACAAAAAGAAATACAGAATGCTAACCATCATAGTAACATTTATAGGAAGTATGCAATGCTGTTTAAAGAACTGCTCCGGGATGAAGGGGAATAATTCATTTTTATGTTTGCTTGCACACATGTGCAAGAAACATAGTGCCATCATCCGAGTTTTCGGAGGTGTGGCAGCCCTCTTTCAATTCAGTCAGTGTGTTTGCAGGCGTGGCCCCAGTTCCCCAATGACTGCTGCAGGTGTCTATGACAGCAGTCAAAGGCAGTGGAGTACAGTTAAAAGGGGGAGCTACGCTGCAGTGAGCAGCGATAAGATATTGCCTGCTCATGCGCGCTCCCCTTACACACACACACATATACACACACACATACTGCGTGCTCGGGAAGACTCTCCTTCATACAACCCCACTGCAAGCTTGTCTTATATAATGCACAGACCCAGCACATCCATTTCTCTTGTTCAGGCTCCCAGGTGCATTGCTGCCTTCTTCTGTCCCCTAAATGCACCCCATGCCTATTTCTCACTGTGCAGAGGATGCTGCTGCCTTTCTACCCAGAGAAGGACGAGTCCCGCTAGTCCTGGAGAACTGGCACTGTGGTATGAAGCTCACCTACTGTTGCTGCTGCTGCTGCTTCTGAGGGTTGGTGGGAGGGGATCAGTACAACCAGCATTTTTTAGACCTGGTATTCCTGCTCAGCCAAGTGAAACATGGGCTCCAAGGCTCCCGCTCTGCTCTTATTTATATTGTGACTGTCCTTTCCCATATGCCCCTATGCTGCACTTCCTGGCATTCCTTTTTGTTACGCTTCGTAGATAAAATGTTAAAAAATATATCTGTTCCAACAGACTGTTATGTGTTAACTTGTGCCTTTGCTTTTCTTAGCCATTCACTACTGCATGTAGGGTAAAGCACAAAGTTGCATATTTCCAAAGGCGAAGGTAAACTTAATAGTTTACCCATGATGCAGTAATGATTTGAGAAACAAAATCGAATGTCCTTTGTAATCAGTGAGGTCGATTTATTTATCTGTCTGGATTATCACTGGTGCAAGCCTCTCTCTCTCTTTTCTACCTGATGGCCAACTCACCATCCAGTTCTACGGCTCTCTTTACCTACACTACTGGAGTCTGCATGACAGTGTGATCAACCAGGTTCTTCTTGTGCACAGCTCTGCAGGATGGTCACTTCCACTGCATTTCTTTAAACTGAATGCTGCTCCATTACAATGTGCGGTTCCATGAGGAGAGTGGGTGGTACGGAACATGCAACAAAAACTGTGCACCAATTTCTATATTCAGATAGCGGGTGAGGGTTTCCTGTGTCTGGCGATAGCACCACCTATAGGGAAGAATCAACGCTGAGGTAAAACATGTTGGACTGGGAGTTATTTACTTTGTCTCTCTGTTTAGTGAGTAAGCGCACTCCCGACGACAAGCGGGCATTACTAGGGAATTAATGCCCACTTGATATTCTGTCACGGGTTGCGTTTATACCTATTAGATTCCTTCATTCCACTATGCCATTATTTGCCAAGTTACAAACTTAGTCTCTGCTGGGTAACTTGTAGGAACAGGATGGAGAAGCAGAACTAAAAATCACTGAGTTAAAATTAAAGTAATATCTTCCAGTAATATCCCCTTCAGTTGTTAGAAGATTTCTTTGACAAAAAAAAAGAGCTTTTGCTTTTAAGGTTATACAGTATATCAATATACTGAACAACCATATACAATAAGGTTATGGGTGTTTGTAAAACAAGTCGTTTGGCAAAACTGACAAACTGGTGATAAAACAAATAGTTTTAAGACTGTCTGAAAGAAATTAGATATAGCACACTAGTGCACTTTCTCAAATTTTAGCTTGTAAAAGCAAGCAATCACTTGGGATCTTGTCAGTGCTTGTAAACATGCAAGCCACCATGTCTCTTAAAGCCACTAGTCTTGTGGCTATTAGTTTTATTTATTTGCCAGGTAGACACACTAAACTGATACAAGCTTGTTTCTAGGTGTGTGATGGAATCATTTACCTGGCAAATGCAAATCATTAATGGAGGCAGTAAGAACTGAACCCCTCCCCCATAAGAGCATAACTGGTGCAAACTACTTTACCACAGATGTAGCAGACAAAAAGGTCATGCTAGTGTCACATGTTACTCACTGGTAATAGCAGGTAGACGAGATTCCACAGGTATAATGTCTCAGTGGCCGATTGCACTATGAAGCCTGGGCCATACGACTATGCAAAAACAACAAACATGCTAGAACAGCCTACCAGAATAAAGTCATAATCTGACCACATAGAAATGTGCTAAGTTCACTTTATTAATGGACAAACACTGCACAGAGGCTGAGAACTAGCCTCCTGATACCAATCCATACGCGTAATCGTGAGTCCCATGATTAAGCACCTTGATTGGTGTGAAATATCAGGAGGCTAGCCGCCAGCCTCTGTGCAGTGCTTGTCCATTACTAATGTGAACTTAGGACATTTCTACATGGTCAGCATGTGACTTTACTGCTCGTAAGGCTGCTGTAGCACAGTTTGTTGTTTTTGCTCCAGTAGAGGTTTGCCGTGTACTTTAGCCATATCCAGCGTGGTCCCCCTCTTGTTTGTTTTCATGTAACTATTTGCCACTCATCTGTCTCCAAAAACAACTTGCTGGGCTGGGATGGAGGCAGACTTGGGCCGGACACCAATCCCTAAGTGCACCACCATCATGGCACTGACTGCCATGCCAAACTCTGTAATTCACTGCCATGCCAGTGCCACCCCATGTGACCTGACCACATAACCGCATAACTGCAGTTAAAATATGCTGCAGCAGATTGCTGCATAAATTAGATAAACATGATGATATTCAGTTGCTCCAGCTGCTTTAGTAGAGGAGAGAGTTAGAGAAATGGCTAAAAAAGATTTGTATTTGTTACAGTAAAGTCCCAGTCATCTCCTCTCCCATGTAACTGTGTTTGTTCAGCATATCACTTCACCAGCCAGCCCAGCTTGGTACAATTTTGGGCATGCCGCTTAACTCGGACTGACAGATCTCGGTGTAAACTCTTTGCATCTGTTAGTTCATTTTACTGGGGCCGAGGAGGGATTGCAGAAAGATATGAGTTAGAAAAATGCTAGTGGCACAGTGGATGCATCTTTCATGTACTGTATGTCCCCCAACACACAGGCACACACAAGGATTTAAACAGTTTGTCCTAAATTGTCTAAAACGCAATTATATAAGAAGTTGACTCTAGGTGGAGAAGGAGAGCAGCGTTTTGAAACAAACAGAATGGCAGAAATATGAAACCAGTGACACAGGCACATGACAGTAGTGCAATACCTCATCACGTTTTTAGGTGTTGGAGAATTCTTAATGTTATATGTGCCAGCTTTGAAAAGGTAAACACTGCACAGTCAGTGTGTGTGTGTGTGTGTGTGAGTGTGGTGGCATATAACATTTTATTGGGAAAAATTCCCATCCAACAGAAAACCATTCGGTAAAGAGGCTGAGGCTATGGCAATGTCAGAAATTGTGAGAAAAAGCTAATGTGGTTTACTGATTTTATTAAAGTTACCATAACCTCAGATGCAATTACAGCCTACCTAGGCTGTATCTATTACACTGAAAAAGGGAATCAGTCTAAGTATTACTGGAACCATAGGAACTGCCAGAACATACAGTGTTGGTTCCTGTTTAGTTAGCTGTGTAGCTGACTGAGTTCAAATGGAGCTAGTGGCCGGGTCACATCGAGTGTCTTGTTCATGTGGTTTTCCTTTTTGTTTTTTTTTTTTAATCTAAGAAAATAGGAATGAATACAGCTCAAGCAGTATCAGTCTTTCACAGCGAGTTCATTTAAAACAAATACTTACTTGGCAAGTCACTGTGTATGTATTTATCTCTAGTTCAGAATTGTGATGAAGCACAGCAGTGCTACAGCCAAACTTTGCTCCCAGCGACTCCTCTGGAGCTCATTTCTCTCAGGCGTGCTCTACAAGCTCCTGGGCACTGTGGGCAGGGAAAACATTCCAGCCGTGCTTGTGCTAATAGTAGCTACGTGGCAAAATCGAACAGCTGTGAGCCCTCAATCATGTGACTGGTCAAGGAAGGCTTGCAACATCCACTATGCATGTCACAACAGGGTTTCAATGTCACAACTATTACTACATTGCCTCTGAGGCCACAAAGCGACAGTCCTCCTGACTGTGTATCAATCCCATATTTTCTTTGAGAAAGATCAAATCTCAGGATTCTTATGCAAAAAGTCAGTCTGCAGCATGACTGTGTCTGTGTGAAACAATTTATAAATCATCTCACCAATGCAGAAAGTATCTAGAAAAGATGCGGTGTGGTTGTCTTTATGGAAACCAGCAATATAGGCAGTTATTGTTGCTTGCATAGTTTTTTATATTTTCATATATTTGGGTTGGGGGTTGTATATCACTGCTGCTGTGTATGGAATGTTTTTTTTATTTGCAGATGGTATGTACTGTGCTTGTACAGTACGCGTGTAATAGCACCTTCCCTGTCCTTTTGCAAATCGTCCTTGATAAAAACATAGAAATTGTCAGCAGATAAGGACTGCTTGGGACATCTAGTCTGCCCTCAAGCCCTATACTTGCTTGTGGCCTTTGATCTTAAGTGGTTCGTAGTTTCCCATCACTCTTTCATACTTATCCCTTTCCAGGTACTTGGTGTAGACAACAGATGAGTACTTGTAAAGAGACAGAAAGAGGCTATGGACTAGGGTGACTTTTTTTGCATAAAAATGTGATTAGGTTTCTGTGGGGGAGGTACTACCAGTTTAGTTCACTGCACTTTGTGTGGGGTCTGGTTCAGGGGGCTATGATGCAACCCACTGGGCTGGGTTAGGCTTAGAAGTTGGATATAACTTGCTGGCTGGGCAGGGGGAAAAGGCAACATGGTGGGCTGGGGGGAGGGCCAGGGAATCTAGGAGTTAGACTAGGGAGCAACTTGCCGGACTGGGAGAAATGGGCAGCATGTTGAGCCTCATGGCGAGATAGAGACTTTAGATAGAATCTCACCAGTTTAGTAAATAAATAGGACAGTAGGATGCAACATGCTGTGTTGAGGAAGGGCAATGTATTTTAGGGAGGGGAGCTGAATGAAACTTGCTGGGCTTGGGGAGGGCCAGGGCCATGCAGTGGCTGGGCTGCAGGGAGGGTGGTTTGAGCAACTCACTGAACTGTGGGGACTCTGCAGAAGAGACAAAAGTGCAGCTTACTGGGCATGGGGAGGGGGGTAACAGGGTAGCTAATTCTGTTTCAGATTACCCCCAAAATGTGCCAGAATGCACCACAAAACAAAATATTTCTGGGGGCCTAAGCGGCCCCCAGACCCAAAGCCTGTGGTTTACATTTTTTGTGTATCCGCTTTTTTTTAAGGCTGATTACTCCACTGCTAACACACCCTCCTCCAGTCGCCCATGCACTTTTTTATAAGTAAGGTAAAAGTTCATTGCCATGGCCCTTAATTTCCAGGGAAACTGGTTCAGTTTTACAATGCAATATACTGCAGAACAAGCACAAAAGAATACTGTATATGGTGAGTGGTACCATTCTCTAATTACTGAAGGTTTAAAACTTTTGACTATAGTTTATGATTCTGCTATGCTGCAAAGTATGTCATGTAGATATTATTCAGCTAGCAAATAAACACTTGCCCATCATGATGTTGACAGGAAAACATGGGAGAGGCTCATTTTTTCTTGTCTTAGAAATGAGATGGTTCGGCGACATTTATAAGCTCCAAAAAGACTGCTTATTGAAATTTATCTTTGAAGCATGGATCTGCAGTAAATCAACATTTCGCTTCCAGTGACTTTCTAGAAAATACTCTCTCTGATCCCTCTCACTCCATGAACACTTGTAGAGCTTATAGGTGCCTTCTTTTCCCCCACTGCCTCCTGAACCTCCCGGGCCCACCAGCACGGTTTTCTGGCCCTACCAAATTTGCGCCTCACCTAACCGAACTAAGTCTCAACTTTTCACTGACACCAAGCGTCTTGTCTCGACTATTAACAGGTATCTCCCTCCAGGACCCAATTTGTAAAAAAAATCTTACCAGGCCCTAGTGTCCTAAGTCCAGAGGGCAAAGTGGCACCAGTAGCAGTTGTTGAGGCATCTTGAGTCAATGCTGTGAGTTCAGTAGACCTCGCCTCTCAGCATGGCACAGTCACGTGCTGCATCCTGGCCTTACCCTCTAGTGTTGGTGGCTGTTTGAGGGAGCCACCTGGGCCTACTGTGGATGGTTTCTCTTCCTGGACCACGCATTTTTCTTTCAGGGCTGAAAATCTGGTAAGACACAAGGCATGGGTCGAGGGAAGAGAAAAGCTTGGATGGGACTCCCAGTGAAGTGCACAATTTCAGCAAAATTAAAGGAGTTTAATTATGTTCAAAATATAGATGAGTGTCTCCAGACACCATTTCTGTTTTTCACCCATGCCATTTGAAAGATTTAACTCTGTACTCTAAAGTCTTCAGGACTGTGGATCAACAGCAGGCCTTTGGGTTACAGGGTTTTGGGCCCAATACTCTGTGGACCTGAACAATGTTAAGGGGTGCATCCTTCGGCCAACTCAAATTTCATGCTAAAGGAGTCCAAAAATGGTTCTGTTTGTCCCTGTTCTGGACCCTCTGGAAGCCCACATATGCATATATCATCTCGCGTAGCACACAGTTCCATCTTGTTAGTGTTGCCAGTGAGCTTGTGCTTCCAACAGTTTGGGTATCTCAGTACAATGCCGTGCTGATCTAGTGCACTGGATGCCTCATCCCGCTCTCCAGGCACTGCTGTACTTTATGGAGCTATGGAGCTGTTTATTTTCACCCATGTGTTTCATAGTTGAGCCCAATTTCTGGAGTTTGTATAACAATTTGGGGAAAGAGAAAGCCAAGGGGGTGGGAGGGATAGCAAATTTGGTGCCAGTATGGTGCTAACAATGAAAGAGCAGACACAAAAGACCATTGGGCCTCATCTGCTGGCTTTTTAGTATGTTAGTATTTGGAGAGAGATAGTCTTCTTAGCTGCTGGTTTCTCTTTGTCAACTTCTTCATAAGTGATGGTCAGCTGAGTGCTGTCAGTACTGTTTCCTTGGTTCTATCAAGGCAGTAGCTCAATACTGTTTTAACATCCAGGCAACGCAGCTTCTGTTCACCTGTGCTAGAGTGATCATGAAAATGCACAGTCAGAGTAACAGACTGAGTCAAATGTAATTCTGACACCACCTTAGGAAGGAATTTCCTGTGTATCCTACCTACTGGTTTGTGAGATAATGTAGTTAGGATCTGTACAGAGAGAGCTTGCAATTCATTTATTCTTCTGGCAGAAGTCATTGCTGTGAGGAACAATGTTTTCCATGTAACATACTTGAGATCTGCTGAGATCAGTGGTTTGAAAGCAGACTCCACCTGCTGTGCAAGGCATATTATCCAGTCTAGTGGGAGAACTGGTTCCCTCATTGGGAGATGCAGGTGGCTCAGACCATGAAAAAAATCTTTTGAACACTGGCTGTGAATGTGATGCAAGTGATTTTTCTTTCCCTGCTGACTTTTAGGCTGAAACAGCTGCCAAATGCACCTTCAGGATGGAAGACCTTAGCTGGAGAGACTGCAAGCGCACCAAATAATCCAGAGTGACAGGCAAGTCTGCCGGCAAAGTTGAGACTTCTTGTGCAACACACTAGATGGAAAATCTTTTCCATTTCGAGGAATATGTTTTCTTGTAGCTGGTTTTCTGGCCTCTTTAAGAACCTCCAAAACCTTGCTGAGAGGTTCATGCTAGAATACTCTAGCTTTTCAAGAATCAAGCCTTCAGCAGCTGCATTCTGAGATCTGAAGAGACGCTCTGCCCTGTGACAGGATCATCAGATTACGTCTTGAGAATTGTTTACACTGCTGACTTTGCAGTGCATCAACCCATGCGCATGGGTTGATGTGCTGCAAAGTGGGCAGTGTAAACACTTTGCAGAGTGCCTTAAGTCACCTTTTGATCCATTTTTGATCCGACTCACTTGTGGAATCACTCAGCGGAGGAGTAATGCTTAAGAGGCGGTGTGGACGCTTTGCTGCGCCACTCCAATACAAGTCCTTTGTTCCTTCTTCCTCAAGTGAATTTACAGCCCCTCCTCAGAGCAGCGTGCAGTGCTGGGGGGGGCTGTGTAAATAGTTAATTGAAAGGGAAGCTGCCAGCAGAGTGGAAAGGGAGTAAGGCAGATTCCAGGGTCGCTGTCGGAAATAAACTTTTGGGACAGAGTACTGAAATCACAGTGACACTGTTCATGAGAGGAGGTCCCAAAAAGGCCATATTGAAAATCTGAACAAATTTCAAAAAGTGACTGTGTTATGAGCATGTGTTATGCAATTTCTACACATGCTTGTACCTTTGCGACTTTTTCATATTTTCACTCCAGATTTTCAACATTGCCATTTTTTCACACCTGCTCATGAATGGTACAGATGTCATTTTTCACATTCTGCCCAAAATGTCTTTTTGTAGCTGTTACACTGAATGGGATTGAGTAATGAAATGATACTCCCAAAAAGCCCATGTTGAAAATTTGGAGCAAAAATATCAACCAATGCCGGGGGCGTTAGGGTGTCTGAGTGTAACGTCCCACCCTGTACAGACTGACAGACGTCGGATGTGTGGTTTGGGGTCCTCAGCTGTAATGCTCACGCCATTCCACACCCATCCTGCAGCCACTGACAGGCATCGAGGTGTGCCTTGGAGTCTGTGGCCCTAACATTCACCCCATTCTCCTATACTGCACCAATCTCAGCTTATTTCCTTATGAAATGTAGTGAGCATAAGGGCAGAAGACCCCAAGGCATGCCATGACACCTGTCAGTGTCTGTAGGGTGGGGTGAGGTGGACTAGCATGAGCATTATGGCAGATGACCCAAAAGCACACACCTAATGCCTGTCAGTCTCTGCAGACTCAGTGTGGGGGTTGGTGTCAGTTCAATACTTCACTGCCATTCCAATTATGCATCTTTCTAACTCATGCAGTTCCAATGCCAATACCAGCAAGCAAACATTCGGCATTGACAAATGCTTGTTAAATACACAGTAAACAAAAGAAGAGAAAAGGACCATGTGGGGCCCCTTATCAATATAATGGCAGTCTAGGGAGGCAGAATGTGGCAGAAGCACTGAAGAACTACACATTCAGTATTTTGTCAGTTGCACAAGATAAATAGGTTATGTTGGAAACAGTGTTGATCATTTCTGAATTAGTAAGTAACAATGTAGAGGTTATTAAGCTGAGAAATCCCAAGGTCCCGATGGTTTCCACCAAAGGGTAATAGTGGAGTTAAAAGTTGTTCTAGCTGGGACCCTTGCTGATGTCTTTAAGGGATCCTTACAAACAGGGATAGTGCCAGAGGACTACAGAATGATGCTGTGAAGTCATGATAATATTAGAGAACTCTTACAAGTGCTGTGTATAACAGCATTTTTATTACTGATCTGAGCATTTTGCCGAGCACCAGGATAAGGCTCACAGATCTGTCATTTGTTTGGTCAGACCTCCAACCTTGTTCCTCAATAGGGTATGAAATTTGGGCACAAGGTCATGTTGTTGCATGCAAACACTGTGTGGCACTATACCACACTAAAACAGTGACCAAACAAGGAATACAGTACAATACTTGCTTTCTGCAGAGGGTTACACCCCCACCACCCCCCATTATGGTGACTGCACCCCCAGAACCCCCCCATTAAGATAACCTCCTCTGGCGGGGCAACTCGGGACTCACACTATTACTGTTGTGTGGTTTTGCCCTGCTGCATTTTATCCACATACTGACCCGATATGTTGCTAAACCATCCTGACTTCATTTCAATTTTTTTCATTTCATTTATTGATTTATCTGATAAACACAGTGAGCAAAACATGCCCGTTTTCACATGTGGCCAGAATAGGAAAATACAATAACACATGAATAAAGAAAATGAAACAATCGAACATAACAAATTGTCTTCTTTGATGAGTACAAAACAGGGTGGTGGATAGGATAGATCAAGCGGAGTGTGTCTATCTGCACCTCAGTAATGTTTTTAACACCATGCATCAAGGAACTGGCATGGAAAAAGTCATGTAATATGTAGTCCACATAATATACAAGGGGCTAGCAAACTGGCTCAGAGGTGGGAAGAAGAGAGTAATGGTACTGTAGATGGTCACCATCCAGAATGGAGGCATGAGCTGAGTAGAATTCCACTGGGGCTAGTGCTAAGTTCACTGCTCTACAGCATATTTATCAATAAGCTGGAGGAAGAAGTCTGTAACAGTCTGCCAAAGATCGCTGATAACATTAAATTGGCCAAAGAAGTGAGCACAGCAAAACAAGCAGGTAAATTGTAGGTGAATCTGCACTCATTTGGAGGGGGTGTTCAGCAATGGGAACTGAGGTTTTATGTGATTAGGTGTAATGAACTTCTCCAAGCAATGACTGATCTGGGTTTCTGCTGCACCCTGTGTAGTGCTAAAGTGGACCGCAAAACTGAGGAAACGGATCTCTTGGTACCTCTAGTCAGTAAGCTGAATCCATGGAGGCAATTTGCTGCCATGGTTAAGAGTGCAAATGCAAACTTGGGATACATTAGAAATGGATGCCTAAAGCAGAATGAAGGAGATGATCTCCCCCCTCCTTCAAGAACTTAACAATGCCACACCTGAATGTCCTGTTGTGGTCAACACAGAACAGAAGGGGCATTGAAGAGATACAGAGAGTCCAACACAGGGACACCAAGCTGGTTATTGGCTTAAGGGGCACTGAAAGAAAGATGTGAGGAAAGACAGGAAGGGGAAAGGAAAAATATGAGGAAAGATCAAACACTCAAATTACTGTACTAAACTTAGAGAAGCAAAGGAAGATGGGGATATGATCTCAGTGTTCGAAATACTAAAAGGATAGACAGTGGAGGTTACACAGCTGTCTTAGCAGGTCAGTACTGTAGAAGCACAACTAGTGGGCATGCACTAAAACTATGGGGAGAAAAAGGAAAACATCAAATAGAATTTCTTCCCACATGGTGGTCTGCTTGTGGAAAATCCTACCTGGTGAGTAGTGGAAGCAAGCAAGCACTGTTCAGGATTTTAATACAGGACACAACTGAGTCCAGTGGAAGAATAGCATTATGAGGACAGCATGACTAGGATTAACATTCCAAAAGATAAGCTAACTGTAGATGTGTGATATTATTCACATTTAGGTATCATGGCAGGAAAAAATGGACTCCAATTTATTTTTGTAACCACAATACTGTGTTATTATATTAATTTCATGTGACATAAGGCACATGGGGGATTTTCAAAGGGGATAGACTGATGCAAGTGAGATGCATCAAAAGGTTGTGACACAAGAGGCTACTTGCGTCAAAGTTGCGGCAATCGAGATTCAGAAATGCGGCCTGCATCAAACCCGACACAGCTGCAGCAAAGTCCCCTTGCATCATGGCTGTGGCAAAAGTCTTGCTATGATATGTCACAAGGGGACTTGTGCCATGGTGGTGCTGCCACATCCCCTTTTCTGGGATGCATGAAGCCTTGTCATGGCAGCAGCAAGAGGCATGAGTTAGACCAGCAAAAAGCTGGTCTAAGCCCCTTGTGCCACCACCAGACACTGTGGCAAACTGGGTTCTGGGGAGCCACATGGACATGTATCGGGGTGGCATGGGCTGAGGGTGGCAGAGTTGCATTGGGGAGGTATGGTGACAAACAGTACCAGGGCTCCCAGTGAGCATAGCCCAGGGGACTGTTGCCAAGGCCAGGCTCATATGGGGCAATGACACTGTGTGCCTCTATACTCCCCCCATACTCCATTCCTGGTCCCTCACAGTCTTATGCAAGAATTGGCACCCCTGCTGGGTGCTACTGTACTCAGATGCTCATCCACCCCTTCCCAAAAGGCAACTCTGCTACCCTTTGCCCATGCCACATCCTGAATCCCACTTGTCTGCACTGTGTGTGCCACCACCCATGACCATATCAGCACCTCTGCCATTGTGATGAGCAAGGGAAGACAACTGGAGCCCTGCGGCATTACCCGCAGGTGCATCCATTGTTTTGCCACATGCCTGTGGGTGTGAAAATCCTGGATTTCTGGTGCAGGGAGACTGCTCTTTCTTTTTTTTCTATATGTAGTTTCTCCTCGCCCCTGCAGACCCAACAGGGGCTATGACCCTTCCCTCAGAGGAGTACATCCCCTGGCCTATGATCACCCCATTCATCCATCCTCCAGAATTTCCCCACAGATTCCCCCTCCATGGCATAGCCAGGACGAGATGTGCTAGTGTGTCCCCCACAATACATCAAATGTGGTAGCGGGGGTTGACTTACCACAGTGATCGGACCATTACGGGTCCTGTCGAGTCCCAGATTTTCAGTCATTTTTCTTCTGCACCCATGTCTGTGCAATGGGTGTGAAGTCTGTCTCCACCTCCGTGGAGGTAGACAATTGCCCAAGATGTGGGCCAACCCCTCTATGTGGCTGTGTGCTTGTGCTGGTCCCCAGCCACTGCTGGATGCCAGTCGACAGCGCACAGTGCAAATCCCCCCATCCTGAGGAAGGAGAGCAGTCCTCCGGATGCTCAATCCTTCCTCCCCAGCTGACAATCAAATGACCCGAGTCTGTTCCTGAACCTGGGTCAACAACATGGCGTGAAGTGTGGCATCCAGCACCTCAGTGCCACAGGGCTGGCAGGAGTCTGCTTTTTCTGAATACTGCACAGGGTCCTTGATGCAGCCAGGATGCGGTGAAGCCTCTAGATTGCTGCAACTTGTGGTAATCTAGTGGGTCTTTGAAAATCTGACCCACAGTATTTTACAATCATGCATAGAGCCACAGCATTCTAGAATTTTGGAGTTAGGAGCAGAGGAGGAAAGGCAGCATTTTCAGTAAGGGCTTGAAGTTGGAAAGGGAGGAAATGGATCACAGTTTGATGGGTAGGTTGTTCCTCAGAGTTAAAGGGTAACAGGAAGAGGCTTCATTCTCAGTTGTACAGAGGAATGTGGCACATATGGGGTTACTTTTACAGGAGGAATGCAAGAGAATAAAACACTTTCTTCATGATACAGAGAGCACAGACAACCATGTTCAATGAGTTTTACATACACTCAAGGTGCGTGATACCACATAAACCCCAAGAAAAAAGGTAAAGTGGTTTATGTAGGTATTACTCACCAAGGGTGTGTCATAAAAATGAGTTTGACTGTTGCTCATATTTTATTTTATATATTACTGGTTTTGTGCTTCCTCATGCAGTGAAGCACAAAGGCTATCAAACTTTTTTTTTAAATTTATTTTATTTATTTGAAATTTTGGAATTACAAACCTTTGAGTCGATGACTCCTTTGCAAAGGCTCCATGTCAGTGCAAAACATACATAGCTTACAGACAAATCGTACATTGCTTACTAGGCAAAACATTACATTAAGACAAATTATACATGGTTACTCTGTACAGGTTAATTTACATGGCTCGCATTACATTGCTCGGTTAGGATCTCTAGGGTTGTTTATGGACCCTGGGTCATTGCAGGGGAGAGGGACTGATTACCAATTCTGAGGCCATCTCCAATATGGGAGTATGGGTTTATCGGCACTGTTAGTTATGTTGGCCTTGGTTTAAAGCTCAGGGAAACGCTAGCTTTCAGACACCTACCATGTTAGTGAGGACTGGTTGTTACAGCCACATATCTCCGAGTCAAGGAGAAATCTCTTGATACCATTTTTAAGTAGGCCAAGGCTAAGGGCCTGGGAGATGGTGGAGAGAAGTTTATTCAGCCAGAGTGGAGCACGATACCGGAAAGACCTTTGCCCTATGGCAGTCCTGCAGTGGGGGACTAGGAAAGGGGTGTTCGCCAGGTGCCTATGGGTGCTCATGTGGGGGGGGTAGGTTGGATGAGGGGGTTGAGGCCCTTAGGTGCAAGATTCATTTGGATCTTTTTTGCTAGGAGGCAAGTGTGGTACATCAGTCGGCCTTCAAAGGTCAGCCAGTCTGCTTGCTTATAGAGCTCACATGTATGGGTTAATCTATAGCTGCTTGTGACCAGTCTGCAGACTTTGTTGAGGGCTATTTTGATGCTGTTTAAGGCAGTGTTGTCAGCCATGTCGTAGCTTATTATCCCATAATCGACCACGGATAGGACTGAGCTGGTTACCGCCAGCCTTAGTGCCCGGGGGGGGGGAGGCAGTGTTTGTGTCTGTATAATATCCCAAGCCAGATGTTTGCAGAGGTAAAGAGGTGCTTAATATGTATGTGGCATATAAGGGATGTATCCAGAGTGATGCCCCATTATTTAAAGTTAGGGACCTGTTCTATGTGGCTGCCCTGAGAATTTGAGATAGATAGCAGGGCATTACTGTTGGGGTTTTGGTGGTGAACAAAGATCATAGATTTAGTCTTGTTGTAGTTAAGTAGTAGCTGATGGCAGGTTGGTCCTATGATGCCTAACTTTCACGGAGATCCTTTAGATAGCAGGGTACAAAAAGTGTTTATTTTATAGTTCATTCCAATCGCAATAATGAGAGGTGTTGGGGTGTAAGAGGGAATAATGGCAATGGGCACCATAAACAAAGAATGAGACCAAAGATAAGGTCACTATCTACAGTGCTTAGTACCATTATTTACAAGGATAGATCCTCTGATGATTTCAATTATTGCTATTATATTGGGGACACACATTAGGATAGAGAAACTAAACTTTTTCACAAGAGCTTTGTCAATAACTTTACTATTTTCTCTTTATAAATAATTCCTGAAGACCTACGGCTGAAACTTTGATTCTAACTGTATTGTCTATCTTCAGCATACATCTAATATTATGATTGTGTTTTTGTTCCAGCATATTACAGAGGTATTTATATCTCTATTTGCAGATTCCAAAGTTGCTTATTCACTTGTTAGCATATTCCAAGTACCTTTCTTGTTTTCCATGTTTATTTATGGGGTATTGCCACCACATAATGCCCTGTAAGTAAGAAATCTGATTGACTATAAGGGTTTCAATCTGATATAAAATACAATGTACTGTTAGTTCAAAAGATTACTGTGATGGAAGGTACTGAATTGATGCAGAATAAGACAATGCAGGGTAATCATAGTGGGTGCTCCCTCATATAGAAGATTAAAGGAAGTGTGTGCTAGCTATGAAAACTTTTGACTTCTATTGTACTATTCTATTTTAGATAGCCCATTACCTCCTGTTTTGTATGATATGATATACCCTTTTTTCCATTTTGACTTTGCTTTGCTGTTTTTTTTTATTGGAAATAAAAGGGTCACCTCTTTTAATATGGCACAGTCCATTTTTTTATTAGTATTCTCAATTGTTTTTGAACACCCATTCTTCAGTATAACTTTTTTGGTGCTTTAAAGGAACTAGCATGTAGCAGACAGTGCTCCCTTACTGTACAGGATAATAGGTTTACAAAAGCAACAGACAATAATGATGAAATCCCATTCTAAGCAATATTAGAAGGAGCATACTCCTTTTACGATTTCATGTATAAAAGAAGTGCAATACCACATTCAGCAGGGGAAAGAAGGGTATTGTACAAGACATCAGGGAGGGGACAATGTAAAATGGAAGAAAAAAAGTGGTTACCTTTTCACTGTAACAGGCACTGCCTCTTTAAGGGACAATAGTAACAAACACTGAAGGCTGTCCTGTGTGCACTGAGTAGTGAGGAAGATGGCATACCATACAAATCAGTAATTGCTGTGTTGGGAAACTTGAAGAGGTACTGTATTCAAGTGGAATGACAATTACATATACAGTGTCTTTGAGCTGTTCAAACAACAACATTTGGAATGTGGAATGGTTAGGGGTTCCTCAATGGAGGCTGTTCCATTTCACTGATTAGGCCTGTCTCCTGAAGCCAAATCAGAATTTTTATAGTATCCAGCTACAATAGCAGCCTTGCT